>CM077519.1:10505023-11711307 GCA_039654895.1 Mongoloraphidia duomilia | reverse complement strand
TTATTAATAAGTAAAGTATTAATTATTAACAAATTAAGAAAAATCGCAGGATAGTGGACAAAATATTTGATTTATTTAATTGAATGTACGACGTTTCGTCTATATATTTAGACTTTTTCAAGTACATAAAAATAACAATATTTATGAAAATTAATATTAATTACTAACCATAGCAATTAACATAAGATAGGGTACATAAGACAAAAACATGATAACATGGAACAAATTATGTTGACTATAAATTTTAACAATCAATAATAATAATATTGCAAATGTTAGTATAATTTCATAACATAATTGTACTGACTACTTAAATAGTTTTATAACTTAAATAAATTGGATAAGTTATTCACAAGACTTAAAGATAAGACGCCTATCTCACATCAATCTAATATTATTTATAAAATACCTTGTGAATGTATTAAGTGCTATGTGGGACAAACAAAACAGTTATTAAAAAATAGAATTTATCAGCACAAAATGGACTGTAGAAACATAAACTTATTAAGTGATAATAAGACGGCGTTGTCATCTCATCATTTCGACACTGGGCATAAATTTCTTTTCAATGAAGTTCAAATATTAGATAAAGAGTCAAATTGGAAGAAACGCAATATCAGTGAAATGTGTTTTATTAGAAAAAACAATTCAATCAATTATAGAACAGACACTCAAAATTTAAGTAGTCAGTACAATTATGTTATGAAATTATACTAACATTTGCATTATTATTATTATTGATTGTTAAAATTTATAGTCAACATAATTTGTTACCATGTTACCATGTTTTTGTCTTATGTACCCTATCTTATGTTAATTGCTATGGTTAGTAATTAATATTAATTTTCATAAATATTGTTATTTTTATGTACTTGAAAAAGTCTAAATATATAGACGAAACGTCGTACATTCAATTAAATAAATCAAATATTTTGTCCACTATCCTGCGATTTTTCTTAATTTTTTTATAATCACGATGGACACGATTTCTAATATAAATTAATTATTAACAATGCCAACGATTTTCAATGAACAGATTGCTTCACTTATAATTTGACAAAATTCAATTAGGACACAGACGAGTGCAGTATCGAACTGACTGCATTGTTACGGCACATGAGTTAGTTGTTTGCCCTTATATTAGAGCTTTTGTTTTCTCTTGCAAGCACAAAGAAGCTTGATCCGTTTGGCAAACATTTGAATTGTAATAAATAAAATAAAGAACACGTAGTCTAACAATGCACAACAATGGATACCCAGTACTAATAACAGAAATAACTGTACATGCTTGCAGACATGCTAAGTGTGTCATCAAAGGAATGTAGCAGAGGCGGCGATTTTTTTGACGCATCAAAAAGTCGAATTATCTACCCAGTCATCTTGAACTGGGTTATATTATATTTTTTACCGTCTTTACAAAAGGGGAATGTTATCAATTCGATCAGTATGCTTTTTTTAATTGTTACATAAATCGGCAGATCATAAGCAATTTTTATAAAAATCGGACAAGATCCACCCTGTTTGTACGAATCCCTAGTTGCAATTATTATATCTCACAAGATTTTGAGACGCTTATCACAGAAACCACTGGACCGAGGTCCGAGTTTGATGAAAATTATTTGTCGTCAGAATTGTGAAGACTACATACCTATCTATGAAATTTTATGTTTCAAGGTCAAATAGACCGGGAGAAACAATATTGTTTTAGACAAGTCGTATATTGAATTAAAAATATAATACAAAAAAATTTCTTACTCTACGCGATGACACTTTAATTTATGGACACTCCCACCTGACTATTTTCAAAAATTTTAATTTTTTTTACTTACGTTTTGATGTATGCAAGCCCTTCTAAATATAAGGCGATTTTAATGAAATTGATTTGTTTTTCGTTGAGATGGTTAATAACCATAAATCTACCATATTTCATGATTCTATAGGTTAGATAATTTCCAAACGTGACAGGGGGACACAATTTATTATAGAAAAATTAGTCACTCTACACTCCCCCCTTCACTTTGCCATTTTGGACAAAAAATATATATTTTCCCAACGCCGCTATTGAAAATTCGATTTTCGGTACCTACCTGTTTAGCGGGTTGAAACAACGTTTTCATCCCTAGGGATGAAGATTTTCAGTTGCCGGTTTTTTCTGTTTTTTAACGTTGTTATAGATAGAGCGATTGAATCAACATAATATAATATTCGAAAACGTCAAATGAGGAGGTAGATAGAGCGATTGAATTCGCATAGTATTATAATATTCGAAAACGTCAAAATGACAAATTTAATATAACCCCACATAATTCTAATATTTTTGCGACTTTTTTGCGCGTCCAAATTTTAGATACCTCGAATCGAATTGTCAATAGAGTTGTTGTGAAAAATAATATGCAATTACTCGGAACGAAACTTGGCGTTTGCAACCCGTATGATTGCTGCCCGAGGTACTGGTTGCAAACGCCAAGTTTCATCCTTTGTAATGCATTTATGCAATATTCTAATAAATCTTTCTTATAGTCTAGTCAATGAGACCTATTTATAATAATCACCCCGCATGGCTATCTTAAGAGAAATTTTAATTCTGAGGACCATCGATTTATATAATATGCATATACAGTCGAACTTCAATAACTCGAACAAAATTGGTTGGCAGTAGCGTCAAGAGTAAAAATTAATATTATTTGATAACTCGAAGTCTTGATAACTCGATTTTTTTGGTGGCAAGTCATGGTTCGACTTATCGAAGTTCGACTATCAATTTGATTACAGTCTGGAAGGCTGTGACAGACAGACAGACAGAATATTGTGAACAATTATTAAGGTTTCATCCTGTGGATATAGAACCCAAAAATCAGTTTGCCACATCATAATATTTTTCGATTTTTTTGTGCTAGAAAAAACTTATACCTGCCACTGAACCATTATCCCAGGAGTACAGAATAATATAACTAGATCTAGATGAAAAAACACGTCATCTTTTCTTATAAACTTGTTTCATAGATATCTGAAGGATGGATGCAAAGAAGTAAAATAATATACTGGGTGAACAAGACATTAATGTTTATTTTCTCAATTTCTTTAACACATACTTCTCGCATGGGTCTCACACAATAATAAATGAATTAGCTTCTAGGAAGTGGCAGGACAAAGGCAGGATGTCCTGTCGGTTTGTACCAGGGTTGTTACGGATGCAAAAATTTAGACATCCGCGGATGCAGATGCGGATGCGGATTATTAGAAGTTCACATCCGCGGATGCGGATTTGATGCGGATGCGATACGGATGCGGATTTTGGGATTTTAAAAGGATAATTATTTAAATTTTAAGTGCATAAATAACTGAAAATCAATTTAATTTTAACTTTTTATTTATTTAATCATATTTTTAGCACGTGCCACTCTGGCTCCGCCCACTTTCTTTACATGTAGTTACTTTTTGATGTGAATCTGCATCCGTAAAAACTCCGCATTGATTGATGCGGATGTGAATGCGGATGCAGATGTCTGAATTAATGCGAATATTCCGCATTTACGGATGCGGATGCGAATATTCGTAACACCCCTGGTTTGTACCGGTATCACTAAAAAACGACCTAACCGATTTTATTAAACTTGGTGCACTACCAATTTAAAATACGTGATACTTTTTATTCGACTACGCCGAAATAGGATTTCCTTCAAAAATCGACATTAACATTGAGCGAATCTGTGTGAAAATTCGAGCGAAGAAGCGCGCAAAAGTTAGTATATTATATATTGTAAACTTGGCCTGCCGCAAGACTCTCCATTGGGACCCGTGCTATTTTCATATACAATATTATATGGAAGTCCTAATATCTTCGTACAGATTACATAGGTATTACATTCCATTAACAGCTCAACAAAATGTTTACCCGCTCCCCTTGCGGCCCCGCCGCCCCCCATGCTCTCGCAGCAGCCGGCAGCAGATGCCAACAGTGTCCGGTTTCACATATCCCCAGTACTTAAATATCATACTCGCGATTTAACTTAAACTTACAAAAGTTATCAACTGCTAATTTTTAGGCGCGACCTAAGCATAACCAGAAGACGCCTGACCTGTGAATCTGTTAGTCACGCTTTTTATATCACGCGTACAGCTCAAACGGCTTAACCGATTAAAAAAAAATGTTTTGTCGATTCTTCTCGAGATCTATTTGATCTGAACGTCGCTTGATTTTTGAATTTCGGTGCGAGAGGGGAGCAAATTAGAAAAGAACAGTGTTTTTGCTTATAGTTTCCTCAATTCAAATCCGGTCGATTCAAAACCTGTCTTAAACGAAAGTGGAGAATTTTTTACATATAATTCGTATAACAGAATGTGTTCAAACAGTTTAAAAAATCATAATTTAAAGACATCACCTTAAAAAATCTAAATCTTTAAGATTTTTTTCAAACTAACCGCTTATAGGAAAAAAGGTACTGATTCCCAAAGGTACTATAAGAAAATTTCTATATCTTGTACGGTTTTGGAGTTAAAGGAGTTTAAAGTTAGTATGCAGAGGAAATAAAAACTGTTTGTTCACGTAGCGATGACCAACGTGGTCGGGAATCTTCGAACGACTTCGGGATGCTTCAGTGCTCAATGGCCTCTATGAAACACGTGATCTGTAATTCAGTATCACTTGAAACTTGTGAAAACAAAAAATGTTTGTTCACGTAGCGATGACCAACGCGGTCAGGAACCGTCGACCGACTTCGGGACGCTTCGGTTCTCAATTGTCTCTATGAAACACGTGATCCGACATTCAGTATCGTTTGAAACTCTTTAAGCTGAAACTTTGTGTTTTATTTTTGTTTCTGTGCCTAAGGAGCCCACGTTATTCTTCTCTCTACTTTATTTGGTACACCTTGCCGCTCTCCTTTCTAATCGTCGCCTTTCTCGCTCCTCGCCGATTCATTATAATCTTGCACTAAGAATCTTGTGTAATATACATTCAACATTGTGTTCTTGGTCTACTTATTTTATTTTTAATGAGTGTACACTGTACAGGTCAAAAGAAGATGATTAGTATTAAAACACCTTAGTAAAAGTTATATAACAATTTCGATGCACTTCCCCATAAATAAGCATCATGTCAGCTAAGTAATTCAATATTAGATATGAATTTAGATAATAATAGTTTTTTTATACAGCTGTATGCAATTGAAAGATTTTTTCGTTGGAGAGCAGCCAATTATATAATTGTTTCGAAACATATAGGAAAAAATCATTTTACCAACCAGTGGTCACAGTCAGGATTCTAACCTGAATCTTTCCAATTTCGCGTCGGAATGAGCTTACAAAACTCTGAAGCATATAAGGAGAATATTAATTTAGCAATCATGTCACAGTTGAGTTTTGTAAGCTCATTCCGACGCGAAATTGGAAGGGTTCAGGTTAGAATCCTGACTGTGACCACTGGTTGGCAAAATGATTTTTTACTTCCCACCTCTACTATGGTAGGGAAGTAATGGATTCAGTCCGAAAACAATATTTCGAGATTTTAACAGATTTTCACGTTTTGAGACCCTAGCAATCGTTTAAAATCATTTTCCGACTGATGTCTGTATGTGTGTGTGTGTGTGTATGTGTGTGTGTGTGTGTATGTGTGTGTGTATGTGGTCAATTTTTCGCCTTCGATATCTTAAGAACGGAACAACATACGGGCATGCCGGTTGTTCTATTGTGTTTATCAGCCTTTAACTTAGATCTGATTAGATTTTGAGTCAAATCGGTTCAGTGGATCCTGATATATTCAAAAAAACGACCTCAATGTCACGTATTAACATAGGTAAAAAAAAATATAAATGAATTATAGATGTTATAATATGAAAAAAATGTAAATATTTTTTTTCTCTAAAATGTATAGTTTTCGAGAAAAAAAATATTTTACTAAAAAAAATAAAAATTGTACGTAAATCAAGGTAACCATGATTTTTGCTATATTAAGTTAGCCATCAGTAGATCACCAAACAAAAAAGAGGGCCATGCTTTCTTCAAAGAATAAAAATTAAATTGTGTTTTAAAGACCACCAACAGCTAAGGTTAATTGGGCCTAGTCAAAGAATAAAAAAAAAGAGTGTTTATTTTTTGCAAATATTTACTAGGTGGGAAGTATAGGACTGGTCATCAGTCGAATTTTTTCTATATATTTTGAAACAATTATATAATTGGCTGCTCTCCAACGAAAAAATCTATGAATTTAGATACCTATTTTCACCCATTAAAAATAATATAAGTAGACCGAGAACATCCTTGTATAAATAGAAAATTTGTATGTTCGAAAATTCTAAATCTAAGATTATATTTTCCCAACCAGAGTGAGGCAAGATCGAGTAGACATTAGAGTGGAGCCGTGTCGAGTCGCAGCTTAGCTACCAACTGAACAAATCCTCTGTCATGATCACATAAAACCCGGAATTAGCTGGAACCGTATATTACCTCAGTCTTCATCCAAAATGTCCTACTGCGTTTATGGACGGCAGTTTATTAACATACATTGTACGTCGGTTTCCATGGAAATAATTGTTTTTTTCTCGGTATGAAGCAAGTCAATATATTAAATGTTGGCAGCACGAAGTAGTTCTATAATCTACATGAACGTACCTAGCAGTGGCGGCTCCTCTATGAGAGCTGCGGAGCTGCCGCACTGTCAGAAAATAACGCACAATTCAAAAAAAATATTATATAAATCTGCATAATATGTTTTAATTTCATAATCACATAGCATTATTATGAATGACGGCATGCCGCAGGCCTATATTCTATAAACAGTCCTGCAGGAGGTGCTGCAGTTTGTGTTGCACCTAAATCCAATGTGTTAAAGAGAGATGACTTAGTAAAAATGAGACAGATTTATACGCGTAAAAGCCAGAACGGGTGCACAGAACCTAGTACAGTATTATTTTTCTTGGTTAGAATACCGTATTATATAGCAATGCAATAAGGTGTCTTCGTGGTGTAGAGCTAACGTAGTGGCTCTATAAGCCATAGGTCTCGGGTTCAAATCTCAATACAAACATAACTTATTATTTTTTTTAATAAATAATTAGATAAATATCATAAATAAATATATTTAATAAATTAATAATTTAATATCTGGGTGCCGAGCTTTGCTCGGATGAGTTCAAAAAAATAGTACTTGTATGCTGTGAGATATTATTTTCTCAGAATATTATTCCGAAACGAATTTATTTCTGAAACATAATTTAAATAATTGTTTCTGTTAAATATTTTAAATACCTACCTATGTGTATTTTTGAGCGTAAAAACTAAGTATCAACTTGAATCAAGCATTTTTTCCTGTAAATATTACTTAGCTCGCCATTTTCAAATCTACCGCCGTTATTGTTTTGTTGACTGAAGAACTCGCAAAAACCGATTTTCATAGATTGAATATCTTGTAAAAATGTTCGAATCAGATGAAATTCTGCTTGCCCGTTGCCGTTTCAATAATCCGTTTTTAAACATTGATGCCAAATATCAACTTTATCGAAGTACTTTTTCTCTGTGATGTCATCTTAGCAACTTCCAGTAAATTTCAAATATTTTTTTTGCATAGAAAGTACCTACTGAAAAACTCACAAAAATCGATTTTCGAAGAAATAGAATTCATATTATATCTTTTAATAACAAACGTCAGACTATAAACCTGCAGCGCAAAACATTTTTGCATGCATCTTCACCATAGTTTTTAAAAATCGATGTGTTTTGATATACTGCATGCCTGCGTCGCTAGAAGTGCGGTCCTTCGGGCCGCCGTGCAAATTTTTAAACAAAACTTTTCTGTATGTATCTTAACAATAGTTTTCAAAAATCGATGTGTTTTTACACAGATTCGCGTTGCCAGAAGTGTGGCCCTTCGGGCCGCCTGTTTGTCATTGTTTACATATTGTGCAAGACACTTCTTATATTAGTGTTCATTTACAGTTTTAACCCTTGTGATATATTATACAAAATCTATGTAGAAATAGGCTTCGAATCGATCTGACAATTGACCGAGTTATAAATAAAAAAACCCTTTTTTTTAATTGCTCCCCTCTGGGACCAAGATTCCTACCTAGATCGATTTCTCGCCCCGAAAAATCCCCATTCTGTAAATTTCATCAAAATCGTTATTCGTTTTTGAGAAAAAAAAGTCTAGGTAAGATTATACGTCATACTATATTTAACGTACATAAAATACATATTTTATATAGGTAATATAAAAATAACATACTTAGGTACCTATTTATTTAAATATTAGTTAAAACTACTTACATAATTATGTTTAGTTTTTATTTCTGTTATTTTTTACTATACAAATAGTTCACGGATTATTTTAATAAGTTAAAAATTCTGTCAGATAATTTTGACATATAAATAATGAAAGTAGTTTGTTTTCTCCAAAGCCTACTCACGATATTACAATGTTTTGACAGGTCAAAAAACCGTTTTTAAAAATGATAAAATCGATAGGAAAACGAATTTTTCCAGGGATGAGACCTAGCTAAATCGATTTTTTGCCCCCCGAAACCCCTTTTTGGTAAATTTGATCAAAATCGTTAGAGCCGTTTTCGAGAAAATATTTATATAGATACATAGAAACATAGATATATAGGTAGAAACATATATACAAGATTTACTCGTTTAATAATATAGGGGGATACATTGTACGTCGGTTTCCATGGAAATAATTGTTTTTTTCTCGGTATGAAGCAAGTCGATATATTAAATGTTGGCAGCACGAAGTAGTTCTATAATCTACATGAACGTACCTAGTACAAATACGATAATTATTTAGCATGATTCTATTTTTCGAAATTTAATTCTTTGAGAACAAAATCTCAAAATAAAATTCACTCTTACCGAGTTCGAAGTTTTGGCAATAATAATTTTAAAAAATTTACTTCCATCTGAATGATGGAAGATCAATCTTGATGATTGAATCTGTTCCCATTGCTTCTTTTGTTGCAATAAACAATTCTTATTCTTATTCTTAAGACCAAATTAAAAAAAAATTAAAAACTGCCTGTCTAAAACAATATGTTATACGCCATATTAGTGAATTTTTTAGATTCGGAAAAAATAGTAGATATCTGTAAATATGTTTAATTCTGAAAAAAAGGTTTTGAAATCAATCGAATGACAAGATTTTTTTCAGAATCGGTTCAGTAGTGAACACTGCCTGATATAACAAACAGAAGTGTTTTCACCAAGTAAATATGTCACTCATGAAACCCATACAACATTTTTATCAAACATTTTGCACTTTCAAAGCAACTAGACGTTGCTTTTGCATATTATACTTGCATAAGTTGTCATATTCCTGATTAAAATTGTGAAACTTGTGGAACTTCAGTTCAGATTTCTCGAATAATTTATCTCAACTACTTAATGCCATAAGACATTTTAAGTTATCTTTGATTATTCCTGGCGAAACCTTTAAACTACTCGTAACTTTAACCTGGCTATAGAGTTTGCGTTACGTCTCTATTCTCTGATCCCTAACTTCTTAGTATTACAAACTCTATCCCATTCTCAACTGCCTTAAACCTGCTGCTCTTAATGTCTTCGCTTGATTGTAATTTTCACTGGTCAAACCCTTGAATCTTGAAGAACTTTTCTCCATCTAATTCTATATCTTCAAATTTAGCTTAACGCCATCCCAAGTATCTTTAACCAACTTATCTTTACGTGTTTAGTATATCTAATCTTCGCTTGATTGCACGTTATTCCCGGTCAAATCCTTAAGCCTTGAAGTACTTTTATTGAGTGATAGATTCCATTTCTTCAGATTATGCTGAATAACATCCCAAGTACCTTCATTCAACCCTTCTTAACGTATTAGCGATATTATCTTATCTTCGCTTGATTGTACGATATTCCCGGTCAAACCATTTAACCTTGAAGAACTTTTAGCCATCTAATTCTATATCTTCAGATTATTCTGAACGCCATCCCAAGTACCTTCATTCAACTTATCTTTACGTGTTAGTATATCTAATTTTCGCTTGAATGCACGTTATTCCCGGTCAAATCTTTGAACCTTGAAGTTCTTTGATTATGTGATAGATTCTATTTCTTCAGATCACGCTGAAGAACATCCCAAATACCCTCAAACAATTCTTCTTAACGTGTTAGCATATCTAATTTGTGCTTGATTGCACGATATTCCCGGTCAAACCTTTTAACCTTGAAGAACTTTTATCCAACTATTTCTATATCTTCAGATTATTCTGAACGCCATCCCAAGTATCTTTAATCAACTTATCATTACGTGTTTAGTATATCTAATCTTCGCTTGATTGCACGTTATTCCCGGTCAAATCTTTGAACCTTGAAGTTCTTTGATTATGTGATAGATTCTATTTCTTCAGATCACGCTGAAGAACATCCCAAGTACCCTCAAACAACTCTTCTTAACGTGTTAGCATATCTAATCTGCGCTTGATTGTATGTTATTCCTGGTCAAACCCTTGAGCCTTGCGGGATTCCAATCATACCAACGTTGTGTTTTGAATGCATGTGTTCTACAATACACACTAGTGTTCAGCAACAACAAAACGCGGTGCTGAAGCTCTGCCAGACATGTCCGCGTAGCATATACAGTGCTAACACAAACAGAACGGATTGAATTCCCCATTGAAGTGTTCCACAGCGTTCGAACGTGTATCAACGCTTGTAATACACGTCTATAGTACCGCTGTATTGTGCTGGTGTTTGTTTTGGAACGTCATCTGATGATTACATAGTCCGAATAACCACGCGTTGTTAATAGCATGTTGATATTAAATGGTTGAAAATTAATCGTTTTCCAGAAAAAAAACAGTTAGGATCTGTCAAATGGGAGGGGCTTTAAAATCATGGCGGAGTTAAGGGGAAAATTTCAATATTTGCTATGGTTTTATAGTTATAAATATACAGTTTATTTACATTTCGTTAGAAAATAGTTTGCAGTAAAGTAAGTTTTACAGTACAATAACTGATAGTGTTTGTCAAGAGCTCCTCATTTTTTAATGTTTCTTGTCCCTAGTTATTAATCCCTAGATATTAATAATATTCAAGCGAACGAACGAAGCGAGTGAGTAATGTATTAATAAAATTCGACCCAACGAGCGAAGCGAGTGAGTAATATATCAATAATATTCGAGCGAAAGAGCGAAGCGAGTGAGTAATGTATTATTAAAATCCGAGCTAACTATAAGCGAAGCGAGTGAGTTATGTATTAATAAAATTAATAAATCATAAATCGAAATATACGTGGGCGAAGTCACAGATAACGGCTAGTATGTTTATAAAGCAAAAAATGTTTGTTTTGATATCCCCTACCACCCCTAAAAGTTTGTCGATAAATTAACGGAACACCCTGTATACCTATAATGATTTTATCCGTGATATACATCCTTCGAACGCTCCTAAATAGTACATAGTCTTTAAACGAATGGCAAAATTGCCTACAGCACGAGTTTTAAGCTGGATTAAAGCACAATAAGCATATTGAAGTCGATGAAGTTTTCATGTCGTCGGTACGCGTGTTCTGCACGCTGATGTTGGAGTTATTACCCCCTCCTTCCCCTATTTTCCCGTCAGCCCGTCAACGGACCGTTCGAAGAATACTAAACGCGCACCAAAAGTAAACTCGCACTAAAACACTAATCTACTGATCTTACAGAGAATCAACAAGCAACAAAGTAAATTACAGTTAGAGCACTATTCTGCACACACAATATGCCAGGCTTCATCACATCGGGTTAAACGCCACACGAGTCAGAGCGAGAGATTAATTTGTTTGAACTAAAAAGATGAAGATTAAATGACAACATGCAGTCGAAGGGATCGGATATTTCTGCTCAATTTGTTGCTACACGTATTCTTCCGACTGCATGCTATCTTTTAATCTTGTTTCCATCTTTTACGTTTTTATTACGCAGTCGGTTTTTTTTGATTTTTTAAATTTAATTTTTTACTTGCGTCTCTTTTTGAAATCGTCTCGACGAGACCTTTCTTTTGATATCCATGTTGATGTATTTAGAAAGAAAATTATTTTTACATTCTGACAAAATTGCGTCTAGCGTCCGCCATATTGAATTTTCTGTGACGTCATGCACCCTATGTCACCCTTGGGATTAAGACGAATCTAATGACACCTCATTTATTAAAATCCATCCAGCCGTTTGGATGTTACGAACGAATAAAAAATCCCACATACATACTTACATACATAGATAGCGCGAAAAACATAACCCTGCCTTTGCTGTCGGGCAGTCGGGTAAAAATACTGATAACAAATATGTGGACATAAAGCTTCAATTAAATAAACATATAAATCGGTTGAGTAGGAACCGATAGCTCCCCCAGGGGAAACATTGGAATGTAGTTGGACTCAATGCAATGTTCTTTGGGATTTGGCGTTTCCGCAGGACCCCGAGCTCGTACCAGTCGGTTTGTGTACACCGGCTGGCAGATTCTAATACACAAATGGATTATTAATTGTTATGTTAAAGACACTAATAACCTGAGTTGTCGACGCGTCTATAATCTACAATAATAATAATAATAATAATAAAAGAACCGATTAATTAATTAATTGTAGATTATTATATAACTCTGGTCATTAGCGTCTTCAACACAACAAATAATCCATTTGTGTATTAGAATCCGCCAGCCAGCATACACAAACCGACTGGTACTAGCTCGGGTCCCTGGGAGCGCTAATTCCGAAAGAACATTGGAATGCAATTTGCGATAGCAACCACATTCCAATGTCCCCCTGGGGGGGGGTTAAAGGAACCGATAGCTGACTGCCGAAAGAAAACGGCTTGTGTGGGACGAATTTTTGCAACAAAAATAGAAACAGCTCGTTTGAAATCCCAATCTGCTTACTGTAGCCTACTTTTGTAAATTCGAAGTTTTTACTATAAATAAAGTTCATGTTTGCATCGAGGCCGCCATCACGATAATATTGGTTTGTACACAAACCGTAAACAGAAAATATTAAACAAATATTATATTATGGCATTAAAGAAGTAAACAAGAATATGATGGAAAAATATGATAAACAAAAGAATACGCACGCAGGCATATGCTAGCACGCACGCGCGAGTAAAACATAAGACAAACTGTTAGCTTACATCACAACACCATTATCATTTACATCATAACTGTGCATTACAGACAGAGAAGAGATAATACGGCAGCTTTTAGAGTATTATCTGCAGTGTGGAGCACTTACCTAACCTACAGGACACTGTCAAAAGTATGGGAAAATTCTCTCAAAGTTTTGTCAAACATGTTAATTTAACAGCTTAGAATGTGACTTCTAAAGTTCTATCAACTGTGGATACATATAAACTATAAACAAACATACGACCTAACGGCTAACAATCATATTAAATCACCCACGATTAGATTTTTTCACGTTTTAACTCGGAATAAATAAATATATATAATGATTATTACTACTTCAATATTTGTGTAGCATTAACAAAGGGACCGTACAGGTGAGGATTTGATAATGTTGGTCAACTTTTTTGACAAAGAACTAAGTCCTAAAATAAATTAGCTCTAATCTAAAAAACTGACCAAAATCAGCGATCCTCAGCTATAAAGCCATTCTGGATGTCAAAAAATTGGTAAAATCAAACTCGTGTTATTTAGCTCATATAAGCAAAAATAATGAGTAACATCAGGATGAGGCTCGAGCAGGATGGCCGAATGCATTCCAAAAGGTTAAAATGAACTGTGTCAATATTTGCAGAACAAAATGTCGGTATTAACCCCCTTACAGAACGATATAAATACATAGACGAGCAAGTTTTCCTCTAAGAGAGGGGGTTAATACCGTAATTTTGTTCTGCAAATTGAAATATATGCTTAAACAGTCGCCGTAACAACATATTAAAATTTGAACTTTGAACTAATAATATAAATGTTGTCGGGTGTATGACACGTTTAGTGTGATCTGCCACCCCTTTAATACTGACCAATCGATCTGCAAATATTACAATGGCATTATTGGGTCACCGATAAGCTATACAAATAATTTCCGCCTTGAGCAATAATAATTGTGATCATTTTTTTTTTGTTACATCTTGGGGGCGGTCTGCATCCCTACCATACCGCTATCTAGCAATATCCCTTACTCAGGGCACTTTAATATGCCTCCCTCAACATATTTACAAAAATAAGGCCTTGAATAAATAACACCAAAAATTGTCACTAGCTCTCGGTCTATTACTTGACAATAAAATAACATCAGGACGAGACTTTAAAAGGCCGATGGCCGATTGTACTCTAATGATGAATTTCTATAGATTTTATATGAAAAGTAAGTTTAGAATGCGATTTCTGTCAAATATAGATTTGTGAAAACATATAAATTAAGTAAACAATAATGAAGTGACCCATAGGCTATAAGGACGAGACTTAAACAGGACGCCGAATGTATTCTGATGATAATTTTCTATAGATTTTAAATGAATCGTGCGCTTAGAATGTGACTTACATCGAATATGGATATATGTTCAAACATAAACTAGAATGACAAGCGATTTATAAATTATCGACTCCAGAGCGAGAGTCAGTTCAGGATGGCCGAATGCAAAATGCTGAATTTTTCAATGAATTTTAAATAATTTGTAAACACATATTTTCATTGACATATTAATATATTTCTAATACGCCTCAAACTAACCCTTGAGACCCAAACGATTGGGTACCAAGAAATTCATCAGGTCCATCACGAATGGACTGAGCGCCTTCTCACGATAGGCCAGGACTATTCGGGGCCTTGTTTAGATATCGGGAAGGTACGGTGGCCCCTTGTAAATCTGAGTGCAACTGAAACGTTTCCTATCCCCGAAATCTACCTGATTCTGACAGTGTAATCGTCTGGAACCCAGGAACAGATTCCAGGTGTAGTAAAAATAAATTATAATTTAAAAAAACTAAAAAACACGCTTTAATGAACTAAAAAGTAAAAAATAATTAATTTTATTGTAAAAAAGCGTGGGGTAGTATGAAAATATGATACAAAGCACCCCACGCTTTGTTACAATAAAATTAATTATTTTTTACTTTTTAGTTCATTAAAGCGTGTTTTTTAGTTTTTTTAAATTATAATTAATTTTTGCTTTTTAGTCCTGGAGATCCTGGTCAGGATAATGGGACAAACTTATGGAATTATTGTATTGTAATCGGTCCTTGATAAGTGTGCAAAGTTTCAGTTCAATCTGAAGTTTTTTGCTTTTTTTTAGTCCTGGAGATCCTGGTCAGGATAATGGGACAAACTTATGGAATTATTGTATTGTCATCGGTCCTTGATAAGTGTGCAAAGTTTCAGTTCAATCTGAAGTTTTTTGCTTTGTTTTTTAGTCCTGGAGATCCTGGTCAGGATAATGGGACAAACTTATGGAATTATTGTATTGTCATCGGTCCTTGATAAGTGTGCAAAGTTTCAGTTCAACCTGAAGTTTTTTGCTTTTTTTTTTTTTAGTCCTGGAGATCCTGGTCAGGATAATGGGACAAACTTATTGAATTATTGTATTGTCGTCGGTCCTTGATAAGTGTGCAAAGTTTAAACTAAATCTGACCGTTCAAAGTTGGTCAAAATCAAGTTCAAAGAAGTCGGTTACAAACTGACAAACACACAAGCCCGCAAGCCCACAAGCAAGCAAACATACAGGTGAAGCTAATATAAGCGTGTTAAAAATATGACAGTTCGAGAGGTCAGTGCTTTAATAATATTTTTGAACGGCTTGTGTGTTTTCACATTGTCATAATAAAGCTGACACTGTACAAACATAATTCTGCAGTAGTACGTGCCCACACAAAATATGAAGGCTCCAAGAGTTAAGGTCTGTTTGTTACAGACGTGTAACACCAGAGCCTGCCAACATTATAGAAATATCACTGTCACTAAATAATGCAAGTCTCTCGATAATAATCATCATTACTTGTCAGTTGTCGGCTGTCGCTGTTTGTATAGATACTTAGGTAAGTATCTGCTAAGCTCTGTTGTTCGACTAGCTTCAGTAGGGCATCGAACCCGGTTTTTCCCGGTTCCAAAAGAACCGGGTTTTCCCGGTTCCAAGAAGCAAAATAAAAACCGGTTCCTAAATATAAAAGCCCGGGTAATTCGGTTCTTACGATTCTTGCAAAAAACTGATTATTTGATAAGTATGTAATTAAAATACTTAAAAAGACTATTGTTCTTAAAATAAATAATTCTTTGATATGGAATTTATTGTTTAATTTAAGATCTTTGTTCGTAATGAACAAAACTCTAAAATAAATAATATTATAAATAATCTGCTTACTGTTTTATAGCTAAGAACCAATAAAACCGAAAGAACCGGGTACCCGGTTCTGGTATAAGTTCAGAACCGAAAGAACCGGTTCTCAAAATATGGCCGGTTCTCGATGCCCTAATCTTCTGTGGCCGAGCGGACGATACGCTATGAACAACAAGATTCGAGGTTCGATCCTAGCTTTGGAGTAATATTTGATTTTTAGGCTTCCGTACTAGAAAGGAACCTTATTGTTGTGCCAACGATGTCTGTCTGTCACAGGTCTCCAATTTTTAAACGAAATGTGATAGGGACTTAAAATTCACACATAATATGCATTACCGCGGCCCAAAGATGGGGAGAATAACAAAAGATTTAAATGGGGTCAAAACAAATTTTTTTTTGTACCTATTCTTGTGGGGTATCGTTGAAAAGGGCCTTTTGAGTAGATTATGAATGTGTATTTATTTTTACTTATTTTATCAAAATTGTAGGTTTTAGAGACCGTCAAAGTTGTAGTTTTAGTCTTTAGACCTATTTTGTTACCAGGTCTATCTTGACGCCATTACCTGAAGGAAATGTGAAAAAAAACAAGTTATGTCCTTCTGTAAAATTGCTGAGTAAATTGAATTTAAAGTTATTTACATTCCTTGTTCTTTTGCCATCCAATAATTTTAAGTTTTAAAATACACGGTGACCTACCTATTTCTTTTACCCCACAATTTACCCAGTGCTGAATACCGTTACGGTCTATCAGATGGCACTAACAGCTCATAAATCAAAAAAATGTGACATACCCTGTTCTTTCCCCATTTCCTTCAGATATAAAGCTGTAACGCACGTCAAATATCACTCATATCCTCTAGAAACTAGAGTCTAGTTAATCAACAAATACTAAAAACTGAAAAAAAGAAAGCGCCCATACATGCAAACGGGGGGCAAAACACATTTTTTTTTACCTATTCTTGTGGGGTATCGTTGAAAATGGCCTTTTGAGTAGATTATGAATATGTTTTTATTTTATTTATTTTATCAAAATTGTAAGTTTAGCATAACTTACATATCTTCAGTATAGTAGTGTTGACCCAATGAATGTTAATAATTGAAGGAAGGTTTGGTTGAGTCAACATTTTGGTAAATCTTCATTATTTTGACCCTCAACCAAACCCTCATTCAATTAATAACTTATACATAGTACGGAACCGATACGGAACCCTATACTTTTTGCGTGGCTCGACACGCACTTGGCCGTTTATTTCTTTATTTATTATTAAAAATAATACATATAGAAAAACATTAAATTAGGTACTATTGAATTTTACTTTCTTACACTAATTGTAGGAAAAATACGTTCCCGCACACAGGCCTGTAAAAAATCACTCTACATGAAATAATACATAGAAAAACATTAAATTACTATTGAACTTTACTTTCCCACACTAGTGTAGGAAAAATACGTTCCCGCACACAGGCCTGTAAAAAATCACTCTACATACATGTAAAGTAGCTATTTTAGAGGGAGTATGACAAAAAATGCATTTTCTATCTTTTTCAGTAGTATACTGTGTGACCTACTGGAGGGTTAAATAATTTTGAAATGCAATTTTCATTTTAAAATTTAAGCAGAGATGAAGCGTTTTTACACAACCTAAGACAAAAAAATCTCAAAAATTACCTAAACTTCGAAATAAGTGCTTTTGAGTATTTAATAATTAAATAAACGTACGCCACTTTGGCTTTTGACCAAAGATATACTGTGGGGTTCCACTGAACTACTTATTATGACCTGTTTAAGTTGTAATAATGTAAACACAAGTAAGTTTACAAGTAAATCACTCAATATATGGGAGACCCTTCATACAAACAGCCTGTCACGTTATATAATGGGGGCGCGTGCCGCCAGTGGTCCCACTGGCCCCGTTGCAATGAGCTAATAGAACAAAGAAGGCCGGCCCATAATAGAAAGTAGAAACTATTCAATCCACTTAGAATTAATTAATTTATTGTAGATTATAGACGCGTCGACAACTCAGGTCATTAGCGACACAACAAATAATCCATTTGTGTATTAGAATCCGCCAGCCGGCATACACAAACCGACTGGTACGAGCTCGGGTCCCTGGGAGCGCTAATTCCCAAAGAACATTGGAATGCAATTTGCGATAGCAACCACATTCCAATGTTCCCCCTGGGGGAATCCATTTAGAGCTCAACTGTATTTTTCTAGCCCGAGAGCTGGTAAAAGTGTCAATTGGATTTTCAATTTATTATTAAAAAAAAAAATAATGAATTGAAAATATGAATTGGTGCTATGGCCCAAATAACCTTAGCTGTTGGTGGTCTTCAAAACACAATCAATCAACTGTATTTCTTACCTACCAATTTTTTTCATTTTTAGTGTTCCGTATACCAAAATTGGAAAAACTAACACTTATGGCCTCACTCCGATGTCTGTCCGTCCGTCTGTTTGTCTGTCACAAGCTCCCAGAGCTAAACGGTACAAGCTAGAGACTTGATATTTGGCATAGTTAAAGCTTGTTATGGCCTAATGCTGTGGTTT
Source organism: Mongoloraphidia duomilia (assembly GCA_039654895.1). Taxonomy (NCBI): domain Eukaryota; kingdom Metazoa; phylum Arthropoda; class Insecta; order Raphidioptera; family Raphidiidae; genus Mongoloraphidia; species Mongoloraphidia duomilia. Next base: position 11,692,476 of record CM077519.1, on the reverse strand, counting down.
AGATATGGATAAATAACGCAGATAATTACGGGTAATAATGCGGGGTCAAACAGGTTATGAAACAAGCCGTGAGGTGGGTCGTTTATTACGACTAAAGTGCGACCCTTGAGGTCCACACGACGAACTTCCCAGCTTGATAAATATTTAATAATAATAATTAAATTACATATTACACAGAAAAGTAATCATTTTAATCATTAAAACATAATTATTATTTATTTTTAACAATAATTTAAAAAAAAAACGGCTGAACCGATTTTTATAAAATTTATGTCGGTTCAAAATGACGTTAACACGCCTCGATCGACACCCTTACGAAGTCGATATAATTTTTTATTCGCGAGATATTGTGTAAAATCTGTTTTTTGGAGTCTATTTGGTTAAGAAAAAAGAACGGCTGAACCGATTTTGAAAACATTTCTTTCAGATCATATTTACGTTAATGTACGCGTCGATTGGCACCCTAACGTAGTCTATATCAGTTTTCATTCTCGAGATTTCGTCTTAGAAAGAAAAGGACACATACGTACGTACGTACATACGTACACACACACAGACATCTTTTTAAAAATATTGTAAAAATAGTGTAGTGATCTTGAAACATAAAAATTTGTTATACATTTTGATTTCGATTTTCGGACCCATTACAATAACTTCCAATGGAAAGTTAAAAATTAAAAAAATACAACCCGATCGACGGAAAACTCCATTAATATAGTGCAAAAATCCCTAAAAATACCCTATATTCACTCTATCGTACAAAAAGAAGTTTCACTGCAATTAAAAAGAAGTAGGTACACATACAGTAGTCACTTGAATCATTTGCATTCTATTAAGTATTTAAAATTCCCTCCTTGGACTTGTTTGCCCAATGAGTACCCCGGGAGATATAAAGTGGGAATGGCATCCATCTGTGGGTAAAACAACTAACCAGAAGCTGACGAAGAGACAATAGTTTATTCTGTGCTTAATAAACCCATTCTACCGCACTGGTCAGTTACGCTGTGATGATGACATTTCTGTATTTATTGTCCTATGATAGTATATTACGATGAACGTATGCAGATATTTAGAGCCAAACACACGGGCGGATTTCCCACTGCGTTTTTAACGCGGCGGATTGAACGTCCAAATCGAAACCGTGCCTACAAACGAGTGAAATTTACAGACGAACGAAATATTCGTCGCATTTTTTTACATTCCGTCGGCGTGAGCGAGTTGAACGCTTCTGACTGCGTTGATATTGTTACGGATCACCGTGTATATAAACGGCAGGCACGAGTTCTGAGAAACGGGGTCTGCTTACTGTAACAACTAGTACCTGCGCGAAAGTTCTAGAGAAAGCGAGAACACACTAGGCTTATGCCACGCAGCATATATAAACAGCCAGTGCGAGTGAGTGAATCAATCAGTCAACGGTGAGTCACGCAGTCAAGTCTACGGTGGATCAGTAATATAAATAGTGCCGTGATTTAAATAAATAGATTGATAAAATAAATACTAGTGTAGTGGAAATAATTACGAGTTATTAGTTAAGTGCTATTTACTGTTTAGTTATTGTTTACTTGTGTTGATTGTTAGAACTGACTTTTCGTTGTTGCATTCATTATTATTGTGTTTTTAATTATTGTAAATAAATATTTATTCCGCCAACTCAGAAAACAGTTTTGTAACAATTTCGTCATAGACACAACACGCTAGAAACGAAAAACATTGTTTAGTGCGGGGCAGACTAGACGAGGCGACGGATCACCGACGGATGTACAGTCTGGGTAAAAATTTGTGTGGAAATATCCTGTTGATAGGTCTGTCTCTTAATATTGGATGAACTCACCATAACGTCTTTTTTCCTTTTATTCTTTAAAAATAAATTTGCACATATAATCAGTGCAACCTAACACAGTGCAGGGGTCCATTTTCTAACCACCAAAAAGTTGTATTGTTTTGCGTGAATGTACTCGGCGGAAAAAATGCTTTCTGTTTTGAAACGTAATATTCAGCGAAAATCTCGTCGCGAGAAATACGCCGCGGAAAATTCGCCCATGTAGTTTCGCTCTTATAGTATCAGCTATTATACAATAAAACTATCCGTTCTACCCGCCTTCGTGCGAGTGAAGTTTAAAATGTCAAAGTTTCGCTTACCAAACAGTTTTTATTCACAACTGTTTTTGCTACAACCAATACTCTGAGTTATCAACTTGTAACGCTTTATGTGCCTCGAACTCTGTAAGTATATCAAATTTCAAGTTTTTACTTTCCACCTCTACTATGGTAGGGAAGTATTGGATTTAGTCCGAAAAAAATATTTCGAGATTTTAACAGATCTTCACGTTTTGAAACCCTAGCAATCGTTTAAGATCATTCTCTGACTGATGTCTGTATGTGTGTGTATGTGTATGTGGTCAATTTTTCGCCTTCGATATCGTAAAAACGGAACAACATACGGCCATGGCAATTGTTCTATTGTGTTTATCAGCCTTTAACTTAGACCTGATTAGATTTTGAGTCAAATCGGTTCAGTGGATCCTGAGATATTAAAAAAAAACGTTCTCAATGTCACGTATTAACATAGGTAAAAAAAAATATAAATGAATTCTAGATGTTATAATTTGAAAAAAATGTGAATATTTTTTTTTCTAAAATGTACAGTTTTCGAGAAAAAAATATTTTACTAAAAAAATAAAAATTGTGCGTAAATCAAGGTAACCGTGATTTTTGCTATATTAAGCTAGCCATCAGTAGATCACTAAACAAAAAAGACGGCCATGCTTTTTTTCAAAGAATAAAAAAAGAGTTTATTTTTTGCAAATATTTACTAGGTGGGAAGTATAGGACTGGTCATCAGTCGATTTTTTTTTTACAATTTTGGTAAGAAACTTTAAAAATAATAACAAATTAAATTTTTGCAACTGCAAATAAAAGAAAATTCAATAGGTATTATCTTAAGACGATTTTAAAAATATATCACACAATTCACTCATCATAACAAAAATGTACAAAGCTAAACAAAAATAAGCCGGAAAACAAAGCCCAAAAGAAAAATAAAAAAAAACTGACAAAATTCAATTGTTTGTTTTGTCTTCACGTCTATTACTTTGAAATTGATATTTCTTTTGTAAATAGAAACAACCAATATTGTATGATACGGTTAGCAAGAAATAAAGGAATGGGCAAAGGGGGATAGTCGATCGCTGCAAGGAGAGTTGGTGGAGGAAACGGGGAACAACCACATCCGCTGTGCGTTCCACTAATACAAATATATTAATGTAATCAATGTTCTGTTCACTGATTTGTCAATACGTACCTAACCTCTATTGACTGTCACAAAACAATGTATTGATTGTTTTTCAATAAATTAAATTTTTGAATTGGGGCGCATTTGAAATATTTCTGTTGGTGGGCTTGGAAACACATTTTTCTAGACAAGCCGTTCTTATTTAATAATTATACAGTCGTTATACAGATTTTTATGCGCCCCACGTTTTTATCACTTATTCCGCTGACGCAGCGACACAAAATGCCCCTTGGTTTGTGTCCTAATTATTTTCTAGTTTTTGGTACAGCGTGACCTTTTGGCATGTCACCCCAACAGTGACCCTTCGTAAAGAGGGTATATACATGGCACGGATGCATTCTATTTGATGCGAGATGCATCCAGAGCTTTCACATTTCTCGGCCCAAAATCTTCGAGACCATGTCAACCATTTGCGAAGGGGCGAATTTGACTCGAAACCGCCTCATCCAGTGGGAGCTACGCAGCCGAGTTCAAAAACGGCCACTTGTGTCGCACCACGTTCTCCAGTTGTCATTGTCGATAATGATTTTAAGACGCGATTCCTAACCATAATGAGCGCACCAATGTTGACTTCAAGGACAGACAGTGATCAGTTCATCATAAATTATCGCTGAGTTCCTTTCAGACGATTTTGACCTTTCAACTGTAGATTGCGCCGTTTACGCTGCAGCTATAATGTATTATGTATTACTTATGTTTTTCATATAGTCAAAGAAAATTTGGTGTAGCAAGCTGTCCTCAGTTAATTTTGAAACAGCTGATAACAGAACAGAAAGATTATTATTATTATTATTATTATCATTATTATTACAAGAAATCGGTAAAGAAGACAGCCAAAATGTAAATCGATTTCACGCCGCAATAATTTTAAGTTCAGAATCGAATCCGCGACCGCATTTCGCAAATATAATAAAAGTTTGTCTTTGGCTTTCATCTTTCCAAGTCGCCGCTACCTCGGCAAACAGAGAATACGACGGGTAGTTCAACATTTCGTTATGTCAGGAAAACATGGCGAACAATGAATTTTGTTTTGAAGTGAATACTTCTTATGCGACTCCATGAAAAGTAGACGCGGGGTACGGGGAGCTCTATCCGCTGGATCAGTATCGACGATGACGCTCGCACTCCACTTTTTTCCATGAAAGGTAGACGTGAGGTACGGGGAATTCTGTTCGCTGTACCAGTATCGGTAATGACGCGCGCGTTCCACTACCTTCCATGAGCGGTAGACGCGGGGTACGGGGAGTTCTGTCCGCTGTATCAGTATCGACGATGACGCTCGCACTCCACTTTTTTCCATGAAAGGTAGACGTGGGGTACGGGGAGTTCTGTTCGCTGTACCAGTATCGCCGATAACGCGCGCGTCCCACTACTATTCATGAAAAATGCGGGGTGCGAGGAATTCTGTCCGCCGTACCAGTATCGAGTAGTAAACGCAAAGCCACGCAAGATCAACGTTCTCTCTCTTTCGCTCTGCTACTTCATTCAACTAATTTGCTGTAAGAAGTATTCACTTCAGATGTATTCTTATTAGGATTTTTAGCTGTCAGTGAAATTAATTCAATAAAGCTCCAAAGTTGAAAATATTGTACATTTCATATACAGGGTGCTGAATTGCTTTGCGGGTAATAGGGATTTAACCCGTAAAATCAAACTTTTGCGATTTCCTGCTTGCCTAATTATTTTAGGAAAAATATCTTTGAAATAAGTTTTAAAACATAAAATTCTGCATCTAAATCATAAAACAAAATTAATTTTGCATGCTTTATAACGGCAGAAATTTGATATGAATATGTCAAAATTACCTCAAAAACAGATACCGATAGCCATGGAACTTGAACAAAATGATGACGTTTTAGCTGTCAGAATAATTAACTTCCCACTGGAAGTTATTGTAATGGGTCCGAAAATCGAAATCAAAAAGGAAAAAAAATTTTTATGTTTCAAGGTCACTACACTATTTTTACACTACTTTTAGAAAGATGTCTGTGTGTGTGTGTGTGTGTGTGTACGTACGTACGTATGTGTCCATTTCTTTCAAAGACGAAATTTCGAGAATGAAAAATGATATCGACTACGTTAGGGTGCCAATCGACGCGTATTAACGTAAATATGATCTGAAAGAAATTTTTTTAAAATCGGTTCAGCCGTTCTTTTTTCTTAACCAAATAACCTCCAAAAAAGTAGATTTTACACAATATCTCGCAAATAAAAAATTATATCGACTTCGTAAGGGTGTCAATCGAGGCGTGTTAACGTCATTTTGATCCGACATAAATTTTATAAAAATCGGTTCAGCCGTTTTTTTTTTTTTTTTTTTTTTAATTATTGATGTTTTAATGATTAAAATGATTACTTTTCTGTGTAATATCTAATTTAATTATTATTATTAAATATTTATTAAACTGGGAAGTTCGTCGTGTGGACCTCAAGGGTCGCACTTTAGTCCTAATAAACGACCCACCTCACGGCTTGTTTCTAATCATTTTGTTCAAGTTCCATGGCTATCGCTATCTGTTTTTGAGGTAATTTTGACATATTCATATCATTTTTCTGCCGTTACAAAGCATGCAAAATTAATTTTGTTTTATGATTTAGATGCAGAATTTTATGTTTTAAAACTTTTATTCGAAGATATTTTTCCTAAAATAATTAGGGAAGCAGCAAATCGCAAAAGTTTGATTTTACGGGTTAAATCCCTATTACCCGCAAAGCACTTCAGCACCCTGTAGATATGTGTTACAAAAAATAGTGTAAGTGTACAACTCGTAAAATTAAGTATAAGACGCTCGGGTGTGGTACTCTCGCCTGCGGCTCGCGAACCAATTTCACCCCTCGCGTCTTATACTTAATTGTACTAGTTGTATAAACTACTATTAACAAATTATACATATGGCAAATGCACTAAATTGAAAGTAGACTTAAAAATAATCATTTAAATAATTTCAAAATTATTTTGTACTTTTAAATATCGTTGACGAATTTATTAAAATCAATTTGAGCGACCCTCGCGGATAAAAAGCAGTAAATCTTACACTTTCTTGTAATGATAACACGAGAAATAGAAGCTTATTAGGTTTGCATATCGTTATTTCAAATTGGAAAACACGATAAAATCTTGTATAAATTATTATTTATCAATTTCTTCAAGTTGTTGTTTTGTTTACGATTGCAAAATAATTTATTCAATTTGTATATTTTTCAACATCTTCTTCTGTATTTAATTTATCGTTTCAAGTAATGATGGATTTACATTTCAAAAAAAAACTCAAATAACATTCTTACTCGATCTAAAAATATATCGAGAATTCGAAAAGAAAAACATTTTACTAGAGTCCAGTGGCTTGATTTGTTAGAGGGGCACATTTTATTTTTAACTGATAGAGAGAAAAAATTTACTGTGTGCCTCACCCACATAAACGCACGGTCGAAGTTATACTTCATACATTTTTCATTAGAACACGTTATTGAAGTGTTTGGCATTTTTAATTTTAACTATTTACGTACTTATATTTATTTTTGACATATCATGATAATTTATCAAATTTCCCTTAAGTCATGGAAACATAAGTAGGTATATATCCAAATACTGCTTACAATATTACACTATTTTGACGCGTCAAAAAATTGATTTTTAAAATTACAAAATCTATAAGAGAATGAATTTTTCCTGGGATGAGAATTAGCTAGATTGATTTTTTCCCCCCAAAATCCCTCTTCAGTAATTTTCATCCAAATCGTTAGAGCAATTTTATCCCTGTCAGCGTTTCATTAATTTTTGAGTCGGTTTTTTATGTTGGTATTTTTTGACTAGCTTAAGAAGTATAACTTCAAAAACTTGATACGTTCGGAAATCGAAGTTTCAATGTTCTGGATTTTTAAAAAGGAATTTAGGGAGTAAATTTAGTAAATCAACTAAGAAATAGTGCCCCTTGTTGTTGCATTTATTGTTATTGTGTTATTAATTATTGTAAAATATTTATTCCGCCAACTCAGAAAACAGTTTTGTAACAATAACATAAAACATTTATTTTATGATAAAACTTATGTGTACGGCATTGGTAAAAAATCATACAAATTCAAACGTCTGTACCTACAGATCAAAGATCATTTATGTATATTTAATATTGTGTAAACGCACAGCTTTATAAGTATAGGTAATAGAAATACGAACTTTGAATTCAGGTAAATACATTTTTTTTAAATTCTTATTGAATTTAAGTCAGTATCTTATTATAAAAGTTTTGCAATAAATTCACAAAATATGTAAGGAAAAAACAATACAATAGATCTGGTTAGCCTTAGGGTAAGATGTCGATATTAAAAAAAAGAAAAAATGAACTGTTCGATTTTTTTCTGAATAAAGCCACCCAAAGACAGAGCCGATCTCAAGAATTTTGTGCTTAAAAAAATTATAGAAAGCTATTATGTATATTGACCTGTTCAGAATATGTGAAGTGACCTAACTAGCATTTTTTTAAACGAGTTAATTGCACCGGAATGAGCCATTTTCCTGAGAGTAGTTCTTTCAATTATCCACGAGAGGCAGCACTTGTGGTAGGTACAAACATTATTTATTCCCCGCATAGTGTCGTGTCATTTTAGTGGTATAACTTACTTATGAAATTATTATTATTATCATCAAATTAATTAAATAATTAAGTTATACCACTAAAATGACACGACACATGGGGAATAAATAATGTTTGTACCTACCACAAGTGCTGCCTCTCGTGGATAATTGAAGGAACTACTCTCAGTAAAATAGCTCATTGTACAGAGATTAGAGATGTCCGAGTTAGAAAAATAAACTTATTGCCCTAAAACCCAAAGACACTAAATATGATCTCAGTTGTCGAGCGTCTATAAAAATCTTCATGTTTCTGTTACTCATCAATATATGTCACAAACAATAATATTTCTATAAGAAGACACCCAATGACGGTACGTGACAAAGCTTTATCAGAAAAATGTATTTATTTAATCCGTCACCGTCGGGACGCAAACTGGAAGTTTCGGGTTTGAGTCCCGACGGTTACGGGTTAAATAAATAAATTTGTCTGCTTACTGATCTGTCATTTGATTAATTTTTTAACCGACTTCAAAAAAGGAGGTGGTTCTCAATTCGGTTGTATTTTTTTTTATGTTTGTTACTTCATAACTCAGTCATTTATAAACCGATTTTGAAATTTTTTTTTATTTGAAAGGATATACTTTCAGATTGGTCCCATAGAAATTTCATCAAAATCGGTTCAGTAGTTCGGCTGATTTTAATAAAAGTGAGTAACGGCGTGTGATTCTTTAAGGTAAATGTCTCTTTTTGACATATCTGACAGCGTAGATTAGATTAGATTAGATTTACTCGGGGTGATAAGACACTATATATCTCACAATCACTGCGACCTATAAGATCTTTTGTGAGTCCCCTAATAGTTTATTCCCAGTCGGGTAAAATGCTTTTTATGAACCTTATAACCTTTCTGGGGGCTTCTCTCCATATGTCTTCAGGCTTTAGAAAAGGCCTGTTAAGATGTTGCAGCCTTTTGGAGAACACTGCTTCACATTCACATAGAATGTGTTCGGCAGTTTCTTTTGCTTCTTTACAGAATCGACAGTTGTCATCCTGGACTTTACCCATTTTTGAGAGATGGTATCTCAAAGGGCAGTGGCCTGTGAGGAGTCCTGTCATTATTCTCAGTTCTGCTTTGCTGAGAATAAGGAGTTCTTTGGTCCTTGTTGTGCTATGCGATATAAATCTCTTTGATTGTTTCAGTCCTGGAGTGGACTTCCAACGAGAGATTTTCTTATCTTCCTCCCATTTGCGAACCTCTAATTTGATGTGGCTTTTAGAATAGCCACAGAAAGGTTCTGGGCCTATAAAGGTTTTAGTTCCTCCTTCTTTAGCGAGGGAGTCTGCTACTTCATTGCCTTCGATGCCTGTATGCCCTGGAACCCACATTAGGGTTACTCTGTTGTATGCACCCAGTTTATCAACAGTATCTAGGCATTCCCAGACCAGTCTTGACTCAATTTTGTGTGAACATAGAGCCATAATAGCTGCTCTGCTATCCGATAGGATAAATATTTTTGCGTTTCTGTAGCCTTTATCCAGACAATTCAGAGCGCAAAGTTGTATGGCATATATTTCTGCCTGGAATACAGTGGCTTTGGAGCCCATGGGAGCTGATATCCTTGTTTTAGGACCAAAAACACCTGCTCCTACTCTATTGTCCATCTTGGATCCGTCTGTATAATATATCAGTGATCCTCTGGGGAATTTTATTTCACCTTCTTTCCAGAATTTGCGACTTTCTATAGTAGCATTGAACCTTCTGTCAAATTTGAATCTGACATCCATCAGATCCACTACTGTACAGGTCATTAGATTAAGATTTCTAAGAATACTTAGGTGGCCTGTTAAGTCTCCAGACTTAAAATTTTTTGTCCGTTGCAATTGAGTTGCAAAAACTGCTGCTTCTTTTTCCAAATAAAGCGGGAGGGGCGGCAGATCAAGTATCACCTCCAAGGCAGCAGTAGGACATGTGCTGGAAGCACCAGTAATCATGAGACATGCTAGTCTCTGTAGTTTGGTAAGTTGGACTTGTGTTCCTTTACTTTCCAGTTTTCGCCACCATACCATAGCGGCATAACTGACCATGGGTCTCACTATAGCCTTATAGACCCAGTCGGTCATTTTAGGCTTTAGTCCCCATTTCTTACCTACCATTTTACTGCAGGTAAATAAAGCTCCTCTAGCTTTGTTATTAACTTGCTCGAGGTGTAAGTTCCATGTGAGTTTTTGATCCAGTGTAACCCCCAGAAACTTGACGCTGTTGGAAAAGTCGATTTGTATCCCTCCCAGACTGGGTGCTTTGATTGTAAGCTTCCTTCTCCTGGTAAAAGGAACAATTGTAGTCTTGTGTAAAATCTGACAGCGTAAGAAAGTCGGTTTAATAAAAGTGAGTAACGGCGTGTGATTCTTTTAAGGTAAATGTCACTTTTTGACACTAAAAAGTAAAAAATAAAAAACTTTTTAACAAAAAAAAAAAAAAAAAAAGAGGAAATTAATGAAATTTTGAGGTCTGCGCCAATTTAATAAAATATCAAGTCGGTTAAAAAGACGATATTAATTACAATTCTATACTTTTTAATCGACTTCATATTTTATTAAATTGGCGCAGACCTCAAAATTTCATTATTTTCCTCTTTTTAGTAGCTTTTTGAAGGAGGTTTTTTTTTGCCTGAAATTTTTAAATTATGGCAAGATAGCCAACGTTTTAATGTTACTACGTTATCCTTGACATGTGCAAATTTTTATTTTGTTCCTGGCACGTCGTCTTCTGTCACAAACATTTTTTTAAACCTTCTTTTACATGTACCTATTTAAATGGACATTAGATAATGTTTGTCCCTACCGTACCACTCAGCGCTGGACTTACACTAGGGCACTAGGGACTAGTGCCCAGGGCGGCACATTTTTAGGGGCGGCAAAATTTGGAACGTGAAAACATTAATAAATTAAAATAAATAAAATACTTTTTCTCATTATTAAGAATGTGTGTAAAATTATGAACATTGCAGTTTTATTTACTAAAAAACTTCAGTGTGGGGCGGTATTTTTCACGGTGCCCCAGGGCGGCACTTAGGGTAAATCCGGCCCTGGTACTACTAGCACTGGTAGTGAGACATCTTACGTACTTCAAGAAAAAGGCTCATTCCAAAACGCAGCGTGAACGGAGTCGCTGGTACAGTTAGTAATAAATAAGGGTTTAAAGATATCACAATCAAGTTTCTAACAACAAACAAAAGTTAGCCTTTAGTTTGTAGCAGAGCATAGTTTGCAGTGGCGTAACTTCACTTCGCGGGGCCCAGGTGTAAATTTTTTTTTGGGGCCCCCCTCCCCCACTTTACCCAACTAAGAAAAATTTTCAATTATTCATGACATCATCATCCCATCAACATTTGATTGTATTCTCAAAATGTTCTACGTCATATAAACGACTCTGTAATTAAAAGAAGTTCTACTGGTATTCTTCAGATAATAATATTGCGCTCTTTTATATTTAAGGATAAATAAATCCTCCAGTCGTCTTCATCAATTGATTGAAACAATAGTATTTGAATCTAGAAAGTAAATGCAATCTGCGCTTAGATCATATATAATTGGACTGAGAAAAAAATCGAGTGTAAGGATTAATCAATCAGTAGTTGACCCAAAAATTGGGGGCCCTTCGAGGCTAAGGGGCCCCGGTGATTGCCACCTGGAACACCTGTGGTAGATACGCCACTGATAGTTTGTTATGTCGGACAACAAACAACGTTTCTAAGTGGCAGATTCACAGGATAGATAGCAATGTCTACCTGTATTTTATATTCTTTTACATCCTGATTTTAGTTTCAGTAAAATACAATATGAAACATTTCCTATGTACAACCGGAAGTCGCTTCAGGCGACAAGATGAATATGAGAATTCCAGAGTCAAGTTATGATGATGTATGGCCTCGAGCATGCGCAAGAATTTCTTGTTTTTAGTCCACGAAGATAGTACCATATAGCCATAGGAAATGTGAGGTTATATTACATGAACGACAAAAATAAAATTGTAAAAGATAGAATGCACTTACGACTAAGAGCTATGAAATTTACAAATTGCATGTAATATTATACATGCATTTATAACAACTTATAACAACGTCGATTAAAAATGGTCACATTACAATACATTACCGGAATTTTTACATGAAGAGAGAGATTGAACACATGGTGAAAATGACGGAATAATTACGGAAATGTTAATAACGAAGCAGCAGATTATAAAAATTAAGTCCTTATTAAAAATAATGTATTGTTTTCCTATACCCATTTAAGTCTTAATAGTTAAAGAAGCAATGAATTTATTTGGGAAGAAATTTGATAAAAGATGATACTTCGTGGAATTGCATTTCAGAGGTATCGATGACCTGCCAGGCCGCGAGTGGTTACCTTCGGACTAAACACTGTTTAAAGTTTTTAAAGCTGTCACTTGACAACTACAGATGGCAATAATTAATCGTTAATAAGAATGCCGGGCCTACATTTTTTGACAAATATAAGTAAAAAAAAGAACTGTGTGCCTGACCCACATAAGCGCACGGTTGAAGTTATACTTCATACATTTTTCATTAGAACACGTTCCGTTGGAGTTGTTGACATTTTTAATTTTAATTTTTAACTACATATTTACTTATTTTTATTTTTGACATATGATAATTTATCAAATTTTAAGCCTGTTTACAATATTGCATTATTATGAAACCTCAAAACATTGATTTTTAAAATTACAAAATCTATAAGAAAACGAATTTTTCCTGAAATGAGACCTAGCTAGATCAATTTTTTGCCCCCCCCCCCCTCTTCCCCTTTTCAGTAATTTCGTTAGAGCCGTTTTATCCCTATCAGCGTTTCATTAATTTTTCAGTCGGTTTTGTCGGTATTTTTTGACTCAAGAACCCTCGCTAAAGAAGTATAACTTCAAAAATGACAAAGTTAGAATCTTTTAGGATGTGTGCAAGAAGTGGTTGCCGTCATTTTAAGCATAAAAAATGTATTTTTCAAAATTCCCGTAGTTAACAATGGTCCCGTTTAGTGAAATTTTCTGCTAATCGGATTACTTAAGCGAAATCAAAGAAGAAAAGAGTTGCTGAGATACGCCAAAAATAAAATAATTAACATTGTAAAGTGTACATTGTGCATTGTTCATATACACCCTTAAGCCAATGTGCATAAAATATAAAGTAAAAAGAAAATTATTATTGGATTTACTATAATTTGTTTGTTAACAAACCATCAGCTGGTAATGGCTGTTCTGTTATTCTCTAACAAACGTAGGTGTGAGTTGCTTTTGTGATGATAAATTAGTGCTGCAAGCCGATGACGTTCAGCTGACAGGGATGAATAATTGACCCGGCATTCGGAGACAATAGTGCTGTCACTGTCATCTGCACATGTAATTATGTAGATTAGACTTGATGATATGCTGTGTTCAGGTGTCTCGACAAAAAGACAATCGCTTGCTTTTTAAAATGACTGACGTTTATTAAAAACCGTGTTCCAAATAGCTACAGCGTGACGTCACTAAAAAATGTCGAGTGGGTCCAGCTCTGGTTGTAGCGAAGTGTTTTCCGTCTTTTATGAAAAATGTTTTTTTAAATGTATACACATTTTTACAAGCTTTTATTTAACTTGCAATGTATGTTTGTTTATTTGTATGTTTGTTTGTTTAGGTCAAAACTTGGAAGTCAATTTTGAACGAATTCCACGTATCCGATAGATTTGAAATTTTGTACACATATGTATTCCCGATGACAATACATGAATAAATCGTTTTAAGAAATAAATTCAACCCCTAAGGGGCTCAAACGGGGTTGTATGGTTTTTTTTTGACTAATCAACGCCCAGGCCAAATCGCTGAAGCTAGAAATTTGAAATTTGAACAGTTGGTTCCTCTTCTGACGTAAGACTCCACTAAGAAAAGATTTCTCGAAATTCAACCCTTACGGGTGTCAAAGGGGGGTAAATTTAGAAAGACTAAAATGAACAAAACAAAATATTAGTAAAAAAAACTTTTTAGAGACAAACTTTTATTGAAATGTACTAAAAAGGAAAAAATAATATTTATTAATTTTGGTTCATAATTATTATAAAAGCGGGGGTTGCGACTAATAAACTATCATAGAGATTATAACCCCAGCTTTTATAATAATTAGGTATGAACCAAAATTATTAAATATTATTTTTTCGTTTTTAGTAGGTACCTACATTTCAATAAAAGCTTGTCTCTAAAAAGTTTTTTTTACTAATATTTTATTAAATGTATGCACATTAAAAATTCTAAATGAATAATTGGACGGAACTTCTTTGGCTTTCAAATAACATATCAATGATCGGTATTGTAACAAAACTGTTTTCTACGTGGGCGGAATAAATTATTTATTTACAAGAATTAACAATTTATAACAATGAACGCAACAATAACAACTATATGTCAATTCTAATAATCAGCACAATAGTGATTCTTAAACAAAGTGAAACACTTCAATAACACTGAACAATAACTATTTATGTACTGTATTTATGTTCGCAATTCAACTCGACACCGATTCACAACTGCTCCTGGCTCCCTCGTACCTCGCTTATATAGTTCGAGCAGCTTGGCCCAGCACGCTCGCGCGCTTTCCAAAATATTCCAACGGTTACTCGTATCTTCGATGTCATTCCACGCCTCACCACTGTGACCTATTCTCGACGCTTCTATTATAGTCAGCAGCGTAACATCTTGGGGTTTGCCACAGTATATTTTTAATTTTTACAGTTACAGCGATTTTGCCTGTTTCATAAAAATCGTTATATATGAGTAAGTCAAAGTGATTGGCCTATATCCGCGACTATAGACGTAGCCTTACGTCAAATTATGTTGACATTTTCAATGTGTGTGCTATGCTTGCTATAACGAATGATCAATATAGAATAAAATTGGGAGACAGACACCTGGGCGTGATTTTGTCTGTACAAAACAAATCATTCGAAATAATATTAACAAATTGTCATAGAATAGATAACAAGTAAACGCGAATTAGACGCCAGGAGACTTCAATCAATTATTCGTTCATATTATTGCATAATATTATATTAGCTTTTTTATGCAAAGGAGTAATACCCTATTATTTTTTCGTTTTAATAGTTCTCTAACATTTGTAGATTTAACAATGTGGTAATTGGTAATTGTGTTTTAAAGACCACCAACAGCTAAGGTTATTTGGGCCTAGCACCAATTCATATTTTCAATTCATTATTTTTTTTTTTTTTAATATTAAATTGAAAATCTAATTGACACTTTTACCAGCTCTCGGGCTAGAACCAGAGAACTGGGGACTTGTAATAGAGGAACCATAGCAATTTAACAATGTGTTTTTATGGTTAAAAAATTGTTAAAATGTGTTTTAAAGATCACCAACAGCTAAGGTTATTTGGGCCTAGCACCAATTCATATTTTCAAATCATTATTTTTTTTAAATAATAAATTGAAAATCCAATTGACACTTTTACCAGCTCTCGGGCTAGAACCAGAGAACTGGGGACTTGTAATAGAGGAACCATAGCAATTTAACAATGTGTTTTTATGGTTAAAAAATTGTTAAATTGTATTTTAAAGACCACCAACAGCTAAGGTTATTTGGGCCTAGCACCAATTCATATTTTTAAATCATTATTTTTTTTTTTAATAATAAATTGAAAATCCAATTGACACTTTTACCAGCTCTCGGGCTAGAACCCGTGAACTGGGGACTTGTAATAGAGGAACGATAGCAACGCCATGTAAACAACAGCATTGCTACACTCTCGGCTATTCTCAAGCCCTGTGTTTTTATGGTGGGACCGTAGTCAACTATACCAGAAACCCAGTTTTATTAGTATATAGAATATAAAATCTTGACGTTTCATATTTTGCACCATTTTCGAAAATGTTTATACATATTGTTACAAAACTGTTTTCTGAGTTGGCGGAATAAATATTTATTTACAATAATTAAAAATACAATAAAAATAAATGCAACAACGAAAAGTCAGTTCTAACAATCAACACAAGTAAACAATAACTAAACGGTAATTAACACTTAATTATATACAATTGACTATACTAATATTTATTTTATGAGGTGTATTTATATCGCGCAACTATTTATATCACTGATCCACTTGATTGCCGACTCACCATTGACACTGATCGCTTCACTCACTCGTTTATATACGCTGCGTGGCTGAAGCCCAGTGCTTCTCGCGTTCTCTAGAAACTTCGCGTAGTTACTCGTTGTTCAGCAAGCATACACCGCTTCTCAGAATTCTTGCCTGACGTTTATGTACAGGGTGATCCGTAACAATATATTTACACAGGATTGGGTAAAAGACTTGATCCATTCGAAAATGTTGGATAAGGATTTTTAGTAGAATTTTCCACTCATAAGATTGAAGCTCCATCTCTTCCTCCTATTCTATAGACGTCTGTTATCAATCATTATAATATTACGAGCTACGCTTTTTAGCCTTGAGAATTGAGTTGGCGCGCCGGGAAAAATTCGAGGGATGATCTCCCCACTAATGAATATTATAGAAAGACATCCAAAGATATATTATATTAACAGCAATGATATAAGTGTCTTCCATATTTGCAACAAAAAATAGCAATGATGTATTATCTATCTTAATTGCAACAAAAAATAGACCACTCTGTTTTACAAAAAATATTTCCGTCTATTTATTTGATATTCCAACCAAACATAACTTCGACCAGACTGATCTATTGATTGTGTTATTAATGCAAAATTAACAACCCTGTCTATTTTGCCACCGTTGACCTTCTAGTTCCCGACTGTATCATGTAGGACCTTTCCGTTTGTTGTTTTGGACGTCTTTAAGCTTCCTTTTAAAACCGCATTTACGCATGCGGATGCGAATATTCGTAACACCTCTGGTCTGTAGCAGGGGTGTTACGAATATTCGCATCCGCATCCGTAAATGCGGAATATTCTCATTAATTCAGACATCTGCATCCGCATTCACATCCGCATCAATCAATGCGGAGTTTTTACGGATGCAGATTCACATCAACAAGTAACTACATGTAAAGAAAGTGGGCGGAGCCAGAGTGGCACGTGCTAAAAATATGATTAAATAAATAAAAAGTTAAAATTAAATTGATTTTCTGTTATTTATGCACTTAAAATTTAAATAATCATCCTTTTAAAATCCCAAAATCCGCATCCGCATCGCATCCGCATCAAATCCGCATCCGCGGATGTGAACTTCTAATAATCCGCATCCGCATCTGCATCCGCGGATGTCTAAATTTTTGCATCCGTAACAACCCTGGTCTGTAGAAGCTTTTGTACTGCAGTAGGTGGTCAGACGCGACGTGCGGTCTAAGCGACCTAGCATTAAATCGTTTTTTACACCCGCGCCATGTTTCACATCAAAAGCATGTAATAAAACAAAATAGTAATAATACCGAAAATAATCCACAAGCACAGACGACGATAACCGTGTTTTTGGACAGTCAAATGGAAAGCGGTCGCGCTAGACAAAGCACTTATAGATGTCTATATATGTATATTATGTATGTACAGCACTGACACATGGATTTATGACTATGCCATGTCGGTGTTCGAACTGAGAACGTTACAATGTATTATTAAGCAGAGGATCATCGGAAACTTTACTGTCTAGAACTCAGTATACTCGATACTAATACCCCACATATACAAGGGAGAGGGTATTTACATTACGTGAACATTATAGCTCTATCGAGTATCATTTTGCGCCTTACTGAATTTATAATATCCGATAATAATTAATAAATACTTCGATGAAATTGGAGCACTATATTCTGTGATCGATTTTTTATGGTACTACTTAACATTATTACCTATACTATATTTGCCTCTATGATACATACACCCTATGATAGTCAAGGTTAAAACAATACCTTATTATCAAAGACTAGCGGTCCCGTCCGGCTTCGTCCGGGTGCTAAGAATTTATGATTTATTAACCCCCCCCCCCCCGCGAGAAATTCTCTGCGAAGCGAAGTCGGGCTGGTGGTGTTTATAATATTATAGTAGGATTCCGCCAATACGCTAAAATGCAAAAGAAATTCAAAGTTACGTTTTGAATGAATTGTGAATTATAGACGCTCGACAACAGAGGTCTTAGCGTCTGTAAGATGGTTACGTTTTGTTTCTATCGCACAGGAATTATCTTTCCCTCGCGAGAAATTTAACTACTTAAATAAAATATAGCCTATATCACTCAGGGATAGTGTAGCTTTCTATTAGTGAAAAAAAATTTTAGAATCGGTTCAGTAGTTCCAGAGATTATATACCCACAAAATACAAACAAACTCACACACTTTTCCTCTTTATAATATTCTAGTATAGATTGGGTGACATATTATGAACTAACAATTATTCGTGGTTCCGTTCACGTATAATATTTTAATTTTACCATACAAACTTGAACCCCTCCTTATAGACCGAGAGCTAGTGACAATTTTTTGGTGTTATTTATTCAAGGCCTTATTTTTGTGAAGATGTTGAAGGAAGCATATTAAAGTGTCCTGAGTAAGGGATTTTGCTAGATAGCGGTATGGGAGGGATGCAGACCGTCCCCAACATGTAACAAAAAAAATGGTCACAATTATTATTGCTTCAAGGCTGAAATTGTTTGTATAGCTTCTCAGTGACCCAATAATGCCATTATAATATTTGCAGATCGATTGGTCAGTATTAAGGGGATAGCAGATCACCCTAAACGTGTCATGTACCCGACGAAATTTATATTATTAGTTCAAATTTTAATATGTGGTTACGGCGACTGTTTTAAGCATATATTTCAATTCGCAGAACAAAATGTCGGTATTATAACTCCCTTTCTTAGAGGGAAACTTGTTTATATTATCGTCCTGCAAGGGGGTTAATACCGAAATTTTGTTCTGAAAATTGAAATAAGTGCTTAAATCAGTGACCGTAACAACATCTTAAAATTTGAACCTTGAACTAATAATATAAATTTCGTCGGGTACATGACACGTTTAGGGTGATCTGCCACCGACTGTCACCGATCTGTCACCGACAAGCTATACAAACAATTTCAGCCTTGAAGCAATAATAATTGTGACCATTATTTTTGTTACATGTTGGGGACGGTCTGCATCCCTCCCATACCGCTATCTAGCAAAATCCCTTACTCAGGGCACTTTAATGTGCCCCCCTGAACATCTTTACAAAAATAAAGCCTTGAATAAATAATACCAAAAAATTGTCACTAGCTCTCGGTCTATTAAGGGTAGTTTCAAGTTGATAAACAATTCGTTCAAAAGTAAAGATGGGGGGGAACTTTAGACGCGCTGCACTGTATATACAGAGTGTAAACGGTTTTACCGAACATAGGTCAAATAACATTACGAACATTTACAATTTTGTAGTAGGCTATGGGCTATAAGATTAAATGTAAATATGTAGTAGATGCTTTGTTTTTTTTTATTTGGCAGGTTCCAAGTTACCCTTAATAGTCAACCGTTGTTATGGAAAATAGTTTAAAAAATTCACTGTACTATTTTTTCCACCACATATTTATATTAGGTCTTATGGACCATAACCTACTACAAAAATGTGAAAGTTCTCAATGTTATTTTCCCTATGTTTGGTAAAACCGTTTACACACTGTAGGTATAGTAAAAACTAAAATCTTTTCAAAATAGATTTTTTTCCGGCGCAGTGTACAAAATAAAACACAATTTTTTATAAAAAAATAAACTCATCAAAATCAGATCATAATCATAATAATAATGTATTAACAACGTCCTTAATGTTGGTTATAGTTATACAATTGACATAATCCCCAAGGAGTATAGCATGCAATGTTAGACAAATGTATTATGAACTGATTAAATTAAATTGCTTCCAGCTATTTTCACAGGAGTCTCTATAGACTATATAGGTATAGCTTCTAAGAATGTGATTACGTCAATATATAAAACCCGAACACAATAGGGTGGTTTAAAATTCTAAACCAATGGGAATATAAGCCCGAGATTGTGGCAAGATTGCTTACCCAATTTCAATTCAATAAATACAACCCTTACATGTGACTAGTATTAAAATTGTTCAATAAACTACCTTGCTCAGACCGCAACCTGCATGTAATGAAATTGAAAAAAATCGGAGCCTTTTATACAATTGACGAATTTTTAACCCCATATGTTAGGTTTGCTTAAGGTCTACTGGATGTTTATTTTTTTCTATTTTCTCCATTTTTTTATTTATTTATTTATTGTAGATTATAGACGCGTCGATATCTCAAGTCATTAGCGTCTTTCAACTACACTAAATAACAACTATCTTAAAACTAAATAACATCACAAAACATCCATGAGCGCAGGTGGGATTCGAACCCACTGCAGTCCAGTCCAGAGGTTGCGGCAATAAGCACGCTAACCACTAGCCTATACTGCCCTCTCTATTTTTTAACTTCCCATTGGAAGTTATTGTAATGGGTCCGAAAATCGAAATCAAAAAGGAAAAAAAATTTTATGTTTCAAGGTCACTACACTATTTTTACACTACTTTTAGAAAGATGTCTGTGTGTGTGTATGTGTGTGTGTGTGTGTGTGTGTGTGTGTGTGTGTGTGTGTACGTACGTACGTATGTATGTGTCCATTTCTTTCTAAGACGAAATCTCGAGAATGAAAAATTATATCGACTACGTTAGGGTGCCAATCGACGCGTATTAACGTAAATATGATCTGAAAGAAATTTTTTCAAAATCGGTTCAGCCGTTCTTTTTTCTTAACCAAATAACTTCCAAAAAAGTAGATTTTACACAATATCTCGCGAATAAAAAATTATATCGACTTTGTAAGGGTGTCAATCTAGGCGTGTTAACGTCATTTTGATCCGACATAAATTTTATAAAAATCGGTTCAGCCGTTTTTTTTTTTTTTTTTTTAATTATTGTTAAAAATAAATAATAATTATGTTTTAATGATTAAATTGAGTACTTTTCTGTGTAATATCTAATTTAATTATTATTATTAAATATTTATCAAACTGGGAAGTTCGTCGTGTGGACCTCAAGGGTCGCACTTTAGTCCTATAAACGACCCACCTCACGGCTTGTTTTATTATACAGTCAAACTTAGCAGGGTGTGCACTTTTAGCTTTGTCAACGATATTGGTTCTATTGGAGAGTAAAAAACTTGCAAATTCCGTATTATCAGGTTTTAATAATATACTATTACTTAAAGAATGATGATGCAAAATTATAATTAAAATTCAAATGAATTGCGCACATAATAAGCCCACTAACCAACATAAAATTGTTATTACTAATCCTATAAAAATATAAAAATTTTAACCAATCAAACGTCTTGCAAACAAGAACAAAAGATATGTTTTTATGTGTAACATATTCTATCATTTCATTTTTCAAAAACCATTTTAATTGATTTAAAATATCAATTTAATTTTTATCAATAAAATAAAATATTTTAATTGTATAGGCTTTTGTAATATTTGACTAAACTCACTAAAGGAATGTATATAGGGTTACTCTGAATATTTTTCCCATCAAAACATTGCAAATAGATTTTGCTTAAGTTGACAGCAAATTTTGTCGAAACGCTAGTTAAGTTAAGTTTCGATTAGCACCACACGCAAAATACCGATTACAATCTATCTATCTGTCTGTGATTTTACTCAAATTTTTTAAGTTCCTTAATGTGTATTGTGTAATATTATGTATACCTACATATTATGTGATATTTAAGTTTTTTTATTTTATTTATTGTAGATTATAGACGCGTCGACATCTAAAGTCATTAGCGTCTTTCAACTACTCTAAATAATAAGTAACTTAAAACTAAATAACATCACAAAACATCCATGAGCACAGGTGGGATTCGAACCCACGGCAGTCCAGTCTAGAGGTTGCGGCTTAAGTTTTTTTACTTTTCGTCTTTTGTGATCAGAAAAGTATCATATTGCAGAGGGACGTGACAATCTCCTAGGTCTAGACCAGGGATGGCGAACTTTATCGCATCTACGTGCTAATTTTTTCAGAACATATCTAATGTGGCCATGACGTGCCAATAAGCAACCAATGAAATAGATTAGGAAAGAAAGGCATGCCGGAGCCGCAACTATCTCCTTCTAACTGGAATCTGTGAAATTTGTGTCGGATTGTTTATTTTTCCATACTTTTTTGAAACACACTGTGAGTAGATACGATACATAATATTAAGATGCCCATTTATTCGTATAGTAAAAATTAAAGTAAACAATAATGCATTTCGTTGTAGGTGTTAGAATAATTAGTTATTCGGATCGCTTATAAATAACCAAACCTGACCACATTATATTTAGTAGACTGTGAATTATTGTAACTTTATAAAATGGCTGCAATTTCGTTCATACCATTTCTAGTGTTAATATTGAGCACAAGTAAGTATAATCAAATAATTAAAAAAGTCGGAATAGTAAGTGCAAATGAAAAATTTTTTTCGTTGGAAAGCAGCCAATTATATAATTGTTACGAAACATATTGGAAAAAATCAGTTTACCAACCATGGTCACAGTCAGAATTCTAACCTGAACCTTTCCACTTTCGCGGCGGAATGAGCTTTTTCGAAACATATTGGAAAAAATCATTTTACCAACCATGGTCGCAGTCAGGATTCTAACCTGAACCTTTCCACTTTCGCGGTGGAATGAGCTTTTTCGAAACATATTGGAAAAAATCAGTTTACCAACCATGGTCACAGTCAGAATTCTAACCTGAACCTTTCCACTTTCGCGGCGGAATGAGCTTTTTCGAAACTTATTGGAAAAAATCGTTTTACCAACCATGGTCACAGTCAGGATTCTAACCTGAACCTTTCCATTTTCGCGGCGGAATGAGCTTTTTCGAAACATATTGGAAAAAATCGTTTTACCAACCATGGTCACAGTCAGGATTCTAACCTGAACCTTTCCACTTTCGCGGCGGAATGAACTTTTTCGAAACATATTGGAAAAAATCATTTTACCAACCATGGTCACAGTCAGGATTCTAACCTGAACCTTTCCACTTTCGCGGCGGAATGAGCTCATTCCGCCGCGAAAGTGGAAAGGTTCAGGCTAGAATTCTGACTGTGACCATGGTTGGTAAAATGATTTTTTCCAATATGTTTCGAAACAATTATATAATTGGCTGCTTTTCAACGACAAACATTTTTCAATTACATTTCAGCCGTATAAAACTATTATTTATCATAGTAAGTGCAAAATTTTGTAAAACTGTGCCATTGATGATAGAAGCATGAATTTTGCTAAATTTTTACTATTGATGCTTGGTTTCAGAATGCATTATCAAAAAAGCTAATTTGACAATGAACTTATTATGATCATATAATTACAATTTTTTATACAGGGTGTAAACGGTTTTACCGAACATAATGCAAATAACATTCAGAACATTTACAATTTTGTAGTAGACCATGGACTATAAGATCCAATGTAAATATTGACATTTGAATGAAATATTATATACCTCACTTGTTAGTGGCGCTATCAAGCAGCAGAAAAAAGTCTGGTAGATCTCATTTAGAAAGTCGGAATTCTGATTTTTCCCCCGAAAAATTAGCTCCTCGAAACAGAACTAATACAAATACACAATTGCGATTTAGCCATTAAATGATTGAATGACAGATACTGCACTTGCTAGTGGCGCCATCAGTTGACAGAAAATATAAACAGTACTGGCATATACCTCACTTATTAGTGGTACTATCAAGTGGCAGAAAAAAGCGTGACGTAGCTCTCATTTAGGAAGTCGGAATTCTAATTTTTCCCCCGGGAAATTACCTCCTCAAAACAAAACTAATAAGAACATAACTACATTTTTTTGGTTTCTGTGTCGAATGGGGTTTAAAATTAGTGTTCAAAGTCTTGTCTTATCTTGAAATATCAAGACAAGACTTCACTTAAGTCTTGTCTTGAAATATCACGACTTCACTAAGTCTAAGTTTAGATTAAAAAACTCTTGTCTTGTCTAATAGCAAGACTCTAGATTATTTTCAAGAGTCTAGATTAACCGAGTGGTTTACTTTACCTACTACTACTTAGTTTATCTAGACTCTAGAGTTTTGGTAAGATTCTTGATCTAGATAAAGCAAGTCTTGTCTTGTCTTGAAAATTTCTAGACAAGACTTTTGCAAGTTTTGTCTTGAAAATTTAGACAAGACAAGACAAAAGTCTGGAAAGTCTAGATCTAGACGGCAACACTATTTAAAATTTTTAATGCAATTTTCAGAATGCCAAGGAAATGAAAGCCAAGATTCCAAACTTGATGACGCAGCAGGAGGACAGAGCGAAAATGGACAATTGCTAACTGCCCAAACAATTAACGATAACGAATCTGGTCGAAAATTACTGGCCAGTTTAGAGAGTAGCAAAAATATCCAAATTGGTACTTCTGATATCTTATCACCTTATTACTCAACCAATAGTTTTCAATCATCTGGACAACTGATTCCTGGCTATTCTGGAGATTCTTTGAACAGTTATAATACACCTTTTAATTATCCTGGATTGGAAAATTCCAATTATCTCAATGTTCCAAGTTATGACATCATGAGTAATCCTAATTATTCACCTTCAGTCAATTTTTTATCTGGTATAATTCCGCCTGGTCCATTTTCGATGGAAAATATTCTCGGACTATTAACAAAATTTCTAATAAAATCTTTTAAATTTATTTTCATACTTCCTTTCAAAGTAATGATATGGCCTTTCGTTATTTTTAAAAATTATATCAAAAAACTATTCAATTGTTATACAAAGCAGGACGTCGTGTTATCTAAGAAAGGAAGGTGGACGGATGTTTTTTCGATGTTACGTGGGCATTAAATTGGAAGATAAATTAGGGCTGGAAGGTACTATGGAAGTTGATTTACGGAAGCGGCAGTATTGCCAGTACGTATTTTATGCGCATAGTTCACCATGTTGAAAATAGTTTTGCGTCGTATGTTTGGGGGACTATATTTAAGACAGTTTCTGTTTAATGTACTAATATAAATTAATATATTAAAATTTATTTGAATGCTTGAGATGAATTTTATTATTTGAAAAACAATTATTAAAAAATTCAATACGGTTCATGGGTTCTTGGATTAAAATAAATTGTTATTGATTAATAACTTTTTTATTTATCTTCGTACGACGTTTCGTCTCTTTCGAGACTTTATCAAGTACTGTAACAAAAATGAACCCATGAACCGTATTGAATTTATTAAAAAATGGATATGAACCGAGTGAATTAATTATTAAAAATATTCAACTATCCCTCTCCCGTTCCGACACAATATGTACCAAAAATTTATTACAATAGGGTAGATGACTAAAATTTTTTTTGTGTTATATTAATAGAGATTATAAGGCATTCCCAGCCATTTGAGAAAGCAGCATTCATTGTAATGTTATAAAATTAATAGCTCTCGCAGTTAGTGGATTTGTGGTACATCGTGTTATCGTGTTTCATAATATATGCGCAGGACTTTAGGATGTGATAGCTCGTCCAAAAATATGAAAAAAAGTTTCTATTAACTTACCCTCTAAAATGCACCATTTTAGAGATACAGGGTGTTGAAATTGAAAAAAAATTTCGTTTTTTGCGAATATCTCCGGAACTGTTTATCGTTTAGAAAACAGCTTTTGTAAGCATTTTCTACTCATAGGTAATAAGCTATGTTTTGTGCGGAAATTTTTTTTTTAAGTCTAAATTGGTGAAGGTTTTGAAAGGGTAGTGGGTGTAAAATGGTGCATTTTAGAGGGTAAGTTAATAGAAACTTTTTTTCATATTTTTGGCCGAGCTATCACATCCTAAAGTCCTGCGCATATATATATGTATATAGGAAAGATTAAATGTTCACTGTCGGGCACTGTGTAGTAAGTGGAAACTATCCTGACGCGAAATCGGGAGTTCTGGGTTCGAATCCCGGCGGTGCATTTACATTTTTCCTATACAGCCTTCTATATAGCTATCATGGCGATAATGTCGTCTGATATTCTTATGTATTTAGTCATATTGATTGTTTATCTCATTAATAGAGCAGTAAATTATGAACAAAATGACACCTAAATCACTTGATCATTCTGATTTCAAATAAGCTCAAAAATAATTTTTGAAATATTTATGTTAGCCCCGCCCGCTAAAAATCGTTTTTGCTCTACTCAAATATGACGTCATAATTTTATGAAAGTTCGTTTATATTAGCTACAAATATTATTTAAAGACCCAGAAACAGAGTGTTAAAAATACAGTTTTGTACCTATAAACATAATGTAAACAATCTAAGCTGCGTTGCTATGGATACATATATTTTTTACTTAAAATTGACGTCACGCGGTGTTTTAAGTCACGTGACAAATAGATTAAAAATCATGATTTTATTTATTAATTTAAATATGTTTACGAAACTTATTTAATAAAAATAAAAATTCTAATAAATATTTTAAATATTTTAAACTTTCATTATAACAAAGTTTTATATTGATCACTGTCCACTGGCATGTACCCTATTAAAATGGGTGCCTAATGCCTATTTCAAGGTCACACATCGAAAAATAATTGATCGATTGAAACGATATTGTTTTTAACTGTGTATACCTACATGTATTTAACATAATTTTGTGTACTATATCCACTTCGAAACAATATTTTTCTACGCATTTTTTTCAAAATTTTTCTTGAAAAGCGATTTTTTTCTATGTAGATCAATAATTTGTTTTTGTGTGAGTACAATCTAATGTTCTACATGACAGGGAGTTTCACAACATTAGACTGCTCCTGCATGTATAAAAAACAGACTGTAATAATTTATATTATTACAATCTAAAGTCATTGTCAAATCAAATTTTTTGACAACGCTTTGTGCAACCGAGCATGAATCTGTATTCAATTATTATAAAATGTGATTTTTTTAAAAATTTTACCTTTATTGATAAATATATTTTTCTATCAAATATTTTATTTTTTCACGCTAATAGGTACCTAGATATCTATACTTTTTTATGATTTTTGTATTTAAACGCGGATTATTTTTTGGTTACAGTAGTATAATTCTATACATTTGTAAATGCTTAAAATAAAACGCTAATGACCTCAGTTGTCGGGCGTCTATAATTTACAATGCTTAAAATAAAGGCATTTTAAAGGCACATTTTCGTTTCATCGAGTCAGTATTTTACCCTTCAAATCGTCCCATGACCACATGAATTATTTATTTATTTATTTATTGTAAATTATAGACGCGTCGACAACTTAGGTCATTAGCGTCTTGATTACATTAAATAACAACTCACTTAAAACTAAATGACATCACAAAACATCCATGAGCGGAGGCGGGATTCGAACTCACGACAGTCTGATCCAGAGGTCGTGACGCTAACCACTGAACCACATTGTCCTCTACATAAATTATTGATTTATTTAGAATTGATATGGTAATTTGTGTCACCACATTTTTGTCAGACATTTTCGTTTCATCGAGTCAGCATTTTACCCTTCAAACCGTCGAGATAGCGTTGCCTAAGAAATTTCACTTAAAAAAGCGGACAGAGTACGTTTACCCCTTAATACGAGTGGGACTTTTGTCACGCGACGCTCTTGCCCCCACCGCCACTCCTACCAAGTATACAATTTCTGACCGGAAGAGAATGCATCGTTTTCGTTAGCGCACAAAATTCAATTATGAACACTTAACGATATTGGGTCTGATTTATTGATCATTGACGTCACCCGTCAGTTGAATGATCTATGCATTTCGCCGCGCCGGTGTTCGAACCCAGAGCCTACGGTGGTTCGCACACAGGGAGACACGATGAGAAACCTATCAGCTGTTGTTATTGTTGAATTAACAAAGAATGTTCAATTTTCACCGCCGCCGCGTCGTTTCAATATTATATACAACGTTGAACATTTTAACACGACATGGGAATTGTTACGATCACTAATAATACCGGCAAGCTTTCTTCAAGTAATATAAAGGGTGGGGATGGGGCAGACAAAACCCAACATCTATAGAGTCCGACCGAAGGCTAGTTTTTTTACCGAAGCCGAACTTCGGCTTTTTTTCTCACCTTTGACCGAAGCTAAAAAAGCTAGAGAAAATAGATACTTATTAAGTTAAATTCACATATAGCCGACCGGCACCGACCCGCACCGACCCGTACCGGCACGTAACAGACCGACAAATTGAGCTGAAATTCACATATACCCATCCTGCACCGGCACGTGACGGACCGACTAGTTGAACTAATTAACATTCCGACCAAAGACAGTACTGTAGCATAAATACATCTACAGACACCCACCGGCAACGGCAAAACATTCTTTCAAAGAATGCCGGCGAGCGCTGCGCTGTATCGTGTCGTACTCGTGTCTATGCGTAGCAGGCCGTATAAAGTGGGGATTGCGCCATTTAAAATACATTGCTCAATGTTTTGTTGGCAACGGCAAAACATTCTTTCAAAGAATGCCGGCGAGCGCTGCGCTGTATCGTGTCGTACTCGTGTCTATGCGTAGCAGGCCGTATAAAGTGGGGATTGCGCCATTTAAAATACATTGCTCAATGTTTTGTTGGCAACGGCAAAACATTCTTTCAAAGAATGCCGGCGAGCGCTGCGCTGTATCGTGTCGTACTCGTGTCTATGCGTAGCAGGCCGTATAAAGTGGGGATTGCGCCATTTAAAATACATTGCTCAATGTTTTGTTGGCAACGGCAAAACATTCTTTCAAAGAATGCCGGCGAGCGCTGCGCTGTATCGTGTCGTACTCGTGTCTATGCGTAGCAGGCCGTATAAAGTGGGGATTGCGCCATTTAAAATACATTGCTCAATGTTTTGTTGGCAACGGCAAAACATTCTTTCAAAGAATGCCGGCGAGCGCTGCGCTGTATCGTGTCGTACTCGTGTCTGTGCGTAGCAGGCCGTATAAAGTGGGGATTGCGCCATTTAAAATACATTGCTCAATGTTTTGTTGGCAACGGCAAAACATTCTTTCAAAGAATGCCGGCGAGCGCTGCGCTGTATCGTGTCGTACTCGTGTCTATGCGTAGCAGGCCGTATAAAGTGGGGATTGCGCCATTTAAAATACATTGCTCAATGTTTTGTTGGCAACGGCAAAACATTCTTTCAAAGAATGCCGGCGAGCGCTGCGCTGTATCGTGTCGTACTCGTGTCTATGCGTAGCAGGCCGTATAAAGTGGGGATTGCGCCATTTAAAATACATTGCTCAATGTTTTGTTGGCAACGGCAAAACATTCTTTCAAAGAATGCCGGCGAGCGCTGCGCTGTATCGTGTCGTACTCGGGTCTGTGTGTAAAGGCCGTATAAGTGGGGATTGCGCCATTTAAAATACATTGCTCAATGTTTTGTTGGTCCGTTACGTGCCGGTGCGGGTCGGTGCCGGTCTTGTATAATGTGTGAATCATACTTTATTGTGAGCTAAACGCAAGAGCGTTAAAGTTGAGAAATATTTTTACATTTCTTAGTTTTGAAGTAAAATTTCCTAGGCGGAACTGCCTCGACGACTTGAGGACTAAAATTCTGGGAATGAAACGGAAGTGTTATTACGCGCGTGACCATAGCAACCCTATAAATACCTCTCTTATAGACGGAGAGCTGGCGACGTTTTTTCTCAATAAATTGTCTTTATGACGAAATTTTTTAAAGATTACAACACTGAGTCAATAATACAATTTAATAATTAAAAAATAGTGTTACATTATTTCATAAAAATGTGTCTAATTTCCACCTGCCACCTAAAACGCAAGGGAGAATGACTGCCAGACTTACAGATTCTCAAATGGGGAACACTTATACAGGGATTGTTGAGATTATTTTGCCTTACGTATAGACACTTAAGAAAATACGTCGCTGCCTCTTAGACTATTAGATCCCTCTTAAGTAAAACTATTCAGTATTCGGGCGAATATTGGAAAAATATTCGATATCCGACCAAATATTAAAAACGTTGCCAAATAGGAATAATATTCGTATAATAAGAATTATTAGAAATACCTTGTGTCCGTCTTGTGACTTCATGTGTTGTTAACACGACACGTTTCAGCAACGAGTTGCCATCTTCAGATGTGGTTAATTTTTTATATTATAAAACACACATTGAGTATTCGTAACACATTATAATATTATAATGCTAAGCACATGTCTATTATACTCAATGTGTGTTTTATAATATAAAAAATTAACCACACCTGAAGATGGCAACTCGTTGCTGAAACTCGTCGTAACACATGACGGACACAAGGTATTTTTAATACTTCTTATTATTCATATAGTAACTTAGAGACCTAACACTCTAAAAATGTATCAATAATATTCGGTTTGAGCTCCAATATAAACATAAAAGCTTGCGGAAAGGCAAGAATTTTTAATAAAATCTTTTTCAACAGTTAATAATTAATTCATTATGAACTCTTCAATTTTGAAAGGCAATGAAAAATTTAATAATTTTAATCAAATTCACTCGCCATCTCTCTTTCATACATAAATAAAATTTATTTGCAGAATTAATATTTCATGACATTTGTAATTCAAATTAAATTGCTGTATCATAGAATCTGATTTGACTGCACGGAAGCTCTTGACTTTATATCATTCAAATAAAAGAAAATTGTCTGCTAAAAATGATTTCGAACGAATCAGTGTCGTTAAACGTAAGTTCAAATTGAACTTGTTTGATTTATCATTTATAATGAAAAATGTTGTGTTTTTTATTAAACTTAGAGTTTACATGCTGCTTCGCACATTTTAAATGTTTTTTTTTTTTTGGTTACTGCTCAACCTTAATGGAAAAGATGGTGCGGGTAAGATGACGTCTTACCCATGCATTCATCATCTTACCCGCATATTAAATGCGTTGTTATTATAATTGACATTATTTTACAGAATACCCCAAAAGAAGGTATACCAGGAAGACGGATAGACGACCTTGAAGTAAAATAAATTTAATTGTGGCATTAAATGTTATAGAAGTATATAGAGTATAAATGATAGGGTTCAAATGACTTCATTTGTGACTTATGTTAATACAGGGGTCGGCAACCTGCGGCTCGCGAGCCGCATGCGGTTCTTATGATGTCAAGATGCGGCTCTCCAGTTCCATGCGCAAATATTAATAATTATATTATTTTATTTTCAAAACTCATAAAAAATATTATACTGCAAAAAAAACTTTAAACAGGATAAAAACACTCAACAGAGAACAGTGAGAATAGATGGAGTAGAGAGTATACGGACAGCTGACATTTTTTAAATGTGGCAACACTGTTCTGTTTGTTTAGTAATAATCCTAATCAAATAGGTACCATAATATTGAAATAAAAATGTTAGTGGCTCTTTAAAAACTGGGAAATTTTGTAAATTGTAACTTTTGGCTCTTCCGTCTCAAAAGGTTGCCGACCCCTGTGTTAATACGTCGTTTTACCTGCAGTGGTTCGTCACCTTACCCTATCAGTGGGTATATACAGGGTGGCACATCTTAAACAATGCAGTGAAATATCTCGTAAATGGTACAAACCATAAAAACATGTTTTATACAGAAGTTATAGAGTGTCAAGAAGGACAGAAGACTGTGATATCAGATTTAACATAGGTGGTGCTGTGAAGGTCAGGCGAAGGTCAGCTTCGATTTTTTAATTGTAACAGTGCATTTTTATTTCAAAATACGATACAGTATTTAATAGTGAACAGCAAATTATTAAGGTACATATCAGCTAAAGGTAATAAATATTGAGGTATTTACAAATTAAATAGCAAATTTAATTCGATTATTTTATGAATTGCATTCAAGCCAAGAAGGCCGGTGCGTAATATCATGGCTATCTGCTATGCCATAATTTATCTAATTATTGTCGTTCATTTTGGCCGTTATTTAGTTTCTAAATATCTCAATATTTATTAACTTTGCTGATATGTACCTTAATAATATACTGTTCACTATTAAATACTGCATCGTATTCTGGAATAAAAATGCACCGTTACAGTTAAAAAATCGAAGCTGACCTTCGCCTGACCTTCACAGCACAACCTATGTTAAATTTGATATCACAGCCTTCTGTCCCTCTTGACACTCTATAACTTTTGTACAAAATATTTTTTTATGATTTTTACCGTTTACGAGATATTTCACTGCATTGTTTAAGATATGCCATCCTGTATAAGATGACGATTTTTTTTCAAAATTTATTTTAATTTTTTATAACTAAGTATAAGAGTTTAGTTTTTTTGTTAGTTGTATATTTTATGTTGCTTAGCTCTTTCCCTGTATGAATACATAAACGAATGTTTTAAAAAATAAAACAGCGTTAAAAAATGATGAATTTCGATAACATCGTCAACTTACCCGACCTTCCCCTACCTAATTATTAAATAGCAGGTCATTATCAAAATATAAGGTACAAGTAATGCTGTCCAATAGTTATCTTTTTTCCGATAAATATATACCTAATTATCTAGTATTACTGTATTATCCGATAATATTCTTATTCTTATGGCCGGTTTATCGTACATTTTAATCACGATCTTTTTTTAATCACACTGTTAAATGACGCGTTGCTATGGTAACGAAATGCAGCAACCAATGAACACGTACAGCTGTCAAAATTTAACAGTGTGGTTAAAAAACATCGTGATTAAAATGTACAATAAACCGATCATTAGTTGTCATCCGGTAACTACTTATACCTATTATATTATTTATTTATTTATTGAAATCTAAGGTCATTAGCGTCTTTCAACTACACTAAATAACAACTAACTTAAAACTAAATAACATCACAAACATCCATGAGCGCAGGTGGGATTCGAACCCACGGCAGTCCAGTCTAGAGGTTGGGGCGCCAAGCATGCTAACCACTAGGCTATACTGCCCTCTATTATATTATTATACTTTGCTATACTTAAATTACAGAGAAAACGCACTTTTAAGGAAAACAAACCATTTAACAGTGAAAATTAAATATAAATTCATAAATTAAAATGAACGAAATAAAAGAATCGATTTTATTTAGAACGACAATAAATTATTCTTAACTCTGAACTGAGTTTAGACAGTGACGTATCAATAGATTTAAAATTTAAATACCGCGGCCCGATTAGTCCTAGGGCCCGCGCATATATACAATTTTTAATCGCTCAACTATTTAGTTGTGTGGGAGTGCGCATACATGACTAAAAAATCGTAAAACCACACCGATCGCCTTTTGTCTAAACTATCGAACAACTATCGGCCGACAGTTTATGTCTACAGCTGTGTATTGACGTGCGCATACATTCGACTAAACAGTTGTTCGACTGCCCATTGGTTTAAATTGTGGCACAACTAATTGAATATGCGCACCTCTTACAACTAAACAGTTTAGTCGAACTGAAATCGCAACACGTACCCAATTCGACTAAACTGTTTAGTCGCGAACCAATTGTATGTGTGCGTCCGGCCTTAGAACACAATGACGTCATCGTCCTATTGGCGGCAAAGCACCGACCTCACTTAGCAACTGACTGTCTGCTTGACAACAGTTACCCTCTCTGCTGCTCTGTAATGGTTTTTATCACCGCGTTATAACCGGAACAATAACCATTGTCGAGTGATGACGTCTCGGTGTCATTCTTATAGTTTTGTGTCTACACCTTAGACAGGAATCTAGAGACGAAGTACAAGTGAGTGGAGTCGTTGCTGTTCCGGTCTCCACCCATACTCAAGGGTGGAGACCGGAACAATAACAGTTGTCGAGTGATGACGTCTCGGGGTCATTCTTATAGTATTGTGTCTACACTTTAGACAGGAATCTAGAGACGAAGTACAAGTGAGTGGAGTGGTTCCTGTTCCGGTCTCCACCTATACTATGGGCGGAGACCGGAACAATAGCCGTTGTCGAGTGATGGCGTCTCGGTGTCATTCTTATAGTATTGTGTCTACACCTTAGGCAGGAATCTAGAGACGAAGTACAAGTGAGTGGAGTGGTTCCTGTTCCGGTCTCCACCCATACACAAGGGTGGAGACCGGAACAATAGCCGTTGTCGAGTGATGACGTCTCGGTGTCATTCTTATTGTATTGTGTCTACACCTTAGACAGGAATCTAGAGAGAAGTACAAGTAAGTGGAGTGGTTCCTGTTCCGGTCTCCACTCATACACAAGGGTGGAGACCGGAACAATAGCCGGTGTCGAGTGATGACGTCTCGGTGTCATTCTTATTGTATTGTGTCTACACCTTAGACAGGAATCTAGAGAGAAGTACAAGTAAGTGGAGTGGTTCCTGTTCCGGTCTCCACTCATACACAAGGGTGGAGACCGGAACAATAGCCGGTGTCGAGTGATGACGTCTCGGTGTCATTCTTATAGTATTGTGTCTCTATACGGAGCTCGTACGTTACAGCTTAACACGCGCAGGAGATTCGCTATGTACGTTCGCGTCGCAAAAAATATGTTTTCCTTGTCAATAATAAATACCTATTCAATTAGGAGAAACGAGAAACAAGCTAAATAACAAAATTTACTTATTAAACTCTTTAATGATCTACGTTTCGACAACAAACTGTGTCTTCTTCAGGATCTTTAAAATTTAGCAGAATAGCTATTTATGCTACAAGTGTGGAAAGTGACGAATTATGGCATGTGGTAGTTACAGAACAAGGCGATAAATTATTGTGCTGTATCACAGGAGGACGAGTGTGCCCGCGAAGGTCATCAAACTAAATAGTTGCAGCCGGAGAATCCAGATGTCACTTACAATTTATATTTCTGTTTAGCTCTACCACAGTGTCTTATAAAAATTGTGTTTTAAAGACCACCAACAGCCAAGGTTATTTAGGCCTAGCACCAATTCATATTTTCAATTCATTATTTTTATTTTTTTTAATAATAAATTGAAAATCCAATTGACATTTTTACCAGCTCTCGGGCTAGAGGAACCATAGCAACGCCATGAAAACAACAGCACTGCTACACGCTCGGCTATACTCAAGCCCCAGTGTCTTATAGACCTTTCTAGATAACCGTGGACGAGACGGAACGAAATTTCAACCCTATAGAAAAAAGAACGCGCTACGAACCTGACTCAGTGCAAATGAGAAACGGTCCGGGCCGAGGATTCGCGTCATTCCAATGTAAATCACAACATTCATTACAATTTCAAATTATTATTAAAAGTCTCGCAGCCCACTGAGCGATCCCGGCAATGAAAAACTTTCTAACGTATAAATTACAGGTTCGAATCTCGTCGACAACCCGCTACAATTCTATTTGCACATGTATACATTATACGAACCTAAGATCGTATAGACTTAGATTGAAGAATTATTCTTTTCAGAGATAAATTTAGCTGCGAGCATACCGAAACATTTTTACAAACTTTTATTTAACTTGCAATGATTGTATATTAGTTTGTTTGCAAGTCAATTTTGAACGATCGATTTGAAATGTTGTACACATGTGTGCAACATTTCAAATCGATCGTTCAAAATTGACTTGCAAGTTTTGACCTAAACAAACAAACTAATATACAAACATTGCAAGTTTTCTAAAAACGATTTATTCATGTATTGTCATCGGGAATACATGTATTCCCGATGACAATACATGAATAAATCGTTTTTAGAAATAAATTCAACCCCTAAAGGGTTCAAACGGGGATGTAGGGTTTTTTTGGCTAATCAACGCCTAGGCCAAATCGCTGAAGCTAGAAACTTGAAATTTGGACAGTTGGTTCCTTTTCTGATGTAAGCATCCACTAAGAAAAGATTTTTCGAAATTCAACCCCTACAGGTGTCAAAGGGGGGCAAAATTTTGAAAGACTAAAATGGACAAAATAAAATATTAGTAAAAAAACTTTTTAGAGACAAACTTTTATTGAAACGTAGGTACAGCTATTAAAAAGGAAAAAATAATATTTAATAATTTAGGTTCATAATTATTATATAAAAGCGGGGGTTACGACTAATAAACTATCATAGAGTTTACAACCCACGCTTTTATAATAATTATGAACCTAAATTATTAAAATTAGAAATCGTGTCCATTGTGATTATAATAAAATTAAGCAAAATCGCAGGATAGTGGACAAAATAATAATTTTGATTTATTAAATTATTTTGTCCACTATCCTGCGATTTTGCTTAATTTTACTAAATTATTAAATATTATTTTTTCCTTTTTAGTACATTTCAATTATAAGTTAGGTATCTTTCATAGTATTCGATGCCGGAAGTTACCCCCTGCACTCTTCATCTCAAATCCTTTCCCCTCGCCTAAAAACGGTTATGGCTCTCCTGACGCTATTTTTAAAGCTCAAGGGTTCGGGTAAACGCCAAATGCAGGACCAAGAATCACACTAGGTACGTATCCATCAGGCGAATAATGGAAAACAAATCCTGGAAAAAATTTCAACTTTTTAAAAATTACTTAATCTTTCACACGTAGCCAAAACTGTTTTTAAAAAATTCACCTGAGGAATCTAGAGTGTTATTTTTGGTCCTTCATTTGGCGTTTATTCGAATCCTTTAGCTTTAAAAATAGCGTCGGCAGAGCCATAACCGTTTTTAATCGAGGGGAAAGGAACTGAGATGAAAAGTGCAGACTGCAGGGGGTAACTTCCGGTATCAATTACTTTTAAGATAAATATTAATTATATTTTATAAAATACTTATTAGTAAAAAAAACTTTTTAGACAAGCTTTTATTTAAATGTACTAAAAAAGAAAAAACATAAGTTTCAATAATTTAGTTTCATAATTATAAAAGCGTGAGTTGTAAACTCTACGATATTTTATTAGTCACGACCCACGTTTTTATAATTAAGTATGAAACTAAATTATTAAAACTTATTTTTTTTTCTTTTTAGTACGTTTAAATAAAAGTGTGTCTTTAAAAAGTTTTTTTACTAATATTTTATTTTGTCCCTTTTAGTCATTCAAAAGTTTATCCCCTTTTGACTCCCTTAGGGATTGAATTTCGAAAAATCTCTTCATATAGTGGGTGCTTACGTCACAAAAGAAATCTATTATAAAGTAATAAGAACACCTTGGTTGTAATGATTGGATAAAGTAACAATAGGACAAAATTTTTATAATAGAGGTTATTGGGGTTAAGACATCAATTTTGTGTATCGAATAACTAGCATTTTAATTCATAGTTTTTTAAATTAGCGAAAGCATAGTTTTTGTATTTTAAATTTTAAAAATCTTTTAAAAAAGTTTTTTTTGGACAAAATTAATGCATGTTTTTAAAATTTTTAAATTTGTGACGTTTCACTAAAATATTTAAGGTATTTAAAATTATTTATTTAATATCCAAAAAAAAAAAAAAATTTTTTTAAATTTTTAAAATAAATTTTTCTACATTTAAGATTTAGGTATGGTTTAGAGTAATTTATTGTACTATTTTTGGTTATAGGTCCTGAAGAAGGCAAAAAATGTTTGCCGAAACGTTGGCCATTAAAAATGATAAGTGAATAACTGTTTTTAAATTATAAGCCTTGTATCCTGTTGTTACTTTATCCAAAAGAAATCTACTGTCCAAATTCCAAATTTCTAGCTTTAGCGGTTTGGCCTAGACGTTGAATAGTCAAAAAACTCTACTCCCTCGCTTAACCCCCTTAGGGATTGAATTTAATTCTAAAAACGTGATTCATGTATTGTCATCGGGAATGCACATGTGTACCAAATTTTAAATCGATGGGATACGTGGAAGTCGTTGAAAATTGACTCGCAAGATTTGACCTAAACAAACAAACTAACATACAAATATTGCAAGTTAAATAAAAGCTTGTAAAAAACTGTCATCTCGCTACTAGTATAAGTTATTATGTTATATAATATAACATATTATAGTGAGATATCTTTACCCGATTACTTTTCATATTAAAATGTTGTTTGTATAATGCATAAGTACTTTTGTTAGTCGTATAGTTGGGTTTTTTATTTTTCCATGTTTGTTTGTAACGTTCCCGTTCCTTCTGGCTCTTTCCGTCGTCTAGGGGTGGAACGGGCCGTACAAAATTATCAATCT
Source organism: Mongoloraphidia duomilia (assembly GCA_039654895.1). Classification (NCBI taxonomy): domain Eukaryota; kingdom Metazoa; phylum Arthropoda; class Insecta; order Raphidioptera; family Raphidiidae; genus Mongoloraphidia; species Mongoloraphidia duomilia. The sequence continues at coordinate 11,654,527 of CM077519.1, read as the reverse complement.
TCCAATAAGTAAAAACAAACTCAAGTACACTTTTTATTTATTTGCTCTCAGAGCGTTTATTATTATCAAAAAAAATTTTCTTTTATTTTAACTCTGTACAATAATTTACAATAAAAAATAAAAATAAATACAAAAATTCTGTATTGTGTGGGAAGGAGAGGCGTCTAAACTTGAAAGAATCCAAAGTTTAGACACGGATGAAGGGAAACGACAGCTTCTAGAAATACTTCCGTAGAAAACTGTTGTCAGGCAAAGGTATGGTTTGGAATCAGTTACTGTCGACAAGACTAGTAACTGTTTTGTGTAGTGTGCGTGTGTTTAAAAAATACAAACCGCTTCACAACAAAAACTATAAATATAAACCCTGATGGGGATACGAAGCACAAAACAAAAAAAAATCTAACATCAAATTTTTACAAAAAAAAAAACAAGTCAAAAAGATCGTCGTACAAAATTACTTTTAAATATTATTCAAAATTTTACACTAAATTTACCGCAGCGACGACTGTAAGATCACTATCCGTGTTCCCCAAAAAACATCTGTTTTTATAATAAACAGAGAAGGACAACACGAATAGCCATCTCACAGCAAAAAAAATCATGTAACCTCTTTTCATTCTAATCATTACGTAACATTTTACACTAAAATTATTTTGACTTTACAAATTTATACAAAGACAAGAAAAAAAATATTATTTTCAGTTTAACAAAAAAAAAACTTCAAAAACACTGTAGCGTACAAATGGTATCGCTACATGTTCTCAGTAAGTTTTGTTTTTTGTAACCCCACAATATTTAATTTAGAGATTAAAGCCCGTTACGTGATGCCGAATAACAAATGCTAATTATTATTAAAATCTCTTTTTTTATTTACGTAAAAGATCTACGAATATATTACCTATGCTGTTTCATCCATTTTTGAAAAACAGTTACCTGCTGATAAAAGCTGTAACTAGAAACAAGGAAAAGTTGAAATAATAATTAAATTAGAGATAATTTCGAAACTTATGTAATGACCAAAATAATAAACGTTCGCAAAAAGAAAATAAGAAAGGCGGTATGAAAGTTTTTATTACATTTTATAAACAAATTTGAGGTTATGTAAGCGAGTCGGTGTATAATATGGAAATTAAAATTAGAAATAAAGTTCAAAGAAACAAAGAATGCTGATGTTAAATTGATGTAAATAGAAAATTATTTCCACGCGACAGTAATATTGTCATTTATATTCATACAAAATGTCACAAAATAAATTTTAATCTTTTAATTTACAGAGAACATATTATCGTCGGTCCTAGGATTTTTTTAGCGTGGTACGAGATCTGGTGATGACGAGTTTTTGCTTTTTGTCGAATTCCCTCGCAAAGGGCTAAAACAGACACGGCGGTATTAACCGAAGCGTTTATCGAGTCGGTTTACAAGTAGATCTAGGTCGTTTATTATAGCATAATAGTGTAAAACACACACAGCTGTGCCGTTCGGTGCGTTTCGTGCGGCGGTTTTGAAACAGCTGTGTGTGTTTTACACTATTGTATGCTATATTAAACTACCTATCGACTTGGAAACCGACTTGGTAAACGCTTCGGTTAAAACCTCCGTGCCTGTCTTTGGCCAAAAGCAGTGGAAAAAACAGTAGATTCGGACTCTAGGGACCTCAAAATGTTCAGATATGTCCAAATTTTTCATTCGCAAAATCGAACCCATGACAACTTCCAATGGGAAATTAATAAATAAAGTCAATTTTTGAGACAAATTTTTACTAATTAACAATATGTTTTTTATACCGATCAAAATTGTAAATTTGATTTCTAGTGTCGTAATGAGGTATATTACTGACGAATAGTGACAACTGACAGTATGTTAAAACGAGCGCCAGCGAATTTAATCAGTGACATCACATTAGTATTAATTTGACGCAAAAAAATCTATTTTCGGATGAAAAATACGATCAGGAGGGTGTAACGAAGTTTATTACTATACTTTACAAATGATCAACAGAATTTAACAAATATATTTATTATTCGGCTTATCTGAGATTTTAAATTATACTCATGAAATATCATAAACGAGAATTTTTATTTTATGTGCTTTAATCCACTACGAAGCTATAAAATTTTGTAGGTCATTACAATTTGCAAAATAACCATTACTCCTTGTAATAAGAAATACTATCTCTGATCTCAAATGCAATAAAAGTTTATCATTATTACGAAAATAGATAGAGATTGTATATTATAGACGCTGGACATTACAGAAAGGAGAATTCTTAGAATTTTGCATCTGCAGGCAGTCAAAAAAAATAGGTACGTAACCCTTATCCTTTCCACTGTTTTGAAATCCAAATCTGGGCAGGAAATAATTTTATGATATAAAGGTACACGGAGTATGTATAGGGGAAGTTTTGTGATCGTGCGAATTGTGAATTATAGACGTTCGACAGCAGAGGTCATTAGCGGTGATCGTGCGAAAATTCGATTTTGAATTTTTGGTGAATTTACACGTTTTTAAGTCCCCCGAACCCAATAAAAATAGTTATTAAAAATGTCTGTCTGTCTGTGGTCGCACCTAGAGCCCAAATTTCACTCGTATAATTTACACAAATTTTGCATGCGTGTTTAGGATAATCACATCTCGAGACAAAATCGCAAAGTTGGTTCTAGCTGGTCCCCTAAAAACCGGTAAAAATAGGAAACATTTATTTCTCGTAAACGGCCCTAACGAGTTTGATGCTACGTCGAATTTCGTAGATGTAAATTACCCGGTAGTGTTTAATGAATAGTTTCTCAAAATCTTACAATTTTCATACTCAACTGTAGCGAACTCATATCCAGGGATAAAATGTCTATAATTTACAATCATTAATCAACATAATCATTCTAATACATCATAAGGAGATATAATAATTTTAATTTATGTAATTAATAACTATACTAACACATCACAATAGCAAGAGAGACACCTTATGACGTCACACAACATAGCAATATCAGAAAAATGTATTTATTCAACCTGTCACTATTGTTGCCGACTAGACAAGACAAGACAAGACTTTAAGACTTTCAAAGTCTTGTCTTGTCTTGAAATATCAAAACAAAACTTCACTTAAGACTTGTCTTGAAATATCAAGACTTCACAAAGTCTAAGTCTAGATTAAAAAACTCTTGTCTTGTCTAATATCAAGACTTTAGATTATTTTCAAGAGTCTAGATTAACCGAGTGGTTTACTTTACCTACTATTACTTATAATCAAATCAAAATACAGAAAATCTGTAAGTTAGTTACGGAAATATTATAATTAACAAAGAAATTATTAGTCCTATCCGTACATAGGACTAATAATTTCTTTGTTAATTACTACTACTTAGTTTATCTAGACTCTTGAAAATTGTCTAGAGTTTTGGCAAGAGTCTTGATTTAGATAAACAAGCCTTGTCTTGTCTTGAAAATTTCTATGAAAATCTAGACAAGACAAGAGTCTAGAAAGTCTAGAGCTACACGGCAACACTACCTGTCACCGTCGAGACTCAAACCCAAAACTTCCAGTTTCGCGCTAGAAGACTGTCATCACTGACTTGAAAACTTGTGCCACTCCTACCAGAAAAAGATCTAGATCCAGGTAAATATATTATTAAAACCGAGATTAAAACTTTTTGTGTTTTAAAGACCACCAACAGCTAAGGTTATTTGGGCCTAGCACCAATTCATATTTTCAATTCATTATTTTTTTTTTAAATAATAATTTGAAAATCCAATTGACACTTTTACCAGCTCTCGGACTAGAACCCGGGAACTGGGGATTTGTTATAGAGGAACCATAGCAACGTCATGTAAACAACAGCACCGCTATACGCTCGGCCATTCTCAAGCCTCGAGAATTAAACTGGCTGAACATTTTGAAGCATAGAATATATAAACAATGTAAATAATATTCCACGAAGAATACCTCGCCGCAAAAGAAAATGTTTTATTATCCGCTTAATATAATTTGTGGGCTGGTTTTTGTTGAGAAGAGCCACTTTTCATTTCAACTCAGTTCTAGTTGTTGAGCCATCCTTGCGTTTTAATCTCTTTGTTCCACGTAATTGTTAGATTCGTGCACCGTATTCATTTGAACCACCATTTTGTACTTATAAAACCGCCGATACTATAATACAGTACGAACGTTGGCCCCGAGAGCTGGTAAAAGTGTCAATTGGATTTTCAATTTATTATTAAAAAAAAACAAGCCGTGAGGTGGGTCGTTTATTAGGACTAAAGTGCGACCCTTGAGGTCCACACGACGAACTTCCCAGTTTGATAAATATTTAATAATAATAATTAAATTAGATATTACACAGAAAAGTAATCATTTTAATCATTAAAACATAATTATTATTTATTTTTAATAATAATTAAAAAAAAAAAACGGCTGAACCGATTTTTATAAAATTTATGACGGATGAAAATGACGTTAACACGCCTCGATTGACACCCTTACGAAGTCGATATAATTTTTATTCGCGAGATATTGTGTAAAATCTACTTTTTTGGAGTCTATTTGGTTAAGAAAAGAGAACGGCTCAACCGATTTTGAAAAATTTCGTTAATACGCGTCGATTGGCACCCTAACGTAGTCGATATCATTTTTCATTCTCGAGATTTCGTCTTAGAACGTACGTACGTACACACACACACACACACACACACACACACACACACACACACACACACACACATACACATACACACACATCTTTCTAAAAATAGTGTAAAAATAGTGTAGTGACCTTGAAACATAAAAATTTGTTATACATTTTGATTTCGATTTTCGGACCCATTACAATAACTTCCAATGGGAAGTTAAAAATTATTGAAAATCCACTATTTCTTATCAAGGGCGCATCTACATAGGGGCTAATAGGACTGAAGCCCTGGGCCCCCAAGGGAAGTTTATCGAAAATTGTCAATTGAATCCACGATGTTTTCTATTATCACAGTATTAATACTATCATGTAAAACTTACTTTAGAGCAAATTATTTACTAATGAAATGTGAAGAAACTATATTTATGAATTAAAAAAATATTTTATATTAATAATAAGATAATTAACATACTGTACTGTAATAGAACTAATGACTGACAAACTTAGCACCAACGATATGTATACAAATATTTTGAGGTTAGAAACGTACTATTACAATGCAATTATGTGTTTACATTGTTCACCTAACGTGACCTAACCCAGCTTTAAAGAAGCATATTGAACAGATGATTAATTTCGTGAATATTTTCCTTTAATTTTGATGTTTTTAAAGCAATATGCCGTAAAGCTCACTACTTTTAACAGCTCATTTGTCTTTTTATTTTTCCCACATTTTATATGATGTACGGCTTTGAGAATCCGTTGTCCTTCATCGAAATTCCTTTGTTTAGGATTCGTACCGGCCCAATCACAAATTGCACTTATATTGATCATTATTATCACTTTGAAAATCACTAGATTGCACGCAAAGTTATACCCCGTATTTGAAATTTTCCCTTAACTCCGCCATGTATTTAAAGCCCCTTTCATCTGACAGATCCCAATAGGTATAATAAATTTTATATTCAACCTACGCGAGGACAGTTTTCTGGCACACGTAAATCTAGCTTTAGTTCTTGGAGGCTCTAATGGCATTATGCACTTATGCAGCAGGCTTTTACTCCTCAACTGCAGCACAACTCACCTTTAACTCATCCCACTTCTGCTCTTTCACTTTACTCCTGACGCCGAGTCGCGACGCCGCCGCCGCGAGACGTCTTACAGTAACACAGTGTCACTTTATTACCTACCTACTGCTTAATGTATATATTCTGCGTATCTGTGACTTCAAATCAAAATAGCTTACGTCGAATTTATGGCATTATACCAAGAGGGCTATTTCACTGATGATCAATTATTTGCATCCTTTCGTTTAATACTACACACAAAATACCAACAGACGCTAATGGCCTCAGTTGTCGTGCGTCTATAATTCACAATTCATTCATTCAAAATACCAACAATATGATGACTTGAACAAAGCATACCTTATGGGGTTTAAATGCAGCCGATAAGCACAAAAAATAATACTATGCGTTGGAATTATAAAGAAAAAAAAAGTTTAATAAAATCGGTTAACCCGTTTGGGCTGTACAACTGATACACAAAATCCGTTACAGACTCACAAATTCACAGACGTACAGACAAAGCGAGTGTATATAGGCGCTTCTAGCTTAGCTTAGATCGCGCCTAAAAAGATAAAATAGTAGATTGTATGTCTAGATACGTAATGTGGCAATTACGGCGAAAGATGACAGTATGTAAAAACGAGCGATAGTCAGTTTTTACAGTCACACGAGCCGTAATACCATTACGTACGAGACATATAATATGGTATTTCTTGCCATACCCACTACAAAATACCTACTTTTCACGTCATTTTCAAAAAATTCTGACAGTTCATTTGCGTCGCCATCTTTCCTTTCACAGTGTGCCGCGAAGTTCGTGCAAGTAAGTAATAACAGGCGCACGCAGGCGTATAGAACGAATAAACAGATGTTGCTATATCGCAACCGTTATTTTCTGCGCTAGTGCGGAAAATAAATCATTTTCCGCATTTATTTTCCGCACACCTATAGGCCTGTTAAATGGGTCATTAATGGCCGCTACACATACATCGAAAGTAGCTATTTTGTAGTGGGTATGGCAAAAATTAGTTTACTATATCTACTCTCCCGACTTTATTTTCATTAATTTCAATAGGGCTCAAGCGTATAATCAACAAATTCAATCATCAAATTTGCATGTAAATTTTTTTTGTCAAACCAACTATAAAATAGCTACTTTACATAAATGTATATCGGCCTGTAATGCGTCACTTAACAGGCAGGTGTACGGGAAAGTAAAATTTAATAGTAATTTAAACTTTTTCAATTTATTATCTTTTACTAATAATATTATAGAGGAAAAGTTTGTTTGTTTGTATGTTGTAGGCAATCTCTGGAACTACTGAATCGATTCTAAAAATTCTTCCACTAATAGAAAGCTACACTATCCCTGAGTGATATATAGACAATATTTAATTTTGATAAATTCCTGTGGGATAGTAACAAAACGTAACTATGACATTCTTTTGCATTTTAGCGTATTGGCGGAATTCTACTAATATTATAAACACCACCAGCCTGACTTCGCTTCGCAGGGGGAAAATCGGATCTTATAGCTCATAGCCTACTACAAAATTGTAAATGTTCTCAATGTTATTGGCCCTATGTTCAGGTCTACCGTTTACACACTGTAGAATGTAGATAATATATTATATAATTAACAGCTACCAGAAATTGGACTAATATGCTTATTTAATGCTTAGACAATTTTCATACAACGTTTCGTTAGAGTTTGATAACTTTATCAAGTAGGTACTGTAAAAATATATAAAAAATAAACAAGCCGTGAGGTGGGTCGTTTATTAGGACTAAAGTGCGACCCTTGAGGTCCACACAACGAACTTCCCAGTTTGATAAATATTTAATAATAATAATTAAATTAGATATTACACAGAAAAGTAATCATTTTAATCATTAAAACATAATTTTTTTTTTAACAATAATTAAAAAAAAAACGGCTGAACCGATTTCTATAAAATTTATGTCGGATCAAAATGACGTTAACACGCCTCGATTGACACCCTTACGAAGTCGATATAATTTTTTATTCGCGAGATATTGTGTAAAATCTACTTTTTTGGAGGTTATTTGGTTAAGAAAAAAGAACGGCTGAACCGATTTTGAAAAAATTTCTTTCAGATCATATTTACGTTAATACGCGTCGATTGGCACCCTAACGTAGTCGATATCATTTTTCATTCTCGAAATTTCGTCTTAGAAAGAAATGGACACATACATACGTACACACACACACAGACATCTTTCTAAAAATAGTGTAAAAATAGTGTGGTGACCTTGAAACATAAAAATTTGTTATACATTTTGATTTCGATTCTCGGACTCATTACAATAACTTCCAATGGGAAGTTAATAAAAAATAAAATAAATATAAAGACAAGAGAACATTATTATAACATTTCATAAAAGTTCGTTATAATAAACTTGATAATGATAAAATTAAAATATAATAAAATCAAAACATAAACTGACTTCAATTTATAGAGTTAATTATCAATGATAAATAAACATATTAATCCAATTTCTGTGAGTTGTTAATTATATTTAAAAAATATGGATGAGACTTCATTAATTACTATAGATAATAATTACGTAATTTTCTTACCTTGAAAATTCAGTAAGCTGCAAAATTAGATTCATAATACTTGCAAAAAATCATAGTAGTTTTACTTTTTTCGTAAAGTTACTTAGTTATAATAGGGTATTTAACTAAATTTTTTTGTGTTATTTTAATAGTAAATTCTGAACAAAATGACCTAAATCACTTTATTCTGATTTCAAATTAGCTCAAAAATAATTTTTGAAATATTTATGTTAGCCCCGCCCTTTAAAATGGTTTTTGGTCTAGGAATATATGACGTCATATTTTTATAAATGTACGTTTATATCTATATTAGAAATCGTGTCCATCGTGATTATAATAAAATTAAGAATAATCGCAGGATAGTGGACAAAATATTTGGTTTATTTAATTGAATGTACGACGTTTCGTCTATATATTTAGACTTTTTCAAGTACTTGAAAAAGTCTAAATATATAGACGAAACGTAGTACATTCAATTAAATAAACCAAATATTTTGTCCACTATCCTGCGATTATTCTTAATTTTAGTACGTTTATATCTACTAACTCGATGCTAATTATCAACTGACTGATGTCTGTATGTGTGTGTGTGTGTGTTATTTGGGCCTAGTCAAAGAATAAAAAAAAAAGAGTGTTTATTTTTTGCAAATATTTATAGGTGGGAAGTATTGGACTGGTCATCAGTCGAATTTTTTTTTTATGTTTGTTACCTCAGAACTCCGTCATTTATGAACCGATTTGGAAATTTTTTTTTTATTTGAAAGTATATACTTTCAGATTAGTCCCATAGAAATTTCATCAAAATCGGTTCAGTAGTTCGGCTGATTTTAATAAAAGTTAGTAACGGCGTGTGATTCCTTAAGGTAAATGTCGCTTTTTGACACATCAGACAGCATAAGAAAGTCGGTTTAATAAAAGTGAGTAATGGCGTGTGATTCCTTTAAGGTAAATGTCATTTTTTGACACTAAAAAGTAAAAAATAAAAAACTTTTTAACAAAAAAAAACCTCCTTCAAAAAGCCACTAAAAAGAGGAAAATAATGAAATTTTGAGGTCTGCGCCAATTTAATAAAATATGAAGTTGGTTAAAAAGAAGATATTAATAACTATACTATACCTACTTTTTTATCGACTTCATATTAAATTGGCGCAGACCTCAACATTTCATTATTTTCCTCTTTTTAGTAGCTTTTTGAAGGAGGTTTTTTTTTGTTAAAAAGTTTTTTATTCTTAAACCGGTTCAGTAGTTTTTTTTAAATTTGAAATTGTGTGTTAAAAACCACCAACAGCTAAGGTTATTTGGGCCTAGCACCAATTCATATTTAATAATAAATTAAAAATCCAATTGACACTTTTACCAGCTCTCGGGCTAGAACCCGGGAACTGGGGACTTGTAATAGAGGAACCATAGCAACGCCATGTAAACAACAGCATTGCTACACGCTCGGCCATTCTCCCATGCATACTGCATACACGCATGAATTAATTTAATTGTAAATTATAGACGCGTCGACAACTCAGGTCATTAGCGTCTTCAACACAACAAACAATCCATTTGTGCATTAGAATCCACCAGCCGGCATACACAAACCGACTGGTACGAGCTCGGGTCCCTGGGAGCGCCAATTCCCAAAAAACACCGGAATGCAATCCGCGATAGCAACCACATTCCAATGTCCCCCTGGGGTGTACACGCATGTAAAGTAGCTATTTTATAGTGGGTATAGCGAATAAATACATTTGGCATTGAAAAAAATTGTGTTTTAAAGACCACCAACAGCTAAGGTTATTTGGGCCTAGCACCAATTCATATTTTCAATTCATTATTTTTTTATCATAAATTGAAAATCCAATTGACACTTTTACCAGCTCTCGGGCTAGAACCCGGGAACTGGGGACTTGTAATAGGGTAAATGCGGGAGAGATGCCGTGGTAGAAGAGACGCCGCATGGCTATTAACTTACCTATTTACCATTAATGGATGGTGCTACAAGTACGTATGGTGCTACAAGTACGTACTTGTAGCACCATCCATTAATGGTAAATAGGTAAGTTAATAGCCATGCGGCGTCTCTCCTACTGCGGCATCTCTCCCGCATTTACCCTAGAGGAACCATAGCAACGCCATGTAAACAACAGCACCGCTACACGCTCGACCATTCACAAGACCAATATAAGCGTCGAAAGTCGTACAGAAAATACATTCTATTCGGGTAGACAAGTCCAAAAATTAGCGGGTTTCGTCATGCCTATTTCAGTTTAATAAATTTTGAATCGATAATAATAAAATCGAACGAGCAACAAGTGTAATATTCGATACGATAAGACAACTGCTCTGCATTACGACGCTATCTTGGATAATATAAACTTTAATAATAAGGAGTATTTTATATCGTTCCAATCTAATATAGTTACAAATGCCTTCCGTGCGCAAAGCACGACCTCCTTTTTTACTACTCCTTCTTCTAGAATCTAGACTTACGATAAGTTCAAATTCATTTAAAAGTACGACGATCGTTCGACTCTTTTAAAGAATCGTTCAATACGACAACAATTCTGATTTGGAATACGTTACACAATGAATTTATTTTATGACTAAAATGTATACCACGTAACAGGCGCGGATCCAGCCCTTAAAAAAGGTTGTGGTCACGGCCACCCGAAAATTGGCCAAGTGCGAGTCAAACTACGGATTCGCTCACGAAACGTCAAACAGTACAAACTACTATAGACTAGTATAGCCAAAATAAAAAAGTCACTTGCGTTCTTACCCGCACGGTTCGTTTTTTTTTAATTTGATTAAAGAATTGCAGATATAACATCAGCCTATCGACCTCAATTAGGGTTGTGGGCATGCCCACCGTACCCACAACGGTGGATCCGCGCTTGCCACGTAAGTTCAAATGATGGTGCGCCATTTTGGCCGGCGGCATCAAAATGTAATGAAAGAGTATCTAGTTGAAAGAGCCTGCAGAGGCAGTAATTTGACCGATATCATGTTTCATAAATAGTACATTGTGCCACAAGGGAGGAAATGTAGTAATTTTCTCCCGTGTTGCGCATACTATTTTTTCTCCTGCCAGGCCGAAAGTTCGCAAAATTGAAAAAATAAAAAATTATTTTATTTTATTATTAAAATTATTGAAAAATAATTTTAAAGGAAATAATTTTAATGTGTAGGAGACAGAAGTAGGTGCGTGAGAGCCGGCATAAGTACTATTGCGCACGCGCACTTGTCCGTACCACGGGAATAAAGAGCGACTTTGTTCCCGCTTGGCAGGGACGAAAGTACGAACTTTCGGCCTAGGTAGGAGAAAAAATGTTTATTTAAGTGTCCTCTATCATTTCTGAAAATTAGGAATAGTTATTCTGTGACACCCTGTATAAGAGGCACAGTTATATGCATGGAACGCGTATGCTTGCATTGTACAAATTGTTCCGCTTATATAAATAATGAAGTATAAGTGCATACGTCACTCCTTAAATTTTGTAATCGCACCTACATTATAGGATTATGTTCTAAAGGTCATTAAGACTGCTTTGACGAGATATAAATGCAGAAAAAAAATTATGAACTATTATTGACAATATTTTAAATATACAAAATAAAATGTTTCCAAGATAAATCTTTATCTTTTATGTATTCTAGACGCTAATGATCTCAACTGTCGAGCGTCTATAATCTACAATCTCTCTCTTTTATGTATATTAATTCTGAATTTTAATTATACTTATATAGGATGTCCCAAAAAGAATGGGACATAAAGTAACAGTTGATTCCTTACAAAAAAATATTGCTATAGACCCCAACATGTCTATTCCGAAAGTTGATATTAAAAGAGATACAGGGTGTCAAAGTTTAATTTTTATTTTTATCATTATGACGCGGCATTTTAATAAGAAACATTGAATTTGTAAATAAAACTGTCAAAATTACCATGATAACGCCGCGCCGGCGTTTTCAAAGCCACCTATGTTCATTTTCAAAATTTGCCATTTAAAACCACATTGCATCGATTACTTTAAGTGCAAATATCTTGAAAAAGGTTACTCCTAGCCACTTTTACAAAGTACACCTTCTTTACATAAAAATGACGAAAAAATCAATTTTTTAATTCAAAAAAATAGTACGAGTGCGTACAAAAAGTTATAACTATTTGAATGAGTGAAAAGGTGTGTAAGTAGCGCCCCCTACAAGTAAGAGCCATACCAAGGTCAGATTTGAATTTCTCATGTCAAAAAATCCCCATATACCACATTTCATTAAAATGCCTAAATTATTTTTAAAGTTATTTAAGAAAATCAAAAATAAAAATTAAACTTTGACACCCTGTATCTCTTTTAATATCAATTTTCGGAATAGACAAGTTGGGGTCTATCGCAATATTTTTTTGCAAGGAATCAGCTGTTACTTTATGTCTCATTCTTTTTGGGACACCCTGTATAGCTTGAACACCTAACATTATCTTGTAGGTACTTAAATAGCTTTATTTGACAAAAATAGGATTTAAGGGTTTTTGAAAGGTCAGCCATAAATAAAATGGAATTTCCATTGCAAATATATAGTTAAAGTATAAAAACAATTTAATATTTGCTAATTATCTCGAAAAACTGTGTTCTTTACCTTGACCAACCGACTGATTCCCAAACGGTCTATTCTGAGTTTGATTATAATAGAATATACAGGGTGGTGAACGTAACTGCTGCACATAGGGATTTAACCCGTAAAATCAAACTTTCGCGATTTCCTGCTTCACTAATTATTTAAGGAAAAATATCTTCAAATAATAGTTTTAGAACATAAAATTCTGCATCTAAATCATTAAACAAAATTAATTTTGCATGCTTTGCAACGGCAGAAATTTGATATGAAAATGTCAAAAATACCTTAAAAACAGATAGCGGTAGCCATGGAACTTGAACAAAATGATTAGAAATTATTCTGACAGCTAAAACGTCCTCATTTTGTTCAAGTTCCATGGCTATTGCTATCTGTTTTTGAGGTAATTTTGACATTTTTATATCAAATTTCTGCCGTTACAAAGCATGCAAAATTAATTTTGTTTAATGATTTAGATGCAGAATTTTATGTTCTAAAACTATTATTTGAAGATATTTTTCCTAAAATAATTAGGGAAGCAGGAAATCGCGAAAGTTTGATTTTACGGGTTATAAATCCCTATGTGCAGCAGTCACGGTCAGCATCCTGTAGTTACCGATAGGTAGGTAGGTATATTTTGTGTTTCCAACATAATCTTATCTTTTATGCATTCACTAACTTGTACCTGCGATTTCGCTCAAACACGACAAAAATAACATTTACAAATACATTATTTAGGTTAAAGTAGGAGAATTTCTTCGTTCCGGACGCTAATGACCTTCGATGTTGATGCGTCCAAAAATAACTATTAAAAAAAAGAATTTCATAGCACAGAATCAAAATAAAGCAATACTGTTATGTTAAATTTGCATTTACTGTACTGACGTTTCGACAATTTTTTTTGTCATCTTCGGAGTATCTATAGTAGACAACAAAGTTACAATTTAAGATATAATTTAAAAATTTGGATTGAGTCATGAAGAAATTCTCCTACTAACTGAAATACAATCAAGGGTCACAAATCTCTCCTTTCTGAGAATTAAAAAAACTAAATACTTAAATACATATTATTTAGGTTTAACAATAAAAACTGCAATTTGGATTTACAATTTTTTACAGGACTATGGGGTTGTAGACCTTAGTATTTGATATGAATTTCAAATTGATGTCTAGCCGTTCCCGAGAAAAAGTGTCTTGACGGACAGACAGACGGACAACAAAGTTATCCTATAATGGTTCCGTTTTTTTCATTCTATAAGGTACGGAACCCTTAAAATGAAAAATTAAAGGTGGAGCCAAAAATGACACATAACATCCTCCCCTCCTTTAAACCAATCATTGCAAAGAATCAGTTTTATACCTATATTGGAACAAATACACTTTTCGGGTAAAGCGATTAGTCAAAATTATTATCACTTACCGACATGTACTTTTCAGTTTCTTAAATCAGTTTTTGGCTAAGTGACTCATCAAACGCAGTGAATTTTGTTCTTCAAGAAACGGAAACTATTTCTCTAAAATGGTAAGATTTGTAAAATTTCATCCAGTTTTTTTTTGTCCAATTTTTTCTGGAAAATGACAAGCTATACTTATTTTTTGTTTTCGCAACAAATAAAAAAAAAACTCGCATGTAGTAGAGGTCAAAATAAGTTGATTGGACCCAATTTATTTATATACCAAAATGTACAGTTTGCCCGTGAGAAGAGTTCAAAGTTTACATAAAATTTTGTATATAAAATTTTTGATTATAATTTTATTAAACTTGTACTATATAATTATTATAGGAATATCTGTTAGCATTATTTAAGAAAACATTTTTTTCCTTCGGAACTGTGTGGAATACGAAATTTTTACAAGAGTAAAAAAATGAAGATAATTAATCAGTCTTCTCGCTAAAAAAATTTGAGAACCGTATTACCACCCCTAAGAAAGTTCTGAAAAAATGTCAGGGGGTGAGGGTGGTTTTAACCCTTCTACAATTTCTTTTGGGTTTCTTTGATTACCGAAGGTAGAGTACCTAATCCTCTAAAATGAGCTTTTGTCAAATTTCATTCAATTTGTTTCACTCATTTCTGAACAGCGCACAAAAATGTGTTTTTTTATGTAAACTTTGAACTCTTCTCACGGGCAAACGGTACATTTTGGTATATAAATAAATTGGGTCCAATCGACTTATTTTGACCTCTACTACACGTGGTAGCTCTGTGTCCCAGCAATTTTGGGACACCCTGTATATTATTTTACGTAGCCGACTAGACACACGATATGTTGTACATTTCATACGTGTGTTACAAAAATATCTATTTGACTATTTTTGTTTTGACATGTTGCATTAATCCTTAAACATTGCTATAATTTAAGATGTAAAAAAAAACGTAAATATAAATGAATTAATTAATTTATTAATTAATTGATTGTTTAAAATGTATCACTGTAAAGTACCTAAATGTTAACTCGCACTTCGCAGCCACCGTGAAAGTGGAAGTTTCGGATTAAAGTCCAACAGTGATATAGATTTGAAAAATGAATTTTTCCAGTGTCGCATTTTAATATTATGTTATTTTCGATGGGTGTTTCAAAAGACTAACTTAAGCATTAATATCATATATTAAAATTTGTGAACTGATTTTGATTATTCTTGTTTTATTTAATAGGGCATACCTTCAGAGTGGTTCTACATAAATTTTACTAAAATCGGTTCAGTGGTTTTCTTTTTTTTTAGTATAGTAATCAAATATCAAAACAAAGTTGGTTAATGAAGTGCAAACCTACGTATTATAAAGCAACTAAAAAGTAAAAAACTTAAAAAACCTTCTTCAAAAAAGCCACTAAAAAGAAGAAAATGAAAAAATTTTAAGGTCGGCGCCAATTTAATAAAATAAAAGTAGATAGGTATATAAAAAGTTTTAGCATTTAAATTTGCGCCGATCTCAAATTTCTTTTATTTTCCTCTTTTTAGTGATTTTTTAAAGGAGGTTATTTTTATTTTTTTTTTATAATAGGCTGAAATGAAAATTTGATAATTAATAGAAAACATAAGGTTCACGATATTATTGTTTCTTATATTCTTTAATCCTTAAACCAAAAATTGTTAGAGTTATAGACCCAACAATAAAACGTGGCGGAACCTTTGGTGTAAAGATACGAAATGTTATTATTACCACAAAACACTAAACCATAACAAACACTCTCGACGTACGTTTCGCTAACCCAGTTGGCATCATCAGGAGATGATTAAAATTTAATCATCTGATGATGCCAACTTGGTTGGCGGAACGTACGTCGAGAGTGTTTGTTATGGTTTGGTGTTTTGTGGTAGTTATAACATTTCGTTCATTTCTTAAAGACCCAAGGAGTCGATTTGTCTATTAACTAGATAAAATTTTCTTTCTTTTCTCTTTTTGTTAGAAGCTATACATATTTTGAAAAACAACAATATAATATAATATATTTTTTACAGAAAATGAAATCAATTATCCTAAAATGCAACAACTGCATAAAACTTTTGACTCCTCCAATCTGGCAATGTTCTCAAAATCACCTAATTTGCTATAATTGCACTAGAAATACGAGCAAGGACAAATGCCCCTATTGCAAAAGCGTCTATAGTGCGTCCGTTTTGAGGACAACAGGAATAGTAGCAAATTTCATAAAGTCACCCTGCCCCTTTAAGAAAAATGGATGTGAGATCACTGTCAATTGGTTCGAAATAACAAGACACGAACGTACCTGTGAGTTTAAAGATCAAGCTTGTCAGGAGACATTTTGCACCTGGAAAGGACCGGAAAACAACTTACCAGAGCATTTTTTAATTACTCATAGTGCTCTTCTTTCCAACCGAGATTTTTCCACATTCACTCAAGAACCACCTATAATAGCCGTCCACGATACAATAAAATTAAATATAGATCTTTCATTGGACTATCATAAAATTATACCAGTGATTGCTTTAGAACGCAACTTTTTGCTGCATATAATCAGAAATCCTGGCATCGAACACACATTTCTAATCGTTCAAAATTTAGAACCTCGCAAATATCCAAAATACTTTAATTTCATAGTTCAAATACAGAATTCCAACAACGAAATCATATACAAACACATGATACCAGTTGAATCGGGAATGGATGTTACGTCTACCACTAAAAAAATGGGTTTGTTTGATTACCATATTTTGGAGAATCCTGAAAATACAATTCAACTTCAAATTAAAGACGCTAAACCCTACGAAAAACAAGCGTATGAAATTGGTTACACATTTAGCGGCATCACTCCAACTAAACCAGTCATCACAATGTGCGTTGAATCAACTGAAAATCCCCGACCAAATAGCAACCTTATGGGAACTTTTAGAAGCACTGACCAATCCAAGAAGTACGACTGTCCTTTTAAAGATATTTTAAGATGCCTGTGGAAAGGACCTGTCGATAAAATCATACCGCACGTAAGGCAAGAGTATCCGTACAAGGTAGTAAGAAACGGGGTAAGGACCTCATTCAAAGATATATTTATTGTGGATGTTTCTGGTCAACCGTTCGTCTTCCTCGGGGAATGGAAAGATGATAATTATTACATGTCAGTGCGAACATACGATGACGTGAGTGAACACTCATATTCAATTCATTTAAATGAAGGCATTGTTTTGAATGGTCCTTGTGTCAATATTACGATGTCTAAAGAGGAAACGCATCATAGACCCGGATTATCCTTTATTTCTAAAACACAAATGATATCGAATAGCTACAAACTTCGCATCATAATTTCAAGAGATGGAGAAAGTGAAAGCACTTGAGAAACTGATTTTTTTCAGTGACGCCCTTCACCACGCTTCTGGGAAACTCGACATGCCTATACGAATATAATGAGAGCGAGCATGTTCGAATAATAATAATACTAATAATAAACATTCTTTTTTCCATCGATATTTAACAATATACTTATACGTCAGAGTACAAACTTTAATTATTATTATTATTTAATATCTTTATTGTTCGCCTTTCAGCTTACAAACTTACAGAAATACATTTCCTTTTTTTATAATTAATATTGTCTTATTTGGAATTATATAATATTAAAGTATAATATATTATGGCATGACAAGTTTTAACATTTATAGCAGATCAATTATAACATAATATAACTCATATTGGTACTAAATACTTCCTAGTTGAGCATTGCTTTTCTCTCCGTTATCAGTCTTGTGATAAATTCTACTGTGTTATTCGATATCTTATCCAAATTTTCTGCAAGGTTATTTCCTTCCATTTCAGGCAACAGTTCACGTCTACTACTTTCCAGTCCTACACAATCATAGAGTAAGTGTTTTCCAGTCTCCATATCACCACAAAAAACGCATATTCCGTTCCCCTCCGCATCCTTTCTTGCTCCTCGCATCCATGTGCCTTATCTAAAATTGGCTACTTGCCTTCTTCTTTCTCTACTTAAGTTGTAAACATACTTAGCTCCTTTTTCTCTGTGAATAAGTTGTCTGTACATTGTATTTTAAATATTAAAGTTTGTTGAAAGAATAAACTTTAATATTTAAAATACAATTCTTCTATTAGGTAAAAATTATAATATTTGTACCAAACAAACAATACCACTATATGTATGCATATAGGCTACAGGCAGGGCCGTCCCTAAGGGGGGGTCAAACTGACCCGGACGCCGTGTCAGAGGGGACGCCCCCCTCTGAGAGATAAAACCGGTGATTTAACTTAAATTTTGAAACGGAAAAATATCCATATAATTAATCACCGTTTACGCGATACAGTGCCCAAACTACATTTATATTATTCTTAGCTCCCTGTTTAAAAACGATTGTCTAAAAAACTTATTAAAAATACCAATAAATCTTCATTAGAAACTGTGCGATGATGCTGTGTTGCCATCCTGAACATATGAATGAAAAATTATTTTAGGAGGTTTTTAGAATCCATAAATGAAAAGTGACACGTTATTATTGATCGCGATCAATAATAACGTGTCATTTTTCATTTACGGATTCTAAAAACCTCCTAAAATAATTTTTCATTCATATCACTTTGAAGGATCTTAACCATTACGATGATCCTTAACATATTTACACTACTTTGTGAATTTGGCAGAGGGAGACGCTGCCTCAGGTGTTTTTGACCCGGGACGGCTCTAAGGACGGCTCTGGCTACAGGTAAACTTCCCCGTTTTCTTTTATGTTGATTATAAATATAACCATTTACATTTTAGGCTATAGAAATAATAATATATGTTCGTAAACAAAATATAATCCTCATTAAATAAACCATTTTATATTATGTATTATTGAAATTTAAATTATCTGGTGAGCCCCATACCTGATTTAAATCATTATTTTTATCATTTCACGTGTTGACTAGGATTAGAACATGTACAGATTTTAATTTTTACATGATCTACCGGTATAACTTGTGATCGACGGTTTGGCGATCACTGGTTTGTCCACTTTGCTCCAGTGTGACGAGTTGAAACGAAAACTTCTAAGAGACACGAGTTTTGAGACCCTATTCACTATCCATGAATTATGATAGATATCAGTGACTTTGCCCCTGTGTGACGATTTGAAACAAAACGTTCGGGTACGCGTTTGGAAGATTTATCCATTATCCATGTAATATGATAGAGATCAGTGGTGTAGGTAGATTATAGACGCTCGACAACAGAGGAGTGGTGTAGGTAAAACTGAGAACGGTCAAAAGGTCAGGTAGGTATTAAAAATCCTACCACTTTAAAATAGAAATACGATCATTACCTGAGATTCTAAAGAATTTAAACTCTCATAGGTTAATAAAAGGTTACCTGATTTTTATAGCTCAAAGGTATTTAATTAGTTATAATTTATAAAATAATGGCTTGACTCTTTGAAAATATATTTAGTTTACCTTAATGCTTACAAGTGAGCTGACTTAAAATATAGTGTCGTATCTGAAATATACAAATACTGATTAAGGTAAGATAGATATTAATATTTTTTTCAATTACATAAACTTCTCGAAACATTATGCTCGCAGAAATCTATATGTTGCGGGCATAGCCCGCAGGATGTACAGAGTTGACATTGTCCTGGCAATGTCAGCACTGCACATCATTGCACGGTAAAGTTCTTAGAAATGCTTGATTAGCGGACAGTGCCTGGTTTGATGTGAACAAAGTAGTGGACAATGCGAACTATTAAGATTTAAAATAATGGTAGTTTGTATTTGCCAAAGTTTTTAAGAGCAAAATTATTTCGTTTTAGTTTATGAGTTAAATTATCATTTTGTGTCTGCTAAAGAAATATTGTTTTTTGTAACAGTACACAAATATAGTAGAATCCGGATAGAACGACTTTCAAGGGACCGGCGACATTATGTCGTATTAACCGGATGACTCACAAAGCGACCGCATAATTTAAACTTGTTTTTATATAATACATATAAGTGTACAATAGATTAATTTCTATGAAAATATATTAACACTTACAAATACATATGTATGTATGTATTATGTAACTTTAATGAAAATTAAACATTGCACCAATGCACAAATGTGTGTATTACAGATTTGTGGAACAATATGTATTGTAATTTCGTTCTAACCGGACGATTATTATAAAATTAGGTCGCTAAAAGCAGTTGGTCGCTTAAACCGGAGTCGTACTATACGGAATACGCTTTCATAGTACGTCTATATGAAACCTAACTTGATTTTGCATTTACGTCGCTAAAAACGGTTAGCCGTTATAAACGAAGTCGTAATAGACGGACTGTACTGTATTTCGATAATATTTTATAACGTACGTACCTATTGCAATAACTTTGTTTTAGGTTACGAGTTACAACTAATGATATAAATAATTGATCATTTTATTGTAATTGAAATTCATATTTTGTGTTCCATTAACATTATTTATTCAGTTCTCAAAAATGAACAAAACAGGAACAGCCTTAACGCAATTCTGTCCACGTAAATTAAACATTGATTGAACATGCTTTTAATCGTACTTTCTCAAACTGCCAATATTCAATATTTTTTTGTTTAATGTATGATTTCCTTACAGATAAATTGATGTTTCTCTATACAAATAATCAATAAAGAAATGGAAGATGCGTCTTCATTTGTTTTGCCAGTTTTGATAGGTCCAATCCTATCGAAGTTGGAGCAATACGATTTAAACGCTGCTCGAACGCTCCAATTCGCTTTTTCAAGTGCCGAAGCCACATCGCCTGGTTTGGCCCACGATCTAGTAGTTGGGTTTATGAAACAAACTGCTATTGATGTCAATATAACGGAAAGTCTACTTCGCGGAGTTTCGGAAACTGACGAACATCAGCTGAACCATTCCGAAAACGCAATCCAAGAATTGAACAGAGAATCAAATGAACTGAAAAGTCTTCTGAAACAAATACCGGATTTAATAATTAATCGAAAAAGATTTCTCAAATCCATTATAGACATTTCCAAGTTGATAAAAAAGTTTTTGGTCGCTGTAACTCAAGTAGAGAATATATTCTCTGACGATTCGACGGAGAAAAAGACACTACACCAGAAGAAAAAGAAGTTTATTAGTTCCTCTAAAAAGTTTAGTGATTGTTTAAAAGAATTCTACAAAGAAAAAAACAGTGATTTAGTTTTTTTAAGTGCTTTAAATTTGATAAAGCATCTTGACATGATAATGATCGCTGTGAAGAAGAATTTTTAATATAAAAAGTGAAAGTTTAACGACTTTAAGAGAAGACAATACTTTTTTGTTAAAAAACGTGAGGTTTATTGCAATCGTGAATTATTATTCAGATTATTTAATTATTTGATTGAGATACATATTTTCAAATTAATTTATCAGCAAATAAAATTTAGCCTCGAAACAAAGTGTCAATACAGATTGTAAGGAAGTTTATTATGAGGCTAGTGTTACTGAAAAAATGGCAAAACTTTTCTTGTATCTATTCTTCATATTGTTTTGTATTGACTGTAGACCCTCTTACCCGATTGATAATTTATCCGAAGAGTCTGCAACGACCGTAAACGAAGGCAAATTTAACGAAAGTGGGACCATCAAGCAAAAACGGTTCGTTTTTAAAGATGAAGATCAACATTCTCAAAATAGTTTCACTGAAAAATCTCCTTCGTGTGCGGGAAATGCAAATTTCTGCGAAAATGTAGACAACTATCCTTTCGAACAGATGAAAGCAATAATGCCGCAAGCTCAAAAATTTTCAGAACTGTTTGGCACAGACATATTCGATGACAAATTAGCTGTAAGATTATCTGATCCAGAAGTATATGAGATGTGTCCATCATCCATATCAGTCGTGTATCCAAAATTGGCAAGAAACAAGAACAAAGATTGGCGTTTGGTGATAAACCATGAAAAAATACAGGGCGTTCGAGTTGAAACGTGTTTAGACGAAGGACGACCTTGTGCTCACGCGGATCAGATCAAGGGTTTTGATACCAAATGTGAGCAGAAGTTTACGTATAGAAAGATGTTAGCCGTGAAACCAGATGGACATGATCTAAAACCTGACTACTTTGCGATGCCTTCTTGCTGTTCATGTAAATTGGTTAAGAAACGATATTTGGATAAGACAACACCAATGATACCACTAAAATTTAGCAACGAATTTAATTATTTTAAGTATAAAAAAAAATAAAAAATTTCTAAAAAAAATAAACCCTACTTCAAAAAAGCTACTAAAAAAGAGGAAAATAACAAAATTTTGAGATCGGCGCCAATTTCATTAATAAAACTTTATATTTTATTAAATTGGCGCCGACGTCTACAAAATATTATTATTTTCTTCTTTTTTTAGTGGCTTTTTTAAAGGAGGTTCTATTTTTTTCCTTTTAGAATTTTTTTTTATATAAAACTTTATAAGTACAAATCATAATGACGTTTTAGTTATCATAAAGATGCTGATGATAAATATTGACGAAACGTTCAATCAGTTTTATAATTTTTGACAAGATTTATAGGTTAAATATTTTTTTGTATAAAGTTTTATATAAAAAAAATTTCCAAATGAATCAATAAAACTAATACAGTGTAAGATCAGTTGATCAATTCGTCGTGTTGTGTATATACTCCAGTAATTTTAGATATTAAAATCACCCACCTGCAGAAAAATTCCCAGTTAGCTGATTTTTTTTTATTTGCCTTCGTTATGGTGTTTTAAAAAACGTGTAAAAAGTCCCCATCGATATCGTGCCGGCGTTGCCAGATATTCGAGGTTCAAGTTCACGAAAGACGGTTTTTTGCGAATTTTTCGGTTCCGTTCCATTTTTCGTAAAAAATGGTTATTATCAATCTTGTAGAGGACGAAATTGTCTACAACTTTTGTATAAACATTTTTTGTCTACGATTTATAGTTTTTCTTATTAATGTACCCGCGGCTTCCTCCCCCTCGATTTTACATAACGGGATTATGCTGCTTCCCGAGGGCCTAACATAATGATTTGTACCATTATTTTAAGTTGAACTTAAAGCTAACGATTAATTATAATTTTATCGAAATTAATGTAGTAGTTCTCTACTTATAAGCAACCAAACATACAAATCGACAGCGCTCAAACAGACAGACAGAGAGACAATTCTTTTTCGAAAATACGATATTTATACTTGACATCAATTATAAAGACCATTCGTAAAGTAATTTTGTAAAAAAAAATTACAAGGGTTGAGAGAGTGCGGATAAAGTACGAGTATGCATTTGCATACCGTATAACACACCCTAGTAATAGTAGCCACATTTTTAATTTTTTTTACAAAATTCCTTTACGAATAGTCTTTATAACAATTATAATGAGTATTCGTAAAGAAATTTTGAAAAAAAATTAAAAGTATGGCTACTCCTAGCTATTCTTAGTAGAGTGCGTTATACGGTATGCAAATGCATACTCGTACTTAATCCGCACTCTCTCAACCCTTGTAAATTTTTTTTACAAAATTACTTTACGAATGGTCTTTATAATTGATGTCAAGTATAAATATCGTATTTTCGAAAAAAAATGGTCTGTCTGTCTGTCTGTTTGAGCGCTGTCGATTTGTATGTTTGGTTGCTTATAAGTAGAGAACTACTGCATTAATTTCGATAAAATTATAATTAATCGTTAGCTTTAAGTTCAACTTAAAATAATGGTTACAAATCATTATGTTAGGCCCTCGGGAAGCAGCATAAACCCGTTATGTAAAATCGAGGGGGAGGAAGCCGCGGGTACTTTAATAAGAAAAACTATAAATTGTAGACAAAAAATGTTTATGCAAAAGTTGTAGATAATTTCGTCCTCTACAAGATTGATAATAACCATTTTTTACAAAAAATGAAACGGAACCGAGAAATTCGCTAAAAACCGTCTATCGTAAACTTTAACCTCGAATATCTGGCAACACCGGCACGATATCGATGGGGACTTTTTACACGTTTTTTAAAACACCATAACGAAGGTAAATAAAAAAAAATCAGCTAACTGGGAATTTTTCTGCAGTGGAAATCTAAAATTACTGGACTAATACAAGTTCACAGACTCGATCCCAGGCCCCAGCTAGAGGAATATGAAATAATATTAAAATTATTAAATCTTACTTTCTCGCTTGATAAATTGGGAATCCTGTACGCCAAAGCTTGTTATTTTAATGTAAAAATAATTTTAAGCCATTCTTTGTTTTTCCACAAAGTAAAAAAATCCAAAAAATATAATTATTACTGTACATATTGCGCTTCCATTTTTATTTGTAAAAATTGTACTTTTAAGTTATTTATAAACAACAATAAAAGATAATACAAAAATAATTGCCGCATTTGCTTTTCACTTAGTGAAATTAAACAATATGAAACATTTAACTGGAAAATACAACGCTCCAAATAAGCTGAATAGTTCAAATGAAACATTCCTGTAGTTCAGTATACAGAGTGTCTTGAAAAATATCGTTAACATTTTCATTGAAAATTCATGCTAGATTGCAAAAAATCTGATTTAACAATGACCTTATAGATTGTGACCACACACATTTCTCCATAAGTAAAGCATAATAGAATTTCAAAATGATCTTGACAAAAAAAAAACTCGGGTCGCAGTGCCAAAACCCTGCCGACAATATAGTGTATTTGCTAATACTGGCATTGTGGCTTTATTATGTAAACTTAAGTTTGTTTTTGAACAAAATAAAAAATTTAACCCCTTAATACATCCCTTAAAATAATATTTTTTTTCTTAATTTCAATATTTTTATCAATGCAACCTCGGTACCAAATTAAATACACCCTTCAGTAAGTAAAGCACTATCCGCAAACTAGTGTTTTCATAAAATTTGTAAGTCCGGTCCTGTCGGGCCGATTTTATTAAAATTTTGGCAGCACATTTTAATCGTTACTAAAAGGTTAAATTTCAATTTTGAAACGATTTTGAGAATTTTTTCGGCATTTTTGGGCCCAAAAACATTTTTCAACCCCTAAAAACTACCCTTAAAATGGTCCGATTGAGCTCATTTTAAATAGGCTTCGTGCGGTGATGGATTTCAACGTGCCTACCAAATTTCGTCAAAATCAATTAACTCTTTCGAAAGTTATTGCCCGCACACACACATATATATATATATATATATATATATATATATATATATATATATATATATATATATATACATATATAAATAGACATTTCCAAAAATGGTGCCAAAATGTTCAGGAGGCTATGAAACGTCGAGAAATTTTGGTCCGACCCCTAGGTCCCGCCATCCGACCGACGCCAATAGTGTATGTGCCATATGGCATACACTAATAATTACCTACTTATATTGTATAATTTCTACTTCGAAACAACATTTCTCTACGCATTTTAATCAATCATTTGTTTTTGTGTGAGTACAATAATTATTAGACGCTGATGACCTCAGCTGTTGAGCGTCTATAACCTACAATCTATCTATATTTGTGTGAGTACAATCTAATGTTCTACAATCTACATGATAGTTTCACAACGACATTAGACTGTTCCTGCATGAATAAAAACTGTAATTATAATCACAATCTATAAGATCGTTGTCAAATCAAATTTTTTGACAATCATTTACACCAACCCAGCATCTAGATATAAGTGTGTTACAAGGGCAAGTATTCGTTGTGAGCCTCGAGAAGGAGGGGATAAGCAGTTTTATGCGTTAATGCTGTATTTTTAATGAGAGTGTTGCAGTGAAAGAACAGATAATTAAAGAATGTAATTGTATTGTATGGCAAATTGAGTTGATAATAAACGAATCTTATAATAATTGTTCGAACTTAAAACTAAATATAAGAGAAATGTAGCAACTACAAATATGGTTCGGACCTAACAACAAAATGTGAAAACATAACCTCTACACAGTCCTAATAACTTAAAGCAATAACTATTTATGAATAATAATGCTTACTTACATTGAATTTTTGAAGAATATATTCACTTAACGTTTACAATACAATTAGAAAATTTGGAGGTATTGTCTCAATTTCAAGTAATAAGCGAATTGTTTGCTCTTTCCTATAATTCCGCATGCTAAAGTTACAGCAAATATGCCTTTTTCGAACTAATAGGCGGCGCCAGTGTAGAAGCTCACAGCGAATAGCTATTTTGCAGTGGGTATAAGGCCGTTCAAGTATTACGTAAGCAGATTTTTTGCAATTATTAACCCCCCCTCCCCCTCGTCAGCAAAAGTAACCAAAGCTCTTACCCCCCTGGCCCCCCTCCCATGCTTACGTAAACATTGGTACATGCATTTTTCAATGTTGTGGTTTCTTTATTGATTCATGAGCAGCAGTTATAAGTCTAGAAATAAGGAATAAGCTTGGAATAGAGGTCTTTAACGCACATAATATTTATTTAACCAAATTTTATTGGCATGTTATTCAGTTATTATAATCTTAATATATTAAAATGTTGGTATATTAATTCAAATTAACAGTCCTCAGTTCATGACACACGAATCCATGACTCTAGGTCTTCGATGACATTGGATGTTTGCTGCTCAATGAATAGCGCGCGGTAATTCTTCTACTCGGTTCTAAGCGAGTAAACGTATCCATTATTTTCGGGAATCCCTGAAAATGCGTTTCGTTTTCAAGCAGACAAGTAGGATTTCCATATGTGTTCAAACCAAAATCGACTAAATTTTGTAGAAAATCCGAAAAAAAAAATAAATACTGCTGACGTAATCACCATCCAGACCCCCTCATCCCCCATGTCATCAAAAATAAGCAAAGCAAAGACCCCCTCGCCCCCTGTAGTGCTTACGTAATACTTGAATGGCTCCTATAATGGCAAAAAAAAGTTACATAAATTTAAACAAATTGGAAACAATTTTTGTCATAAATATAACAATGTAACATTGTTGATATAATTAAACTTCTTTTGTTTGGTTGTAATTGCTTTTGAACAAAAATTCTTTAAAGTCTTTTTTCCTGTTTTACTACAATTGGATTGAATTGTAGATTATAGACGCTCGACAACAGAGGTCATTAGCGTCTTGTTTTACTACAATTTGTCAAAGACTTAAAATAGTTGATACAAAGAGAACAGTCGGTATACAAAAACGGAAAAGGAAATTCAAAAGAAGCCTTGGCGATAGAACAAGAATGCTGACAGGGTTGACGGACAATGACTGATAGAACGGAAACGGGTGGTATTTAACCCCGTTTCACCCTCTTGGCATGCAACAATATTTATACTTGATTTCCTGGCTCGCTCACATTCAACTTTTATTGATTTCACAAAAAAGTGTTATCTGATAGGCCAATTGATATAATTTTATAGTCCAATAGCCGCTCTGAACAGTGCATTTTCTGACACTTGTAATAGTAGATTGTATGTCTAGATACATAATGGGGCATACTACTGCGAATGATGATAGTATGTAAAACGAGCGATAGCGAGTTTTTACAGTCATACGAGCCGTGATACCATTACGTACGAGACATATATGGTATTTTTTGCCATACCCACTACAAAATACCTACGTTTCACGTAATTTTCAAAAAAATTTGACAGTTCATTTGCGCCGCCAGTGTGCCGCGAAGTTCGTGCAAGTAAGTAACGACAGGCGCACGCAAGCGTACGCAGGCGTATAGAGCGAATTAACAGAAGTTGCTATGGCAACCGTTATTTTCTGCACTAGTCAGAAAGTAAACCATTTTCCGCACAACTGTCTGTTAAATGGGTCATTAATGGCCGCTATACATATATCAAAAGTAGCTATTTTGTAGTGGGTATGGCAAAAATATGTTTTTAGGATTCTGCAAATTGAAATATATGCTTATAACAGTCGCCGTAACAACATATTAAAATTTGAACCTTGAACTAATAATATAAATTTCGTCGGGTACCTACATGACACGTTTAGGAGATCTGCCACCCTTTTAATACCGACTAATCGATCTGCAAATATTATAATAGCATTATTGGGTCACCAACAAGCTATACAAATAATTTCAGCCTTGAAGCAATAATAATTGTGATCATTTTTTTGTTACATGTTGGGGGCGGTCTACATCCCTGCCATACCGCTATCTAGCAAAATCCCTTACTCAGGGCACTTTAATATGCCTCCCTCAACATCTTCACAAAAATAAGACCTTGAATAAATAACAGCAAAAAATTGTCACTAGCTCTCGGTGTATTAGATGACCCAGCGAATTCTGATTTTGGGGGGCAAATTAGAAAATTGAAAAAAGTGCATCATGTGATGTATCAAATGAAAGGCCTCGTTATGAGAAATACAAAATAATATATATTTTTTATAATGTTAAAATGCATAGTTTAAAAGATATCAAAGAAAATATACGAAAATCGAGCATTCCCCTTTTTATCTTCGAAAGTACTGAGCCTAAAATTTTGAAAAAAATAGGAAATATAGGGTCTCACTCATAGTTTACAGGAAAAGGCCCCTAAACAAAAATCTTAAGTTTTTAAATTCCCACCGAAACTGAAAAAAAATACTACGGAATTTCATGCGAGCCCGACTCGCTATTGACGGGTTTTTATTTAATGTTATATTGGCGAAAAACGTTGCATCTCCCCTGAGAGAACCTTGCAGTTTTCGCGAATTTATTTAAATTTAAAACAGATGCTGGTGAATTTCGATTTGCTATTCGCTATGTTCGTCTAGTAAGAAGGAATATTACTAGAAGTTATATCTTTTTTATTGCAGTGAGATCTGTGAGAAATAAAGTACCTACTGGGTAACCAAAGCGCCCACTGGAAGGTTACCAAACAGTTTGAAATTCAGCTTAAATTTTAGCGCCAAAGTAAACGTTATACCATAACATAACGAGCCTTAATATAACGATTTCCTCGATTTAACAAATTTTTCGAAATCCCCTAGAACTACTCGTAAGAGCTAATGCAAAATATACCTTTACATTACGAATACATTTGTCAAAAACCTCTTTATAACGAATTTTCAATCATTGCAAAATATAAATAGAAAGTATTATTTACCTTTATATAACCTTTACATAACGTATCCTATCAATTTTTCACATTCAATTCCACAATAATTCATGTCTCGACAGGTTCAGACACGTTAAATTTTTCGTAAGACAATCATTGTTGTTTGATGCTAAGTAATGTAAACCCTGCTGTTTGTCACTGTTATTAGTTTTAAAGTAATGGCTGAGAAACGAAAAAGGTGTTCCTTAACTTTGTTAAAACGAATCGTAATCCAACCTAGCCTCTATATAACAAACCTCATTGCAACAAATTACTTGGTTTAACGAATATTTTCTAATTCCCTTCAGTTTTGTAATATCGAGGTTGCACTGTATTAATACTAATTATTGTTAGTACTGAAAAAACTTTCAGTGGAAGGTATAAGAAATTTAAAAAATACGACATTTAGAAAAAGTTTTTTTAAGTGAAATTTCTTTACGCATGGTAGAGTGAATTGATTTCATCTGATGAAAAGCCCTTACGATAAGAAAAAAAAACTTCCTTCAAAAAAGCCACTAAAAAGAGGAAAATAATAAAATTTTGACGTCGGCGCCAATTTATATAATAAAATATGAAGTTGGTAAAAAAGTGCCAATTTAATAATTAATATCTACTTTTTAACCGACTTCATATTTTATTAAATTGGCGTCGACTTCAAAATATTATTATTTTCCTCTTTTTAGTGGCTTTTTTGAAGAAAGTTTTTTTATGTAAAAAAGTTTTTTATTTTTTATTTTTTAGTGGCTTTACAATACGTAGTTTGCACGTTATTAACGGACTTCTGTCTTGATATTTGACATTTACCTTAACGGTGTTACATCCAGTTAACACTTTTTATTAAAATCAGTCTTATTATAATATGACTATTAGTCCAGCAGTCAGGTACTTTTTACCTGGAAAGTATTCCGGAGTTAATGATATTTTGGTATTGTGTTTGTGGGTACTCTGTGGAGTAGAATCTGAGTTTTTGACCTCGAGGACCCTGTGCTAACGTGGGGGGAGCTGAAAAACCACGAAATTTTACCACCTTTTTTGCTTTTTTCGAAATCTCTCAGAAACGGTCGACTTAAGCAATTCTTTCATTATGTAATGTTTTAAAGAGGATTACATTTCCTACAATTTTTATTCCCACAACTTTTCTGTGGTACTAATGCTAAGCGCGCTGCAGCTTCTTGAAAATCACCCGCTCCGCTTTATGTAGCCTTGGTAAACCAATGGTTAAATGTAATGTTCTTTTGAATAGTTAATAAGCAGCGCGCTTACTATTAGTACCACAGAAAAGTTGTGGGAATGAAAATTGTAGGAAAAGTAATCCTCTTTAAAACATTACATAATGAAAGAATTGCTTAAGTCGACCGTTTCTGAGAGATTTCGAAAAAGCATAAAAGGTGGTAAAATTTCGTGGTTTTTCGGCTCCCCCTACGTTAGCACAGGGTCCTCGAGGTCGAAAACTCAGATTCTACTTCACAGAGTACTCGCAAACAACACACCAAAATATCATTAACTTCGGAATACTTTCCAGGTAACCCCTTCATTTATCACCTGCCGCTTGGACTATATTATAATTATTATAATATGACTATAATAGAGAAATAATTTTAATTGCATGTAGGTAGAGATTGTAAAACGAAAGGAAAAATTATTTTATCTCTTTAGATTACTTTTTTGAAGTTGGTTCAAATCAGTTTTTCAAAATTATTAATTGCGATTAAGTTAAGAACTTGGCAAAATTTACTTTAAAGCAGATATATATAATAGTTCTGAAGCAGTCATGAAAATTCTGAAAGCTTTTTTGTATAATGGAGCACCAACCTGAATTGGGAACCATCAGTCAATTAAGAATGGAGGTACCTAACTTCTCTATGCTGGCACAACACAAAATAGGTTACGCTGTGTAAAGAAATTTTGTCGTCAAAAGAAAATCTAGTGAATTCACAAATTTCCGTAGATATATATTAGGTCAACACCAGAGACGTTCGTAAAAATGGCCTTATTATTACGTGACTATATAAATTTATTAACTTCCCATTGGAAGTTATTGTAATGGGTTCGATTTTGACATATCTGGACGTTTTGAGGTCCCTAAAGTCCGAATCTACGGTTTTTAGAGAGATGTCTCTCTGTGTGTGTACGTACGTTTATTCGTACGTAAGTACGTTGGTGAACTTTTTTTCGGCTCGCATAATATCTCGAGAACAAAATATAATGATATCGAATCCGGACCAATTAAATTCGACACATATTTAGGTACATAATGAACACCTGATTAGGTTTGCAGGAAATTTCAATTAGCGGTTTCGTCTAAGGAAACCCTATGGAAAATTAGCAGTGTGGTTTTACACACACCCCAAGCCTCTTTTTGAAAAGGTTCAAAATAAGTTTTTGCGATATTTGTACTTGAAGAAATATTCTTTGTATCCTGATTTTCGAAATATAAGTACAAACTCTTTAAGAGAAGAGTTTAAGTTGTCTCTAAGGAGAGATTATTACACCATTTTATTTATTAACTTCCCATTGGAAGTTATTGTAATGGGTCCAATTTTGCAAATGAAAAATCTTTAGCCCACTTACCTTATCACCATTTACGTTACTAAACACACTCCATTTTATAACATCCCATCTAATTAATACGTACTTCTCATTTTACTATATCTTTACTTTTCTAGCTACTTATATCATATATATATCTTATTTACTCTGTTTATTATCATATTATAATTTTAAATTCGTATTTTATTTTCTTCCTTCCTTTTTTATTTTTTTCTCCTTTTTTTATATTTATATTTTTGTTTTGTGCTAATGACCACAGCATTTGATGCTTGTACTTTATTTTTACTAAATAAAAAAAAATATTTTTTTGAGTTCGAATCTACCGTTTTTAGAGACAGAGATATGTGTATGTGTGTACGTACATACGTACCGATTTAAATGAAACAAACACTAAATTTTAGCCCAAGCTTATCAATTATATACATTACTGAAAACCACATACAAATTGGTTCAGCCATTGTGGAGATTAATGTGCACAGACAGACAGATAAACAGACAAAAAGAGCGTTTACGATTTTATTATATGTATAGATTGATACTAAACAATTCTTTGAATCTCTGATAATTTATTTTCTTCAATTTAAAGTCTCTTAAAAATACATAAATCAACGCACGAACAGAAAATTTCTCTTCTAAATCCAACATTTCAAAATAAAATCACCGAATCATCAGAGAATTTCAAAAAAAAAAGTTAAAATTGCATTGTGACGTGTCCCCGGAGAGACGCGCCGTTTATGACATCTGAGAATTGGCATGTGACAGCGGCTCAGGTTGAAGTTTGAGGTAGACGGTACATGGGGGCCGCAGGAGGGGTTGCAACAAGACGTGCCGATGAATTATTCCGGACACATTACCTTTATATATACAGACTGTCTCAAATCGATCGCTTACGGACAGTATACAGTGAAATAGAGAAAATAATTCCAAGCAGAAAAGTCCTTCGACACTTTTTGATTCAATGTACCGTTTATGAGATATATTATTATCAATAAGTTGAGCGGAATACATAAGAATATTAATTAATAAAACCACACCTACTTTCCCACTTATTGGTGATCATTAATTAATATCTCATCAGATCAACAAATCGTTACTTTAGGGTTACACTGTTGATATGCGCAGTCAGCACTGTTTTCAGTAAATGTGTTCATATAACATTGATAAATTATAAAGTTACATTTTTTGACTGTTGTATAAAATTTAGTAATAATGGTAACAAAATACACACACAAAAACTGTTAAGGACTATTTGAAAAAATCATACAATTATGTTAGATCAACGAAAACTTTTATTATTTAAAGTAGAAACACATCCAATTTTGTAATTTACAAAAATAGATCTTTTGATTCATTTTATGAAAAAAATCTTTAAAATTTATAACAAAAAATAAATAAAGGGCTGCCTGTATGGATAATTTCGACTTGGCGCCCATTCTTTTCCCCTTAGCTTTTCCATAACTTTTTAGTTAGCTGGATTTAATGTCTAAGGAGTTTTCTGCTCAAAATAGTTTTCTTAATATTAATAAACCACGCCTATTCCCCTTCTAGTTGGTGATAATTAATTAATATCTCTATACTTATAATTAATTAATATCTCATTACCGGGGTACATCGGATCAAAAAATGTCTAAAGACTTTTCTGTTCAGAATTGTTTTCTCTATTTCACTGTACTGTTCGTAGGCGATCGTTCTGAGACATCCTGTATAACGGTTGCCCACAGCACTGCAGTTGATCGAAAAGCTAACGATTCAAATAATACAACCACGACGTTTTGAGATGTTGCAATAACAAACAGCTGAATGTCGAACAACAACCAATGCAATGTCCGGAAACTTTTACATAAGTGATACAAGACATGTAATACTGTTTTTTTTTTAATAAAATACCACAACTTTCGTCATCTTTATTATAAAATATATCTCTAGAATACAACCCTCTATACTATATTAATATTTTTTTCATTGCACTGTGAAATTTCTCGTTAGTTTACACCCCTGAAATCACACAAAAGTGTTCATTATACAGGGTGCCCCAAAATTGCTGGGACACAGAGCTACCACGTGTAGTAGAGGTCAAAATAAGTCGATTGGACCCAATTTATTTATATACCAAAATGTACCGTTTGCCCGTGAGAAGAGTTCAAAGTTAACATAAAATTTTGTACCTATATAAAATGTTGTATTACAATTTTATTAAACTTGTAGTAGGAATTGCTGTTAGCATTATTTAAGAAAACATTTTTTTCCTTCGGAAATATGCGAAATACGAAATTTTTACAAGAGTAACAATATGAAGATAATTAATCAGTCTTCTCGCTAAAAAAATTTGAGAACCGTATTACCACCCCTGTTCTGAAAAAATGTCAGGGGGTGAGGGTGGTGTTAACCCTTTTACAATTTCTTTTGGGTTTCTTTGATTACCGAACAGAGAGTAATCCTCTAAAATGCACTTTTGTCAAATTTCATTCAATTTGTTTCACTCATTTCTGAACAGCGTACAAACATGTGTTTTTTTATGTAAACTTTGAACTCTTCTCACGGGCAAACGGTACATTTTGGTATATAAATAAATTGGGTCCAATCGACTTATTTTGACCTCTACTACACGTGGTAGCTCTGTGTCCCAGCAATTTTGGGACACCCTGTATAGAAAACTGTCCACTATAGAGAAATATTTCATAATGCATGTCATAGTGTGAAATTTCTCGATAGTTGATATTATCTGAGATCACAATGTATGTGCTATAGAGAAGTGTTCACAATAGGAAAATGTTCACTACAGGAATGTGTCCACTTAGGGCCGGTGCATACAATCAATTTTTAATCGCACAACTGTTTAGTTGTTTGTCAAAAGGCTATGGGATCAGATGGAACTGCGCATACTATCGACGCAATAGTTGTACAACAAAATAAATCATAAAACCGCATCGATCGTCTTTTGACTTTTTTACTCCCCACTGGGAAGTAATGGATTTAGTCCGAAAAAAATATTTCGAGATTTTAACAGATTTTCACGTTTTGAGACCCTAGCAATCGTTTAAGATCATTTTCTGACTGATGTCTGTATGTGTGTGTGTATGTGGTCAATTTTTCGCCTTCAATATCTTAAAAACGGAACAACATACGGCCATGCCGATTGTTCTATTGTGTTTATCAGCCTTTAACTTAGATCTGATTAGAT
Organism: Mongoloraphidia duomilia; assembly: GCA_039654895.1. NCBI lineage: Eukaryota > Metazoa > Arthropoda > Insecta > Raphidioptera > Raphidiidae > Mongoloraphidia > Mongoloraphidia duomilia. The sequence continues at coordinate 11,619,478 of CM077519.1, read as the reverse complement.
TTTGAGTCAAATAGGCTCAGTGGATCCTGAGATATTAAAAAAAACGTTCTCAATGTCACGTATTAACATAGGTAAAAAAAATATAAATGAATTCTAGATATAATATGAAAAAAATTAAATATTTTTTTTCTCTAAAATGTATAGTTTTCGAGAAAAAAAATATTTTACTAAAAAAAAATAAAAATTGTACGTAAATCAAAGTAACCATGATGTTTGCTATATTAAGCTAGCCATCAGTAGATCACTAAACAAAAAAGAGGGCCATACTTTTTTTCAAAGAATAAAAAAGAGTGTTTATTTTTTGCAAATATTTACTAGGTGAGAAGTATAGGACTGGTTATCAGTCGAATTTTTGTTTTCGGGAAGCAGCATAATCCCGTAATGTAAAATCGAGGGGGAATAAGCCGCGGGTAATTAAATAAGTAAAACTATGAATCGTAGATAAAAAATGTTTATACAAAAGTTGCAGAGAATTGTGTCCTCTACAAGATTGATAATAACCATTTTTTACTAAAAATGGAATGGAACCAAGAAATTTGCAAAAAACCGTCTATCGTGAACTTGAACCTCGAATATCTTTTTAGACTTTTTTAAAACACCATAACGAATGTGTATTCAAAAATTCAGCTAACTGGGAATTTTTCCTCAGTGGAAGTCTAAAATTACTGGACTTATAGTCTTCACGATTACAATTAACGACAAATAAATCGGTCCAGTGGCATCTGAGATAAGAGCCTCAAAAATTGGTGAGAAATATATCGTCGAGAATTTATGAATTCTTATGTTGTTTTATTAAAAATCATTAACGAAAAATAATAAAAACTAATTTTTTTTACCTTTTAATTCTATTTATACTACGTCAAAATAAATGAATAAGTTTGAAGATTTGAATTAATTGAACAAAAAAACTTACTGAAAAAAAAAAGTTTTGACTGTTTCTCTTTTTATACTTCACAGAAAGATCAAGGGCCCAGCTATTTTCAGTAAACTGTAGTTACAGCTTGTACTGCAGATGTTCTGAAAATTATTCAAGCATGAATGTGTATCTCGTTAATTTTTCTTTTCCCTTTTTTCGTGAATTGAATTTAGATTTTTCAAGCAATTTTCACAAAAGTTAAATTTTGTCAAAATTAAAATGTTATTTTTGTCAAATTATACTCAAGCAGTATACGCGATACGAAATTTATATTAGTTAATAATTATTAAGTCAACTGTTAACCAATCCACAAGCATATACTTTTCTTAAAGTAATCAGTCGGCAACCTGTCATCGTGATGGTAAACATCAAACAAATTTTAAGATATACAAAGAAGGCACTGTCGGGACTTGAACCCGAAATTCCCTGTTTCCGGCTGGTTGAGTTACCAATTATTTACGATTTTTTCATATTATATTGAAAAATAAATGTACTCGAATACTGTTTAATTATAATTTGCAAATGAAGTATATTTATAGAAAAAAAAAAATTTAAAAACCCGACTGCGTAAAAAACTAAAAAGAAAAAAACAAGTTCAGTACTAAAAAAATAAATTGTAATGTGGAACATAGCGATTTTAAACAGTCGGGACCGATAAGAAATCTAGATCGGCGCAAATCTTCTCAATTCAAATTCAAAATTTATTTATATCTTGAATGGACGACCATGGACGACTTTTGGGGTTTTCTGGACGACTTTTGGGGTTTTCTGGACGACTTTTGGGGTTTTTTGGACGACTCTTAGGGTTTTCTGAACGACTCTTGGGGTTTTCTGGACGACTTTTGGGGTTTTCTGGACGACTTTTGGGGTTTTTTGGTCGTCAAATGGAGTATGAAATATGTCAATACAAAATACAATATACTTAAACAATGAGTAAACAAATAAATTAAGAGTTAAAATTTTTTAAAGGTTTTCAAAAGATGTCTCTATTAATACTGTTGCTTAAAATCAACAGACACTTTTTTACAAAAAAAATCCTCAACTTTCTAACAGCACTTGTTTATAAGAAGATTTTTGCAAGCCGTCTTAAAACGTTTGGGATTAGATCTATTTTTTATATGTTCAAATTTTAATATGTTAAGCATATATTCCAATTTGCGGAACAAAATATCGGTATTAACCCCCTCTCTTAGAGGGAAACTTGCTCGCCTAGGTGTTAATATCATTCTGCAAGGGGGGTATTGCCGACATTTTGTTCTGCAAATTGAAATATATGCTTAAAACAGTCGCCGTAACAACATAATTTGAACCTTGAACTAATAATAACACGACATACCGCTATCTAGCAAAATCTCTTACTGGCACTTTAATATGCCTCCCTCAACATCTTCACCAAAATAAGGCTTTGAATAAATAACAGCAAAAAGACTCGGTCTAATTGTAATATTATGTAGAGATAAATAGAAAAATAAAGACCGAGTTTTTGGCACACGTCTAGAAATTAAAAACTTAAGAGTATTCGATACCGGAAATTTCCCCTGCACTCTTCATCTCAAATCCTTTTCCCTCCCGTAAAACGGTTCTGTCTCTCTCGACGCTATTTTTGATACTAAAGCTGAACCCTTTAGTTTCAAAAATAGCGTCGAGAGAGCCAAATGAAGTACCAAGAATTACATTACAGATCCCCCATGCGAAAAAATGAAAAACAATTTCCTGGAAAAACTTGCAATTAAAAAAAAAAACGTTCGTTACTGCGTAGGTAAAACTTTTTTTCAAAAAATTCGCTGAAGGGATCTTGTAGTTTGATTCTTTGTCTTCCACATGGCGTTTACCCGAACCTCTTAGCTTCAAAAATACGATCGGGACGCCCATAACGTTGAACCTATAATTCTGAAAAATCTACATTTTCTAACACACTATGTTTGCTGCCTTTGTCTTCGATGTCTTTGTCTGTTTCACTGACTATATCTATAACTTCTGATTTAAATTTGTCGTCTTTTAAGGGTCCTTTTTTACCGACTTCAAAAAAAAGGAGAAGTTTCTCAGTTCGACTGTATTTTTTGTGTGTGTATGTTACGCGATTTGTCCTGCATTTGTGAACGGATTTTGATGATTATTGTTTTATTTAATGAGGCATACCTTCGGATTGGTCCCATATAAATTTTACTTAAATCGCTTCAGTATAGTTCGACTGATTTATAAAAAAGTGAATAACGGGATGTAACATCGTTAAGGTAAATGTCAAATATCAAGACAGAAGTCGGTTAATAGCTACGTATTGTAAAAAGCCACTAAAAAGTAAAAAATAAAAAACTTTTTAACAAAAAAACCTTCAAAAAAGCCACTTAACTAAAAAGAGGGAAATAATAAAATGTTGAGGTTTGTGCCAATTTAATAAAATATGAAGTCGGTTAAAAAGTAAATATTAATTACTATAGGCACTATACTTTTTAACCAACTTCATATTTTATTAAATTGGCGCATACCTCAAAATGTTATTATTTTCCTCTTTTTTGTGGCTTTTTTGAAGTTTTTATTTTGTTAAAAAATAATAAAATTTTGAGGTCTGCGCCAATTTAATAAAATATGAAGTCGGTTAAAAAGTAAATATTAATTACTATAGGCACTATACTTTTTAACCAACTTCATATTTTATTAAATTGGCGCAGACCTCAAAATTTTATTATTTTTCTCTTTTTTGTGGCTTTTTGAAGGAGGTTTTTTTTTTTGTTAAAAAGTTTTTTATTTAGAAAACATTTTCCTCGAAATCTCTTGAAAAATTGTTACATAAATACTATGTTTAGAAATATTTAACCTAAAAATCTGTCAGCGAAATATGAAGTTTTTATTTTGCTAAAAAGTTTTTTTATCAAAACTTATCGATGTTTTTAACCCTTATGCCTTACGGTAGCATATTATTACACTCTTAATCGTTCGATTTTTAATCCAGCTCGGGGATCCCTCTCACGAGTAAACCGAGAACTGCTGGAACATTAAGCTTCAGTGATTTAATAGTGCGAGTATAAATAGTAAAGTAAACTGAAGCTTTCGGGCATCACTAATCGTTCTAATCTCTTCACTAAACTTCACAACAAACACAATAAACTTCTTACTTCTGTAAACTTCTCTGTAGGTACCCCGGGGCAGTACACGCCGTTCTAAATACTAAGTACCTATGCAACTATAATATGCCAACTGCGTATACCTACAGGCTGTCGTTTAATAATAGTGTTGCCAGGTCCAGTTTGCCAAATTTCGGAACAGAAGGCTAAAAAAATCGGGATTTTGGTTCTGAAATCGGGACAACTAAAAAAAACAACAAGTTCATAAATCAATGTTTATTTTTATTATTAAGTGGTGAAAATAATGTCTTTATAATATCATCAAAATAATGTCATCATAATCTTTGGATCGTACGCGGCGGCAGAAAAGAACGGGAGAGCGCGATACGTCTATCGCGCTATTCGCAGTCACAAAACAATATGTGTGAAGTTTGAACCTTTTATAATTACCGATTGACCCTAAATCGGTACATTCAGCGTCCCGATCAAGGGTGAATCGGGACGTGTCCACATACCCCTGAAAATCGGGACGTCCCGCGCAAATCGGGACACCTGGCAACTCTATTTAATAATGACGGACAGAATTGTTATTAACTTCCCATTGGAAGTTATTGTAATGGGTCCGAAAATCGAAATCAAAATTTATAACAAATTTTTATGTTTCAAGGTCACTACACTATTTTTAAACTATTTTTGAAAATATGTCTCTGGGTGTGTGTACGTACGTATGTGTCCATTTCTTTCTAAGACGAAATCTCGAGAATGAAATATGATGTCGACTGCGTTAGGCTGCCAATCGACGCGTATTAACGTAAATGTGATCTGAAAGAAATTTTTTCAAAATCGGTTCAGCCGTTCTTTTTTCTTAACCAAATAGATTCCAAAAAGTAGATTTTACACAATATTTCGCGAATAAAAAATTATATCGACTTCGTAAGGGTGTCAATCGAAGCGTGTTAACGTCATTTTGATCCGACATAAATTTTATAAAAATCGGTTCAGCCGGTTTTTTTTATTATTATTAAAAATAAATAATAATTATGTTTTAATGATTAAAATGATTACTTTTCTGTGTAATATCAAATTTAATTATTATTATTAAATATTTATCAAACTAGGAAGTTCGTCGTGTGGACCTCAAGGGTCGCTCTTTAGTCCTAATAAACGACCCACCTCACGGCTTGTCTTTTAACCGACTGCAAAGGCAGGGTTATGTTTTTCGCGCTATCTATGTATCTGTTACGGCTAATAGCCGAAGTGCGGTTACAACTAGTCTATAGGTGTAACCGCACTTCGACTTTTAGCCGTAACATAATATGCAGGGTGCTGAATCGTTTTACGGGTAATAGGGATTTAACCCGTAAAATCAAACTTTTGCGATTTCCTGCTTCCCTAATTATTTTAGGAAAAATATCTTCGAATAAAAGTTCTGCATCTAAATCATTAAACAAAATTAATTTTGCATGCTTTGTAACGGCAGAAATTTGATATAAAAATGTCAAAATTACCTCAAAAACAGATAGCAATAGCCATGGAACTTGAACAAAATGATTAGAAATTATTCTGACAGTTAAAACGTCATCATTTTGTTCAAGTTCCATGGCGATCGCTATCTGTTTTTGAGGTAATTTTGACATTTTCATTTCAAATTTCTGCCGTTACAAAGCATGCAAAATTAATTTTGTTTAATGATTTAGATGCAGAATTTTATGTTCTAAAACTTTTGTTCGAAGATATTTTTCCTAAAATAATTAGGGAAGCAGGAAATCGCAAAAAATTGAGTTTACGGGTTAAATCCCTATTACCCGCAAAGCAATTCAACACCCTGTATAAGTATATCTGTACCTGGTACCCAAAACTAAGATACTTTTTATTCGGCAACGATCGGATTAAGATAAATGCCTGTCAAAATCGACGAAGCGATCGAAGTCGCGAGAAAATAATTCCTGACATCTAGCAGTAACAATATAGTAGGTAGTACTTCAGTCAGGGATAATTTATTGTTCGGATATTAATATACAAGTTTACATGTGGTCTGCTAGATGTCATCGCTACGATTAGGTATTAAGATAAGATTTCATGTAAAAACCAACATTGACGAGAGTGAAGCCGCCGGTAAAGGCTAGTACGATATAAAATATTTAAATGTGTTTTTATGAAATGCGAGAATAAAATATTAGAGAAACAATATTTTAATTAACCTTTTATTGACATTCTCTAATGAACTATTCTATATTTATTTGGCAACAAAACTGTCCTGTTGTTAACTATATACTCGACTACACATACAAGGTGGGACAAAAACATTCAGTTTACACATTGTACGCCGTACGGTCCTTTTCAAAGCTTCGCGTGTTGACGTGCCGGTCGCGTCAATATTTCGTCAATAATTGTCGTTGCTTTCACAGTAGTTGCGTGTACACTGTACAGTCGACGATAATAGATCGAGCGCTCAGTATCAATCACCATGACTGTACCACATGCGCGCGCATCATACGTCTTGCTCTGACCACGCATCGAAGCGCGCAGGTGCCGGTTATGATTTCGACCGGTCGGGCGTGTCTCAGCCGGTCCGCTGGCCACACGTGTCGTATGATACTATTAAAAATACGTCGTACACAACCGGAGACCTCTGAAATGTCTCTCAAGATTCCCTCAAAAATATTTTTCAAAACTGAAAATTTAAAATATATTTAAATAAAAAAAAGTAAAAAAAACAAGTAGGTAAAAAAAGTGGGTGTGTGCTTATGACCACACGACAGAAGTGAAAACTTGATTATATGCTAAACATACATAATATTATAATATTATCCTTTCAATTAAGTTTTAGTGTCATCTATTAGCGCACTTATGAACTACAAAAAACTTATTACCAACATACTACAAATACCTGTTCAATTAATAATTATTAATTAATTCAACAATGAATTTTTAATCCACAAGGCATCCACTAGGTAGTGAATAGTATTTCTTAACATATCAGTCAGCATATTATGCCATCATGATTGTTAAACGTCAAACGATTGTTATAAGATATATAAGGAAAAAATCAGAAGCCATGGTGTCAGGACAGTCCTGACAGTAGCTTCTGATTTTTTCCTTATATATCTTATAACAATCGTTTGACGTTTAACAATCATGATGGCATAATATGCTGACTGATATGTTAAGAAATACTATTCACTACCTAGTAGATGCCTTGTGGATTAAAAATTCATTGTTGAATTAATTAATAATTATTATATTGTTGTCCACAATTACCTAACTCATATATTGTTATTTCTTTTCAATTAAGTTTTAGTGTCATCTATTAGCGCGCCTATGAACTACAAATAACTTATTACCAACATACAACAAATACCTTTTCAATTAAGTTTTAGTGTCATCTATTAGCGCACTTATGAACTACAAAAAACTTATTACCAGCATACTACAAATACCTTTTCGTTTTTGATGTCGAGTGGAGCCGAGTAAACTCGATTCAGCGTCACCGACCCGAAGCGTGACGGTTCACTTTCGTTCACTATTCAGAAAGAAGGAAGTTTTCACTTCAATAAAATAACGAGCAAAACATCCGAAAATAAGTAAACAAACATCTATAGTAAAAAAGCTCTAGCAAAAAAGAAAACGGTAAGATAAAATAAATCGTCAGCTCTCATTGTAGCAAAAAATAGATTAGGTACTTTGTACACACGTACAGGAGGGTTAATGTATACCGTTCTTAAATGCAGTTTAAACGTACTTATTGTTACAAAACTGTTTTCTGAGTTGGCGGAATAGTTATTTATTTACAATAATTAAAAATACAATAACAATAAATGCAACAACGAAAAGTCAATTCTAACAAAAAAAAAATTAAACGGTAATTATTGAACTAAACGAGCCACTTAAATAACACTTAGCAAATAACTATATATACAAGGATTATTATTTGTAATTATTTATGTCACTGTATTTATATCAGATTTATTTCGCTGTTCAACACTGTCACAGTGCAATCTACACTGACTGATTCCCGTTGACTGATCAATATTTATATCACTGATCCGCTTGATGGCACGACTCACCATTCACTGATTGATTCAACACGACACACTCCTGTTTATATACCTGCGTGCGGTGTACGCTCAGTGCGTCCTCGTATCCTCTAGCGTTGTCTGGAATTTTCGATACCATTCCACGCTTTACTACTGTGACCTTTCTTTCTCGTGGTTTCTATTGGAGGCAGTGGCGTAACATCTTGGGGTTTACTAAAGTATAGTATTAGTAGATACATTTGGAGAAAACTTAACCGCGTCATGTGCATAAACCAGATTTGGTTCAGATTGATCTATTCTATTTTTGAAGGGGTGCGGTGTACATGTTAGTGGCGTCAGTCACAGTGCACTGTTTTTTATTTACTTATCAAATTGTCATTCAGTGTTCACTGTTTAAGTTATATTACCTACATGCTGTTAAAAATCAAGTATTGAATTGTGTTTGAAGTGCATTATCAGTGATGCATGTTTATTAACATTTTATTTCTATTGTCTTATTAATTTGTCTTATTAATCTGTTTTGCGTACGCCACTGACTACTTCTCACACCAATTTTTGTGCGCAGGTTTCCGTTAGTATTTGGTTTTCTCTAAATGTATGTACTCTAGAATCTACTATAATATAGATTTTAAACGTGTTCTAATATAAAGCAGTTTTTATTCATGTATGTTTGACGCATTCTATGCTATATATGTATGGCAATTTGAATAAAGATAACTATCTATCTATTTATGTATGTAAAGATAAAACGTTTTTACACAATTAATAGGCTAAGTAAGGTCTAAAAATGTAGAAAATATTAGCAAAATTATAAAATAAGCTGTTTTGCCCTGTAGCCATAAATACATGTCAATTTGTAAGTTTCTTGAACACATCATCTAAATAAACTTACACTATTTTACACGTAACGCTGAATAAAGCACGATTTATATTATCAGGTCAGACACGGCGCGGAAACGTAGCGTTATCGGCAAGACAAACATTTTTACATGCATTTCAAATACGAGTATTGTTACGTGTCTGAACGGACGAGATCCGCTAAGTATAAATATTCGTATTTGAAATGCATGTAAAAATGTTTGTCTTGCCGGAAACGCTACGTTCCCGCGCCGTGTCTGACCGGATAATATAAACCGACCTTAGTTCGGCCGTCCTGTTAGCTTCGCGTCCTCGATTATATTGCGTTATGGTCCAGCGTGTATAAATGCAAAAACGCAATCATTTTGATCCATACAGCGAATCATTAGTTTAGATTACGTTACACGCTTTGGTAAAAAATTCACGCATCGTGATTGCTGTTGAATATATGATAAACCGGGATAATGCACGCACACTGTCACGCTCTGACGTATGTACACGCACATGACCTGTGTATAGACAGACCGACGCACTGATTGGTTATACCGGGTGACTTCTAAATTGGGAAATCAGTAACTTTGTGTGAATGAAAAGTGGATATTCGTCGTGTGAAAGCAAGTTCAAGAATAATCAGACAACCCTCTATACTTTATTTTCACCTTGTTATAGCCTGTACTAATATTAAAAACAGGAAAAGTTTTTGTGCTTGTTTGTTTGTTTGCCGCGGGTAATCTCAGAAACTTCTCAACCGATTTAATAAATTCTTTCACTGCTTAAAAGCCTACTTTTTACGAGTAACATAGGCTATACCGCATGTTCATTTGAAAATTTCCATCAAGAATATCTCGCAAACTGAACATCAGATGAAAAAAATATTTCGAATAAAAGTTGTATAATTTCGAGGGGAAAGAATATAGAATAATTCATTTTTTAATTAGGGGGCCGTTTTAATGTAACTTTGGTTTTTTAACAGCAGGTCTAATTTTTTTAACAGATTGAGATTCTGTATGAAAAAAGAAATAACTTTTGATCGTAACATTTTCAACACGCTTATATTAGTTCCACCTGTATGTATGTAACGGATTCTTTGAACGCGATTTTCACCCACTTCAAAACTTCAGATTGCACTGAAACTTTGCACACTTATCAAGGACCGATGACAATACAATAATTTAATAAGTTTTTTAGTCCTATATAGAGATCCTTGATCTCCAGGACTAAAAAAAAGCAAAAAACTTCAGATTGAACTGAAACTTTGCACACTTATCAAGGACCGATGACAATACAATAATTCAATAAGTTTGTCCCATTATCTTGACCAGGATCTTCAGGACTAAAAAGCAAAAATAAATTATAATTTAAAAAAACTAAAAAACACGCTTTAATGGTAAACTGAACTAAAAAGTAAAAAATAATTTTTATTGTAAAAAAGCGTGGGGTGCTTTGTATCATATTTTTTTACTTTATAACAACTGATATCGAGCACCCCACGCTTTTTTGCAATATAAATTATTTTTTACTTTTTAGTTCAGTTCACCATTAAAGCGTGTTTTTTAGTTTTTTTAAATTATAATTTATTTTATTAGATCTAGACTGTTCGTGTAAGATGCACTAAAGCAAAATAAAAACATTGACCAGCTGAACATCGATCGTTTTAATTTAGGCAGATTTGCTCACTCCGTGACGTCACGTTATCGTTTTACACATCAATAGTTTTGTACGCATACGTGTGACGTCATGTCCGTGATCAATTTCCGTGACAAAAAAATCTGCGTTACCGCGAGCTAAGAAGTTTCACTTCAAAAATACATTATCTACCGAATCTTGTAAATTTCAATTCATTGTGGAGTAAATGTATATCAAAAACATTTAAATCGAGCGTAATTTCCTCTTGAGGGAATTTCCGAAACGAGACTGAAGTTTAACCTTAAATAAAACACAGTTCTATTTAATACACAGAGCGTTACCATTCTGTATATTAGAAACAGGTGAACACTCCATGTTGATCCTTGTCTGTTATTCAACATACCAAGCTCTGTCACTCTCTTTTTATTCACTGACAGTCTATAAGGTATTTCAGTTTAGAAAACGACATTACCGACTGCATTCGTATTCATGGTAAATGACAAATAATCCCACTTCTGCATTTTAAGTCTTTTTTTAAGGTGTATCCAATTGTAAGTAATGTTTACACAATATTAAATATAGATCATAGAACATATTATGCACATTATAGGTACATAATAATTGTATTTTAAAGACCACCAACAGCTACGGTTATTTGGGCCTAGCACCAATTCATATTTTCAATTCATTATTTTTTTTTTTTTTTAATAATAAATTGAAAATCCAATTGACACTTTTACCAGCTCTCGGGCTAGAACCCGAGAACTGGGGACTTGTAATAGAGGAACCATAGCAACGCCATGTAAACAACAGCGCCGCTACACTCTCGGCTATTCTCAAGCCCCCATTATAGGTACAAGAGAACAACCCTTGGGGTGGTCTGAACATGTAAAGTTATCTAGACAGTATCATTAAATTACAGCTGGGTGAAGAAAACAACATGAAAATAATCCATGAGCGGTGATGGGATTCGAATTAATGACAGTCTGATTCAGAGGCTAGCACGCCAACCACTACAAAAGGGGGAATGAAAATGTAAAACAAATCAGGAAGCCTGCACGCGATTTCTGAGCCAAATTGATGGACGCTATAAGAGATGCGGTAAAGTGATATTGTAACAAAAACTGTTTTCTTACGTGGGTGGAATAAATTATTTATTTACAATAATTAAAAATGTAACAAAAATAGATAACAATAAGATGTAACAATTATATCTCAGTTCTAACAGTCAACACTGTTTATATAATAATAACACGAACAGTAATTCTTAAACGAACTGAAGCACTTTAATAACACTGAACAATTTATATGCTGTATTTATTTCCAATCGACACTGTCACACGACTCTCGTTGTTGTTTCTCCGGTGACTGCTCCTGTTTATATAGAGCTAGCAGCTTGACTCCCACACGCTCTCGCGTTTTCCAAAACATTCTCGTGGTTACCTGTGTCTTCGATATCATGCTACGCCTCACCATTGTCACTTGTTCTCGATGATTCTATTGTCGCCAGCGGCGTAACATCTGGGGTTTTGCTACAATATTATATGGGTTTGTTGCCAAACTAAAATCTATTCGGGCGTAGTACCTAGTTTATAGATAAATGGGTGAAGGCTTTTCTGTAGGAACAATTTCTCGTCGTTCTTCGAAAAAGTCGACTGTATTTAAAACTTTCTGCCACACCTACCACCTCAAAGTCAATAGAAATAAAGGGTTGAGAGAACTTTTAAAGATCGTAAATTGTTGAGAGTGCTTTGAAACGAAAAGTTAAGTACAACTATGTTAACCTGTAAAAACTTGAAGAAACCGCGAGCGGCGATTGTTTACGAAACAATGCACAACACTGCCAACATAAATGCTCTGAATGTTTCTTACAATGTAGTAAGAAAAACGAATTTCAATAAAACTTTTAAACTCTCTCTTTCTCTCTCTCTCGTCTTGTGAGATATTGAATGTTATATATAAAGGCAACATTGACTGCAGCGCCGCACGTTTATAAGTGGTACGTGTTTGTACTAGCAAGAGATATATTAAACATCGAGGACGGTGGGCTGTGCCCATTTGCGCAATATTTAGATTGTATAGATATAGATTGTGATTGATTTTTTTTATTGTATACTATACAGATTGTATCAAATTAAACCTGTGCATAGGGCATTCTGTGTGTAAGACAGAGATCGATACATAAAGCAATAAGTAAGAATGAGATAAATGATCGCTTAGGATGTTACCTGGTTACTGTAAATAAATAATATTTATACAACCTAATAGCGTCATCTTTGTTTTTTCGCTCCTTCTATGTTGTAAAAATGTAAATCTTTTATCAGTTTAATTTACAGTAACCATGTAACATCTTATTAGCGATCATTACTTATTGCTTTATGTATCAATCTCTGTCTTACACACAGAATGCTCTATGCACAGGTTTAATTTGATACAATCTGTATAGAGCTCAGATAGCGTTCTTCGCTCGAGATGAGTGTTCTCTAAAAATGGCACCCTCTTCTTTACCATCATCAGTAGAAACCTCTTTGGATCAATTTTCTTGGTCAGTTTTTCTGTGCTTTTATTTTTGGTATCTTCTTTTTAATTACAACTCAATCTCATTCCATCCTATTAAAACGGTACCTCAGAATGAGAAAAACCGGAACCCTTATAAGATCATTTTGTTGTCTGTCTATCCGTTAAGACCCTATTTCTCAGGGACTGCTAGAGGTATCAAGTTGAAATTCATATTGTTACGGATCACCCTGTATGTAAACGGCAGGCAGGAGTTCTGAGAAACGGGATCTGCTTACTGTAACAACTAGTACCTGCGCAAATGTTCTAGAGAAAACGAGAACGCACTAGGCTTACGCCACGCAGCATATATAAACGGCAGGCAAGACTTCTGAGAAACGGGGTCTGTTTACTGTAACAACTAGTACCTGCGCGAAAGTTCTAGAGAACGCGAGAACGCACTAGGCTTACGCCACGCAGCATATATAAACGGCAGGCAAGAGTTCTGAGAAACGGGGTCTGCTTACTGTAACAACTAGTACCTGCGCGAAAGTTCTAGAGACCGCTAGAACGCACTAGGCTTACGCCACGCAGCATATATAAACGGCAGGCAAGAGTTCTGAGAAACGGGTTCTGCTTACTGTAACAACTAGTACCTGCGCGAAAGTTCTAGAGAAAGCGAGAACGCACTAGGCTTACGCCACGCAGCATATATAAACAGCCAGTACGAGTGAGTGAGGGAATCAGTCAACGGTGACTCACGCATTCAAGTCTACGGTGGATCAGTAATATAAATAGTGCCGTGATATAAATAAATAAACTGATAAAATAAATACTAGTGTAGTGGTAATAATTACGAGTTATTGTATATAGTTGTTTTGTTTTGCTTTGTAATTACTGTTTAGTTATTGTTTACTTGTGTTGATTGTTAAAACTGACTTTTCGTTGTTGCATTCATTATTATTGTGTTTTTAATTATTGTAAATAAATATTTAGTTATTGTTTACTTGTGTTGATTGTTAGAACTGACTTTTCGTTGTTGCATTCATTATTATTGTGTTTTTAATTATTGTAAATAAATATTTATTCCGCCAACTCAGAAAACAGTTTTGTAACAATATCAAATACTAAGGTCTACAACCCCGTAGTCCTGTAAAAATTTCAGGCTTCTAACTTAATGCAGTAAAAAGATAAAAGAAAATTGATACTGATTCCCTCTCTCATCAAAACCAATAGGGTACTTCCCGTTGTCCTAGAATCTTGGGCACAAAGGAAGGTCTCAACACAAACAAAAAAAAAAATCCGAAAATCATTAACTTCTAATTCTATGTGGAATTATTACGCGACAAACTAAATTGTCTACCTCAACAATTATAGTAAGTAATAATAATTGTCAAATTGTTATAACAGTACGGAATCCTCAGGGCGCGAGTCCTACTCGTACTTGTTCGCCTTTTTATTGAGACGCCATCTACGTTATTTATTTCAAGTTGGTTTTAATAAATACCAATTCTTCGCACTCAGTACCCCCAACACTCCCGAGCTCCATTGAAATTCAAATATTGCACGTAACTAAATTGTAAGAAAAACCTGTTTTTCGCAATTAGTATACATCCACGCTCCCCAACCCACTTCCGCATGAAAATCGAGTACCGCACGTAGATTAAGTTCTAATTTGGTTCGGTCTTGAGATATATGCGTTGCTTGTCCTTGCTCATTCACATTTGCAAGAATAAATCTAAACAAGCCGTGAGGTGGGTCGTTTATTAGGACTAAAGTGCGACCCTTGAGGTCCACACGACGAACTTCCCAGTTTGATAAATATTTAATAATAATAATTAAATTAGATATTACACAGAAAAGTAATCATTTTAATCATTAAAACATAATTATTATTTATTTTTAACAATAATTAAAAAAAAAAACGGCTGAAGCGATTTTTATAAAATTTATGTCGGATCAAAATGACGTTAACACGCCTCGATTGACAGCCTTACGCAGTCGATATAATTTTTTATTCGCGAGATATTATGAATAAAATCTACTTTTTTTGAGTCTATTTGGTTAAGAAAAAGAACGGCTGAACCGATTTTGAAAGAATTTCTTTCAGATCATATTTCCGTTAATACGCGTCGATTGGCACCCTAACGTAGTCGATATCATTTTTCATTCTCGAGATTTCGTCTTATAGAAAGAAATGGACACATACGTACGTGCGTACGTACATACGTACACACATACACACACATGCGCACACACACAGACATATTTCTAAAAATAGTGTAAAAATAATGTAGTGACCTTGAAACATAAAAATTTGTTATACATTTTGATTTCGACTTTAGGACCCGTTACAATAACTTCCAGTGGGAAGTTAACAAATGGCCCAATGTTTGATATTTGATATTTATCCACATGATACAGCACAACCTATCGGCTCGTTCTGTAACTACTCCATGCCATAATTCGTCACTTTCTACACTTGTAGCATAAATAGATATAAATATCTCATTATAATTAATTAATATCTCATTAACGCTACATCTGTTCAAAAAAACTCTAAGAACTTATCTGCTCAGAATTTGTTTCTGACCGTATAGGCGATCGATCTGGGACACCCTGTATATGACTGGGATAGTCCGTTTCATTGTTTTCACATATTGGAATTTACCATACCATAAAATTAATAATCAATCACACTTATTCATCAAAAGCT
This sequence comes from Mongoloraphidia duomilia, assembly GCA_039654895.1. Taxonomy (NCBI): domain Eukaryota; kingdom Metazoa; phylum Arthropoda; class Insecta; order Raphidioptera; family Raphidiidae; genus Mongoloraphidia; species Mongoloraphidia duomilia. The sequence continues at coordinate 11,603,767 of CM077519.1, read as the reverse complement.
TATCTTCAGCTAATCGGGCTTTGAATTCTGACCTTTTTAATAATGTATAGCTTTGCTTCCGTTCGATAGAATGACGTCATTCGAATTTATTACAACCCATCAGTAATTTAAAAGCAGAGAGTTACAAACAATGCATTCTTTACGCTCAAAAAACAATTACTTCAGGCCGAGAGTAAGGGCGAAAATTGAAGAAGTCTATACATAAAATAAAAGGATAACTGGTGTACGTGTTGTCAGCGCATCACGCAAAAACCACTGGACAGACTTTAACAAAAAACTTTGCAGATTTATTCCTTATAGGCTGGGTCTTTATCTCCAATTAGAATTGTCACGATATTTTTCATGGGGGATTAGCAGTGAGCGAAAATAGTGAATTTAGTAGTACTAGCGACATCAGACGGGATTTGATATTACTATAAAGTATCATTGGAAGTTAGTTTGGTAACATTGTTTTTTCAAGAAAACAAGTGATCTGTAGGTATGCAAACTGTCAAAATTGTTGTGTATAATTATTTCACTATTAATTGGTTTAAAAAGCATTAATTTTGGTGGTGAATTATAAAATAATACGTATTTGTAATCGTTAACTATAGTTTTTGACATTGTAATAAAACGACAGTGACATTTTTATAATTTGTGTGTGTTTTAAAGACCACCAACAGCTAAGGTTATTTGGGCCTAGAGCACCAATTCATATTTTCAATTCATTATTTTTTTTAATAATACACTGAAAATCCAATTGACACTTTTACCAGCTCTCGGACTAGAACCTGGGAACTTGTAATAGAGGAACCACAGCAACACCTTGTAAACAACATCATTGCTATACTCTCGGCTATTCTCAAGTCCTTATAATTTGTAGTATTAAATTCGCTGCACATAAGCTTATAGTGTTATTTGGTTGTTACGTATTTTACATGTTTTGTGGTTCACGGGAAATTTTATAAATAATTATCAAAAATAGCAGCAGCAGATCGAAATGTACTTGAGCGGAACCGCGAGTACATAAAATTGTGTCTAATGATGGGCGATACGAGATGTTTTTACAATCGAAACAATTGCAATCGTTCATAATAACAATCGAGTCCACAATCGACTTGGAGTTTGATTTTACAATCGAAATGTTCGATTGTTCAAGTCGATTATTTGCCACATAGGTTATACTCGTAGCAATAGCAACGAATGAGAATACATACAATAGCGATTCAAGGTTATATGCTAGTCGACTGACGTTCACGCGACTCGTTGATTGTTCACTGTTCAATCGTTACTCTGATTTCTTCACTGTTGAATTCGTATTTATGCGATTACTGCACAATCGACCATCGACTCGACTACAGTTGTTCAGTGTTGAACGATTGTATATATTCCTATAGCGGCCCCGTCCGGCTTCGCCCGGGTGCTAAGAAAGCCCGGGTGCAATACACTATATACTATTACTATACACACCCAGTAGTGCTTCTATTGTACAAAGTGCCGAATTTACCAATTTTATAATATTAGTTTAGATGTGGCTCTCGACAGTGTACGATTCAGTACTATGCGACTTGGTCTCGGTGAACTATGTAACAACAACAATCGAGTCCAAGTGACAACCATCGATAGTCTATGAGATGTTTAAATAATCGAGACAATCGACTAAAACATTCTCGTAATCGCGCATCACTGTTTATGCATTGACATATCACGCAAAACTTAAAGACCACGTAAAAAACCACGCCAAAATTAAAGACCACACTAAAACTCTTGTTATATTATCACGCACGAAATGACCAAGCGATAATCAATCACGCGCAAATCTTCATTTATTTCGAGGGATAACAATTGATAGTAGACATTTTTTTGTAAAAATCTTCGGTTTTCCCATGATATGAAAATACAGTTTTGAAAAGCTTTTGGTTCAAAAACTAGCACATTTGCAATTGAAAACAAAAGCGCACATGTCACGTGATATGAATGAAAACTGTGAATGAATTTAAAACTAAAGAAGCGCGAAAACAAAAAGAAACAAGAGAAAAAATGTCATATTCCGTAGATATTAACATGTATTCTCTCTAATTAATTATACTGAGCTTTTTTTATATACAGGTATATGGTTTGAATTTATCATTTTTATACAGGATGTTAGGAGAGTAAATGTTTTTAATACCAGGAAAAAAGTTCACATAAAAGTATCTCTTAATAAAACTTTTTATAAAAAAATTAGATAAGATGAGATAAGAATATATTTGTAATGCCCAAGCTGGATACATCATCATTTACAGTTACATTAACAATTAAAATTTAAAAATTCCTTAATGTCAAAAAAACAGTTTTCAATAAAAAACAACTTTAGTTTGGTCTTAAACAGTTTAAAACAATTAATGTCAGTTAAACAATTTGGCAATTTATTGTACAGGACGCTACCAAAATAATTTGGGCTTTTCTGCGACATTGTTAGTCTTCATTTCCTCAGTTTTATATCTCTACTGTTTTTGATATCTGAGCAGCTTTCAAAAAAAGTTTGTAAAAAGAGAAAAATAATTAAATTTCGAGGTCGACGCCAATTCAATTACTTAACTAAAACATTTTATTCAACACATGCACGCTTTTAGTGTTTTTTCGTGTCTGAAATGCGGATCTTAAATGGCCATTATGAAACGTTTTTCGATGCTATAATGAAAAACATTTGAAAAACCCGTTACATTCATCATAATAAAAACATTGTTGCCATAGTAAGCATATTTCATTATAGCATCGAAAAGAGGTACATAACTCTTTTCGATGCTATAATGAAATATGCTTACTATGGCAACAATGTTTTTATTATGATATGTACTGCTATCAGTAAATCTAAGGTGTTAGATAAGATATAAGCAACGATCTTTGGCACTGTTTTCGATTTAAAATTTTGTCACTTTAATATTAGCTTTTCCTTGCCAGCTAATGCCTAAAAATGAAAACACAGTCAGATAGTAATGGAAAAAATAATTTTTCATAAACAACCTTAAATTTGCAAAAAATTTGCATACGAAAATCACCATACTGTTGTACAGTCTGTTTATGCATTTGTTATACTATTTACAACTTTCATTCTGCAAGCAACTGTGACGGCAACGCTGCACTAGAAACAGTTTTGCCGCTACATCAATTCACAAGGCCACTGGGCAAGGTGCAAACGACAACCACTATGCATACCTATAATTGAAATATGACTCTTTCCATGCGCCGATGTTTTGCTGTACAAGAAACAGTTTCTGTCGCTACATCAATTCACAAGGCCACTGGGCAAGGTGCAAACGACCACCACTATGCATATATGACTCTTTCCACGCGCCTATGTTTTGCTGTACAAGAAACAGTTTCTGTCGCTACATCAATTCACAAGGCCACTGGGCAAGGTGCAAACGACCACCACTATGCATATATGACTCTTTCCACGCGCCTATGTTTTGCTGTACAAGAAACAGTTTCTGTCGCTACATCAATTCACAAGGCCACTGGGCAAGGTGCAAACGACCACCACTATGCATATATGACTCTTTCCACGCGCCTATGTTTTGCTTTACAAGAAACAGTTTCGCCGCTACGGCAATTCACAAAGCCACTGAACAAGGTGTAAACGACAACCACTATGCATTTAACTGAAATATGACTATTTCCATTATGATGACAGTCGAAGTATTGTCATGTGTAATAAACGGTACAGATACAAAGAGAATAGACACCACAAAAAATCTTAATTCGATGGTCATTCCACTCGAAATTCGAATAAGGTTTAAATCGAAATCTAACATTTGCCGAGATTTGAAGATTTCTCCAACTCATAACTTTGATCCAATCATTGCCACATCGTTAATATAAATTCAGAATTTTGAATCTAACCAACTACGCTCTGCTACCAACTCAGTCTACTGTTAAAATATGAAGAATAAGTCACTGAGTACTTCTAAGCTATATTTAACGCTCCACTGGAGGCTGTCTAAAGTAACAAAGAAGCACCCACACTATACTAATGTCTGTTCATTCTTTTAAGCGATACTTCAGTAGGGCTGGCTTTATAAATTCGTCCCACATATTCCCAAAAAAATAGATCCTTCAAAAGTCAACTTGTTTTTTAATTAGTTAGTGCTTTAAATATTTACAAGGGTTTATTTAGAGGGAAAAAATGTACGTCACAGGTCACTACCGGGATTCGAATCCGATTCATCCAGTTTCGCGCTGGGTGCTTTAGTCAGTGGCAATGTCACGGCAGTTCTGGCATACGACTAATAACAAGTAAGTATTTAGTCATATGGTTATAAAATATTTAATGAACTAATAAGTTGATTCCATCACATGCGAGATCTTTTCTGTAACTCTGTTCATATTCAATTCTCTTCAAGCCAATGCCAGGATGCTCTTTAATAGCTGATCTTGAGAGTGTACGATTAATTTATTTATTGTAGATATTTCAATAACTTAGGACATTAGCGTCTTAATTACATTATATAACATCATCAATTAAAACTAAACGATATCACAAAACATCCATAAGCGAAGTGGGATTTGAACCCGCGACAGCTTGATTCAAAGGCCAGCACGCTGACCATTACAACAAGCTGTCCTCTAGGCTTTTTTTTTAAATATAAGTTTTATTGGCCTCTATATCTTCTGATATAATCAGCCATGTCATTATGTTTGGTAGAATGCTTAAAATAAGAGAAAAAGTCCTCTTGTACTATCAACTTAAACTTAAGATATGTGCAGGCCCGAACTTAAAAACCCAGGGCCCCTAGGCACTTGACAGTTGGGCCCCCCAAGCCCAAAAAAGGTAAAAAAATGAAAAAACGGAATTGGATGGAAATTTAGCAAAAAAAAAGTCGCCAATCGGGTTATTTTAATAATTGTTTTGGGTTTTTTTTTTACTTTAATTTCCATCTCCGCCCTGGCCGGGACTCCCTCGGCGACTGGGCCCCTAGGCCGGTGCCTTGTTGACCTAGGCAGAAATCTGGGCCTGGATATGTGGCAAGTTTCGCAAAAAAATAGTACAAAGCTGTAAGCGTTAAGCAAGCATAGTGTCCGGTAATCTTGGAAAAACGTGTACTCTATACACATATTTTATTTGACCTTCAATTTTAAAAGGTTACCCGCCCCTAAATTATATTATAGAAAATATATATATATATATAGAAAACATTGTGTTATGACTTACTCCGCCACGATAATGGGGTTGACCCACGTATTTTTTTTTATTTTTTTAATCGGTAGTGTTTCTGAATTTAAGACTATTCAATTTTTTCGGAATTTTCAGAGACTCGGAAAGGCCTTAAAAAATAATAAAGTTGAAAATTGTTGGTCAGATGACGTCATAGGAACATGTTCGCGCTTGAACTCTAATAAAAGTAAAGCCAGCAGAAATAAAAATACACTGTTGTCGTATTTACAACTGTCAAGCACCTGTCAAGCGTCAAGAAGCGTGTTTTAGTGTTTTTGTTACATCATACGTTCAAATATATTTTATAGTGTTGTTTTTACACATTATTTTCAGACCTTTTTGCTGAAGAATTAATACGGAATTAATTAATTATGGAATTTGACATTTCACATCACAACGACAACGCGACAATGCTGCCTCAACCATATTTCGATACACACTGTAAGAAATGAGAAGACCGATTACATAAATTATCGATGGTCCATTTGTACCCAGCGATTATTCTGGTAATAGGCACACAAAAAGACAATGACGTCGCAAACAGGTATCGCCACATCGCGTAGATTCCATAAAAACACATTGCACATGCGTGGTTACTAATTTTACATTAATTTGTTTTGTATTCATCCATTTTATATATGTAACTATACATTTCATTTTGTAATTTTTTTACACTTTATTGGAATTTTACACAAATTATGTAATTTTAATTTACTTTATGTAAAAATCACAAATTTGTTTAACTTTACAGTAAAAGTCCAAGTTTTTATGAAGTTTTCTAAAAATAAACAATAATGTAAAATCACTTAGAAAATCGAGCGAAATCTACCTTAACTTTCAAAGTATTTTTACATCCATTTTTTACAGTGGCATGAATGGCGCGCGTTTTCTGATTGGCTCTTTAACTAGCAGCAATAATTTTAAATTACTGTAAAATTAAATTATTTTTTTTTATAATAAACGCTTCAAAATTCCTACCAAAAATGGATATTGATTATACACCTAGAGTAGAATAGATATCCGTAAAAAAGACAACAACTTTCAATATAGTGAACCAATCCCATTATTCCAAGTCTTCATGGTTTCCGGGCTTGTAGGCCGTGGTCCGGTGGTATTTCTACCTGACGTTTCGTCTACATCTGCGGTAGACATTCTCAAAGGCGATGTGGCAACGGTCGAAGTGTCCTCCTTGGCGGCTCACAGGTCAGTGTGTCAGTGACTGGTGTCCTCCCTTTGAGAATGTCTACCGCAGTTGTAGACGAAACGTCAGGTAGAAATACCACCGGACCACGGCCTACAAGCCCTGCAACCATGAAGACTTGGAACAATGCCGACCGTGAAAGCTTGCACACTTGCAATCCCATTATGCCAATCCTAGTAACACTGAGTTAAACAGTTTTGCAAATACTTGTATTTCCTGTTTAAAAAGTACATTACCTAAGTTAAGATTACCATTTTTGAAACAGTCTGTATAAAAGATAGTGGCGTCTTCAAGTATTAATTATATTAAAATATATAGGTAAGTACTATTATAGTATCGATTATTTATAACGGCAATGTTATAATGTTTCCTAGCAACCCCTCTAGCCGTTCCTGTACAGTATACAAGCAAGAGAGCCCTACAATGATATTTTGTTTATACACATACTTCAGCGGGTTATGAGCTGGGGCATAAGCACGTTATGGTTATGTTGCAGTAACGCAATGTACTCAACGTCCATAGTTCCAGAGTCGATCGTCGGATTTCCTATAAGAATCGAATAGAACACAGAAAATTGTGTCTGGGTAAGTTAGCATTGGAGCAGACAAATAGGGAACCACACTATTATTTTTTTTTATTTTGAGTTATCTTGGTGACGTACGTGTTATTGGATATATTACGTCACCAAGGATCCAATATAGCGGCGGATAAACGTGATTGACTAGGGAAAAAACAAGCCGTGAGGTGGGTCGTTTATTAGAACTAAAGTGCGACCCTTGAGGTCCACACGACGAACTTCCCAGTTTGATAAATATTTAATAATAATAATTAAATTAGATATTACACAGAAAAGTAATCATTTTAATCATTAAAACATCAATAATTAAAAAAAAAAAAAAAAAAAAATAAAACGGCTGAACTGATTTTTATAAAATTTATGTCGGATCAAAATGACGTTAACACGCCTCGATTGACACCCTTACGAAGTCGATATAATTTTTTATTCGCGAGATATTGTGTAAAATCTACTTTTTTGGAGGTTATTTGGTTAAGAAAAAAGAACGGCTGAACCGATTTTAAAAAAATTCCTTTCAGATCATATTTACGTTAATACGCGTCGATTGGCACCCCAACGTAGTCGATATCATTTTTCGTTCTCGAGATTTCGTCTTAGAAAGAAATGGACACATACGTACGTACGTACACACACACACACACATACACACACACAGACATCTTTCTAAAAGTAGTGTAAAAATAGTGTAGTGACCTTGAAATATAAAAATTTTTTTTCCTTTTTGATTTCGATTTTCGGACCCATTACAATAACTTCCAGTGGGAAGTTAATAAATTATTTAAAAAAAACAAAAAGTCCGACTGCGTAAAAATCGAACTTAAAAAATGGAAATAAGATCAAATGATAACATGTAGTCGAAGGCACACATGTATAGTAACAAGTTGAACACGCTAATGACCTAAGTTGTCGACGCGTCTATAATTTACAACAAGTTGAACAGAAATATCTGATTGCTCCGACTGCATGTTGTCATTTGATCTTGTTTCCATCTTTTATGTTCGATCTTTACGCAGTCGGGTTTTTTGTTTTTTTTAAATAATTTATTTTTATTTTTTTCCTTTTAGTTGAATCTACTCATCAAGTTTTTTCATTTGATACCCCACACAAAAGGTTTTATCGATTTTTTGCGTACTGACAAAATGTCGTTTAACGTCCGCCATATTGAATTTTCCGTGCCGTCATGTACTCTATTTGAAATCTTGTCAACGAAACCTTTCTTTTGATACCCATATCTATGTATTTAGAAGGAAAATTGCGTTTACATTCTGACAAAATGGCGTCTAGCGTCCACCATATTAAATTTTCCGTGACGTCAAGTACTCTATTTGAAATCTTCTCAACGAAACCTTTCATTTGATACCCATATCAATGTGTGTAGAAAAAAATTACATTTGCATTCTGACAAAATGGCGTCTAGAGTCCGCCATATTGAGTTTTCCATGACATCATATACTCAGTAGCACTCATGAGACTATGACTAATCTATAGACACCTCATTTTTCAAAATTCGTCAAACCGTTTAGGTTACAGGGCGAGCCAAAGAATTAGACATACATACATATACCCGAAAAACATCTGCCTCCTTCTGGAGCAGTCAGGTAATAACGAAATCGAAATGAATATCGTGTAGGGTATCGCATCAAAGGAATAGGCGAGTGGATTCCAAATCTAAAAAGTTCTGAATAAAAATAAAAGTTTCAAAAACTGAAACCCAACTATGAAAAAATAAAAAACAGGCTTCCAATATGAAAAATAGTCGGTTAATTAAAACTAACATCTTTTTACCCGACTACTTTTCATATTAGAAGCTTGTTTTCTACTTTTTCGTAGTCGGGTTTTAGTTTTGTCAATTTTAATTTTTTTTTTTATTATTTATTTAAACACGCAGCACCGCCATATGCGTTTTTAAAAAGAGAGAAAAATATATCACTATGCTATAAAAAGTTAAAAGACTTTGATGATATGATGAAGAAGAAAGTGAAAATGATATGCTGGTGGCGAGGTCTATGGCGAGATTTCGATGGGAAAAGATGGAGATGATGGTGATGTTGATCAGAGGGTTGAATTGTTGACGGAGATTAAAATTTTAATGTTTGTTCCTATGACATTCTTAAAGAAAATATAATTTATCCGGTTAACACAAGATGCCGTTGTATCAGCAGACTTAAAATTCTTCGTCAAGGGGTGAGACAGGGATGAATTGTTTAGGGTGGAAAGCAAACAGGTAGAGCAACATGACACGTACACCATCCAGCTGATATACACTGGGGTTGGCACAATAAAAGTATATACTCCTACAACAAACACATGTAGAGAGAACAATGCAACCAGAAGAAATATGACATTTGCCAGGCTTGTAGACATGTAACATGATCCATGATCTCTCTTCATGGCAGACGTGTACATTGTAGACTCTATGAATTATTATCACCTGTATTTCTTTTAGTTGGACAAGATGGAAGAGCATGGTCACAGTCTACGGAATGGCGTTCCGCTTTGTAATAAACGGTCACCTCGTTGCTCTTTGGAAACAATGCCTTTTAAACTCATCCTTGTTTCTTAGTGTTGGTCGTGTCTTTCTATTTTTTTAAACCTAACCTCATGTAAGAACGATCGGACTGATCTTCATAACACCAGCAAGTCGATGCAACTTAAGAAATGCTTTCTGCATTATAATAGCTGATGGTCACCTCGTTTCTCTTCGGAATATTCCTTGCTTCTTAGTGTTGGTCATGTCTTTCTATTTTTTTAATTCAAGCCTCATGCAAGAACGATCGGACTGATCTTCATAACATCAGCAAGTTGATGCAACTTAAGAGATGCTTTCCGCATTACAATAGATGGTCACCTCGCTTCTCTTCGGAATATTCCTTTGAAACTTATCCTTGCTTCTTAGTGCTGGTCGTGTATTTCTATTGGGTAGTTCGATCGTTATGCAAGAACGGTCGGGCCGATTTTCATGAAGCTAGCAAGTCGATCTAAATTATAATAGATGGCCACCTCGTTGCTCTTTGGAAACAATGTCTTTTAAACTCAGCCTTGCTTCTTACTGTTGGTCAATAAAGGTTATTATTAATATAGACTGCACTACTAATTGCAATGTGACAAATAGCTCCTTTTCGCTTCATTTTCAGTATTTTCAAAATTTTCACTTCTAATGTAAGATTGTATAGTGTAGATAGGTATGTATCTGCTAAGCGCTGACGTTTAACTAGCTGGGTAGTCGAGCGATTATACACAATACGGTATCGTCTACAAAATGTAAAGTTCAAGTTCAGCTTAGAGTAATATAAAATATTACATTTATAATTTTTGAAGGGCAGTGTGGTTTAACGGTTAGCGTAGCGGCTTTTGGATCACACTGTCATAGGTTCGAATCCCACCTCCGCTCATGGATGTTCTGTGATGTAATTTAGTTTTAAGAAAATTGTTATTTAATGTATTTAAGACGCTAATGACCCAAGTTGTCGATGCGTCTATAATCTACAATAAATAAATAAATGATTTTTTCTTTATTAATAAATTATTTTTCTGACCACAATCAGTAATGTAGACTTCATAATTAATTGAAATGAGGCAAAAATAGATGGCGGAACTGCATTTATATTAATAATACAAAGTTTCCATACATGTAGATTGTCAAAACGTTATGAATATTTTATAATTTCAACTGTAAGATTGAAAAGATGGAAAATGGTAGGAAAACTAAGCAAGACAATTAATTAAACGGATAGTTTATGCTTTTCTTGACAAAGGTAGTTCGGTCCCAATGTCCACTGTAACACGAACAACAGATTCGCTTCTTAATGACAAACAAACAAAACAACCGGAACGAGATGCTGTTATTGAAACAATGAAACGTAAACAAACAGTCGATTCACGATGTTTCAGTCGGGGATTTCCCTATAGGCTGATTTAAACTGCGGAATTCTGGCTACAAACAAAGTACGGTTCAGGTTTGAAAGATATAATAATAAATTTTTTATTTAGGTACAGATGTACAGTACCTAATGTGTACCATTAAAAATTCCAAATATTATTATTAATTGTTTTTTATTGGAAAAGCAGGCAACATATATTATTTTGCATTATTAGGAAAAATCATTAATTTTTATCAACCTTTGTCACCGTCAGGAGTCAGGACTGAAACCCGAATCTTCCACTATCGTGGCAGATGAGGTATCAATTACTCGATAGTGACACGATTAACAAATTAATTTATTTCTAAATAAAAAAATTTGTTTTCAAATCCATTTCATGCGAGAGTTGATTGTTCGAAAGTTTTTCGTAGAAGTATATGCGAGAGCTCAACATGAATAGAAAGAAGATAAGAATATACTTAAGTAAAATTTATATGGGATCAGCCCGGAGGTATGTCCTACCAAATAAAATAATAGTCATCAAAATCGGTTCACAAATGCAGGAGAAATCGCGTAACATACCCTCCTCTTTTTTTTTTCGAAGTCGGTTAACAAAAACAGCAATCATTATTAATTTGGAGGGTAACCAGAAAGCAGCAGAATACAGATCTTTCTAGACTCAAGTAGTTTTGATTTTTGAGTGTAACAGGCAATCAGAAATTAACAAGTACCGGCAATAATTAATTTGGAAAGTATTAGGCAACCAGAAGTAAACTCAACGAGTTTTGAGCGTATATCATGCAATCATAAATAACAAGAAACAGCAATAATTATTTAATTACAGCTAAAATCGGTAACAATCAACATCCGAGGACAACATGTAAGTACAAATAGTCATTATCTAAGTGCATATTGCATCCGACTGCATCTTCTAACATATGACATTAAGGACTCAACTGTTATGACATTTAATTAACGATCGATGTTCAACTGTTGTTAGTGTCGCATGCTTTTGTTTCACAAACCGCTTGATATTGCACATGAATGCACCACACTCTTCGAGTTTTCATTGTATGTATGCAAGTTTGCGTGTCAACTTCGAAAAGTCTTCGCGAAACAATTGAACTCGATAACACTTAAAACCAGCTTTAATTTAATTAATGTAGTTTAATTACTGTTTAGTGCTGCACTCTAATTATTAAAAGCTTGTACTGTCAAAACAATCGCAACACGGACCGGATCGAGAAAGAATATTAGCACGATTTTTTTATATATCGGCAAAAAAATTTGTTAGACGCTCAACGTTAAATTAATCATTACATTAAAGAAAAATGGGTGACCACACGACAGAAGTGAAAACTTCAGATTTTCTAATTTTGGGTGTCATCTATTAGCGCATTTATTAACTAAAAATAATTTATTACTAAAATACTAAAATTATATTTTTAATTAATTCCACCTTGGTTCCAAAAAAATTATAATTATATTGTCAAAGAAAGAATATAACAAAAATTAAAAAATATATAAATAAATATCATGTAGAATTTAGAAAAAAAATACGTCAAAAATTCAACGGTGCCGTCAGGTTTCGAACCGAGGTTCCTATGCATGCAACGCAAAGACGCTGCTAACTTAGCTATCAGTGCAACTGCGCCTTTTGGAATATAGCAAAAGTTCCTGTTGTTATCTATTTTTATTTTTTTATTCCACTCCCTCAAAATATTTTAAAAATTGAGAAATTTAAACACAGTATTTTTAATGTTACCAAATTCCATTTAAAAATTAAGGCGGAACCGACAAATAAAAAATCTAAAAATGATTATTATGAGTTAATTATTGGTATCATGTATCAAGAAAGAACACCAAAAATTATATATACGCGTCCGTTTGAGAGCCTTTTTGAAGTCGGTCAAAAAGAAAACTTACAAGAAAACCTCCATTTACAGTTTTATTATTAGTACTGACATTTTCGGAGAGAGGTCACCAACCTCCGAGTGTACATCCGCTGACCGTAAGAGCTCCGCGAACTGACAGTTTGAGAAACACTGGTTCAGACTTTAATAATTATCGAGAATGTAACAGGCCATCCATAAAGTACCTACTACTTGCCTTACCGTCTACCAGGAATTCAGGAGAGGCGAAAGGGAGTGAGGTTATGAACTGCTTACAGAAGAGGCACGTTAAAATTGGTTGTACATGGATAACCTAATAAATTCATATAGTAAGGAATAATGTAAGAAAAACAAAGTGTTGCGTTGAACTAAACAAACAAAAACATAAATAAAATGTAGTTGAAGAAGAAAAATGAAACACGATATTATGTATTAGAGAAAACAGACGGCCTGTTATGATGGGTAAGCAACTTGCTGTGCTGAATGGAATAAGTTTAAATCAATTTTCTCACAAATTGAATTTTCCCAACCGTGACGATGTCGAACGTGGGCGAAAATGAATGGGAAAAGCGGTGTTGGTATACGTTCGGAGAAAATAGTTGAGGATCACGAAACTGCAGTTAAAAAAACAATAGAAAATCTTCAGTGGTCTTTTCGATATTTACAAATACCTACTCCCAAAACTCTTCATCTCAAATCGTTTCCCCTCACCTAAAAACGGTTATGGCTCTCCCGAAGCTGTTTTTAAAGCTAAAGGGGGAAATACCAAATGAAGGGCAATAATCACACTGCATATTCTTCAGGCGAAAAAAAATTAAAAAAAAAATCGACTGATGACCAGTCCTATACTTCCCACCTAGTAAATATTTGCAAAAAATAAACACTCTTTTTTATTCTTTGAAAAAAAGCATAGCCCGCTTTTTTGTTTGGTGATCTACTGATGGCTAGTAATATAGCAAAAATCATGGTTACCTTGATTTACGTACAATTTTCTTTTTTTAGTAAAATATTTTTTTTCTCGAAAACTATACATTTTAGAGAAAAAAAATATTTACATTTTTTTCATATTATAACATCTAGAATTCATTTATATTTTTTAACACGCTTATATTAGCTTCACCTGTATGTTTGCGGGCTTCTTTGTCAGTTTGTAACCGACTTCTTTGAACTTGATTTTGACCAACTTTGAACGGTCAGATTTAGTTTAAACTTTGTCGACTTATCAAGGACCGACGACAATACAATAATTTTATAAGTTTGTCCCATTATCCTGACCAGGATCTCCAGGACTAAAAAAAAAAGCAAAAAACTTCAGATTGAACTGAAACTTTGCACACTTATCAAGGACCGATTACAATACAATAATTCCATAAGTTTGTCCCATTATCCTGATCAAGATCTCCAGGACTAAAAAGAAAAGCAAAAAACTTCAGATTGAACTGAAACTTTGCACACTTATCAAGGACCGATTACAATACAATAATTCCATAAGTTTGTCCCATTATCCTGACCAGGATCTCCAGGACTAAAAAGCAAAAATAAATTATAATTTAAAAAAACTAAAAAACACGCTTTAATGAACTAAAAAGTAAAAAATAATTAATTTTATTGTAAAAAAAGCGTGGGGTGCTTTGTATCATATTTTCATACTACCCCACGCTTTTTTTACAATAAAATTAATTATTCTTTACTTTTTAGTTCATTAAAGCGTGTTTTTTAGTTTTTTTAAATTATAATTTATTACTTTCCACCTCTACTATGGTAGGGAAGTAATGGATTTAGTCCGAAAAAAATATTTCGAGATTTTAACAGACCTTCACGTTTTGAGACCCTAGCAATCGTTTAAGATCATTTTCTGACTGATGTCTGTATGTGTGTGTGTATGTGGGTATGTGTATGTGGTCAATTTTTCGCCTTCGATATCGTTAAAAGGGAACAACATACGGCCATGCCGATTGTTCTATTGTGTTTATCAGCCTTTAACTTAGATCTGATTAGATTTTGAGTCAAATCGGCTCAGTGGATCCTGAGATATTAAAAAAAACGTTCCTGTCTAGGTATCCTACACAATACTTGAAAATCCTGAAAAACTAGTATGAAAACGAAATTACAGACAGGTGTCCCGTTACAATTTTATAGCTATATTAGTGAGATACTTTGTAAATAGTAAAAAGCAAATTTTTATCTTTTCAAAAGAAAAAAAACTCGGGTCGCAGTGCCAAACCCTGCCGACAATATAGTGTATTTGCTAATACAGGCATTGTGGCAGTATTATGTGAACTTAAGTTTGTTTTTTGACAAAATAAAAAATTTAACCCCTTAATACATCCCTTAAAATAATTAAATTTTTCTAAATTTCAATATTAGACATGGATTTTATCAGTACAACATCTGCACCAAATTAAATACACCCTTCCATAAGTAAATCCGTATCAACAAACTAGTGTTTTCATAAAATTTGAAAGTCCGGTCCTGTCGGGCCGATTTTATTAAAATTTTAGCAGCACATTTTAATCTTTACTAAAGAGTTAAATTTCAATTTTGAAACGATTCTGACAAATTTTTCGGTATTTTTGGGCCCAAAAACTTTTTGGAACCCCTAAATACAACCCTGAAAATGGTCCGATCGGGCCCATTTTAAATAGGCTTCGTGCGGTGATGGGTTCCAATGTGTGTACCAAATTTCGTTTAAATCGATTAAGTCTGTCGAGAGTTATCGTGTACACACACATATATATATAAATATATATATATATATATATATATATACGTTCAACGCACTATTTTGCGTCCCTCTTATACCGCAGCACATATCAAATTGCTTCCTTGACGATTTTACGTCCGTATATCGGAAGCAAAAAAGTTTCGCCATGTAACTCCTTTAATATCGAAGTCAGAAGCGCCGACCCTGGAGCTTTTGGACTTTTATTCGTGTATCTTTTTGCCTCCGCTATTGAAATTACCCTACTTGCCCCCGTTCAGCCGCAAGCGGAATCAATTTATTGTGATTTATGAAAGATGTATATTAAATTTTAGTTCACGATAATTCCGCAACTTTTTTTATTGTGGCGCTATTAATATACAGTTTTGTATATAAGGCGTTTACATTGGGCCGTAATTTGACTCCTCTATTAAATGTACCACGGCAACACCGTAAGAATATACAGATATCGGTACTAGGCACTATTTTGATTCTTTTCAATATTGTGCAGTAACTCATTTTGGCATTTTGCTGTCAGAGTATATAGATTTCAATACTTGGCACTATTTTGATTCTTTTAAGTACATTGTAGTTTCATTTGATTTTTGCGTTATATTGATTGGAATTTTTGACAGAATTAGTTTTTACACACTCGATGCGCGTTTCGCTATATTAGCATCCTCAGGAGAGACTTAAAAAAATGTTTTTCTCTCTCTTCTTAAAAAGTTAAAATTTGGTACAGGTAAGTAAATGGGTCTTCTGGATTCGAAAAAAAAATCGCAACCTGCTATTACCTCCAGGGGCGGTACCCTTAAATGGCATTTTAGATCAATATAGACCCCATAACCATTTATAATGCATTAAATTTGCCCTAAATGCTAATTTTCAAGTTAGTGGTGTAAGACTTTTTCAATGGTTTTATTAAGTTCGACATGACGTATATTTAGATCAAATTTAATTATTGAAATTTGACCCATTACCCGTTATCCAATTGAGTTGAAATTTTGCACACGTGTATAAGTCCAGTGACAATGTAATATAGTATATCTAATATCGTTCTAGATCCAAAATGGCGGACGTCCCAAGATGGCGGCTCACCTTTTTTTTGGCGATCCCCTTGACATGGGTATCAAATGAAAGGGTTTCATGAGTAGAATACGGTAAGCTACGTGACGCCATTCTAAATTCAAAATGGCGGACGTCCCAAGATGGCGGCTTACCTTTTTCTTTACAACCCCCTTGACATGGGTATTAAATAAAAGGGTTTCATGAACAGAATACGATAAGCTACGTGACGCTATTCTAAATTCAAAATGGCGGACGCCCCAAGATGGCGGCTTATCTTTTTCTTTCCAACCCCCTTGACATGGGTATCAAACAAAAGGGATTCATGAGCACAATACGATAAGCTACGTGACGCCATTCTAAATTCAAAATGGCGGACGCCCGATGGCGGGTTACCTTTTCCTTTACAACTTCCATGACATGGGTATCAAATTAAATGGTTTGAGGAGTAGAATACGATAAGCTACATGACATCATTCTAAATAAAAATGGCGAACGCCCCAAGATGGCGGCTTTCCTTTTTCTTTACAACCCCCGACGTATCAAATGAAAGGGTTTGATGAGTAGAATAAGATAAGTTACATGACGTCATTCTAAATTCAAAATGGCGAACGCCCCAAGATGGCGGCCCGATTTTAATTTAAATTTTACTAAATTAGATAACTGGGTTAGCTGATTAATATAAAATTGAAAATTTAGGACTTAGATTTTTCATTTTTGTAAAGTGAAGAATTTATATATTTTTCTATTAATAGTATATTATGTAACAAGCGTGCTAAATACATCTTTATGCGTCAGGCACGATGTTTTCAGCACGAGTAGTAGGAGAGCGCTCACGAACCTTGGCGAGTGAGCATCGCGAGCTGAATACGAGTGCTGAAAACATCGCGCCTGACGCATAAATATTTAGCACACGTGTTGCACACTATACTTTATATAACACATGCATGATTTTAGACTTTCATTGAATAATTTGGGCTTGAGAATAGCCGAGCGTGTAGCGGTGCTGTTGTTTACATGCGTTGCTATGGTTCCTCTATTACAAGTCCCCAGTTCCCGGGTTCTAGCCCGAGAGCTGGTAAAAGTGTCAATTGGATTTTCAATTTATTATTAAAAAAAAAATAATTAATTGAAAATATGAATTGGTGCTAGGCTCAAATAACCTTAGCTGTTGGTGATCCTTAAAAAAAAAAAAAATTGAATAATTTAATGTCACTGACAGAAGTACATCTCATAATAAAAACATTGGGCTCGATACAATATTTATTCACTTTGTTACCATAGTAACCATATTTCATTTATAACACCGAAAAGAGGTACATAATGTT
Organism: Mongoloraphidia duomilia; assembly: GCA_039654895.1. Taxonomy (NCBI): domain Eukaryota; kingdom Metazoa; phylum Arthropoda; class Insecta; order Raphidioptera; family Raphidiidae; genus Mongoloraphidia; species Mongoloraphidia duomilia. Next base: position 11,585,967 of record CM077519.1, on the reverse strand, counting down.
CATTAGATAACGGGTTTTTCAAATGTTTTCTATTATTCATCGAAAAGCGTTTCATAATGGATCATGACGTCACTTGTCAATAAACGGTCATTTAAGGTCCGCAAAACTGATACGAAAAAAACACTAAAAGCGTGCATGTGTTATATAAAATAATTAATAAAGACTAAAAAGTAACAAATTAATAACTTAAAAAAAAACTTTTTAAAAAACAATGGTTTTATTTTGAAACAAAATTGCACTAAAAAGTAGAAAATAATTTTTTTTAGTGATTATAAGTTGATCAGAATAGTTTTCAACATTTGTTAAAAGAAAACCATTGGGCGTTAAAACATCATAACAGCATCAGTACCTAATATTTTATGAGCGCCCAATGGTTTTCTTTTAACAAATGTTGAAAACTATTCTGATCAACTTATAATCACTAAAAAAAATTATTTTCTACTTTTTAGTGCAATTTTGTTTCAAAATAAAACCATTGTTTTTTAAAAAGTTTTTTTTAAGTTATTTTTGAAAATTGCGGATAGTTATTATTGGTACTTAGGTACAGGTGATCCGTCAGCCATTTTACTCCTAAACTAATATAGATACAAAAAAAAGTTTTATACAACTTTTTTTTAAGTTTATAATTAATAAAGCCGCTAATTTACTTTCTTAAACTTTGTAAAATCAATTAAAAGGTAAAAAAAAGTAAAAACATTATTAATTTGTTTAAATTGTAAAGCACAGTATTTTATTTCTAATTTAAATTTCTAATTAAAAACTAAACAATTATAAATAATAAATTAAATTCATTATTTTCTATCGTATTTAAAAAAAATATTTTAACAATACAATATTCTGTTAATATCCAACCTAAACAACGCACAACTACGCATTATATTGATTCCATATACCTAACGTAATAGTGAAAACTTGTGATGTATATAATTTTACGTATTACGCAACATTTTGATTCCTTACACCACAAGACCAGGAAGAGGAGGTCCCAATTAAAATTTATTAATTAAAATATATAAGTGAAATACTTATTATTTTTACTAGTCTTATCTCAGAATAATTATTTGTTTCGTTTCAAAATAAAGCACTAAAAATTGAATTGATTATTTATTCTGATGTACCCTATCCATTATAGCTGAAATATATTGGTAAAGTTTATACAATTTACTCTATTTTTTACAGTACCTAATTAAATTAAATTAAATAAAAATTAATGTATTTCCCGATTGTATGAAATTAAAATAATTAATAAAGACTAAAAAGTAAAAAATAAATAAATTAAAATTCTTTTTTTAAAACAATGGTTTTCTTTCAAATCAAAATGCACTAATAAATAACTTAAAAAAAACTTTTTAAAAAACAATGGTTTTATTTTGAAACGAAATTGCACTAAAAAGTAGAAAATAATTTTTTTTAGTGATTATACGTTGATCAGAATAGTTTTCAACATTTGTTAAAAGAAAACCATTGGGCGCTCATAAAATATTAAATACTGATGCTGTTATGACTTATGATGTTTTAACTCCCAATGGTTTTCTTTTAACAAATGTTGAAAACTATTCTGATCAACTTATAATCACTAAAAAAATTATTTTCTACTTTTTAGTGCAATTTTGTTTCAAAATAGAACCATTGTTTTTTAAAAAGTTTTTTTTTTAAGTTATTTATTTGTTACTTTTTGGACTTTAATTATTTTAATTCTATACAATAGAAAAATATATAAATTCTTCATTTTACAAAAATGTAAAATTTAAGTCCTAAATTTTCAATTTTATATTAATCAGCTAACCCAGTTATCTAACTTATTAAAATTTAAATTAAAATTGGGTCGCCATCTTGGGGCGTTCGCCATTTTTAATTTAGAATGACGTCATGTAGCTTATCTTATTCTACTCATCAAACCCTTTCATTTGATACGTCGGGGGTTGTAAATAAAAAGGAAAGCCGCCATTTTGATTTTAGAATGATGTCATGTAGCTTATTGTATTCTACTCCTCAAACCATTTAATTTGATACCCATGTCCTGGGAGTTCTGCAGTAATAAGTCACCCGCCATCTGGGGGCGTCCGCCATTTTGAATTTAGAATGGCGTCACGTAGCTTATCGTATTCTGCTCATGAAACCCTTTCATTTGATACCCATGTCAAGGGGGTTGCAAAAAAAAAGGTGAGCCGCCATTTTGGGGCGTCCGCCATTTTGAATTTAGAATAGCGTCACGTAGCTTATCGTATTCTGCTCATGAAACCCTTTCATTTGATACCTATGTCAAGGGGGTTGCAAAGAAAAAGATGAGCCGCTATCTTAGGGCGTCCGCCATTTTGAATTTAGAATGGCGTCACGTAGCTTATCGTATTCTACTCATGAAACCTTTTCATTTGATACCCATGTCAAGGGGGTTGCAAAAAAAAGGTGAGCCGCCATCTTGGGACGTCCGCCATTTTGGATTTAGAACGATTTTAGATATACTATATTGCATTGTCACCGGACTCATACACGTGTGCAAAATTTCAACTCAATTGGATAACGGGTAGTGGGTCAAATTTCAATAATTAAATTTGATCTAAATATATATACGTCATGTCGAACTTAATAAAACCATTTAATTTCTTTATTTTTATTTTAATATCTAAAAATTCCCTTTGTATCATCTTCGTAATGTAAACTGTTGGTAAAAATCTTTTTTTATATATGATAAAACACTAACGCACATTTTTATTGATAAAAAATTAATATAGGAGAGCCCTGGGGGGTGCCTGCTGCACGGGGCTCTACGCATCAGCGTACTAAGAGTATCGGTAAATCCGTTGCTGTTGGTAATATTTTTTTATAAGAACAAATAATTACACCATTATAACTATTAATTTGATATTTACATTAATGGCAACCATAATTAATTTTAATCGGATAGATTTATTATTTAGGCATAGCGGTTATATATACAAGTAGAATCAAAATATTGTCATCTATGATTAATTCTTTGCAGAAAAAAACCGGTTTTCATCTGGCAACACGGTTGGAAGTAAAAAAAATAGCAAGATAAAATATATATTTTTTTATAAATGCAAAATAGTGCTAAATATGAAACTAAAATATACAGCCCGGAGTCATAAAGACTATACTTTATAAAGACGCAAAATATGGCTATAAATAAAAAAATGTATTTTCTACTTTTTAGAATACAAACATAAAAAGTAGACAGGGGGGTCAAAAATAACTGCAGAAGTCAATATACACACTTAGATTCCTCCTAAATCCACTCCTTCTGGGAGACGTAGGAAGGTTTCAAAGTGAAAGGAACCAATATAGTTATGTAGATGTAAATATATATATACATACATATATACATAAACATTTTCAAAAATGGTGGCAAACTGTTCAGGGGGGTATGAAACGTCGAGAAATTTTGGTCCGACCCCTAGGTCCCGCCATCCGACCGACGCCAATAGTGTATGTGCCATATGGCAAATACACTAATGAGCTGTCTGTACAGAGATAGAAATTTATTTGTATATAATAAACAAATTTTGCACTATATTCTATCAAATTCAAAATTATGATTTTTACTCACCGGTGATGTTGCAGCAGTTCACCTGAAATAAAAAACAATAATATTATTAATCATATTTTTTTTTCATACACTTCTTAGAGTTCATGCATCCGTCTGTTTGTCTGTCCGTATGTCACAGGCCTCCCAATTCCCATCCACTCACTTATAAATTATCTATTAAGATAAAATATTGTATATACGGACGTAGATTGATGAGCCAAAACAGAAAATGTTAGTTTGTCTGTCAATCAGTTTGCAATGTTTTTTTTTGAAGGTACGTCATATTATGTCCCTTTTATGAAACATTTGCACAACCCTTGGAAGTAACATCTTATAGGTTAAGAACCACTGGTTTAGATTATAAAATTAGTTATATTTGTGTTGGTTATTCAATCCTAAACTTTTGTTGGCGAATATTCGAGACGAAGCTAAAATTAAGCAAGCTAAAATAAACATTCTTCAACCGTTTTGCAAGCTATTTCTTTTCTGATAAAAAAGGATAAATGTATACGTGTTTCTGGAATTTGTAATGAAATAAAGATGATATTTTTCTTATTTCCATTACTGATGTATTTGATTTATTTTTTAAGTGATATACTATTAAGAAAAGTTTTTTCCTCGTTGAAGTTTTAATGTTTTTCCTTTGTTTGTCTTATTTCTAATAACAATTTATTGAATTTTCTTTATTAAATAAAAAGCTTAATCGAAAATCTTTCATCTTTATAATTAATATGACGAAACTGAAAACCAAAGCTAAAGTTTTCGAAAAATGCATTTTTTTCTTAAGACATGTCGGAAAAACAACGTCTGGGTTTTTTTGACAGATTTTTCCCAGAAATTCAACCAAATTCAAAAAACAAAGAAATTCAAGTACAAAATACATAATATTGAACCATACGTATATAGTAGGTACACTATGTTCACACGGTACACTATGTTCGAATTGTAAATAGATGTACTATATTTTGCCTCGACGATTTGAAGGATAAAATGCTACCTGGTCAAACGAAGAACGTGTATACAAAAATGTGCAACGAGAAAGAATGTTTGGAATGTATCCTCTTCTCCCGCATATGTGTTATATTATGGTATAGTGGTAGATACATACGAACGGCAGTTGTGGTCGGTTCGCCTACTGGGTTCGAATCCCGGCGGGGACAGATGTGGCTAGAACTTTTTCCTACTGCCTCATGCCGAGAAACGATAATTCCTATACCGATTATATTGTTGAAGTTTTCCACGGTTTCCCTCAATTATAATTCCAGATGAATATCGAGATGGTTCCTTATTCAAGGCCATGGTCGATTACCTGTCAAACTCCCTATGCTCACAAAGTTGCCTACCTTATCCTAATTTCTTATAATTCCTCCATTCGCACAAATTGCTATTAATTAAGTTGAAGTTTAAAAAATAACGATAAAGTGGTAAATGGAAAATAATAGTGATGGTGCGAATGGCGTCTGTTATGACATAATTTCAAGAAACGGATGTTAAAAAAATTATTATTATCATTATTTTATTTTCTTTTTATAAGTTTTGTGAAAATATTTCCTTATGTATAAAAGACACAGTAATTAAATTTTCTTTCGTATAAAATAAATAATATTTTCAAAATGAATTTCAGCAAGCAAAACATTGAATCGTTTCAGCTTGATAAAATTAACAAGTTTTCCAGTAGAATTTCCATATTGAATGCGGTAAAACTAACATTTTCCTGCAGGACTATTTTCATTGCTTTCATCACATTTGCACAAAACTAACAAAATTTTCCAGGTGAATATGAGAGTTCGAGAAAATTAATTACTTGAAGCTTTTCTCAATATTAAAACAATTTTCACTGCATATGGAAAATGCAATACACACCGTGTTTTCATTGTACAATGTACATACAAACTGGTCAGTAGCGTTACTAGGGGCAGACGAAATACACAACCACCTACGTCCTACGACGTAACACAAGGTTATTTCCTATGACTCCTCCTTGTATTTTAATTTTTTCTTTTTTAACACGCTTATATTAGTTCCACCTGTATGTATGTATGTATGTATGTACGTAAGTAATGGATTCTTTATACGCGATTTTCACCCACTTCAAAACTTCAGATTGAACTGAAACTTTGCACACTTATCAAGGACCGATGACAATACAATAATTCAATAAGTTTTTTAGTCATGGAGATCCTGGATCTCCAGGACTAAAAAACTTACTGAATTATTGTATTGTCATCGCTCCTTGATAAGGTATGTAAGTAACGGATTCTTTATACGCGATTTTCACCCACTTCAAAACTTCAGATTGAACTGAAACTTTGCACACTTATCAAGGACCGATGACAATACAATAATTCAATAAGTGTTTTAGTCATGGAGATCCTGGATCTCCAGGACTAAAAAACTTACTGAATTATTGTATTGTCATCGCTCCTTGATAAGGTATGTAAGTAACGGATTCTTTGTACGCGATTTTCACCCACTTCAAAACTTCAGATTGAACTGAAACTTTGCACACTTATCAAGGACCGATGACAATACAATAATTCAATAAGGTTTTTAGTCCTGGATATCCTGGATCTCCAGGACTAAAAAAAAGCAAAAAACTTAGCACACTTACCAAGGATCGATGACAATACAATAATTCAATAAGTTTGTCCGATTATCTTGACCAGGATTTCCAGGACTAAAAAGCAAAAATAAATTATAATTTAAAAAAACTAAAAAACACGCTTTAATGGTAAACTGAACTAAAAAGTAAAAAATAATTTTTATTGTAAAAAAGCGTGGGGTGCTTTGTACCATATTTTCATACTTTATAACAACTGATATCGAGCACCCCATGCTTTTTTACAATAAAAATTATTTTTTACTTTTTAGTTCAGTTTACCATTAAAGCGTGTTTTTTAGTTTTTTTAAATTATAATTTTGATATTGGCAATATTATACTCCATCATGGTTAGTGCTGTAAAAATACGGTATTAAACTTTTTTGTGTATTAAACCCATAGTATAATACCGTATTTTTTCAGTATAAAACGGTTTTTTACTTTTTCACACGGTTACGGTGCATTTTTCGGTATTGCCAACTGCATAATAGGAAAAGTTCCTGTTCTCATACGTCACATGATGCACTTGAAAATTTTTTTTTTTTTAATTTTCTAATTTGCCCCCCAAAATTAGAATTCGTTTATTTACGCTATACGTTCATGATTGAGTCACCTAACTCTATATATGTACCAAATTTCAACTTTTTTCGTTTAGTAGATTCGGAGAAAATAAGCTGTACGACAGACTGACTGACAGACAGACAGACACGAGAGTGATCCTATAAGAGTTCCGTTTTTTCATCGGATGTAGGAAACCCTAAAAAAAAGATTTTTAATAAAACAGGACCCTCCATTGACGAAATGTGTGTCAACCATGTTAGAATATTCTAGAGAAGTGTTAAATATGCAAAACTGGTACATAAATAAAAATTATATCAGCATAAGTTTGTGTGAGGTCGTGATACAATAAATTTATCGCCGCTACTGTTTTTAATAGAGATCATATCAAGTATCACCTTTCATATATTGTGTTTATACAGGAAAGTGATGAAAAATTTCACTCTGACGTTGTTGAAGATTTCAAAATTTATACAAGGATTTATTTTTTCGCAAAATTAATTATCGATAGGATTGCCATAATTTGTTAGAGTTAATTCCGGACAGTCCAGCAGATTTGGAGATGAATCGCGGCAACCGTGAAGCGCGAACCACGAAAAATTTTTTTTGGTATTTTAATTCAAATGTCGGTTGTACAAATTGGGAAAACTAAGAGTCCGGACAAAAGTCCGGACATGGTTACTAAATCCGGACTAAATCTAGACGTATAGCAAGTCTAATTATCGATATTATGAAGTATTGGAAATACCTTGTATTATGTCCGTCTTGTGACTTCTTGTGATTTAATACGACGCGTTTCAGCAACGAGTTGCCATCTTCAGGTGTGGTTAATTATTTTTTAAAAAACACACATTGAGTATTCGTAACACTATATAATATTATGATGCTAAGCACTGTGTATTATGTCGTGGATTGTGAAGTACTGATTTAAATTATTAATAATAATTAACCACACCTGAAGATGACAGCTCGTTACTGAAACGCGTCGTATTAAGGTATTTTCAATACTTCATAATATTCATATATTGACTTGGAGACCCAACACTCTAAAAAAGGTATCTAATTATCGAGTAATAATAAAAGAAGATAATCCCCAAACATCCCTCAGTTTATTCTTTCCTAAAGGCACAAAAATAGAAATTAGCCAAAGGTAATATTATTAAATTATACAGATAAATACAGTTAAATAAAAGCTTGTAAAAAGTACACATAACACGTGCGTTTACAAACACTTTTGTTTGTTTTGCGTCGTTCGCCGGGTGTCTTGTGCTGGCCGATCCAACTCTCCCGCCGCCATTTCTCCCGCGAGAGTGGCGGGCGTGCTGGACTGACGTCGTTCGTAATAGATTCGACGGTTGTATACAAAGTTTGATTTTGACCAAACTTTCGGCTGGTTTTGGATCGAAGCCGAATGTGCGGCCGTAGGTGGCCGAAGCCGAAGCTTCGGTCAGACACTATACGTAAGTTAGTTTTTTGATAAACGCTTTAGCAGCACCAAGGCCTTATTATTAAATTCTATTGTGCAGAAAGAAACCTATTAACGATATTAAATAGAAATGAAAAACTACATGCGGAGCCCAGCAAAGCAGCGCATGCATTTTTTTAAATATCTATGCAATTTATGCAACCCATATTTTACGATCCTACATAGAATGTTGCATTAAAGATATCGCAAAATTATGGATGAACTATTTTCTCTATTTAACTTCTATTTTAGAGCTTACGTTGCGGTCTTAATTTTAATTAAGGTAATGAAGTCCTTCCACCGCATTGAAATTCTATACTAATTTAATAAAGAAGAAAAGTTTGCTTGTGAGTTTGTATGTAGGGGGTAATCTCTGGAACTACTGAGCCGATTCTAAAAATTCTTTCACTAATAGAAAGCTACATTATCCCTGAGTGCTATAGGCTATATTTTATTTTGAAAAATTTCTCGCGGGGGGCATATTATAAAGAGATAAAATTTGTTTGTATGTAGGGGGAAATCTTTGGAACTACTGAACCGATTCTAAAAAATTTTTTACTAAAAGAAAGCTACACTATCACTGAGTGATATAGGCTATATTTTATTGTGATAAATTTTTCGCGGGGGATATTATAAAGAGGTAAAATTTGTTTGTATGTAGGGGGCAATCTTTGGAGCTACTGAACCGATTCTAAAAAATTTTTTACTAATAGAAAGCTACACTATCACTGAGTGATATAGGCTATATTTTATTGTGATAAATTTTTCGCGGGGGATATTATAAAGAGGTAAAATTTGTTTGTATGTAGGGGGCAATCTTTGGAACTACTGAACCGATTCTAAAAAATTTTTTACTAATAGAAAGCTACACTATCACTTAGTGATATAGGCTATATTTTATTGTGATAAATTTTTCGCGGGAGATATTATAAAGAGGTAAAATTTGTTTGTATGTAGGGGGCAATCTTTGGAACTACTGAACCGATTCTAACAAATTTTTTACTAATAGAAAGCTACACTATCACTGAGTGATATAGGCTATATTTTATTGTGATAAATTTCTCGCGGGGGAAGTATTGCAGCAATACTGGGGGATATTATAAAGAGGTAAATATGTAGGGGGCAACCTTTAGAACTACAGAACCGATTCTAACAAATTTTTTACTAATAGAAAGCTACACTATCACTGAGTGATATAGGCTATATTTTATTTTGATAAATTTGTCGCAGGGGGATACCTAATTCCTGTGGGATAGTAACAAAACGTAACACTAAAATTCTTTTGCATTTTAGCGTATTGGAGGAATCCTACTAATATTATAAACACCACCAACCCGACTTCGCTTCGCAGAGGAATAATTTCTCGAGGGGGATAATATATTATAAATTGTTAGCACCCGGGCGAAGCCGAACGGGACCGTTAGTATACTAAATACATTGGATAAGTTCTACGCCTAATTTAATTGTACTCTTAATATTGTACTGTTACGGACCACCCTGTATATAACCGACAGGCAAGAGTTCTGAGAAACGGGGGTCCGCTTACTGTAACAACTGGTACCTGCACGAAAGTTCTAGAGAAAGCGAGAACACACTAAGCTTATGCACGCAGCATATATAAACAGCAGTCAACGGTGAGCGACAAATAGTGCGTCTGATATAAATACAGTGAATATAAATATTTAAAACATAAATAACTAGAAAAAAATAGTCCTGGTATATAGTTAATTGTTACGAGTTATTGTATATAGTTGTTTGTTTTGCTTTGTAATTACTGTTTAGTTATTGTTTATATTAGAAATCGTGTCCATCGTGATTATAATAAAATTAAGCAAAATCGCAGGATAGTGGACAAAATAAATATTGTTATTTTTATGATTGTACTTGAAAAAGTCTAAACGTCGTACATTTAATTTAATAAATCAAATTATTTTGTCCACTATCCTGCGATTTTGCTTAAGTTTATTATTGTGTTTTTAATTATTGTAAATAAATATTTATTCCGCCAACTCAGAAAACAGTTTTGTAATAGTACCTACGTTTCGGAATACTATTCCATCGTCAGGAGCATAAACTTGATATTTCTGACGATGGAATAGTATTCCGAAACGTACGTTAACAATACAATTAAATTAGTTATAGAACTTACCCAATGAGACTGTCAAAAATTTAAAAAAAAATAATATACCTATGACCGTTTCCTATTAGAGACCTTTGCCACAAACACAATGGCGTTTATTTCATTTCAATACTGTCTTTAAGATATTACGCAAATACAAATTTTAATAACTGCTTACGTCACCAGCCAAAATCAGATGAACTTAGTTGTCGAGCATCTATAATCTACAATAAATAAAAATGTTCACAGTTCGCTTTTCTATTGAATAAAGCTTCTCTATTTTTTAAGTGTAACTCAGTATCTAAAAGCGTTTTCAGTTGGTTAAACTTTGTAACACTAGGCCGCACTAGTGTAAACTTTCATCAAAAACCGTGTTCGACTGGTCAGTGTAGAGCGCTATCATGTTTGGCTGGGCGGCGGTGGGATGCTAGTGTGACCTTCAGTGTTACACTTTTACCACCGTCGCAGGGAGGTCGTGTAAAGAAAGTGCAACATGAGAGAGTAATGGTCTACACGAAGAGCGGGTACACTACTCAGCACTGACACGGTGATAGTGTTTACTTGTGCAAAACTATGCGCCACTAGTGTAAAAATGTGCATAAAAGAAAACTATAATGTTGTGACGACAGTGTAGAGGAATAATAATTATCATTGTTGTTATAAAAAACACATTAGTAGTAAAAACGAAGTGAAGAGATTCTCTTTTTGCAAATTAAAATCCTTAACTTCTAAAAGCTGTAGATTAATTTTTTAAATAACACCACCGCAAAATAGGCGGCAACATAAAAATGATATTAAAAAAAGTAACAAAATACTCATATAACAAATATACATTTAATATTACATTATGAGAAATAAGTTAGGGTTTTTTATAATTTACAAAATATAATACCTATAGATATTCATACTAACTATTGTAGTATTTCATACGTGGGCTGGTATATGATTATTCTATGCGAAAAATATACTGTTAAAGATCAGTAGCGGAACTAAGAAGATAAAAATATAATTTTATAGAGTTTCTCATATTATTATAACATGTTATATGAAGAATACATTCATAATACATTGCATGAGCTACGAAAAATTCCTAAAGTTGTTTCCTTTTTGTGTTTTTTCCCTCTAAAACTGAAGTGATTTTGGTTATTTTGGTATTTTTATAAACCTTATCGAAAGCTTCGCCGACAAATAATTGAATAAATCCATAAAATGTCACCACCTCATTTTTGAAGTTATACTTCTTTTGGTGCGTTATGGAAAAATGATGGGAGTGAATTTTTACGTTTTAACACCATGAAGTTAGTCGAAAGTAACACCATGAAGTTAGTCGAAAGTAACACCATGAAGTTAGTCGGAAGTTCATGATTGTAATACCCTATTATCACCAGTCACAATGTGACAAGAGCGTTTTGAATAACATTAATAAAAGCTATTGCTATACAAACGCTCGTTTATGCCGCTTTCGTTAAATATGAGTTCGTACTCCAACACCCGTACTGTTCACATTATTTTTTTTCATGATTATAATACCCTATTACATAGCACTGCTATGTAAGATGTGCGTGGTTTAACAGATAGCGCCGCCGCGTTATACGCAATAGGTCTCAAGTTCGAATCTCAACACAAACATACTTTTGAAGTTTTTTTTTTAATAAATAATTAGATATAAATATAATACTCTCTCGGCCGGTTTCCACTTTTAATGTCGAGCGCGCTCTTTTTGATTTAGCGACGGACGAAATCCGTTCGGATTTCGTAATTAATAATTTATTAAATTAAAATAATTTATTTACTATCTTTATTTTATTATTTTATCGTCTTTTTTACAAACGTTTAGTACTGGCACGCGGGATAAAATTTTTGGAGTTATTTTTATTTTGTTACGCCAAAGAAGTATAACTTCTGACGTGCGTACATAAGTACACACACACTCTTTTTTTTTAATATGAATGTTCTTAATTTCTTCAACATTAATCTCAGATATTTCAGAAACCAATCACTTTAACCTGGTACTTTATTAAATTATTATACAAAAGATGCTCAGAATGAGGCATTTTTCTGAGAGTAGTTCTTTCAATAATTATCCACGAGAGATTATAATGAAAATTTTTCGTTGGAAAGCAGCCAATTATATAATTGATTCGAAACATATTGGAAAAAATCATTTTACCAACCAAATAATTTTCACTTACATGATGAGCTCTCGCTAGAACGAAGATTCAAACCTACTACCTAGCTATAATAAATTAACTCTCGCATGTAGTGAAAATCAATTGATTCCGAAGCATATAAGGGGAATGTTAGATTAGTAATCTTGTCACGGTTGAGTAAATGTAAGCTCATTCCGCCGCGAAAGTGGAAAGGTTCAGATTAGAGTCCTGACTGTGACTATGGTTGGTAAAATGATTTTTTTCCGATATGTTTCGAATCAATTATAATGGCTGCTTTCCAACGAAAAATTTTCATTTGCAATTCAGCCGTATAAATCATTAATTTAGAGATTATAATATTCCTTATAGATTTCTAGTCTATGATATGGATTGTTCCACGCTAATCGTACGCACTGTATATTATACTGGAGTCCGAACGCTACGTCATCAGCCTAAAAATATTTTGTTTTTAGGGTTCCGTACCTCAGAATGAAAAAACGGAACTCTTATATTTTCTTTAAGTCTAATGTTGCCAATTAAGTAAGTGACAGTTGACTGGCCTGCAAGGATAGGTATTTAAGTAAATAATATTAATATAGCATACGCCACTGAGTTCAAGTAGGCTGAGACTGAGAACAACTGCCTTTGCCGAGTGGTGACGTAGCGGTGTTTAACTTACAGCGTTCTATATTATCATGAACAACGCTGTATCCTCCGCGTAAACAGATTATTTTGTAGGTATACAAAATAACTACCTACCTACACGATATTATATTTTCATCAATAAAATACCATCTTATGTCAGTTTTAAAATAGAATATATTCAGACTTTTTTGCACTAAAAATAGACGAAACACAATTTCAAAAAAGCTGCCCACTTCAACGGCCTATCACTGTGAAAAGCGTAGAATATTTCTTTCTGTCAGACAGTTTATTCAGGCATAAAATGTACAGAGAGTGTTATTTCTTTTCAAAACTTTTTTGTCTTCCTGGCCAACACAAAGTACTTATACAGAAGCAAAGAGCAGAAATGCATGTAGATCTGAATAAAATATTTGTATCACGTCACGAATAATCCGGGAGGTTACTGTACTTGGGGAGATCACAGCACACCATATGACTTCACCACACTGACCAAGAAGGTTATAGAGACGTTTATAAGCATTTAAAAGTGAAGCCAGTTGCCATTATTTAGTCAGCTCATTCATTTTATTTGTAAGAAGAAGAAAAGAATAATTGAAAATGTTTTCGTTGGAAAGCAGCCAATTATATAATTGATTCGAAACATATTGGAAAAAATAATTTTACCAACCATAGTCACAGTCAGGATTCTAACCTGGGTACCTATTGTGTAACTCATTTCTAGTGATATCACTAAAGTGAGATTGTTCACGCGAATATGCATTTTTCGCACTAGTGAAATAGAACCATTTAACGTGAATTTATTCGCCATCGAATTTGTCAGTGAAACGTGAAATATTTCACGTTTCGATGGCGAATAAATTCACGTTAAATGGTTCTATTTCACTAGTGCAAAAAATGCATATTCGCGTGTGAACAATCTCACTTTAGTGATATCACTAGAAATGAGTTACACAATAGGTACCCTGAACCTTTTCATTTTCGCGGCGGAATGAGCTTACAATACTTAACCGTGACATGATTACCAAACTAATATTTTCTTTATATGCTTCGGAATCAATAGATTTTCACTACATGCGAGTGTTAATTCAATATATAGCTAGGTTGTAGAAGTGAATCTTCGTACTAGCGAGTAAAATAATTTTAACTTTCATGATGAGCTCTCGCTAGTACGAAGATTCACTTCTACAACCTAGCTATATTGAATTAACATCTAGAATTCATTTATATTTTTTTTTACCTATGTTAATACGTGACATTGAGAACGTTTTTTTTTAATATCTCAGGATCCACTGAACCGATTTGACTCAAAATCTAATCAGATCTAAGTTAAAGGCTGATAAACACAATAGAACAGTCGGCATGGCCGTATGTTGTTCCGTTTTTACGATATCGAAGGCGAAAAATTGACCACATACACACACACACATACATGGGAAGTAAAAATGATAACAAAATTGAATCTGCTACCTATTTGATTTTTACTTCCCACCTCTACTATGGTAGGGAAGTAATGGATTTAGTCCGAAAAAAATATTTCGAGATTTTAACAGATCTTCACGTTTTGAGACCCTAACAATCGTTTAAAATCATTTTATGACTGATGTCTGTACGTGTGTGTGTGTATGTGGTCAATTTTTCGCCTTCGATATCGTAAAACGGAACAACATACGGCCATGCCGATTGTTCTATTGTGTTTATCAGCCTTTTAATCTGATTAGATTTTGAGACAAATTGGTTCAGTGGATTCTGAGATATTAAAAAAAACGTTCTCAATGTCACGTATTAACATAGGTAAAAAAAATTATAAATGAATTCTAGATGTTATAATATGAAAAAAATGTAAATATTTTTTTTCTCTAAAATGTACAGTTTTCGAGAAAAAAAATATTTTACTAAAAAAAATAAAAATTGTACGTAAATCAAGATAACCATGATTTTTGTTATATTAAGCTAGCCATCAAGATCACCAAACAAAAAAGAGGGCCATGCTTTTTTTCAAAGAATAAAAAAGAGTGTTTATTTTTTGCAAATATTTACTAGGTGGGAAGTATAGGACTGGTCATCAGTCGAATTTTTTTCATCGTATTATCTGTTAAATTCATTAATAAAATTTTACTAGTGTTGTCCAGTAGACTTTTGTACGGTCAGAGCTTGGACTATCACGGATTATACGATGTAAACTAACTCCCGATTTTAAAAGCTTCATGGTACTAGGGTTCTGTGTTCTATTTTCCTGTGTTACTTGTGCATTCACAGTTCTCGAAAATACGTCAGATGAATAAAATAACAGGTGGAAACTACATTCATAAGTTTTCTTATATCTTCACACAGAAACAGAAACAGACATTGAAAGAAAAACACAAAAAAATAAAATACTTAACCTCTATATGACTCCATTGTGTTGTACCTATGCAGGGGATTAGCGCATTGGTGCATTGAATCAAATGACGATGGCCGTTTCAACATGCGCTTATTAAAAAATTCGACTGATGACCAGTCCTATACTTCCCACCTAGTAAATATTTGCAAAAAATAAACACTCTTTTTTTTTATTCTTTGACTAGGCCCAAATAACCTTAGCTGTTGGTGGTCTTTAAAACACAATTTAATTTTTATTCTTTGAAAAAAGCATGGCCCTCTTTTTTGTTTGGTGATCTACTGATGGCTAGCTTAAAATAGCAAAAATCTTGGTTACCTTGATTTACGTACAATTTTTATTTTTTTTAGTAAAATATTTTTTTCTCGAAAACTATACATTTTAGAGAAAAAAATATTTACATTTTTTTCATATTATAACATCTAGAATTCATTTATATTTTTTTTACGTATGTTAATACGTGACATTGAGAACGTTTTTTTTAATATCTCAGGATCCACTGAACCGATTTGACTCAAAATCTAATCAGATCTAAGTTAAAGGCTGATAAACACAATAGAACAATTGCATGCCCGTATGTTGTTCCGTTCTTAAGATATCGAAGGCGAAAAATTGACCACATACACACATACACACACACATACACACACATACACATACACACACACATACACACACACACACATACAGACATCAGTCAGAAAATGATCTTAAACGATTGCTAGGGTCTCAAAACGTGAAATCTGTTAAAATCTCAAAATATTTTTTTCGGGCTAAATCCATTACTTCCCTACCATAGTAGAGGTGGGAATACGTGATATTGAGGACGTTTTTTTGAATATCTCAGGAACCACTGAACCGATTTGTCTCAAAATCTAATCAGATCTAAGTTAAAGGCTGATAAACACAATAGAACAATCGGCATGCCCGTATGTTGTTCCGTTCTTAAGATATCGAAGGCGAAAAATTGACCACATACACACACACACATACACACACACACATACACACACACACACACACACACACACATACAGACATCAGTCAGAAAATGATCTTAAACGATTGCTAGGGTCTCAAAACGTGAAGATCTGTTAAAATCTCGAAATATTGTTTTCGGACTGAATCCATTACTTCCCCACCATAGTAGAGGTGGGAAGTAAAAAGGGACACACTAATAAACTCATTTCACAGCCTACTTATTATACTGGGTTGATCCCAAAAAATTGTCTATAAACTGATAGCGTCTGATAAGTAATAAAGTTATTAAATTTTATTAATTCAATGAAATAATTTAATCGAGGGAAATTTGTTTGAATTAAATTTGTAGACGTTATGATATATTTGTAATTACATTGATCAAATGTCGTGGGATCAATTGTCGTTGGGATCAAATGTCGTTGGGATCAGTTGTCGTGGTATAAAATTGCTGGGATCAAATGTCATACGGAACCGGTTTATAATCTGGAATTTGGGTTATGCGTTTTTATCTAAAATACTTTGCTTTTTGTCATTAACAGGTTTGAATCCAACAGAAAAAGGACAATTTTTCAATAAATCCCAGAAACATAATAATATGTGTTGGAAGTACCGGTGCTGATGGTGGGAGAACGTGTCTCTAGTCGTTTTTACAAGTATTTTTCTCATAATGTATAAAATGGCTAAAAATATAATTTCAAATACGTAAATATTTTTTTAATAAGCTTCTATAACAATGTTCTAAAAGGAAATAAAATATTAGTAAAAAAACTTTTTAGAGACAAGTTTTTATTGAAATGTACTAAAAAGGAAAAAATAATAGTTATTAATTTTGGATCATAATTATTATAAAAGCGGGGGTTGCGACTAATAAACTATCATAGAGATTACAATCCCCGCTTTTATAATAATTATGAACCAAAATTATTAAATATTATTTTTTACTTTTTAGTACATTTCAATAAAAGCTAGTCTCTAAAAAGTTTTTTTTTACTAATATTTTATTTTGTTCACTTTAGTCTTTCAAAATTTTACCCCTCTTTGACACCCGTAGGGGTTGAATTTCGAGAAATCCTTTCTTAGTGGATGCTTACGTCAGAAAAGGAACCAACTCTCCAAATTTCAAGTTTCTAGCTTCAGCGATTTGGTCTGGGCGTTGATTAGTCAAAAAAACCCAAACATCCCGTTTGAACCCCTTAGGGGTTGAATTTATTTCTAAAAACGATTTATCCATGTATTGTCATCGGGAATACGCATATGTGTACAAAATTTCAATTCGATCGGATACGTGGAAGTCGTTCAAAATTGACTTGCAAGATTTGACCTAAACAAACACACAAACAAATCAACATACATTGCAAGTTAAATAAAATCTTGTAAAAAACATTTAAGTTCATAATTAATATCTAATTATAAAAGCGTGGGCCGTGACTGTAATAAACTATCACAGACTTTACAGCCCACGCTTTAATATTATTGTGCACCTAAATTAAGTATCATTATTTTCCTTTTAGTAAATTTTAATAAAAATTTGTTTTTAAAAAAACTTCTACCTATTTTTTTTAAGTAAATGATGAGACAATGACATTGAATGCAAAATTGATTGAGCAATAATCAAAACATTTTACTATTTACTCAGATCTACTTATGAAGAACCTGTTAAAAGTTTTTTTTTTATTTATTCTGATATGGAAAGTTATGATTATTCACCACCTACAAGTTTATGAAAAGTTTTACACGAGGGAAAAACTTCCAACAACTTTTTTTAACTTCCTACAAAAAATATAAATAAAATTGTATTTCTTCGATTTGAAAAGTGCAATATTTTTGGTAACACGATAACGATGTTTGACATGTTAAATATGTATAAACGTGAAAAAAATGAGTAAAATGGCGTTAAAAATAGTTTGATTTATTGATTACAACCTGAACTAGCTATAACATTCTTTTCAGTTCAATACCGCGGCGTGGGGGGAAATAAAAAATGTTGGTGTCCTCCGATCGCATTTGGATAGCATTTAACTTTGTAGTTAATGTTGAAGAACTCTATGATATAGAAAGATTGTGATCCATAGATGATGTAGAAATTAGGAGAGAAAAAACTCAGTGGCAAAAGGATCAAATAAAATTTGCAATACTGATGATTAAATTTGCATTTATAAGCTTACGTTTCGGTGCTCATTGCTCTGAGGATGATGCAATGAGCACCGAAACGTAAGCTTATAAATGCAAATTTAATCATCAGTATTGCAAATTTTATTTGATCCTTTTGCCACTGAGTTTTTTCTCTCCTAATTTGTAGTTAATATTAAAGAAGAAAATACAGTGCCAAATAGTTTTTAAAAATTTATTTAATCATAAACGCTTTCGGACAACCATTTGTTTTCCATCATCAGATGTTCAGCTAAGCTAAAAATGGTTGTAATACTGCAGGTACTAACTAATCGTATCCGTTCAGATAAGATTAGTTACAAGCAACTAGGTCCTGCAGTCAGGGTCAATTCTGATTGGTCGAATACCCTATCTGGATGACATCAAGACGGGGTTTTTTCGACCATTCAGAATGGACTCTGACTGCAGGGCCTAGTCGCTTGTAAATTAGTTAGTACAGTATTACAATTTTTAGCTTAACTGAATATCTGATGATGAAAAACAAATATCCGAATGGGCTTATGATTAAATAAATTTTTAAAAACTATTTGACACTGTATTATCTTCTATCTTCTACATTGTAACAAACGATTAACATTTTTTTAACTATTAGCTGTCAAAAATAATAAAATAAAATTGTTTATAAAAATTAAACTAGTGAACGCGTTTTAGTAAATGCAAATAGGGTTCTAGTCTGATAGCAAACGAAGCGAATAAAATATGGTTACGGATCACCCTGTATATGAACGGCGGTGTCTGACGTTGAGCACACTGGTGCCTATGCGAAGTTTCTAGACAACGCTAGAGAATACGAGGACGCACTGAGTGTACACCGCGCGCCAGTATATAAGCAGCGAGTCGACGGGAATCGGGCAATCAGTGAATGGTGAGTCGTGCCATCAAGTGGATCAGTGATATAAATATTAGTCAATCAACGGTCGAATCAGTCAGTACAGTGATATAAATAGTGGAGTGGATGTAAATAAATAGTACTGAAGTAACTGAGTAAATGACCGACATAAATAAACGTTAGAAATAAATCTGATATAAATACAGTGACATAAATAATTACAATTAAATAATCCTTGTATATATAGTTATTTGTTAAGTGTTATTTAAGTGGCTCGTTTAGTTCAATAGTTACCGTTAAGTTTTTTTTATTGTTAGAACTGACTTTTCGTTTTTGCATTTATTGTTGTTGTATTTTTAAATATTGTAAATAAATATTTATTCCGCCAACTCAGAAAACAGTTTTGTAACAATATAAACCGAAGCGATTCGTCAAAAATTGCAATCTGTAGAGCTCGGACGTACGTACATACTAACCGACATGCGCTGTTCGGGATTTTCAGTTACAATTTTAGGAGTAATTATGAACTCGAATCAATCTAAAAATGGTTCCATTTTATAGAACAGAATCTTCCCTTTTCAAAAAGTTACAATTTGAATGGATTTCGTGCGAAATTATCCTAGATATAACTTCTTGTCTGAACGAAGCTCAGCTCTGACGCGCAAAGCGATAATAGAGCACATCCGCTAGTAGGTAATCTAGTTTTGCGAAAGCCTGCCTCTGTGTATAAAAGGAATTAGTAAGTACCTGAGAGGTTTTAAAATTTTACTAATCACACCCCTGGCTACCCTTATAGCGTTAAAGAGAACCTTCATGTAAAGTATTAATAATATATTACTTATAATTGAAAGTGTACGGCTTTTTAAGAAATTAACTCTCTCCGTCGTCTTTCATTGAGAAGCATTCAAAAGCAAATTTTCTAATTTATGACCTGAATAAAACGACAACAAATAACCTGTCAAACATTTTCGTCAAATAAAATATTGAAAGACGTGTGTTAAATAATATACAGAATGTCTAAAAAATTTAATCTACTTCTAATGAGTCATTTTCCTGAGAGTAGTTCTTTCAATTTTTTCTTATTTAATTCAAAAATGACATATGGAATAGAAGTATGGGGCAATTCTTGTGCAGCTCATAGAGTCTTTTTAGCTCAAAAAAAAGTCATAAGATTACTTTCTGATGCTCAGTTTAATGAACCGTGTAGACCTCTTTTCAAACGGCTTATGATCCTTACCTTCTATGATCAGTATATTTACCACTGTTTAGTACACATTAAAAAAAATATTAACAAATTTCCAAAACATTCAACAATTCATTCTCATGATACTCGGAAAAAATCCAACCTGTGTTTGCCCCTAAATAAATTTACGCATACGAGGTACGGCCCCAATTATCTGGGTTTGCAATTTTATAATAAACTGTTGCCGGAGACAAAAGCGTTACCTATTCATAAAAGCGTATCTTGCTACTTATAAATTGTTTTTATGATTACCAACATTTTTTAAATATTGGTGCTTACATCTAATTGTATTGTAGACTTTTTTATATGTATTTGACTTGTATTTGACCGGTATACGGTGAAGCCAATACAAATAAATTTATTATTATTATTATCCACGAGAATCAGCACTTGTGGTAGGTACAAACATTATTTATTCCCCATAGTGCCGTGTCATTTTAGTGGTGTAACTTAATTATTAAATTATTATTATCATTAAATTAATTAAATAATTAAGTTATATAATTAACTAAATTTGATACGAAAAAATTTTGAAACACTTAAAAAACAAAATAAAATATAAGTAAAAAAACTTTTCTGCAGTATAATGGAACTCTCGATGTGCGAGCCTGACTCGCATTTGGCCGATTTTTAAAAGCAAATCAACTACCTGTAATTTATTGGTGGTCTGATCTCTCACAGTATTTTTTAGAAGAAAAATGCATCAACTTTCATGATTATTGATTAGAATTAAACTGTTGATTATAGACGTACGACAGCACTGGTCATTAGCGTTTATCGACACTTCTATGTTACAGCAATTTTTAAAATTTAAAGCCTTTCGCATGTAGTGGATAAGTTAAACAGTATTTAGTACATGGTGGGGTCGCGTTATTAATCGGGCAGGGTATGTTACACACGATTGCCGGATTATCAATTTTGTCGGATTATATATGTTGATGTTATATTTATACTCAAAGAAACTGAAAAATAAATAAATAAAAAAAAAGAAAAAAAAATACGTCAGCATAACAGTTCAAAAAAAAATAGAGTGCCGCCCTAAACCTGTGTCCGGCAGTTTTTTTACTAGAGCATTAAGTAATCCGGCATACCTACCTGTTACTTTGTTCTGTCTGTAATTAGGAAGGAAGGGATATTAACGGAACGAAATTAAAAATTCGGGTACGCCGGTTTATAAGAGGTTCCGTGTTAGACGGGGGCCGGATTAGCGCAACCTCACTGTATAATAAGAAGTAATTAAATGCTAACTTTGATGTAACTGGAAGTTAAACAGATGAGAGGTTATTTATTTATTTGAAAAGAAATTAATTTTGAAAATGAATTTTAATTTTAAAGATAAGAATATTATTTAATTACCTAGTCTTTTATATTTTTTTTTGGCTTGAGAATGGCCGGGCGTGAAGCAATGCTGTTGTTTACATGGCGTTGCTATGGTTCCTCTATTATAAGTCCCCAGTTCCCGGGTTCTAACCCGAGAGCTGGTAAAAGTGTCAATTGGATTTTCAATTTATTTTTAAAAAAAAATAATGAATTGAAAATATGAATTGGTCCTAGGCCTAAATAACCTTAGCTGTTGGTGGTCTTCAAAACACAATTTTAATTTTTTTCTTTTATTTTTGATGACGTCGGAAATATACTTAAATTTTTCGGAAAATTCTGAGATGAAAAAATTTTTAAAAACCCTACTATAAAATTGAATGGAATTGTAAATTATAGACGCTCGACAACTGAGGTCATAAGCGTCTAAAATACTATAAATTTATACAACCAGTTCTGAATGTGTGTAATCTAACAGCTTCGGCGTAATTTAATTTTGAATACAGTTAGTCGAATCAGCTTGTATATGCATTTTTTGCATTACAAAGAAGGAAAAGGGAAAAGCGTCGATACAAAGTTGTCGATAATCAATCATTATATTTGAACTTTGACGCTAATTTGACGTCCCGTCGCTATAATAAGGTGACCTTGGCGATTGGGCTCGCCGGGGAATACCGTCAGCTGACGTTTGCGAATCCGAATCATCGTTGCCAAATGTATAAAATAAAATTACAGCGTAAAAACTATAACGAAATTTAACAATTTTAAGGAAAAACAAAACAACTTCAAAATGAAAGAAGAGATTTCTCGAAATTCAGCCCCGAGGGTGGCCAAAAGGGGGTACAATTTTGAAAGACTAAAATGAACAAAATGAAATATTAGTAAAAAAAAACTTTTTAGAGACAAGCATTGAAATGTACTATAAAAAGGAAAAAATAATATTTAATAATTTTGGTTCACAATTATTATTATAAAAGCGGGGGTTGTAATCTCTTTGATAGTTTATTAGTCGCAACCCCCGCTTTTATAATAATTATGAACCAAAATTATTAAATATTATTTTTTCCTTTTTAGTACATTTCAATAAAAGCTTGTCTCTAAAAAGTTTTTTTTACTAATATTTTAAATAAATAAACTTGTTGTTTGTAGTTATATGTTATACCTATAGCAAAAATGAATGTCAAACACCTATTTTATATAAAGTTAACGTAAAACAAATTCAAAATATTTTTGAGAAAAATATTAATCTCACAGATATTTATCATGTGGTGTGAGTTTCACAGGTCTCAGCAGAACAAATGAAATTTGTCAGTCGACCACTTGTTTCAGGAAATATAATAAAATAACCTGTCATTTAAACCCTAAAACGTACCGCGCCTTTCACCAGTTTGTGACCGAGCGTAGAATGATTATTTTACAGAGTACAGTGTGATCCAGTGGTTAGCGTCGCGGCCTCTGGATCAGACTGTCGTGGGTTCGAATCCCGCCTCCGTTCATGGATATTTGATGATGTCATTTAGTTTTAAGTGAGTTATGTTATTTGATGTAATCAAGACGCTAATGACCTAAGTTGTCGACGCGTCTGTAATCTACAATAAAAAAACAAATAAAAATAAAATAAAAGATGATGAATATACTTCAATCACTTGTGTGTTTAATAAAGAATAATTGGAAATGAATGAATCCTCACAAGATATAAAATTAAGTAAGCAAATATAACAATTTATTTACCACTGCTACATGTTTCGACATAGATATGTCATCTTCAGGCAGAATCTTTTTCACCTAATTAGTCATTTAGCTAAAAATTAAACATTAAAATTTGTTAAAATATTGTTAAAAAAACTTTGATTCTATTATATTATGTTTTTGAAGTTAATATGGTAAAAATTAAAATATAATTAAAATTATGAAATATATTACCTTTGAAGTTGCAAATAAGGTCCCATTGCCATAAATTTAATGAAAAAGAATCAATGAAGAATTGAAATCCCAGCAACAAAGTTTCAGAACAGAATTATGAATTATATGTGTCATATTGAGTCAATAAATGTAGAATTAAAATGTACATTTTAAATATTATTATGATTAAAGGGGGTTGACTTTACCCCTGGCACCATGAACTTCCGACGCGACGGGCCTTAATGTTAGTAATTGGATTTTGTATCTACGAAATTAATTTTGATTTAAAATCTGTTTTAATTTCTAACATCGAGTAGAATTTAGAAAATGTTGAAAAATCAAATTGTCACAAATGGGCACAAGTTGTCTGTAAACATTATCCTGACCGTGTTTTGAAATGGCGTGGCGTTAAATTGCTTTATCCACTGCTAAATAATGTGTCTTGTTTGACAGGCGAGAAATTTTTCCTAGCTGCTGGCGAGAAAAATTTTATTCTTTTAAAAATAATCTCATATGTATACCCACACGTAAAATTATATCCAGAAGAGAAAGTCCACTTGTCAGTTATGCGGGCTGCGATCTGCATATCATTCTGAACCACTGAACGGGAGGCACTGGATTTGAATCCCGACTAAAATGGGTATGACATAGCTCATAGAGCTTTCGCCTTTTAGACTTTAGATGGTAGACAGTAATTTCTGTGTAACGCTACCTCTAACAAACACAGTGCGTTAGAAAATTTAGATTTTTGAGAAATAGAGATTCGGCGTTCCCGATCATATTTTTGAAGCTAGGGGATTCGGGTAAACGCCAGATAGAAGACAAAGAAATCAAACTACAGATCAGTCAGGGGAATTTTTTGATAAAAATTCGACTGATGACCAGTCCTATACTTCCCACCTAGTAAATATTTGCAAAAAATAAACACTTTTTTTTTATTCTTTGAAAAAAAGCATGGCCCTCTTTTTTGTTTAGTGATCTACTGATGGCTAGCTTAATATAGCAAAAATCATGGTTACCTTGATTAACGTACAATTTTTATTTTTTTTAGTAAAATATTTTTTTTCTCGAAAACTGTACATTTTAGAGAAAAAAAATATTTACATTTTTTTCATATTATAATATCTAGAATTCATTTATATTTTTTTTTACCTATGTTAATACGTGACATTGAGAACGTTTTTTTTAATATCTCAGGACCCACTGAACCGATTTGACTCAAAATCTAATCAGATCTAAGTTAAAGGCTGATAAACACAATAGAACAATCGGCATGGCCGTATGTTGTTCCGTTTTTACGATATCGAAGGCGAAAAATTAACCACATACACATACACACATACATACACACACACACACATACATACAAACACACACATCATTACAGACATCAGTCAGAAAATGATCTTAAACGATTGCTAGGGTCTCAAAACGTGAAAATCTGTTAAAATCTCGAAATATTTTTTTCGGACTAAATCCATTACTTCCCTACCATAGTAGAGGTGGGAAGTAAAAATGTTTATATCTGTGTGAAAAATATTATTTACGTATTTCTTTTTAAGTTGTAAGTTTTTCCAGGAAAATGTTTTTCAATTTTTCGTCTAAGGGATCTGTCTTCCGTAGTGTGTATTTTTTTAAGGCCATCAACAGCTATAGTGCCAAGATGTAACGTTATCGAGACGTAGCGTATAACGTTAAAATTACGTAGGTTATATAAAACCGAAAATTAACGTGACGTAACGTTACCCTTACGTCCGTTATAAAATCCAAAACTGACGCAACGTGACTACTGTTAAAGAAATGGAAAAACAAATTTTAACAAAAAAAACAAAATAATAAAATTTTGAGGTCGGCGACTATTTAATAAAATATGAATTCGGTTAAAAAGTAGCTACTTACTATAATTTTTTAACCGCGACTTCATATTTTAATAAATTGGTGCTGACCTCAAAATTTTATTATTTTTCTCTTTTTAGTGACTTTTTTGAAGGAGGTTTTCTTTTTGTTAAAAAGTTTTTTTTATTTTTCACTTTTTAGTGGCTTTGCAGAATGTAGTTTGCACGTTATTAACTGACTTCTGTCTTGATATTACTAAATAACTATAAAACTGACATTTACCTTACCGGTATTACATTCCGTTACTCACTTTTTATTAAAATCAATCGAACTACTGAACCGATTTTAGTAAAATTTATATGGGACCACCCCGGAGGTATGCCCTATTAAATAAAACAATAATCATTAAAATCGCTTCACAAATACAGGAGAAATTGGTGAACATACATACATAAAAAATAAATTAAAAACTATAGAGCTCGAATATAAAACCACCTTCTTTTTTGAAGTTGGTTAAAAACGGGAATCAACCTTAAAATACATCCAGCTAATAAACACTGGGAGAGAGAGAGATCGAGAGAGAAGTTTGTACATCGCTAGAAGCATTGTTGCCAACATCTTGTGTGTGCGTTGACGGGATAAAAAATTATAGCAGATACCAGAGACTGAGGCAAACGGTAGTCACACGGACATAATGTCATTAGCCGCTCGAGTTGTTCACTGATAAAAACACAGCAGGCCGTGGGAACACAACATTTGTGTTGTACTTAGTTATGGATACTGCCACCTCACTGCGGTCTCGCGTACACCGTAATGAGAAGAGTTGTATTCTAGTGATACGCGATACTAGAGGTTTTAATCGATTGTCTCGATTGTTAAAACATCTCGATGACTCTCGATGGTTGTCACTTGGACTCGATTGTTGTTGTTTCATACTTCACCGAGACCGAGTTTCATAGTACTGAATCGTACACTGTCGAGAGCCACATAATATACAATCGTTCATCATTAGGTAAATGATAAAATCAAACGATTTTTTAACCCCTTATATCCACAACAATATTATTCACATAACAGTCAGAGGTAAAAATAATACATATCAGACAGCCAAGCTGCCATGATTTGTATAAGCTATATCTAAGAAAAAATCAAATGACCACTTAAAAAATGTTAGCTCTCGCATGTTAATTGACTTGACTGTTTTAAATGGTTGTATTGTGCATTGTAGCTTATTTAAATAATCAGCTCTCGCATGTAGTGAGTTTTCATATCTGAAATTGCTATATATAAGAGGGGATCAGTTACCACTCTCGGGCACTGTGGAGAAATTGGTAACTTACCTAGCCGGAAACTGGGAGTTTCGGGTTCAAGTCCCGACAGTGGTCATTTGATTGTTTCTTAGATATAGCTTATACAAATCATGGCAGCTTGGCTGTCTGATATCTATATATTATTTTCACCTCTAATTGTTATGTGAATAATATTGTTGTGGATATAAGGGGTTAAAAATCGTTTGATTTTATCATTTACCTAATATTACTGTCCACAAGAACTCAAACCTTTGTTTATTTAATCGTCCATCACTCAACAACTGTGGTCGAGTCGATGGTCGATTGTGCAGTAATCGCGTAATACGAATTCAATAGTGAAGAGATCACAGAGTAGTGAGTACCGACTGAACAGTGAACAATCAATGAGTCGCGTGAACGTCAGTCGACTAGCATATAACCTTGAATCGCGATTGTATGTATTCTCATTCGCTGCTATTGCTACGAGTATAACTTATGTGGCAAATAATCGACTTGAACAATCGAACATTTCGATTGTAAAATCAAACTCCGAGTCGATTGTGGACTCGATTGTTATTATGACCGATTACAATTGTTTCAATTGTAAAACATCACGTAATCGCCCATCACTAGTGTATTTAAATTGAAGGAAATACACAAGCGATAAACACGTTCGAGTCCGCTTGCCTAACGTTGATGATCGCGTTTTGTACCCGTGGCGTAAGAAACGCCGGCAAAGCAGTACATTGTCTATTACACATGTGTATACACGAGCAGTGATATTGCGCGGACAACTGATTCGGACTGACTGATTCGACCGTTGATTGACTAATATTTATATCACTGATCCGCTTGGTTACACGACTCACCATTGACTGCGTATTCGACACTACTCCGACTTTCTCGCACTCGCTTGCTTATATAGGCCGCTTGGCTTAGGAACAGCGCGTTCTAGCGTTCTCTAGAATGTTCGTGCAGTTACTCGTTGTTCAGCAGCAGCCACCGCTTCTCAGAATTCCTGCCTGACGTTTATATACAGGGTGATCCGTAACACAAGACTTTGAAAGTCTTGTCTTGTCTTGTCTAGACGGCAACACTATTTGCATGGTTTAAAAGATATTAAAACACAATATTTTAACCGTTACACGATCATGTTTTCAAGACCATGTTTAGATCAAGGGGAGCTCAAACACTTTACCAATCCTGCGTTATATCACAACCACTTCGTTTGCCACACTTACACGTTGTAAATGAAATATTTTCCCCCTTTTAGGAATTAAGGGAGGATATATAAAATAAAGAAGCCCTAAATATAATAAATACATATTTTCATTAATTTTATTTTATTTTATAACCACGAGCTAAATAACGAACATTATTTTTCATGAATATTAAATTTCGAAAAAAATTACCAGTATTAAAAATATTAAACTTGATTGTTAAATAGTAAAATAAGAAAACTAAATAATTTGAAATTCTCTACTCCTGTTTTTTAATAATATAATATATGTTTGGTCGTTTTAAAGGTAAAATGGCGTATGTCAAATTTCCGCTAAAATAAGAATAATTGAAAAATTTTTTCGTTGGAGAGCAGCCAATTTATAATTGTTTCGAAACATATTGGAAAAAATCATTTTACCAACCAGTGGTCACAGTCAGGATTCTAACCTGAACCTTTCCAATTTCGCGGCGGAATGAGCTTACAATACTCAACCGTGACATGATCGCTAAATTAACATTCTCCTTATATGCTTCAGAATCAATAGATTTTCACTACATGCGAGTGTCAATTCATATAGCTATTGAATTAGCATATATGAATTGACACTCGCATGTAGTGAAAATCTATTGATTCTGAAGCATATAAGGAGAATGTTAATTTAGCGATCATGTCACGGTTGAGTATTGTAAGCTCATTCCGCCGCGAAATTGGAAAGGTTCAGGTTAGAATCCTGACTGTGACCACTGGTTGGTAAAATGATTTTTTCCAATATGTTTCGAAACAATTATATAATTGGCTGCTCTCCAACGAAAAAATTTTTCAATTGCATCTCAGCCGTATAAAACTATTATTTACCATAAGAATAATTAATCGTCCAGTTTATTCATTCAAATCTTCATTTTTTGCTCAAGTATTAAAATGTTAAAATGCAGTTTAAATTTTGAATTTATGTTTGCAACCTAATATTACACAAAATAGAGTTAGAAAATATATCTGTAGATAGATAACAAAGTACTAAAAATTCGACATGGACGATTTTGCCTTGTGACCACGAACATTTATCACGATTAAGTCGCAAAGCTGACAATATAATTATTACTTCTAAATGTAATAATAGAAGACTTCATTCTCGTTTTTTCTCCTTCTTAATACGGATTTTGCTTTAAATTTTTATTACTATAAGATTCTCCATTCAAGGATGAAAGAAATTTTCTTTCTCCTAATTCCTGTACAAAAATGTGATTTTAAGTTATGAATTTACACGTCTTTATATCTCCTGAACTGACCCAAAAAAGTGATTTTTAAAAAGTAGACATCTGTCTTTCGCCTGTTTGTCTGCTATCGATTCGTCTTGGTGACGTACGTGTTATAGGTTATATTATTATTTTTTTGCCGTACCCACTACAAAGTAGCTACTTTCGATGTATGTGTAGCGGCCTTTAATAAGTCATTTAACAGGCAGGTGTGCGAAAAATGTTTTATTTTCCACATTAGCGCAGAAAATAACGGTTGCCATAGCAATTTCTGTTTAATTCGCTCTATACGCCTGTGTACGCTTGCGTCCGCTTGTCATTACTTACTAATGGTATTACGACTCGTGTGAGTGTAAAAACTCGCTATCGCTCGTTTTTACATGCTATCATCACTCGCCGTAATATATATATCGACATTTTGTTCTGCAAATTGAAATGTATGCTTAAAACAGTCGCCGTAACAACATATTAAAATTTGAACCTTGAACTAATGATAAAAATTTCGTCGGGTACATGACACGTTTGCGGTGATCTGCCACCCTTTTAATACCGACCAATCAATCTGCAAATATTATAGTGGCATTATTGGGTTCACCGACAAGCTATACAAATTATTTCAGCCTTGAAGCAATAATAATTGTGACCATTTTTTCTCTGTTACATGTTGGGGGCGGTCTGCATCTTTCCCATACCGCTATCTAGCAAAATTCCTTAGTCAGTGCACATTAATATGCCTCCCTCAACATCGTCACAAAAAAAGTCTTGAATAAATAACACCTGAAAATTGTCACTAGCTCTCGGTTTATAACATATAGAGCTATTGTTACAAAACTGTTTTCTGAGTTGGCGGAATAAATATTTATTTACAATAATTAAAAACACAATAATAAAGAACGCAACAACGAAAAGTCAATTCTAACAATCAACACAAGTAAACAATAACTAAACAGTAATTACAAAGCAAAACAAAACAACTATATACAATAATTCGTAATTATTACCACTACACTAGTATTTATTTTATCAATTTGGTTATTTATATCACGGCACTATTTATATTCCTGCTCCACCGTAGACTTGAATGCGTGACTCACCGTTGACTGATTCCTCACTCACTCGCACTGGCTGTTTATATACGCTGCGTGGCATAAGCCTAGTGTGTTCTCGCTTTCTCTAGAACTTTCGCGCAGGCACCAGTTGTTCAGTAAGCAGATCCCGTTTCTCAGAGCTCTTGCCTGCCGTTTATATACAGGCTGATCCGTAACACTATTTTACGAATATTTGATTTTATAAAATAATAACAGTGCATGTATTTCCTTTCCATGACGACGAATACAATTATTTGTGTTCAACGGTATTCACGTCATCTGTCTGTACTCGCGATACAGACACCCATTTTTTATAGTATCTATACTGATGAAGAAGACAGCGTGCAATCTAGTGAGTAGGTGCATAAGCATAATGAATCAGTGAGTCAGAACGCCGTTTCATATTATTATACAGGAATACTTTGGCTCAACCTTAGATTTAATAGTACTTTGCGGCAAAGATTATAGCTGTTAAGATATTCGCTTTGGGGTTATTATTTCAGAACAGTATCTCTTTGTAAATTATTATTGTGGTTTGCTTTATAAAATAGCTTAAACTACAGCCTTCGCCGCTAATTTATAGGGGTATTAAATTTATATCTGAATATAACGTCCTCCTATTAACCTGATTTAACAGTCAAAGCTGTCAGATTTCATACAGTCTGGACTGTATGTGTAATCTCAGAGCAAGACACAAGGTCGTCTAGAAGTGATATGAAGAGGTTAAAAGTAGCCGAGCTCGTACGGATGCTGTTGCTTTAATAGCATTACCATATTATTATATTGTAATGATGATATTGTGAATTTTTTTCACCAGCGACTCGATGTAAGATTTTACCAAAATAAATCTTATTTTTGCTCCCTTTTGGAAAATTTTCTGACGGCAATGTACAAATTCATTCCAGCCTAAGATATATACCTATTGTTTTTTTTTCTTTTGGAAGAAGGGGGCGCCCGTAAAGATGTTCACACATCAAAAAGAAGTGAAATGAACTAATCCCATCGATCTCGAGTTCTCGACTATTCTTAAGTTATGTTAAATATTAAATCGGTATGTTTCTGTTACGGATCACTCTGTATATACACGGCAGGCAAGAGTTCTGAGAAACGGGGTCTGCTTACTGAACAACTGGTACCTGTGCGAAAGTTCTAGAGAAAGCGAGAACACACTAGGCTTACGCCACGCAGCGTATATAAATAGCCAGTACGAGTGAGTGAGGACTCAGTCAACGGTGAGTCACGCATTCAAGTCTACGGTGGAGCAGGAATATAAATAGTGCCGTGATATAAATAACCAAATTGATAAAATAAATACTAGTATAGTGGTAATAATTACGAATTATTGTATATACATAGTTGTTTTGTTTTGCTTTGTAATTACTGTTTAGTTATTGTTTACTTGTGTTGATTGTTAGAACTGACTTTTCGTTGTTGCATTCATTATTATTGTGTTTTTAATTATTGCAAATAAATATTTATTCCGCCAACTCAGAAAACAGTTTTGTAACATTTCTAACGACGATAATTGAGAATGTGATTACGATTTATCCGCGGACAATTAATAAACTTGATTTAATGACATAAAAAAGCTATACATTAGTATTTTAAAGTCATGGTTAATAATAAAATAAAAACCTCAAATCGGATTATTTCACTTTAATGTTATGTAAACAATAAAAATGAAAATAGTTAAAGCCTTTTGTGTTTATATTTTGCAGATATAGGAATAAAAGATTATGTCGGGAAGTCAAAAATATCGCTGTAGATAATTCCAGATTAAACTTAATACGTCTAACTACCGGTAATACAAGGTGCGCTCAAATTTAGGACACTATTAGATATTACATTTGTGTTTTAAAGATCACCAACAGCTAAGGTTATTTGGGCCTAGCACCAATTCATATTTTCAATTCATTATTTTTTTTTTAATAATAAATTGAAAATCGAATTGATACTTTTACCAGCGCTCGGGCTAGAACCCGGGAACTGGGGACTTGTAAACAACAGCACTGCTACACGCTCGGCTATTTTCAAGCCCTAGATATTACATAATATAGGTACAGTGGAAACTCGATTAGTAAAAGTTCACATTTTTGGAGTTTCGTACTTCGAAAAGAAAAACGGAATCCTTATAGGATCCCTCGTTTTTGTATGAGCTAAATAAAGATATCAAGCTGAAATATAGCATAGTTATGAAGTTTACTAACCCGCATATCTTGCAATAGTCAGAACCTAAAAAATATTTTTTCCATATTTGGGGGGGGGGGCAAAGTTTGAAATTCAAAAAAATATCTTTGTATTCTGTCATGTGAGGTGCCTATCATTTGAACGTCCACCTCCGCTTATGGATGTTTTGTGATGTCATTTAGTTTTAAGTGTGTTGTTATTTAATGTAATCAAGACGCTAATGACCTAAGTTGTCGACGCGTCTATAATTTACAATAAATAAAATATCATTTAAATGGGCTTTTCTTAAAAATTTAAATATTTATCACTAGCCGTTACCCGCGTCGTAACACACGTTAACAGAAACTTTATTTTATTTATTATAGTAGGTAATATTATGTCAAATGTCAGTATTTTAAGAGTTGGAATTGTCCCGACTCCTGGCGTCAAATTGGCTGAAATTTTTAACACATGTTGAAACTGGAGAGTGTAATATAATATTTATATATAACAAAAGATTATTGACTGAGATGTGCTACATAAAACTTAAAACATAAAACTGTGTAAATAAAAAAACTGACATACAACCCTTAAGCGTTATGCACAACAAAGCTATTATACTATTAAAATGTTATCTAATCCTTGTCATACATAAATCTTTTACATAATTATATCGTTTTTTCTAATTTGTTCTCAAAATATTAATTATTAAGTTCTCAATGTTGATACCAGAAACTTCTTATTTATACTAACTAAATTTCTCTCTATTTCATCAGATAGTCAGCCTTGATGTTAACTTTATTGATAATTTTAAGCATCAATCCATTTAAAATATAATAATAATAATAATGCGTTTAACGTCCGTTTCTCGACATTATGTCATAACAGACGCCATTCGCACCATTACTATTTTTCATTTTTACCACTTCCCGTTTTCTACATTTTTTTTATACTTTAACTTACAATCCATTTAAAATGTTCACATGGTTGTAAGTAAATATTGTATCTTACTACATTTATAACTATGTCAGTTCATTCTGTAAGTACTGACAAATCACAATTTCTGAAATATTTATAATTTCTGTAGCTACAGCCTTGAAGACAAGATTACATTATCTTGAAACGTCGGCAAAAGAACAATATTGGATTTATTTATTTGACAGCCTAAATTCGAACTATTCCATCTCCTGTAATATATATTGTATTTAAACACACCCCGTATAAGCTATACAAAAAACGTCATCAACATTTTTTGAAAGCTTGAATGTTTATAAATTTTTTTATCGAATTATGATAAAGCTGCCTATTTCATATCAGTTACAATGTTTTTCCCAAGCTCTAATCCCTTTTTTAAATTTAGCATACCGTTCTGAATATAATTATTATGTTTACTTTTATCCCTGCAGGGCTTTAAGGATTAAAAGTTGTACATTTAATTTCAAGTAAAGCTGCATTCCAACTGAACTTTGTGAAATAAATAAAAAAAAAATAAAACTAGATCTGCAGGTGTGTCGTGTTCACACTCGATAAAAGTAAAACTTCTTTAATTTAATACAATCATGCTGGGTTGCAGAAAGCATTGTCAACAAATCTGATTTGACAATGACCTTAGATTATGATCATATAATTTATTACATACAGGAACAGTCTAATGTTTTTATTTATTTTATTTATTGTAGATTATAGACGCGTCGGCCGTCTACATCTCAGGTCATTAGCGTCTTTCAACTAGACTAAATAACAACTTTCTTAAAACTAAATAACATCAGAAAACATCCATGAGCGCAGGCGGGACTCGAACCCACGACAGTCTAGTCTAGAGGCTGCGGTACCAAGTACGCTATCCACTAGGTTTTCTGCCCTCTCTTCTGTTTCAATGTCTCCAATTTTCTTACGAAGAAGAGTCGATGATGCTATTCCTCTTTGTGATTTTACCCCAAACATGGCTTCATACGGAGTCTGACGAATATACCCTCATAGTAATTGGTAAATTGTGTTTTTTGCAAACTGAACAAAATGTAGACCTTCCGACCACTTTGATCTTAGATTCACCCGCTTAAGATTAACTCTCACATGTAAGATGGTTCGGTTATATAGCACCTTAGTTAATAATCGACTCTCGCATGTGGTGGTTTTTCAGTGACAGAATGCTTCAAAGGGAAATAGTTAATCGTTGGAAAATGTGTCACTGTGCGAATAATTGTTAACTCAGTCCGCAGCGACAGTGGAAAGTTTAGGGTTAGAATCCCTACGGTGACATATGTTTGAAAAATGATTTTTTCCCATGTTGCAGCATTATGTTACGTCATACCAAATA
This sequence comes from Mongoloraphidia duomilia, assembly GCA_039654895.1. Lineage (NCBI taxonomy): Eukaryota > Metazoa > Arthropoda > Insecta > Raphidioptera > Raphidiidae > Mongoloraphidia > Mongoloraphidia duomilia. The sequence goes on along the minus strand of CM077519.1, from coordinate 11,550,898 downwards.
GGTGTTTCATATACTAATGCACATATACATAAGCATTATAAAAATTTTGGTATATTAAATATTAATATAGTCCACGATGTCTTTAACTCGGGTTAAAACAATGTATTTGTTATTAATATTGAATGAATGAATTGTAAATTATAGACGCTCGACAACTGAGGTCATAAGCGTCTGAATTATTAATATTCACCACTGTCGATCGGTGTATGTTGACTGGTGAATGTCCGATTAACATATATTGCAAATAATCTTTCAGACCCTCCCGACGTATTTGGTGCATGTCGACATTCACCGGTGATTGTTAACATTCGCCAGTTTCGATCATTCACAGTATACACAGTTTAAAAATATATCGTTTTAATCGATCAATTATTTTTCGAGCAGGATCGATTTAAAATTCTCTTATGAAGAAAATCTTAACATAATTTTAATAAGCTATCTTAATTGTTAATTTTCAGAATAGCGGCTTTTATCTAAAATGTAAGATTTGATTTTATTTTACGGTATAAAGAAGTCGGTTAGATAAAGATATATGTATATGCGCCATCTTTGTTCAACTCATAGTCATTTGTATTAAACCTAAACTGACATCTCGCATTTCAAATAAATCGAAAATGTCATGTTTCGAAATGGCGGTATTTGTACCTGGAAATTGTTTCACTCTTTTATAGAAACTACGTTTCAGAATCTGTGTTACCAACGTAATATTTTTTACCTAAAGAAATATAGGGTAAGTTCGGTTTTGCACTCAAATCGATCGGAGAGCTCTAATGCGTTTGAATTTAACGGTCGCCAATTGTAACTTTCATCATCAGGTCGGCGACATAAAAATATTGTATTGTCATCGGAACTAGTATGCGTGTAGTTTCAAGTCGATCGGTAAATCTACTGTTCACCAACGAGAGGTGTCCTGTCACAGTCGCCAATTGTAACTTTCATCATCAGGTCGGAGACATAAAAATATTGTATTGTCATCGAACTAGTATGCGTGTAGTTTCAAGTCGATCGGTAGATCTACTGTTCACCAACGAGAGGTGTCCTGTCACAGTCGCCAATTGTAACGTTTCATCATCAGGTCTAAGACATGAAATTATTGCGTTGTCATCGGAACTACGTATGTGTGCAAAATTTTAAGTCGATCGGGATATGTGGAAATGGATCAACATTATTTAAGAAGTGAAGTTAATAAAAATCTTGTAAAAGAGTAGATGAATTTAAAATTTGAAATCGCCACAAAGAACTTGAACAATCAATAGACACACACGCGCACCGTAGGTAACAGGCCGACTACATTGTGAAAATCTACCTCACAATCCTATTTCCTGCAATATATTACTAGCCTTAGCGTTTCAGACTATTTTCCCTTTCTTAACATACGTATACGGACATATTATATGGGGTGGCAAAATACAATATAGGTATCTAATGTTGAGTTTGCGGCAGAATATATTTTATAATCAAGAAACTGATTACCTAGAATAATACAGTTGCGTTGCTTATGCGTTGTGGCCGATTTATAATATACGGTTTTATTCTGAATAAACAAGAAATTGGAGTACCTAGCTTCCCTATACAATAAAAAAAAACAAGCCGTGTGGTGGGTCGTTTATTAGGACTAAAGTGCGACCCTTGAGGTTCACACGACGAACTTCCCAGTTTGATAAATATTTAATAACAATAATTAAATTAGATATTACACAGAAAAGTAATCATTTTAATCATTAAAACATAATTATTATTTATTTTTAACAATAATTAAAAAAAACAAACAAAAAACGGCTGAACCGATTTTTATAAAATTTATGTCGGATCAAAATGACGTGAACACGCCTCGATTGACGCACTCTTACGATGTCGATATAATTTTTTATTCGCGAGATATTGTGTGAAATCTACTTTTTTGGAGTCTATTTGGTTAAGAAAAAAGAACGGCTGAACCGATTTTGAAAAAATTTCTTTCAGATCATATTTACGTTAATACACGTCGATTGGCACCCTAACGTAGTTGATATCATTTTTCATTCTCGAGATTTCGTCTTAGAAAGAAATGGACACATACGTACATACGTACACACACACATACACCTTTCTAAAAATAGATAGTGTAAAAATAGTGTAGTGACCTTGGAACATAAAAATTTGTTATACATTTTGATTTCGATTTTCGGATCCATTACAATAACTTCCAATGGGAAGTTAAAAATATAGCGACCCGAAATCCGAGATCAAACCGGGTACCTTTAGATCTTCAAACTAACACAACTGAGCTATAGCCGAACGTTGTTAACACCATCGTTCTACCGGCTCACTTGGTACAGCTCTATATCTATAATACACCAGTATATATAGAAGTATAGCTAGGATTGAAGGCAGTATGGTAGTAAAATAAAAACATTAATTTATTAAAATTGATTGATTATAATTCTAATTATTATTTGCCAGAATGCATGCCATAACAACACGCAATCTGTGAAAATTTCAACTAGCTACCTCTTATCGTTTGTGAAATAGAGCCTTGTGACAGACGAACGGATGGACGGATAGACATCGTAGGCTCAGTAATAGTGTTCCGTTCGGAGATACGGAACTCTAAAAACGACGAATGGGTTATCAGGTGGATTTTTCTTTGGCCATTCAGAACGAACCGTATATATATTATGTCTAAATCATGTCTACCTAAATCGGCAAGGAAAATACTGAGCTAGATTTGTTTGAATGTCTTGTCTAATGAAACAAGCTAAGTAATTAATTTTGGTTATGTTCGTAAGACAGGAATTAGGTGTTTAGAAATGGCCTATATATTATTGTGCATCAATTGAAGAAATAAAATAAGACATTAAAGATGTTAGATGCTTCTTCGATATCTTAAAAACATTACAAAGGTAAGTACTGGAGCAAATCTATCAGATTTCATACTGTAGCAAACCCCAAGATGTTACGCCACTGCCTCCAATAGAAACGTCGAGAAGGAAAGGTCACAGTGGCGAGGGCGAGGCGTGGAATGGTATCGCAGATACGAGTATCTGCCGGAATTTTCTGGAGAGCGCGAGAGCGTGCTGAGCCAGGCTGCTCGACCTATATAAGCGAAGTACGAGTGAGTCAGATGGGCAGTCAGTCGTGAGTCAGTGTCGTGTTGAACTGCGAATAAATACAGTGATGTATATAGTCCTTGTATATAGTTAATTGTTATGAATTATTGTATATAGTTAATTGTTACGAATTATTGTATATAGTTATTGCGTTCATTGTTATGTATTTTTAATTATTGTAAATAAATATTTATTCCGCCAACTCAGAAAACAGTTTTGTAACAATACAATCGAATCCAGATCACCGGATGTGTAATTGTCAGAACGCAACGTTTGAGACACAATCTTACTAACGAACGCACATATATCTGCCAAATAATAATAATAATTTTATTTATTTATTGTAAATTATAGACGCGTCGACAACTTAGGTCATTAGCGTCTTGATTACATTAAATAACAAATAACATAAAACTAAATAACATCATAAAACAATAAACATCCATGAGCGGAGGCGGGATTCGAACCCACGACAGTCTGATTCAGAGGCCGCAACGCTAACCACTAGACCACACTGTATAATAATTTGTATAGATAAATTTATAAAGTTATACTTCTTTAGCGAGAGTAGTGAATTTGAATGACTTCGAGTCAAAAAATACCGACTCAAAAATTAATTACACGCCGACCTAGTGATAAAACGGCTCTAACGATTTGGATGAAAATTACTGAAAAGGGATTTTGGGGAGCAAAAAATCGATCTAGCTAGGTCTCATCCCAGAAAAAAATCGTTTTCTTATAGATTTTATAATTTTAAAGATCAATTTTTTGACATTTCAAAATAGTGTAATATTGTAAGCAGGCTTTGTATATACTTATGTTTTCATGGGTTAGGCGAAATTTGATAAATTATTATATGTCAAAAATAAAAATAAGTAAATACCTATAGTTAAAATTAAAATTCCAAAAACTTTAACGGAACGTGTTCAAATGAAAAATATATGAAGTATAACTTCGACCGTGCGCGTATGTGGGTGAGGTTTTTATTTTCTGATAGTTCTTGGCAACATCTTATAAAATAATTGTGCATCAAAATTGACCTTCAAGCTATCGTGTTAATTTACCAATTCTCAAATTAAATAGGTATAACAATTTCCAACAATTTAAAATAATTTAGGTATTCATATTCTCAGAAATTTCTCAATTAAATAGGTATAACAATTTCCAAGAATTTAAAATAATTTAGGTATTCATATTCTCAGAAATTTCTCTTTAACGATTTCTTTTTTTGTTAATTTTATCAAGTTGAAATTTTTCAACCATTTTCTGATTTTTAAACGCTTTGTATCGACGGCCTCGCATAGAATTGATTTTATTCAAAGGTGCATTGAATATAATAATAAATGAACAATAAAATATAATAAAAAGGCCAATAATGGCTGTAAATGGATGTTCGAACGTTCGTACGCAAAAAAGGCATGTGATAAAACGGCATTACATGAAAACCCACACACGAAGGCAAAAAAATATCCATTTCAAACAGCAGTGAACCCCTTTTAATGATTTATTTTATTATAACAGAAAACATATATTTTCAAGGCCACTCTTGACAATGTTATATCATTCATATTGATTTTTATCCAGACTTGACAGGTTCTAAGTTAGGAGGCAGATATGACAACCAAAAAAACAAGCCGTGAGGTGGGTCGTTTATTAGGACTAAAGTGCGACCCTTGAGGTCCACACGACGAACTTCCCAGTTTAATAAATATTTAATAATAATAATTAAATTAGATATTACACAGCAGTGGCGGCTCCTCCATTAGGTCAATTGGTCAATGACCTCCCTGGAAATGTAAAATGAAAAAAAGAAAAAAAACATTTAGAATTTAGAAAATAAAATTTTAAAAAATATTAAAAACTTAAAACCAAATAAATATTCTGTTTCAACAAATGCAGAATACTAATAAGTAATAGTATACCTAATTCTTAAGTTCTGTATCAAATACAATTCTGTATCAAAATAAAGAATCACGCTGTGGGTCAAATAAAAATTTGCCCTCATGTACAGAGATATGGCTATCGAATCGGAACTAATCGGACGCTACGCTACACGACGTACACAGCTATGATCTGTTCATCGTACATCATCGTTTCGGTCAACAGCCGTATGTCGTCAGACGCTGTGACGTATGAATGGTTAATATTTTTTACCCACTCTACAAATTCCTGGCACGTTCATATTATATTATTATTGTTAACGGTTAAACAATTAGAAATTTATTATTAACTAATGTAAAAATGTTTGTTGTGCAAACTATTAAAAATCTGAAAATTAATAATGGTTTAAATTATGATAAACGTTTAGAGTTTAAAAAATATGGTCGCCCACGACCATCACTTAAAATAATACAAACCAGTAAGGACAAAAACAAAGATTCAATGTACGATATATCTGAATGGATTTGTGGGTGTGAAGTGACCAATTCATTTTATTGTTTCATTTGTTTACTTTTTTCAAATTCAAATGACTCGCTATGGTGCAAGAACGGTCTAATAGACTTAAAACATTTAAAAGAAAAAGTAAAGAAGCATGCTTCATCCGCAGATCATATGAATAGTGCTATTGGTTATGGTACGCTCGGTTGTGTTGACATTCAGTTACAGTTGAGCAGTGCTTACCGAAATAAAATTAAAGAATATAATGAAAATGTGAATAAAAACAGATATGTCTTAAATAAAATAATCGACTGCATAAAGTTTTGCGGCGCCTTCGAGTTAGCTCTACGAGGACACGACGAAACCGAGTCATCCGGCATATTTCGGGGGCTGATAAATTTTGTTTCCGAGTTAGATTCCATTTTTACAGCTCATTTGGACCAAAGTATTGTATTTAAAGGTACTTCTATTTTAAGCATTGAAAAGTCGTTTATCAAAGATATTAAAAACTTTAATGAACTTGTAATCGATCATTTTGCCAACAGCAAGGATAGACGAATTCATCTAAAATATAAATCACTTTAATTAATGTAAGTACTCACTACGCTTTTTTGATATTAGGTACTTTATATTTTGTTTTGTTTTTTTGTTTTTTTTTTTTGTATAAAATTGACCTCCTGACCTAAAGGAACACGAGCCGCCACTGTTACACAGAAAAGTAATCATTTTAATCATTAAAACATCAATAATTAAAAAAAAAAAAAAAAAAACGGCTGAACCGATTTTTATAAAATTTATGTCGGATTAAAATGACGTTAACACGCCTCGATTGACACCCTTACGAAGTCGATATAATTTTTTATTCGCGAGATATTGTGTAAAATCTACTTTTTTGGAGGTTATTTGGTTAAGAAAAAAGAACGGCTGAACCGATTTTAAAAAAATTTCTTTCAGATCATATTTACGTTAATACGCGTCGATTGGCACCCTAACGTAGTCGATATCATTTTTCATTCTCGAGATTTCGTCTTTGAAAGAAATGGACACATACGTACGTACGTACGTACGTACGTACACACACACACACACACACACACACAGACATCTTTCTAAAAGTAGTGTAAAAATAGTGTAGCGACCTTGAAACATAAAAATTTTTTTTCCTTTTTGATTTCGATTTTCGGACCCATTACAATAACTTCCAGTGGGAAGTTAAACATTATTACCTTAACCTTTTAATGAAATTCGCGAACATCGTTTTATTAATTTTTTTACAAAGAGAAACAATTTCAGTGTAAGTATTTGCCATATTATGGCACATACACTGCAGTTAGAGTCGGTCGAAATGCGGAACCTAGGGGTCGGACCAAAATTTCTTGATGTTTTACATTATCATTCTGAACATTTTGGCAGCATTTTTGGAAATGTTTATATGAAATCTGCTCAAAACCATGGCAACGATCTAAAAGTTGTTTATATTGAAAAAATAAACTGTTTGTGAAATATTATCTGCTGTCAAAAATAAATTTGTATTTTTTATTAAATTACTTCTAGTTTTCAAATAATGTCTTATTCAAAACTTGAAAAAGTTGAAATGGTTATTTGAGTATCTGGAGATAGTTACCAACAAGTGTGGTTGATATACTGTGTAGTGGTTAAGTATGTTGATAAACAGATCACTACAACAATGCAAGTTGTGAAAAGAGCAGTTGATATTTTAAGAATCGAAAGACATCGATTTTAACTAAATTTGGTACACACGTTGGAATCTATCACCGCACGGAACCTATTTAAAATGAACCCTATCGGACCATTTTAAGGGTTGTTTTTAGGGGCTCTTTAAAAAAATAACAAAAAACTGGTATTGTATCAATTTGACAGTTGCTTAGATAGGTAGATAGTGTTGCCAAAAATGTTTACAATAGCAAATTGTCAATTTATTTTTTATTTATTGTAAATTGTAGACGCGTCAATAACAGTCTTAGGTCATTAGCGTCTTGATTACATCAAATAACATAACTCACTTAAAACTAAATGACATCACAAAACATCAATGAGTGGAGGCGGGATTCGAACCCACGACAGTCTGATACAGAGGCCGCGACGCTAACCATTGGACCACACTGTCAAAAGAAAATAATATGGTCGATGGTGCAGAACCCTCGGCGCACGATCCTAGCTCGCACTTGTCTGGGTTTTTAAATGTGTAAAAAGTTTAAAAACTGCAATGCAAAATTTTAGACAACTAAGTACTCAATGGACGCTATAATATTGTTTTCATTTTATTAAATAAAGTGGAACAAAATTTGTCCATCGCTTGTACCGTTTCGATACGCGCCCTCAGTTCAATAACAATTATTGTTCCATTGTCCTCTAACTATGGGCGTCAGGGATCGTGGGTTGAGACCCCGACACGGACAATGTAATGCGGAAATACCATCTAGCGTTAAATAATTGACCCCTCCCCCAGCATTATTGGCCGCATCACATTTTCTGTGATCGGTAGAGCTTGTCTTTAATGCACCTGTCAGTTTATGAGTTCAGATTACAAAACTGACAGAAATTCTGAGAAAAATGTGAAAAGTCCCTCAGGTAACACCTTATTTTAGAAAATTGTCCAAATAACATAATATGCAGGCAAATTTAAAACGCTAGACCTAGTATGTATTTTTTGTGATTTTATCGTTTCATTTTTGGTTTGAAATTACTTTATGTACCGTTAATTAATATTTTCATAATTGTTTATATAGGGTGTTTCAGGAGGAATGGTACATATTTTTACCTACTACAAAATAGCTACTTTCCATGCATGTATACCGGCCTGTAATGGGTCATTTAACAAGCAGGCTTGCTGAAAGTATTTTCAAACTGCACACTAATGCGGTAAGTAAAGTTCAATTGTAATTTAATGTAATTTAATAATAATTTAGTGTTTTGCAATTTATTATTTTTAATAATAAATAAAGAAAAAATCAAATATTTCATGTTTTCCTAGCTATGGTTTCGAACCCTCATACCTTGTAGAATGTAGAGTTAATATGGCTTGACGCCTTGAAGCGCACGATTACTGACTGCCTTCTAACAGACAGCTTAGAAGCAATATGCATGACAGCGACGGCTACTGTATACGTGCCTATAACAAGTGAAGTTGTCTATTCTGTGATTACTAAAATTGTATTTTTAATTAATTCTACCTTGGTTTCAAAAAAATTATAATTATTGTCAAAGAGAGAATATAACAAAAATTAAAAAATATATAAATAAATATCATGTAGAATTTAGAAAAAAATGCCAAAAATTCTACACTGCCATCAAGTCTCGAACCCAGGTTCCTATGCATAGAACGCAAAGACCTAACCATTTGCACTATGGGTGGAAGTGTGTAGACAACTGTTTTTATGGTATAAGTATGTTGCGAATTCTTACGGAAGTAGTTGCGAACGCTGACATTTTTTCAGTAGGTACCCAGGCACGCCTAAGGAAGTTTTCACTTCAAAAATCGATACAAAATATCGAGTATCGTAAGTTAAAGCATGTACAAACTAAAAGATCGATCCGTATCGCGCATCCCTAATCCAGCAATAAACTGTTGTCAATTGCAGCCAAGACAGTTTTGCCAACTATGCAATTATTCAACAGGCACTTCCCGGCTCTTTTAATAGCTCCATGATCCCACATCCAGCGAAGTGAACGCGTTTCTGCTTTTTAATTATTAAATCACTTGGTCAACGACCTGCGTCATTAATCCACATGACATTCAACTGTTTTAAGGTAGCGTCGCAATGCAGGTGTCGCCAGCGTCGCGACTCTGATATCGTTATTGCAACATCATCACCGACGCCGCGGGACGGGGCGGAAGACCGCCGGAAAGCGTTGTCAATGTCATCAGCAGCCGGCGCTGAAATCAGGCCGCCGTGTTCACTGAAACTGCTAACGAAGAGCCGAAAATAAACCGTCAAATCAGTGACGGATTAAGGGGGGGGTGGTTTCAACCCCTCCCCCTTAAATTTTTGGCAACGCATAGAAAAAGACATCCGATTTATATCTTAGCGGCGTTGGGCGTTGCATATTTTCGATATTTTTTTTTATATTTTCGCGTGTAAAAACTGATTTGGTAAGGTAAGTATCAATATAATGTATCTACTTGTACATAAATATTTTGAAAACTCCACCGAAATATTTTTCCGAATCCGCCCCTGCGTCAAAAAATTGAATAGATAGATATTGTAGGTTATAGACGCCCGACAACAGCTCGGATAGTTGGATATTGTATATCAGAGCTGCAGAAGAATTGTGCAAGCTAACCCTGCATGTAGTGTACCATAGGTACTATAAAGATTTTTCAAATTTTTTATAGGCATACCAAACATTATCTTATGTAGGAGTAGACCGAGAGCTAGTGATAATTTTTTGGTGTTATTTATTCAAGGCCTTATTTTTGTGAAGATGTTGAGGGAGGCATATTAAAGTGCCCTGAGTATAAGGGATTTTGCTAGATAGTGGTATGGGAGGAATGCAGACAGCTCCCAACATGTAACAAAAAAATGATCACAATAATTATTATTGCTTCAAGGAAATTGTTTGTATATAGCTTGTCGGTGACCCAATAATGCCATTATAATATTTGCAGATCGATTGGTCGGTATTAAAGGGGTGGCAGATCACTCTAAACGTGTCATGTACCCGACGAAATTTATATTATTAGTTCAAGGTTCAAATTTTAATATGTTGTTACGGCGACTATTTTAAGCATATAGGTATATTTCAATTTGCAGAACAAAATGTCGGTATTAACCCCCTCTCTTAAAAGGAAACTTGCTTGCCTAGGTGTTTATATCGTTCTGCAAGGGGGTTAATATCGACATTATGTTCTACAAATTGAAATATATGCTTAATAATGGCCGTAGCAACATATTAAAATTTGAACCTTGAACTAATAATATAAATTTCGTCGGGTACATGACACGTTTAGGGTGATCTGCCACCCCTTTAATACTGACCAAATCGATCTGCAAATATTATAATAGCATTATTGGGTCACCGACAAGCTATACAAACAATTTCAGCCTTGAAGTAATAATAATTGTGATCATTTTTTTTGTTACATGTTGGGGGCGGTCTGCATCCCTCCCATACCGCTATCTAGCAAAATCCCTCACTCAGGGCAATTTAAAATGCCCCCCTCAACATCTTCACAAAAATAAGGCCTTGAATAAATAACACCAAAAAATGGTCACTCGCTCTCGGTCTATTAGGTACCTAATGCAACGCTGATAATTTTTATTCAATGTAGACCTCATTACCAATATCTTTGATTTTTTTTAGATTTTCTAATTTATCTTTTCGAAATACGGTGGAGGTCAACTATTTTTAACAGATTTTTTGGTAAATTACATTAAATTACATTAAAAAACATATTACGTATTTTTAAATGCACGTGTTTTGACAAGCTTTTGTTTGATACCTACCCCACACGATGACCTTGATAATTTTTGATGCCCTTGAAAAAAACTTTTTAATCTTTTACCCCCACCCCTCAAACTGAATCCCAAAATCAAAATTCAAATACTGATAATTTTCGTTCAATATAGACCTCAATACCAATATTCTTGATTTTTTCAGATTTTTCTGATCCATATATTTCGAGATAGCGCCGCTTATATAAATAGCGAAGTATGTAAAAGCATGACTCACTATCTTAATTTTTGGAACTTGACTATAGACGACCGTGATAGACGAACAGACAGATAGGGGGCAGTATAGCCTAGATGGTAGCGTGCTTGGCGCCGCAACCTCTAGACTGGACTGCCGTGGGTTCGAATCCCACCTGCGCTCATGGATGTTTTGTGATGTTATTTAGTTTTAAGTTAGTTGTTATTTAGTGTAGTTGAAAGACGCTAATGACCTTAGATGTCGACGCGTCTATAATCTACAATAATCTACAATAAAATAAATAAACAGACAGATACAGAACATTAAAATATTGTTAGGAAAAAATTATTCAATTAAAGTAACTCAATCAGACGCTTATAACCTTTGATGTCGAGCGTCTATAATTTACAATAAATATCTATCTCTCTAAAGCAACTTAAAATCAACATCATAATAACCAATCTGTGCTAATTGTATAAATGCAGTTGATTCTGTGTTCTGTCCTACTCAATCAATCTTGTTAGCGAATACCACTATGAACATTGAAAGCCTTACGCTTGCATCAGATGATGCATCCTACTATATTGATTTGTAATTTGCGGATTGGTTTTCGATTGGTCACTAACGTTTACAACAAGTTGGAAAAATATATAATGCCACATTCAGAGATAACTCAGCTTTCAGGGGGAATTATTTTTTGTTGAAGTGAAAACTTCCTTAAGGCCGGTTCTCACGGGGCGATTTTAATTGATCAACTTTAGTTGATCAACTAAAATCGAATGAAAATGAGCGTGAGAACCTATATTTCAACTTTTGTTGATCAATTTTAGTCGGTTCTACAAAAGTTGGACTGAGTCTAGCTTTATCGTTCAAGTATGAGTCATATTCAACTTCAAACTAGTTGAAACTGCTATTTGAAACATGATTGAAGCGTGTGAACTGTGAACTAAAAACGGTTGGCAACGTCTTTGCGTTGTGTGCATAGAAACCTCGGCGAGACCTGATAGCAGCGTAGAATTTTTGGCGTTTTTTTTCTAAATTCTACATGATATTTATTTATATATTTTTTTATTTTTGTTATATTCTTTCTTTGACAATAATTATAATTTTTTTGAAACCAAGGTGGAATTAATTCAAAATACAATTTTAGTATTTTAGTAATAAATTATTTTTAGTTCATAAATGCGCTATAATAGATGACACCAAAAATTAGAAAATCTGAAGTTTTTACTTCTGTCGTGTGGTCATACCTCAGCACACACCCAGTTTTTTTGTATATCTAAGGTTTGCAGAATATTTTACTTTAATAGGTTAGATGGCGTAATAATTATTGTTTTATGTTTCCAAAACGTCAAATCATCCGTTTGATTGAGTAAAAAAAAACCAAAAGATAAGCTGCGCAAAAGCACAGCCGTGGAAATGATTCAACTATTTAACAATTGAACACGGAATTCTCTGTTACAATCTGACATTAATGACTTTATTAATCTGATAGAATCCCAACAATGTTATGCTAGGTAAATTATAACATACAATTGTTGTTGCGGCAACTTTTGAAATAGTGGCATCTGGGGGGTTGCCGGGGGTTGTGTAGAGTCCCACAAACAAGTTTGTGAATTATTGCCATTTATTGCAACTGCATTATACACTACTCAAATTTGGTTTAACCTTTGTCAACATGTTTGAGGTTAGGTATGTAATATTAACTATAGGTAATCAAGTTCCAAAATTTAATATAGTGAGTCATGAACTTATACCTACGGTTATATTTTATTTATTGTAAATTATAGACGCGTCGACAACATAGGTAATTAGCGTCTTGATTACATTAAATAACAAGCCGTGAGGTGGGTCGTTTATTAGAACTAAAGTGCGACCCTTGAGGTCCACACGACGAACTTCCCAGTTTGATAAATATTTAATAATAATAATTGAATTAGATATTACACAGAAAAGTAATCATTTTAATCATTAAAACATAATTATTATTTATTTTTAACAATAATTAAAAAAAAAAAAAAAAAAAACGGCTGAACCGATTTTTATAAAATTTATGTCGGATCAAAATGACGTTAACACGCCTCGATTGACACCCTTACGAAGTCGATATAATTTTTTATTCGCGAGATATTGTATAAAATCTACTTTTTTGGAGGTTATTTGGTTAAGAAAAAAGAACGGCTGAACCGATTTTGAAAAAATTTCTTTCAGATCATATTTACGTTAATACGCGTCGATTGGCACCTCAACGTAATCGATATCATTTTTCGTTCTCGAGATTTCGTCTTAGAAAGAAATGGACACATACGTACGTACGTACACACACACACACACACATACACACACACAGACATCTTTCTAAAAGTAGTGTAAAAATAGTGTAGTGACCTTGATATATAAAATTTTTTTTTCCTTTTTGATTTCGATTTTCGGACCCATTACAATAACTTCCAATGGGAAGTTAATAACAACACACTTAAAACTAAATGACATCACAAAACATCCATAAGCGGAGGCGGGATTCGAACCCACGACAGTCTGATCCAGAGGCCGCGACACTAACCACTGGACCACACTGTCCTCTCTCTATACAGTTATATCTACCTACTATACTGTTTATATAAACGGAATAAGGGCTTGAGAATAGGCGAGCGTGTTATAGCAATGCTGTTGTTTACATGGCGTTGCTATGGTTCCTCTATTACAAGTCCCCAGTTCCCGGGTTCTAGCCTGAGAGCTGAGTGTCAAATGGATTTTCAATTTATTATTAAAAAAAAATAATGAATTGAAAATATGAATTGGTGCTAGACCCAAATAACCTTAGCTGTTGGTGGTCTTTAAAACACAATTCTATTTAAACGGAATAGTTTTTATGCATAGGACGCGTATATGCTTTTCCGCGCTCCATTAACCTTGTTACGAAATATGTATTACTCACTATCTTAAATTTTGGAAACTGACTATTGGCATTTATAATTTTAAAACAAATCATTATAGCGAATTGAAATCAAATATAAAATTATTACACTCACTGTAAATAATATCTAATTATATTACTCATGATTTAACATACCTACCTACTGCAATATTTTACCAATTTATTGTTAACTTCCCGCATTGCAAGTTATTGTAATGGGTCCAAAAATCGAAATCAAAATGTATAACAAAATTTTGTGTTTCAAGGTCACTACACTATTTTTACACTATTTTTAGAAAGATGTCTGTGTGTGCGTATGTGTGTGTGTACGTATGTGTCCATTTCTTTCAAAGACGAAATCTCGAGAACGAAAAATGATATCGACTACGTTAGGGTGCCAATCGACGCGTATTAACGTGAATATGATCTGAAAGAAATTTTTTCAAAATTGCTTCAACCGTTCTTTTTTCTTAACCAAATAGACTCCAAAAAAGTAGATTTTACACAAGATCTCGCGAATAAAAAATTATATCGACTTCGTAAGGGTGTCAATCGAGGCGTGTTAACGTCATTTTGATCCGAAATAAATTTTATAAAAATCGGCTCAGCCGTTTTTTTTTTTTAATTATTGTTAAAAATAAATAATAATTATGTTTTAATGATTAAAATGATTACTTTTCTGTGCAATATCTAATTTAATTATTATTATTAAATATTTATCAAACTGAGAAGTTCGTCGTGTGGACCTCAAGGGTCGCACTTTAGTCCTAATAAACGACCCACCTCACGGCTTGTTTAGAATTTAATTTGTGTCAATACTAATAATGGCTACACAGTTGCCTGGAAACTGTGGTTCACTAATGAAAGTGAATTCGTATTGTGGAAAGGGGTTAAAAACATTGATTAGTGCTGGGTTGGAGAAAGCATTGTAATTAAATCTGAGTTGACAATGTCCTTAAATTGTGACTACAATTTCAAATCGATCTTCCTAAAAAATATTTGATCGATCGAAACGATATTTTTTTGAACTGTGTATACGTGTTTTTAACGTAGTTTTTTGTACAATGTTCACTTCGAAACAACATTTTTCTACGCATTTTGATCAAAATTTAGCTTAAAAAGCGATCTGTTGCCGTGTCCATTCTCTCACTTGTTTATTCTTACCTGGCCAAAAAATCTGTTGACCAATTGATTTTGCGTTGAACGTATACCAGGATGACTGAGATTATGAACAGAATCAAAAATATTTCGTCGAAAATCATCTGGTATATAAGGACGAGATTTCTTTGTTGAAAACTCACACCAAATCATTTTTCCGTTTTTTAATTTAAATTGTTTAAAATTAAATTTCGGTTTTGAAATTAATTTTAAAAGTTCTTGATTGTTATTTTGTGCTATATAAATGTCATTGAAATCTATTGAAATGCCATATGTAGATCAATCATTTGTTTTTCTGTGATTATAGTCTAATGTTCTACATATAATAAAAATTTGACAATGGCATTAGACTGTTCCTGCAAGTATAAGAACTGTAATTATATGATCATAATCTAAGGTGATTGTCAAATCAAGTTTTCTGACAATGCTTTCTGCAACCCAGCATATGTATTATAAACTAGCATTTATTGTTATCCGCAAGTTCCCAAATGTCTTATTTGATTAGAGTATAAAAATTTGGTTCATTCATTTAAGATACCGATTTTTTATCTATTATAAAAAAAATATTGAAACAGCCAAAAGCCTGACTACATCTAACACAAAAGTAGAAAACAAGTTTCCAATATGAAAAATAGTCGGGTTAAAAAGGATGATTATAGTTTTAGTATCGTCTCACTACTAGCACACTAAAACATTAGGTCATATTTTTTTAACAACGCCCGCGCTATTGAAAATTCGGTAGGTACCTACCTGTTTAGCGGGTTAAAAAAAATAGTATACAAGCCGTGAGGTGGCTCGTTTATTAGGACTAAAGTGCGACCCTTGAGGTCCACACGACAAACTTCCCAGTTTGACAAATATTTAATAATAATAATTAAATTAGAAATTACACAGCAAAGTAATCATTTTAATCATTAAAACATAATTATTATTTATTTTTAACAATAATTTAAAAAAAAACGGCTGAATCGATTTTTATAAAATTTATTTCGGATCAAAATGACATTAACACGCCTCGATTGACACCCTTACGAAGTCGATATAATTTTTTATTCGCGAGATATTGTGTAAAATCTACTTTTTTGGAATCTATTTGGTTAAGAAAAAAGAACGGTTGAAGCAATTTTGAAAAAATTTCTTTCAGATCATATTCACGTTAATACGCGTCGATTGGCACCCTAACGTAGTCAATATCATTTTTCATTCTCGAGATTTCGTCTTAGAAAAAACATCAAAAACACCCAAAAATAAAGTTATTGCTTTGTGAACGAAATAAAATTCAATAAATAGGATGTCTCTATTTCTCTATTTTTCTCTATTTCTCTATTTCCCGCGGTAGGCAATCGATCTGAGACACCTTGTATATTGAGATTATTTTGTTTTAGTTTAGTTTTGATGTATTTTTATTATATAGACGCTGATGCCCTCAGTTGTCGAGCGTTTATAGTCTACAGTCTCTCAATATATTGCTAACCACTGTAATAAATTGTACAATGGTTTTAATCGATAAAATCAATACCTTTGTGTTTGAAATTTTCCGATGCTAAATACGAAGAAATAAAACTATAAAAATATCTGCCTCATAACGTTTGGAAAAAAAATTGTTATTCGTTTTAATAATGCCATTGGTGTATAGTTGTAAAATAAACAAGGAGGCTTGTCATTGGTTCAGGAAACATCAATTTTTTAACAGTCTGTGAAAATCACAACGTCTGAAGGCTGATATACTGAAGTCGAAGGATACAGAGACGGATTTTTATTTTTCAGACACAAAACAAAATTTTCAGATACCTACTGTAATTTAAGAATTATAATTAAAGCTGCAGTGTACAGCTTTAATTTAATGACCTTTGACCTTTTATACTCCAAGCTCGTGAGTGTACAATAACGTAATATTATAATCAAGAATGAAATGTTTTATTTACTGTACAGGGTATATAGATAGGGGGAAGTTTTGTGGCGTATGGTTTTTTTAAACTTTTCCCTGTATTACAAAAAAAATACGGTAACACTTACAACTGCACTTATAAAAAACAAGAACGAGCATTAAGAATATTCTCTACCGGAAGTTACCCCCAGCCTGCACTTTTTTTCAGAAAAATGTAGGTAATTAGTCCATTTGCTTAAACAAATTGCGCTAAAATGTAATAGCTTCTTCATGTCTATAAAAATAGTAATAGGTAACAATAAATTTTAATTAATAGTATATTGTGCGATTAGTGGGAGAAAGAAATATGTCATTTCGTGGCTCTGCTGAGCGTTGGCGAAATAATGGGTGACCTGATTGATTGACGAAACTATATCAACACTTGCGTAAACGTTCCCCGTAATGAGCGTGGGCGAAATGCTATTTCGCCCACTCTCTACGTCTACAGGAGCGTGAGTGAAATGCTATTTCGCCCAGTCTCTACGTCTACAGTCAGAGAATTTATTATTTCGCCCACTCTCAGTAGAGCCACGAAATTACATATTTCTTGCGGGTGTTGAACAAAATAAATTTTTCGACCCCTTTTTTAACTTTTTATTTTTTTTGTTGTTTAAATAAATCATAATTCGTAAATTATAACAATTAAAATACCGTAAGTTCTCCACGAAGCTAAATAATTTTAGAAGGTTCTGTTTAAAAAATATCCGACATGGAATGTAAACAAGAACTCTAAAAAAAATAGTTAATTAACAATAGGCTCATTTTATGAAAAATGAGTGAAAAAATTTTTCTTCACCGGGATATTGTTCCTTCAAATGTGTAGATAATAAGTACCTACATTAATTTTTTCATATTTTTAAATTAATATTTTTTAGGGTAAAAAAAACTTTTTATCTGCAACGGCCGGTTTCGTGGTTACGTTACGGCAGAGCGCTCGCCGCGAAAAGCCCTATTTTCAACATTAAATTGAAACTA
Source organism: Mongoloraphidia duomilia (assembly GCA_039654895.1). Classification (NCBI taxonomy): domain Eukaryota; kingdom Metazoa; phylum Arthropoda; class Insecta; order Raphidioptera; family Raphidiidae; genus Mongoloraphidia; species Mongoloraphidia duomilia. Next base: position 11,532,801 of record CM077519.1, on the reverse strand, counting down.
TAATTAATAACAGAGATGAAGTTCCGCGAATCGACATTTTTTTTAGAAATTTTCTCCTCTAAGAATATTTGTGTTTCAATTCTTAAATACTTATTAATAGTTTTCGAGTTATTTGCAAAAAAAACTGATCCCCATTTTTTTGGAGTCTAATTTTTCTAGACGTCATTACGAATCCAATGAGCTATCACACATATTTTAACTAGCAGCAAGTAGCAAGAATTAACACGATTTTCAAGTTTTCAAGTTGTGAACTAGGCTAAAAACTCATTTAAATAATCCGAAAACAAGTTAGCACATTTGATTTTGATTCAGAAAAAATAAAATATTAATTAAATTGCACAAAAACGCATTTGTTTGCGGTCGGCTTGTTTTTTTTCCACTGATTCCAACCCCGAAAAAGAAGGAACAATATATAGAGCTGAAAACCGCTAAACATCAACCCCTATTGGAACAGTCGGTGGGTAAACAACCCTCTGTGTGTGAGTGCGACTACATAATACAGCATGAGTCTGAATATTACACCTTGCGGTATTCCATTATATACAGATTGTTTCACAAAAATTTGGACTACCTATTAGTCAAGTTCGTAACAAATTTGTATTGGTATGATGTTTTTTTAATTAGAAAATAAATTTCGAGGTGTAATTTTTATGTATTCAACTCTGTTGACAATTCGATTTGAGTTATCTACAATTTGGAAGTGCAAAAAAGTCGCAAAAATATTAGATCTGTCAGATTTATGTGGGGTTATGTCTGTCATTTTGACGTTTTTTATTATATGCGGATTCAATATCGCTCTATTTTCTTCTTAATTTGACGTTTTCGAAAATTATATGCGGATCCAATCGCTCTGTCTCCCTCTTAACAACGTTAAAAAAAGAGAGAACCGACCTGAAAATTTTCATCTCTGGGGAAGAAAATGCTCAGTTTCAACCCGCTAAACAGGTACCGAAAATTTTCAATAGTGGCGTTGTGAAAATGTATTTTTACAATTTTTGTAATGAATAAATTATAATAAAATTGGTTTTCAAAATCCCGTAGATATATCTACTTTCTACTGTTTTTTTAACTGTTAACGTTCCGGGAGACATTTTATCTTCATCGTGACTAATTTAGGTTTACGCACTTTGATTTTAAAGTACAACTATTTCCAAACATGGGCATTATCTAATATCTATCTTATTGTCCTTCTGGTCGTGCGCAATCAGTGTACAGGGAAGATATGCGGCCTGCCGATACAGCCACAGGAGTATAATAATATTGTAACGATACTGTCTCTCTGGACAGCGCCGTTAAAATAATTTCCTGTTCTCAAGAGAGAACAGGATCAAATTCTACAGTAAAGAAATTAGACGACGAAAGTTCTAAAAATGTACCTATATTTATTTTGAATAAATTTCCGACACTTGAAATAATTACTTTTCTCCCTTCACCGGTGGAATTTGCTTGCTGGTCAATACGTCTTAAATCACTTAAATCTTTATAAAACTTGGTGTGTTATTATAAAAAAATTACTGTTCTCTTGCGGTGAAAAACTTATTATAATTGCGGAAATATTGGGCCAATGCCTCGCCGCAATTTTAAGCTTGCCGTTGAGAAAAAAATTTATTAAAAAGAATATTATATTTATGTCTTGATTCGTTGAAATTAAAAATGGAACTCTGTCGAATATTATATTTTAACAAAAATTCTAAACGCATTTTTGACAAATGACCGTATTGGCCAATGACAAATAAAGGTCTAATTATTCAACTTGATTAATTAATAATTATTATATAAATACTGAATCAACGGTTGTATTCTTGAGATAGTAAGTGATTCTTGAGATGCAAAATGTATTTTTAGATTATATGAATCAATAATTATTTTAAATAAATTCGTGACATACGTTAGTTATGTTACAATATATTTGCTGCATAGAACAATAAAACTATGATTTACTGATATATGAAAGTGTCTCAAATAAAAGAAAATCTTAAGTTTAAAATGTATAACTAAATATTTCTTACCTTTACATATACGTTTCACCATTTGTCAATTTCTTCTAACGGGCCCCATACACAAAGCAAAAAATGTCAATTAATTTAGAACCACTCCTGTACGCACTACTATTAACAGTTTGGTATTTTAGTCTTATGTAATGATTTCGTAAGGAATTTGTAAAAACATGTCCAACTACTTACAAAATCTGACGATTGTTTGATTAAAGGTAAGTTATTGAAATTTTCTTTCAAACCTTAGAAAAAATGTATGATTTATTTATTACGATTTTTTGTGATTTTAATGGCTCTCATACACTTCGTTCTTTTTTCATCCGTTCGACTCGCAGCGATCCAACTCGCGATCCAAAACTGCAGTGTATGGTAAAGGACCGACAGTCCAATCGTACCATATACACTGCAGTTTTGGATCGCGAGTTGGATCGCTGCGAGTCGAACGGATGAAAAAAGAACGAAGTGTATGGGAGTCTTTATGTTTGTATGATATTATTAGATAACGTTAAAAACCTGGCCACACAACACAAAATATTAAGTAATAGAAATAAAGAAAAAATTAAAATATTTTAAAATTAACAATTACAGTATATTATGCATTTACCAAAAAAATATATATAGGTATCACTGGTTCTATAATTATTAAATGAACAGAATTTAGAGTATATTAGTCTTGAAATTATTTAAATAATTTTAAAAAAACCACGTACTTAAATTTACTTATTCAAAGTTGAACGCACTTCACTAACAAGCAATGACGCGAATAAACTGCCAACCCGTCTGACAAAACTGCATACCTATTATAAGTATTTGGATCATTACGCAATAAACACAAACAATTTTAAAGGTTACTTATTTATCTAAGAGCTGATACTTTTGATAAATTATTAATATAATTATTTATTCACTGTTCATCGATACATAAGTAAATATAAATAACCACAAACGTTTTTTAACACGCTTATATTAGCTTCACCTGTATGTTTGCGGGCTTGCTTGCGGGCTTGCGGGCTTGTGTGTTTGTCAGTTTGTAACCGACTTCTTTGAACTTGATTTTGACCAACTTTGAACGGTCAGATTTAGTTTAAACTTTGCACACTTATCAAGGACCGACGACAATACAATAATTCAATAAGTTTGTCCCATTATCCTGACCAGGATCTCCAGGACTAAAAAAAAAAAGCAAAAAACTTCAGATTGAACTGAAACTTTGCACACTTATCAAGGACCGATGACAATACAATAATTCCATAAGTTTGTCCCATTATCCTGACCAGGATCTCCAGGACTAAAAAAAATCAAAAAACTTCAGATTGAACTGAAACTTTGCACACTTATCAAGGACCGATTACAATACAATAATTCCATAAGTTTGTCCCATTATCCTGACCAGGATCTCCAGGACTAAAAAGCAAAAATAAATTATAATTTAAAAAAACTAAAAAACACGCTTTAATGAACTAAAAAGTAAAAAATAATTAATTTTATTGTAAAAAAGCGTGGGGTAGTATGAAAATATGATACAAAGCACCCCACGCTTTGTTACAATAAAATTAATTATTTTTTACTTTTTAGTTTATTAAAGCGTGTTTTTTAGTTTTTTTAAATTATAATTTATTTTCCATTTACATCACTAGGGGAGGAGGGGGCTAGTTGTCACAAGTACTAGTTGTCTCAAGTATTGAAACTCCATCTTGCGGTGTAATAACGACCTACATGAATATGGTCGGTAAACCAGTATGTTAGAAGGGGACACCACAGAAAGTTTAAATGATTTTCGACAGTTATTGTGTATGTGAGAAATCTTTCTTCAAAACTGATATAGCTAAGTAAATTTTTAGAAAATGGTTAATCATCATTTATCTTATTTTAACAAAGTCATCCAAACATGACAATGGTATGGTCGTGTAAACAACATTATGCACTACTGAAATATAAGATGATTTTTAGGTTATCTTTTGCCATGTTTTGTAGTTTCACCTCAAAATAAATTATTCGCATCGGGGGCTAGTTGTCACAATGAACAAAAATGGGTGCAGTGCACAAACTGTCGATTGTGGGCTCATGATAAGTATGCTGGTGACAATGGGCTGTTCTATTTATGTATTAATTGTAATTCGGACGATGATTTTATAAATCCTACAACTACGATTTTGATTTTTTGATTTTACTTTTGTTTTGTTTACATTTTTTCTTTTCAGAATTCAATTCAATTCCTAGAGCTATGTTTTTAACGCTATATTTTCTAATTATCTTTGTATGTTGTTTATTTTTAATTATATCTTTGTTTTTGTACGGTTTAACAAATGAGACAACTAGCCCCCTTGTCGGGGTAAGTTGTCACACATGCATCGCCTATAAAAAATGTGAATTAAAATTTCTTATTAATGTTTAGTCAACTTTTATATACAAAATATTGTAAAAGAATGTTACTTCATTTCAATAAAAATTGGAGACTTTATTAAATCCAGTAATATCAAAAATATTCCACCTAAAATCAAAATTGTGACAACTAGCCCCCTCCTCCCCTACAATATAATAATCAATCCCCAGCTCCAAATACGATTTCATCACTTGAAACACCTCGTATAATATGTAACCACAAACCCTCGAGCGCTGTAAGCTGTTTAACAGGTGGTCGGACTTGACACAGAGGGTTTTCCAGTTGGCAGATATCATACGTCGTTGGGGCGGCGTCGCCGGAACAAAAAGTCAACCCCGGAGCTTCTGCAGACAACAAGAATATCTGCTGTGTGTGCAGGACACCGGGGGAGTGAAGGGGGCCGTTCACTGCGGCACAGCTATGCTTTTATTTTTACCATATTGGGTTCAAATCCTGAATCGATATCAGTTCAATATGCTGCATTGATTTAGCTGTATAGTTCAGGAATAATAGATATGGTCGACTCTGCATAAGTAAATTAAGAATTGGACGGCCGTTTTTTGGTATACAACATGACATGACATAGCCCCACATAAATCTAACAGATCTAATATTTTTGCGACTTTTTCGCGCGCTCAAATTGTAGGTAGCTCAAATCGAATTGTCAATAGAGTTGTTGTGAAAAATAAATACCTCGGGCAGCAAACTTCACACTGGTTACAAACGCCATAGTTTTAACATTGGAAATGTTTATGTTCGTATATGGGGGCAGAGTTACGAGTTTTCGTTCAAGGCCAAAAGACAACGGTGTCGCAATCAAGTGAGGAGCAATCATGCAAAATTGAACAAGTGCAATTTTTTCGAAATGTGTTTTATATCATGTCTAGTTAATTGAGAGGTATTTGCGACGATCTGCGGTGTTATTTTTGAGCAAATGTTAATAAATACTGTAGAAAAATCCATTTAAAAGTTAAGTAATCAAGCAAAAGTGAACGCGTATATATAACAGAAGAATAATAGGGCTATTCCTGACAAAACTAAACAGTGCATTGATAAATATTGTGTGTATAATAAACAGTTAATTATGTTTCATATATGCTGTTATCATTTCCAATGTCCTCGATGGTTGCAAGGATTGCGAAATCTGTGAATTTTTTATCTTGTAATGCAATATACTATAATATAATGATCTCCTAAAAATTTAACATTTTGGACTTAACATAGTTTGCTTCTGGGGTACAGACATATTGGTCGTACATAGCATTTCTATTATTTTCCAGAAATAACACCCAGACCTTCCACTATAGCCAATTTAGCGTTTTCCCCAAACTAGCTAAGTTTAATATAGAAATCTAAACAAACAGATCATCATTACAATGAAATTTTGTGTAGATTTGAAGAGATAGAAAGGAGAATAATAATGTGTTCACACTCACAGTAACACATATTATAATACTACCATAACATTATACAGGATGTTCCATTTAACTATTTAAGGGATCTGGGATACAAAGGACATTGCCCATTTTACTAAGAGATCATCCATAAATTACGTAACGCATTTTTGAAGCTTTTTTTACCCTCCTCCCCCTCTCAGTAGCAACTTGAAACAAATTATCAAACGGCCCATATTCTCCCTGACACGAGATATACGTAACATTTTTCTGATACAAGAAAAAAGTCATAGGTATTGTGAAGATATACATGAATTATTTGATGCACAAAATAAATAATTAATTTTAGCAATAACATAAAAACTTCAAAAATATATATACTAAAATTAAGCAAAATCGCAGGATAGTGGACAAAATAATTTGATTTATTAAATTAAATGTACGACGTTTCGTCTATAGATTTAGACTTTTTCAAGTACAATCATAAAAATAACAATATTGTTATTTTTATGATTGTACTTGAAAAAGTCTAAATCTATAGACGAAACGTCGTACATTTAATTTAATAAATCAAATTATTTTGTCCACTATCCTGCGATTTTGCTTAATTTTATTATAATCACGATGGACACGATTTCTAATATAAATATATATACTTATTGAATTTTTTTTTAGGGTGAACGCTAAAATTATTTTTTTAAGTGAAACTTTTTAGTTCTCGTTCGGTTACGCATGTCGAGGTCACGTCACGTCCAATCGAAGAATCGCGTATATATCCCAACACTATTGCAGAACACTGCATCATCCCAAACAGACAACTTGGTATATCATAAATACAGCAGTACACAAGACGAGATGCTGGGCGTAGGGGTATCACAGCTGCTTTATACGCTGTAAGTCGTTGGTTCGAACCCAGGCGGAACCATTAATTTTAGTTTCCTTTTTTAACTATTCCATTTTCCACTTGATATTTTTTTCTATTTTAATTATAATATTTTCTCTATGTATTTTTTATAATTATACTACATATATTTCGAGATATTAAAAGCATTTAGGGTTATGACAAAAAGTTTCACTTGCACCGTGATTTCATAAAACCGCACCCTATTTTTTTTAATAAATTAAGTTATAAAAAAAATCGGTTTAAAAAAGACCGATCCGTAAACATTTTCAATTCGACGAAATCTTTCAGATTTGATCTAGTGGCTCAACAAATATCGAATTAAGAGTCCTATGGTGCCCCCTGTGCCCGCTGCAGACTGTCTGAAACTATCATTTCTCGTTTATAAATGCGATAACCATCTGTTTGTACAGAGAGAGCATGGAGCATGGTGCCATTAGCCGAGAACACATCCAATTATGGTTATCTGGTTCGAATCTCCGGCACGAATCTCTAAAATGGTTATGATAGTGTTCGGGAAACCTTTGAACACACGTCGACCTGTGAAAGTATGCCTCGGACAAGCTTTATTTCAAACAGTATAGACCTCAGTTGTCGAGCGTCTATAATCTACAATCGTTGCTTATATGGCGTGTTCATGGCTCCTCTATTTTTGGGGGGTGGAATTTTTTTGAGGGGTGAAATTTTCTTGAGGGGTGGAATTTTTTTGGAGGGTAGAATTTTTTTGGGGGGTGGAATTTTTTTTGGGGGGTAGAATTTTTTGGGGGAGTGGAATTTATTTGGGGGGTGGATTTTTTTTGAGGGGTAGAACTTTTTTGAGAGGTAGAATTTTTTTGAGGGGTGGAATTTTTTTGCGGGGTGAAATTTTTCTGGGGGGTGGAATTTTTTTCGGGGGTGGGATTTTTTTGGGGGGTGGAATTTTTTTAGTGGGTGGAATTTTTTTGGGGGCTGGAATTTTTTTGGGGGGTAGAATTTTTTGGGGGAGTGGAATTTATTTGGGGGGTGGATTTTTTTTGAGGGGTAGAATTTTTTTGGGGGTGTAATTTTTTTGGGAGGTGGAATTTTTTGCAGGGTGAAATTTTTTTGAGGGGTGGAATTTTTTTGGGAAGTGGAATTTTTTTGGGGGGTGGAATTTTTTTGGGGGGTGGAGTTTTTTTGGGGGGTGGAATTTTTTTGGGGGGTGGAATTTTTTTCCAGGTTCTAATCCGAGAACTGGTAAAAATATCAAATGGATTTTCAATTTATTATTAATAAATTAATAAATTGAAAATATGAATTAGTGCTGGGCCCAAATAAGCCTTACTGTTGGTGGCCTTAAAAATAATAAATAAATAAATCGAACACTATACCTAGATCGCAAAATGATCAAAAATTCTACACATAATAGTGAGTCAAATCTTTGAGCACGAAAAAAATCGATTAATTATAATAATATTTGTTAATAGTATAATATTTTATTCAAAAGTTTTTTTTAACTCAACAAAATGTATAAAGCTGCTCCGAGCTGCTCTATACATTTTGCTGTGTTGATATGAGAGATGCAAGTTTTCGTTACTTCTCGGTATTTATATTCGTTACTTTTAGGTACAATACTCGTTAGTTACTATTCGTTACAAGTGAGGACAGTGTGGTCCAGTGATTAGCGCCACAGCCTCTGGATCAGACTGTCGTAGGTTCAAATCCCGCCTCCGCTCATGGTTGTTTTATGACGTCATTTAAGTTTTAAGTTAATTGTTATTTAATGTTATTGTTACGGATCACCCTGTATATAAACTGCAAACAAAGAGTTCCGAGAAACGGGGTCTGCATACTGATAGATAGATAGATAGATAGATATTTATTTGTTTGAGCACCACAGCTACGTGGCATAACATCGTCAAATAAAAACAAGTTTAAGACATCTCGACCCACTAAGCGAGCGCCACAACAATCTTCCACTTTATAAAGACCAGCCTCAGTCAACCGTCTTCTCACAAGATTTCTGAACAACGAGTACCTGCCGGAATGTTCTAGAGAACGCGAGAAGCACTGGGCTCCAGTCCACGCAGCCTATATAAATCAGTGAGTCACGCAGTCAGTCAACGGGAGTCAATCAGTGAAGTACTGGGCGTTTACAAGTACGGGCGATAAGAATAGTGCGAAAATAAATAAATCTGCTATAAATACAGTGATATAAATAGTTCCGTGATATAAATACGCCTGATAAAATAAATATTAGTGTAGTTACTTGTATATAGTTAATTGTTACGAGTTATTGTATATAGTTGTTTGTTTTGCTTTGTAATTACTGTTTAGTTATTGTTTAATTGTGTTGATTGTTAGAATTGACTTTTCGTTGTTGCATTTATTGTTATTGTATTTTTAATTATTGTTAATAAATATTTATTCCGCCAACTCTGAAAACAGTTTTGTAACATTATCAAGACTCTAATGACCTAAGCTGTCGACGCGTCTATAATTTACAATAAATATAATAAATAAATTCGCTTACAAGTTCTCGAACTACTCGGCCATTTTACGTGTTAGCATGTTTTAGTAATAAAAAAAATCAAATTTCAAACTCAGGGAGCCTTCAGTATAGAAAGACAAAGGTCTACGTACTGTTTCCCTGTGTTGAAGGGCTTTATTGAGGTTATGTTCACCCCTTATGTGTTCAGTACCGAATTAACACGCACTTCAACTCTACACATCTCTCTTTAGATCGACTGTCCTTGTCACAATCGTACCAACAGTTGATATCTACGCTCATATGTTAAGTGTTATTACCAACATTGTTACTGGGGCAATTTTTAGTTTTGTGATCTTAAAATCTCTTGACCAAACCAAACAGAATATTATTTGCTCGCTCTCAATTATTATTACGCAGAGAAATAACATACTTCACAGGGTTTGAGAACGGCTCAATTTCCACTTTTCCCGACGTTTTAATCTGAGAAGTGGATAGGATTTTCAATTTATTAAAACTACGGTGGATTTTCATTAACTTTAGGTACGTTCCCCTCCACACTGCACACATGTAGGTTGGTACGCACCAACACGATCGAACGCTCCTTCATCGTAGCACTTAAAACCGCATACAATGTTTCCAGTACTTATTTCAAAAAATGAGGTTTTCAATTTGATCAATATGTAATTTTTTTACCCAACTTCCAAAGGAGGGTAATGTTTTTCGGGTGTAATGTGTGTATCTTTGAATTTTCGTCGGCGCCTTCTGTAGCGTAAACGGCTTGACGAATTTTGAAAAATGAGGTGTCTATAAATTCATCATAGTCTCACGAGTGCTACTGGGTATACGACGTCACGGAAAATTCAATATGGCGGACGCTAGACGCTATTTTGTTAAAATGCTATAGTAATCTTTCTTTTAAATACATCGATATGAGTTTTAAAAGAAAAGTTTCGTTGAAAAGATTTCAAATAGGGTATATGACGTCACGGAAAATTCAATATGGTGGACGCTAGACGCCATTTTGTTAAAATGCTAAAGTAATCTTCCTTCTAAATACATCGTATGAGTATTAAAAGAAAAGTTTCGTTGAAAAGATTTCAAATAGGATATATGACGTCACGGAAAATTCAATATGGCGGACGCTAGACGCTATTTTATTAATACGTAAAAAATGGGTAAAACCTTTTGTGTGGGGTATCAAATGAAAAGGCTTGATGAGTAGATTCAACTAAAAGAAAGAAAATAAAAATAAATTATTTAAAAAAAAAAACAGGAAACCCGACTGCGTAAAGATCGAAAGAAAATCAAAATATGATAATATGCAGTCGAAGGCAATATAGGCATACATGTTGAACAGAAAAATCTGATGCCCCGACTGCATGTTATCACATTTTGATATTGTTTCCATCTATTATGTTCGCTTTTTACGCAGTCGGGTTTTTTGTTTTTTTCAAATTTTTTTTAAATTAGTCTTGCCATTACATATGTTGATATGCTTATGGTACATAAACGTTCGTCCAATTTGTAAGGTGATTTGGTCGGTAGGCGGGACAATGCGTTATAGGAATAAGTTCTTAATATTTGCCTGTTTCTAAAAATGTTCCTCTTCGACAATTCCGAAGACGTGCAACTCTAATAATAATAAACGGAGTGATAAATAATTAATATTCGGTGTAAAAATAATTTTAGAAGTTGGTGGCCTTTTAGGCCCATTTCGCACCAAGCCACTTCAGCCTATAGTCATGTCCAGTCAAATCACGCCTGACGCCAGTCAACAGGTTTCACACTGAACACGGTAAAATTATGTCAGTCTGTGACAAGTTGTAGAATTTTTTTGGATTTTCAATTTATTATTAAAAAACAATAAATTGAAAAAATAAAATGGTATACTAGGTACTAGTATAATAAGAAGTATTAGAAATACCTTGTATTTTGGTGTCCATCTTGTGACTTCATGTGTTGTTAACGCTACGTGTTTCAACAACGAGTTGCCATCTTCAGGTGTGGTTAATTTTTTATATTATAAAACACACATTGAGTATTCGTAACACGTTATAATATTATGATGCTAAGCACATGTCTATTATGTTGTGGATTGTGAAGTACTGATTTAAATTTCGAGAGAAACAAAAAACTAAAAATGGTACTACTAGGCTCAACCCTAACAATTGGAGGCCTAAAAAAAAATCTGGTATCCATGTCCGTTCAAGAAATATGTCTGCGTTGTGGCTGTTGTGGATGGTGTTCGCAAGAAGAGATTTTATTGTACGTTAACATTTGACATTTAGATTAATTTTCTTTATTCAAAATGACAATGATTCTTTTTGTTAACAATCAAACTACATAATGTGTAGCCGATATTCCGAAGGTTTAGCACTGTATCCGGTTCCGGCGACGCTGTTTTGTTTTCAGCTGTCAAGCTGTGAAATACACGGAGCCCACCGTTTGGGTCATTTCCGGTCGTTTATAAAGGGAATCTTCAATTCAGTGTTTGTCTTAATATTAACCCCACGCAACGATAACGGCGCGAACAAAATCCGATAAAGAAATTAAAAGTCAGATAACATACAAATAAAGTTTAAACCGGTTTGACTCTTAACCTTTAAAACAGTGGTGTACCTACGTAAAATATTTGTATAATATGTACTACTAGTGGTTACCCGTGGCGTGTGTTTTTTTTTAATACCACCAACAGCTAAGGTTATTTGGGCCTAGCAGCAATTCATATTTTCAATCCATTATATTTTTTTTAATAATAAATTGAAATTTTATTTACACTTGTAATAGAGGAACCATAGCAACGCCATGTAAACAACAGCAATGCTGGTTACTCGTGGCTCCGCTCACGTACTTATATTTAGATTTTTTTATGCTTCAATTAGGAAGTTTCCCTTTTTTATTTTTTTGGTCTAAATCATAGTAATTCTAAAAATTATAAAATTAATGGCGGAAGAATTTTTGAAATATCTTTAAAAACAACAAAGTTATGCTACCTCAAAGTTTGGATTGACAGTTCTCCAAGAAATTCCGTTTTCAGTCCAGGTGACGTCACGCGGCACGATATTTTTAAAAGTTATTTTCAGTTTGTATATGTGGTAATTTAACATGGTAACTTCCGATAAATCTCTTTCTTTAAACTCGTAAATTGTTATGGAAACACTAAAAACAAACCAGTTGATGACGGAAAATATTGACATATCTAAATTTTTGACAGTTAATTTTAATTTAATATAAATAGAAAAGTCTGTATTACAACAAAATAGTTACTAAGTAACTTAGGTTCTAATTACTCACAAAGCTAAAAAACAGCAAACTTGTACCGCGTGACGTCATATTCAGAAATCAGTTTCGTTTGCGACCCCACGTAGAAAAAATTGAATATCTCCGTTGAAATTCAAGATATCAAAATAATTCTTTCAAAATTTTTAAAGTTATCTTTATTATAATGATGTGACAGTATCATAATTAGTATTTTCGTCCAATGGAAACTTCCTAATTCTCATACAAACTTCAACACCCTGTTGCAACCCTCCTTAAAAAATCCTAAAACTGCTGCTCTAAAACCTAAAAGGAGCTGATCAGAATCGATATAGCTCGTCTGACATACGGATGGAAATACCTAAATGTTTTATTAATTATTATTTGGTACAAAAAATTATCATTAAATGTTTTATTAATTACTATTTGGTACAAAAAATTATCATTTAGAAATTGAAATTTTTTATTGGATAAGCAACCAATTATATACTTGATACCAGACATATATAGGAAAAAATCATTTTACCAACCGTAGTCACAGTCAGGAATCTAACCTGAACCTTTCCTCTTTCGCGGTGGAATGAGCTTACAGTACTCAACCGTGACATGATTACCAAAATAACTTTCCCCTTATATGCTTCGGAATCAATTGACTTCCACTACATGCGAGTGCTATTTAATTATAGCTAGGTTGTAGATGTGAATCATCGTACTAGCGAGAGTTAATCATGAAAGTGAAAATTATTTCAAATACCCATATAGGAGATACATTAAGTAAGAACCTAGATATATCAATGCTATAAATAACCAATGATTGGTAATACAACATAATATTCTAGAAATATTATATAGTATTTGGCTGCTTATCCAATAAAAATTTTTCAAGTGCAAATCAGCCGTATAAATCTATTAAATTATCATTTATATTTCGTTCCATCACTGCACGGAACACTCTCATACGATAAAAATACAATTAAAACAAACAGATTGGAGCCCCCCTTCAGAAATTATAATAATAATAATGGTAACGTAATTTTTGTCAGATCCGCTTGTATGTTGGTAGTACGTGGTTGTTTACCTGTCTAAACTGCGGTAATGTAATTAGTAGACGATGGGGGTTGTGCCCCAGCCTTACATGATTCCCCACACAACACATCAATCCCCACCAAATCTAGTTCAATCCCACAGGCGTTCATTACATTACGTTTTATTGCTAATTGTTAATGATTTGTTGCTGCTTTCCAGTTACGGCACAATATACCGTTATTCAATGACTCGTCTATATTGTTATTGATAATGAATGTAATCCAAAATGGCGACAATTTAATTGTTACACTTTGCGTCAAAGTGAAAAGCCTATTTTAAATTAAGTAATTAATCTACCATATACTGTTATCGTGATTCAATCATCGATAAACGAAACTGTTCAAATAATCCGCTTACAATCTAGTATGTTAAAATAGTGTTCAAATAGGGTAGTGATGCGCGATACGAGATGTTTTAGTCGATTGTATCGATTGTTCAAACATCTCGATGATTCTCGATTGTTGTCACTTGGACTCGATTGTTGTAGTTTCATAGTTCACCGAGACTGAATCGTACGGAGCCTTAAAAAGAGTTCTTTTCTAAATACAGGAGTTACTGACCCTTCTTAAAAAAGACCTTGTTCTAAAAAGGGCCTCTTTTAGTATTCAATTCATTGTTTTCTTTTTTAATCCATCTTCAGGTATAAATGTTCATTTCCAAAGTCTTAAGAGGAAAAAAATAAATGGTACAGTTCCACCGCACTGACTTTCTCGCTCTACTGGATCGGTCCAGGAATTTTCGTACATCAGTAAGTCCCGTTTCACATGAGGCGTACCACGCGCTTACGTCCTACGCCGCGAGTAGGACGCTACAAAGAATTAAAACTTTTTGAGAAAAACTATTCATTAGGAAAGATTAAATGCGTTGTTTGTGCTATCCGTTGAAAAGTGTTTAATTCTTCAATGCCGGATTTTAATCAGCAAGTGATAGAGGTTCTCTCATCAAACGCAACGCAGAATAGATCTTTATAAATAAGATTTGTTTCTTTCTCTTTATTACATATATCTATATAATGTATAATCATATATAAAAATGTTATATTCAATACAATATTATACAATTTGCGCACTACCAGACTTTTTGACCACCGGCCGCCACTGCTGAAAGGTTACGTTTGTTCAGTGCCAACCGAGGCTCAAGCGTAGGACGCATCGTACGCCTCATGTGAAACGGGACTAAACTACACTTTCTGGATTTTTCCGAGACAAATTATTGGCATATTGCAGATCCATTTTCCAGAAAATCACAAGTTTTCATTTTCATTCGCATCAGGAAAAAAAACCTCGAGGAATCCCTTAAAAACCTTAAGTTTAAAATTTGCCTCTGGGGTAGCTACACTCCTGAGGATACCTGTACATTTTGTTTATTTAAACCCTAAGGAATCAGACACCAGTGTTGTTGATCTAATTTCCTAAGACCTTAAAAAATTTCGCTAGTAATAATTTCGATTCGAATTTTCGATATTTAAATGTAGCAGCCTGTATCGACACGATACACAAATCAATCGTTATACGGTACATTGAAACCCGTCGATCTTGAATAGTTCGAATCCTGTTAACGGTTATTTATCGGGCCATATCGAGAATCTCCATTTGCACATCGCGTCACGAAGACACATATTTATTCTTTCTGCATAGATACAAGTTATAAAGTAAGATTGAGCGGTAATACTGATAGACCGTCGACACTGCACCGGGAATACCGGTCACAAACTGCTAAGGATCTTCCAAAATAAGCCTTTTGGGATCTGTTAAAATGGGTGGTAATTAATTATGAGTCCTCGGGATTTGAACCTGGGCTTGGCGTGAAGGTAACTGTTGTTGGTTAACGCGCTAGCCGACTAGGCTATTCGGCGACGTTGAGTACTTGTCCATTAAACTGGTATACAAAGCAAAGATTGTGTCTTATTTTTTAAAAATGTGATTTTATTAATTTTTAAAGAGATTTTAATAAAAATAAGTCTACAAAATCATTACTGGGGCCATTTAGAACCAGATCGTAAAATAAAAATAACAAAAACAATTAACGGGGAGCAAATACTAACAAAATATCGTAACCCCATGTTAAAATACTATGTCTCAGTTACGGTGGGGCACACTATATATATATAGCCTTCTAAACTCACCCCCTATCAACGGTGGCACTTATTTCATTACTGAGACGTTAGAATATTTCATTGATCTAAGACTGCGCGATCGAATATTCCAAAATGTTTGCAGATTTTAAACGGCGCTCTTCGATCCATTACAATATTCTACTTTGCTTAATTAAATATCAAAATTTTTTGAGGTTATCGTATTCGAATCTGAATGTTTATACATTGTTTTGAGAGTACGCACTGTTTTTTCGGCTCAACCATTGAGCCTTGCACAACTCCACGCAGTCTTGCATCAATTATTAACAGTGTACCTGAACTTTTGTGACGAATGTAGTTATTTCTTCCACAGTCACGTTTTTAACCAAGATAGAGTAAGAATGGTAGAGTAGAGACATTAAATATGTCTTGTATGTCGGTATATTTATGTACTGAAGTAACGGAATATATAGTGCAATACAGATAAGAGCTATTAAGGTAATGCTGGGTGAAAAACTGCCATAGCTACTGCAGGAAGAAAGAATGTTGCGAATAGGAAACCAGGAACTGCTTTCCTTTTGAGTTAACTGTAGCTTAAAGACCAGAGATGTTTCAAAGGGTATTTAAGTCGGAGTCCCACGGCGCGTGTGGCTTGGCAAACCTGGTCTGATGTTTGTCATACCTTTCCCCGTCGGAACGTAAAGACTCGTTCTTGCTCGAGGTGACTTGAAGTGGCTCGACCTTTCCCGTGAAACATCGGTAAATGCTGACATCAAAGGCTTGTGGATCGACGAATGACAAGCTTCTGACCGGCTCGTGAACTTCCCACAGTCTGTTGTAAGCAGGGATCCCAAGGCATGTGGCTTGGCAAGCCTGGTCTGACGTTTGTCATACCTCGCGCCGTCGGAACGTAATGACTCGTTCTTCCTCGAGGTGACTTGGAGTGGCTCGACCTTTCCCGTGAAACATCGGTAAATGCTGACATCAAAGGCTTGTAGATCGACGGATGACAAGCTTCTGTACAGCTCGTGAACTTCCCACAGTCTGTTGTAGATTGTTAAGTGTAGTATAATTTACACAAATGAAACTGGAAAGAACGTCTGCAAATGTTCGGGTCCACTCGAGATTTGTCAAGCCACGCGACGATAAGAATATGATACGAGGTTGGAATTCGACCGACCGTAAGTCCACAAGTAGGAACGTCGAGCAACTCGAGGTTTGCCCACTCACACGCCGTGGGACCCCGGCTTTAATATTAAGGGCATGTACATTGTACAATGTACACTGCACATGAAAACTGGAGATATTAATAAAATCGATTCACATTGTTTATCAAGAATTACAGGAATTTTAATGGTACATCATTTAACGGCTAAGTCGCAGTTTTGCAGGTATTTAATTATTTATTCCTTAATAATGGATAAGTCAGACTAATGACTGAACACAAACCGTTAATCTCTGAACGTTTGACACATACCTTACATGTCAGTTTTGAGGGCAGTATAGCCTAGATGTTAGCGTGCTTGGCGCCGCAACCTCTAAACTGGACTGCGGTGGGTTCGAATCCCACCTGCGCTCATGGATGTTTTGTGATGTTATTTAGTTTTAAGTTAGTTGTTATTTAGTGTAGTTGAAAGACGCTAATGACCTTAGATGTCGACGCGTCTATAATCTAAAATAAATAAATAAATACTTGTCAGTAGCGCCATTTGACGAATAAAATGTAAACATTTGATACATACCTTACTTGCCACTAGCGCAATCTGACGGAAAAAAATGGTAGCCCTAATTAGACAAAACATTTTATACTTAATCCGTATAAGCAATAATACCTATAGGAGAATATTTTATTTTATAAAATCAGTTCATAATAATTGGAATCGTACGTCGATTTTTACAGTATCATGAATTGACGAAGAGGCGTTTGTCACCAACAAGGCCATTGCATTTATTAAAGTTCCCCCTTCATTTGCATTTTTAAATTTGAAATTTACACTACAAATTTGAACAATAAAAAAATTGAACAAAAAATTCTTGATAAAAATAGAGAATGGAGTTTAATTATTGCAGTACATTGAACGATGATTTCAGGAACGGATTAATTATCTTTTTTGCCGCCTACAAACTAATATACCTTACTAACCTATCTACGATACAAGCGCTATAATAATATATAGGAACGCATATACCTATGGAAAAAATGTGTGTGGATCGACACTCAGAGCAAGTGTAACTACTTATGCAATACCTTTAGTTTACTTTTAAGGCTATTCATGCCTAGACGAGCAGTTTCTCCTGAGGTTTAGGGATAAAGCGGGAGGAACATTTTAAGAAGGAAAAAGGCGTTTACCTAGTCACAATACTCGGAATATTTCGACACTCATCGTTTACCCGTCAGGTTAGCCGTCGGATATACTGATGTGCTAGGCATGGTCGACCTTGCTGACTCGCGGGCGTATTGATAATTTAAAATCATTGCTGTAAGTGTAGAATATACTACAATAATAATTAATATTAATAATGCTTTTTTTATTTTTTTCGTAGTATCTACATATAGATTAATTGAAAGTTTGTCAAAATTACAATAAATTGAAGTAGTAAAACAAAATTGTGTACAATACTCCAAAGGTAGGGTACGTAGTAAAATTTAGTTTACTTATAAGACTGTGTAACACTATACACACTACAGAAGTGAAGTAAATGCTATAAATTGACGTTCACAAATAAATAGAAAATCTATTATGTACAGTGTAAACGATTTTATTAAACACGAGGCAAATAGCATCGAGAACATTTACAATTTTGTAGTAGGCTATAAACTATAAAATGTAATGTAAATATTATGTAGTATAGATGCTTTGTTTTTTTTTTTTATTTAGCAGATTCCGAGTTACCCTTAATAGTCAACGTGTTTAAAAAATTCACTGTATTATTTTTTCTATGTAATCCTACTACAAATTGTAAATGTTCTCAATGTAATTTCCCCTATGTTCGGTAAAACCGTTTACACACTGTATAATATTATATGATTTGTTTTTTGTTGCCATGGTTACATCGTTTAACGCGTTAAACATGGTGAAGATACTAAATGTATCTGAGTTAGGTCCTTAAAACTATAATAAAAAAGTAGGAACCTTCTTATTAAAATGAATTCTTACTGATACCGGTGCACTATAATAATAACTGCGATGAGAAAGATTAATCAATAATAACTCTTGAACATTTCATCAAAATTATTAAATGTCGCTTATAGTGGTAAGGTTGACCATGGCTATTTATTGTTATCGCCAAGATTTTGCTTTGTTACAGGGGAAAAGAGGGAAGACAGTCAACAGACTAAAGGGCTCTGACTAACCTCTCTCCCCGCCTAAGTAAAATGTACAGGACCGGCACTAAAGTCTGACGGTTTTGTAAATGGGATAAATAAATATTTTTGAATTTTTTTCATATTTTTTTTTATTGTAAAGAGGAAATTTACATTCAGTATCAAAAAAGTTAAAAAATAACATCATAAAGCAAAAATTATGTCGCTCAAATGTTGACCACCAATGTCTCTACAGTGCACCAGTCTCTGAGAAAAATTTATTATGACTCCAATGTTTGGCGTGGGATCTCACGAATTTCTCGCCGAATGTTCTCCATCAGTTGATCCAAATTTTTTGGTTTGTCGAGATAAACTCTTCCCTTGAGATAACCCTCACCTCGGAGCGAGATCAGCTTAATGGTGGTCAACATTTGAGCGACATAATTTTTGTTTAATGATGTTTTTTCCTACTTTTTTGATACTAAATGTAAATGTCCCCGCTTTCTTTTTACAATAAAAAAAATTATGAAAAAATTTCAAATTTACAAAACTGTCAAATTTCACTGCCGGACCTGTATAATATAATGTTTATAGGAAACACTACATGCCGCCAATAATAGAGTATGCAATATGTATCATCACACTGTTTGTGAATTTTTAGGAATGCTTATGATATACAGGAGGTCAGTCAAAAAGTGTTCATCATGAAAAAAAATGTATTTATGAAGTTATCAAGAAATTGAGTTCGTCAATTATTTCTCCTTCATAAATTATTTCTCAAAATAGGTATCGAAAAAAAGTTATTACGAAGAAATATCCAGATTTTAATTTATATTAGTTTTTATACAAAACTTTGGTAAATTTTGTGAACTTTTTAAATTTAAAAGCCTTTGTTTAACTTTACTCGCTGTCTGTCTGCTACAAATCATGCAATCAAAACTTTGATTAGTTCTAATTGAGCTAGAACTTTGAAATTTTGCACATGTGTGTAAGTCCCGGTGACAATGCAATATAAATGTGGAGTGATCCAATAAAGAATACTTACATACAGTATGAGCACGTAAAGTCAGGATACGTGCGATTTAAATTTTTGCTGAAACTTCTTTTGAAAAATGCGCGGACACGTCGATTTTGTTTTTTTAAAAAGATTTATCTTCTGATAAATTTCATTTTTTGATCGCGTTTTGCTTTTGAGTTACGACGTCATCGGTCATTTAAAAAAAAAATAGAAAATCGTGTCAGCATTTTTCTCAAAAAGTTTCAGCAAAAATTTAAATCACACGTATCCAGATTTTACGTGCTCACTATAGGTACAGGGTGAGTTAGTAAGAATTTCTCGGGCGGTATCTCATTTATTATGAGCATTAGAAAAAAAAAATTAAATAAAAGTTGGATTGGAATAAGAGCACTATACTTTAAAATTATTTTTAGCTATACAGGATGTACTATGTAGTCATGGTACAACTGACTTGTATTTTTATAAGTAGAACACCCTGTATATTTTCGGGTTATCTCATTGTTTATTCGGAGGTCTACTTAAAAATATACAAAAATATACAGGGTGTTCTACTTATAAAAATACAAGTCAGTTATACCATGACTACATCGTACACCCTGTATAGCTAAACATTATTTTAAAGTATAGTGCTCTTATTCCAATCCAACTTTTATTTAAAACTTTTTTTTCTAATGCTCATAGTAAATGAGATATCGCCCGAGACATTTTTAGTAACTCATCCTGTACATTATACAGAGCGATACAATACAACGATGGTTGGAGTTGTTGAAAATACGTGTGGTGATTTTTAATTTTATAGTGTAGAATGTTGAACAAAAAAATTTTTTTTAATCGAACCGAATACACAAAAGTAAAGGATAAATTAATTTTTCCCTTTGTTTTACAATAAATTTCCTTATCTACATTTTTATTTTATATTTTATTCTTTTTGTAGTCTGTTACAATATTTTTTAATATTAGTTTTTTTTCCCTTTTTAGAGTACCAACTTAGTTTTATTATTGGTGAAAAATAAAGTCTTTTAGGATGAAATTTTCTACAAGATGGCGGTAAATTATCGACGATATCACAGTATAGGCTAGCATAGGCTTTTTTAAATAGTACCGTACCTACACGTTATCTTCAAAAATAATCGAGATACAGACCTGGGGAGTAATGTCTGGGAGACCTGTATATATTTTTTTATCGAATATCTCGGAAACGAAGGGGTGTCACATGTTTTTTGCTTAGAATTTGAGGCAGAATAAAAAACTTCATTTTTCACCTCCAGTTTATAGATTCTGCATTTCAGAAAAATACCTTTTCAATCTCCTCTTCATACTTCTTTTTTTATAGTTCGCTTTTTGTTTGCCCATTGTACCCACTCAAATTGAAAGCAAAGATACCTATATATTTTAATATTCAAAAACAATCGCACTCAAACTTTTTTTAACTTCAACAAACATGCGCCTGCAAAGTGTAAAGTACAAAAACTAAACTACAGTACTACTATTTATTAAAGTAAAAGAAGCCGAAATCCACAAAAGAACACCGCCATACGCGTCACGCAAACGAAATTGTAAAACATGGGATTGCATATTATATTCAAACAATATAAATATTGTTTGATAATTTGATTATAACATGATTCAATTAAAAAAACTCTAAAAAATATTTATTTGTCGAAGTCCATCTTCCTACGATAAGATTTATTATAAATAGGTATAATACTGGACACGAATATTATTTATTTTATAAATAATATTTACTTAGACAGATACTTGACTTTTTTAGTATAAGACATGGCTAAGAAACATCTCGCAAATACCAACTTTCAAACAAACAAAACCGCATTGAAATCGGTCCATCTGTTGAAGATCTTGGAAACGGCTGAACCGATTTCAATCAAACATGGCTAAGAACCATGTCGCAAATACCAGCTTTCAAACAAACAAAACCGCATTGAAATCGGTGCATCCGTTGAGGATCTTGGAAACGGCTGAACCGATTTCAATCAAACATGGCTAAGAACCATGTCGCAAATACCAGCTTTCAAACAAACAAAACCGCATTGAAATCAGTGCATCCGTTGATGATCTTGGAAACGGCTGAACCGATTTCAATCAAACATGGCTAAGATTCATCACGCAAATACCAGCTTTCAAACAAACAAAACCGCATTGAAATCGGTGCATCCGTTAAGGATCTTGGAAACGGCTGAACCGATTTCAATCAAACATGGCTAAGATTCATCACGCAAATCCCAGCTTCTAAACAAACAAAACCGCATTGAAATCGGTGCATCCGTTGAGGATCTTAGAAACGGCTGAACCGATTTCAATCAAACATTAAATAAGCTATCGAATGTTAAAAACCGTATTAATTAATAATGAAACAAAATAATAAGTTCTAAAATTACTTATTTTGAAAAATATTTTCCAAAAAATGAATAACAAATTATTATAGAGAAGAGCTACTGTTTCTTGTTCATTTGCTTTTCGAATAATTGACAATATTGAGTTATTTCTGAATAATCAGTTTTCTACGCAAGATATTTTGGCCTATATAATACGACCCCCACCTCCGCGACTGTCAATCAAATATTCAACTGTCGTTACTCCGCCCATTGTGTGAACTGGTGAAGCATGTAAGTTTGACCGCTATGCAGCGCTACCGTCCAATCCAAGGATTTTGAAAGCACATACTAATTTTTCGTAAAACATGGGATTTCCCTGCCCATTTTACAAAGAAACGGTAAAAGTTACATAATTGATTTTTTTTTTTGGTATAAGATAAAAGTACGTACTAGCCTTCTAGAAAGTTATTTTTTACAAATTTATTCGTACAAAGGATTTATAGTGGACGAAAAGTGCACTAAAATGGTGCTTTTTGTATAAAATATGTATGTATAGAAAATTTTGAAAAAAAAAATTGGCCTCTACATGTGTAGTGCGTACTTTTGTTATTCTTATTCCAAAATGTCAGTTATATTTTCCAAATAACAAAAAAATGCCATGGCCAAAACAAACGCATGTTTTTAGTCCTCGGCGCGTGTACTACCAAATCCCCTTAAGACCGTGTAGTTTACACTACACACTACAGAAGTGAAACTTACGTAAAATCTAGATACCTCCGGCAAACAGTGATTCTAGTCAGCGATTTGGAACTCTAGTGAGCAAAGCTATACAGTTCGGCCGGCGGACGTTTGTGTTTTCGAATACCATTCGAACCCATCACAATCTAGTCCACAATGCACTTGGCTCTGATTTTTATTGAATACGTCAAACGGAAAGCGGATACAACGTTACCTATGCAACAAAACGTGCAGTTCAAAATAGTGAATTAATATTTTTAGTTTTTGTCACTGCGAGATAAACGTGTGATAAACTGCCCTCATAGTTCATTCTTTCTCTTCTAAAACTGCTGTGTTTTCACATGTTTTGGTCCACATCTAGGTAGTACCCATAAAGTTGAACGAAACTTTTTAACACGCTTATATTAGCTTCACCTGTATGTTTGCGTGCTTGTTTGTTTGTCAGTTTGTAACCGACTTCTTTGAACTTGATTTTGACCAACTTTGAACGGTCAGATTTAGTTTAAACTTTGTCGACTTATCAAGGACCGACGACAATACAATAATTCAATAAGTTTGTCCCATTATCCTGACCAGGATCTCCAGGACTAAAAA
The DNA here is from genome assembly GCA_039654895.1 of Mongoloraphidia duomilia. Taxonomy (NCBI): domain Eukaryota; kingdom Metazoa; phylum Arthropoda; class Insecta; order Raphidioptera; family Raphidiidae; genus Mongoloraphidia; species Mongoloraphidia duomilia. The sequence goes on along the minus strand of CM077519.1, from coordinate 11,509,275 downwards.
AAAATAGCAAAAAACTTCAGATTGAACTGAAACTTTGCACACTTATCAAGGACCGATTACAATACAATAATTCCATAAGTTTGTCCCATTATCCTGACCAGGATCTCCAGGACTAAAAAAAAAAGCAAAAAACTTCAGATTGAACTGAAACTTTGCACACTTATCAAGGACCGATGACACTACAATAATTCCGCATAAGTTTGTCCCATTATCCTGACCAGGATTTCCAGGACTAAAAAGCAAAAATAAATTATAATTTAAAAAACTAAAAAACACGCTTTAATGAACTAAAAAGTAAAAAATAATTAATTTTATTGTAAAAAAGCGTGGGGTGCTTTGTATCATATTTTCATACTACCCCACGCTTTTTTACAATAAAATTAATTATTTTTTACTTTTTAGTTCATTAAAGCGTGTTTTTTAGTTTTTTTAAATTATAATTTATTTTTTAGCAATATGAATTATTTGCAAGGTTGCGTGTAGTGACACCATGCGGTAACTATTCGCATTAATCGACAAATTAGTTTTCATTTGAGTTGCCGAGCGAAAACTAAAATAAGTCATTGCTCATTTCATGCGTTTCGCTCAGTTGTGTAAAGTTACTATAGAAGAAAGGTAAGAAGACATAAAAGAGGCTTGGTGCGTGGGTAAAACCACACTGCTAACTTCCCATTGGGCGCCTTTTTAGAGATTAGAGACCAGTCTACCGTAGAGAAACTATTTGCAATACAGGTTAACATGTTTTTTTGTTATAAAAAAATGCCAATTTAATTGCAAACCTTATTAGGTGTTCATTATGTAATTGGGTTTTTAAACGAATTTTTTTTTACTTAAATGGAAGGACCACATCAAGTTTTATAGCAAAACTGTTTTTATTTAATTTTTTTGCTTACTAATTAAAAAGTTATATTTAAATAAAAATTAATTTTTAAACTCAGTTCCGATAACGCGCCGAAAGAATCCGAACGCGTGTGACGTCATTATGTTATCTATGGTCTTTGTATCCATGGTTACCAAGTTAAAAATTTATTATTTTTGATAGTATGTGTAATACATATACACAAATACCAACAAATGCAGACACATTTTAACATAACGACGTCACAAACATTCCTGGCGCGTTTTGAAGTCACGTGATATTTTTTAAATTTTTATACATTTTAATTAATTTTTAGTAATTTATCTATAGCTTTAAAAAAAATTTTCTTTTCGATTTTCAATATTATTTATGTTAAATTATTAGAAAAAATTAAAAAATTAATAATTTTTTTTAAACTTAAATACCTAATTATCGAATGAAATTGGTCCGGAGTCGATATCATTCTTTGTTCAACACCCGCATGAAATATGTAATTTCGTGGCTCTACTGAGGGTGGGCGAAATAATGAATTCCCTGACTGTTGATCGTACAGAGTGAGCGAAATGCTATTTACGGAGAACGTTTAGCCCCGTCGCACATGCACACACTCGCACTCGTTCACGACACTGCGCCAATGTGGCATGGTCATTGGTGGACACGTGTGTGTCCGCATTTGCTTACACGAGTCGTACATCAGTCAGTGCATCAAGTGGCATTCGTAGATGGGAACAAGATCGGATGCGATTGATTAAGTTCAGAATCCGACAATGATAACGAGTTTTTAAATAGATTATTGTTAATAAGGAAAGCATCCGGGGAAAAAATTGGAAGAGCTCTTACATGTTCAAAAGGAAAACACATGGAGAATTCAAATTAACTTCTGAGTTTTCAGACGAAAAATTCAAAAACAATTTTAGAATGACTAGGAACGATTTCAAAGAAGTAGGTACATGCGATAATTGCTTCAGATTACATTATATACACATTTTTCGCTACGAACAGCTTCAATTAATTCCTCCATCTTGCAACACTCGTGTCACTGCCACTCGAAATTAGTGTCTCGGTCACCTAACCAACATGCGCGTACACGCTCATGTACGTACCTGCGTCGACACGTGAGAGCAAATGCGGAGTTCGGTACTGTGCCATAGGTTTTAAATATTGCCACTCGCACGTGGCTCGTGACGACCAATGCGAGTGTGTGCATGTGCGACGGGGCTCGCAAGCGTTGATAGTATCGTGAATCAATCAGGTCACTCATTATTTCGCCCACGCTCAGCAGAGCCACGAAATGACATATTTCTTGCGGTAGTTGAACAAAATATTATGTGCGACTATTGGTCGAAAGAGGAGATTCCTTGAGTGTGGATTTTGCCGCACGAGCGTAGCGAGTGCGGTAAAATCCACACTCAAGGAATCTCCTCTTTCTCCCACTAGTCGCACAATATACTATTATTCTCGAGATATGCGAAACGAAAAACATTTTTCAACAATTTTTAAGTAGTTTTTTTTTTGTTATAAACCCCTACATTTCCCCTCCGTGCACATACATATTAAATACCTATACAGATGTCACAGAATAGCTATTCCTAATTTTCAAAAAAGATAGAGGACACTTAAATAAACATTTTTTATTAATAAACTAGTGTCAGGAAATTCTTCAGTATCGCGATAAAATGATATAATAATTCGGCAGTAGATTACTATAATTTGTGTATCGAAAATGGTGGTCGTAAACTTCGTACAATTTTTATAAAGTTTGATGCAGTATTTCCGGACACTAGTTTGATAAAAAATGTTTATTTAAGTGCCCTCTATCATTTCTGAAAATTAGGAATAGTTATTCTGTGACACCTCCTGTATATAGTCTTAAACCTGATGCAACTTAGAACTTGAATTTCAATTGTTAGTGGTGGTTGTGGGGGGAAAAGGCAAAACCTTTTATTTATCCCCGTCGACATTTGAACCCAGTACCTACCGAATGCGCGTTTATTTCTCAACTTAAGGTAGTTGTCGTGCTATGGGCATAGTGTCAGAAAATTCTAAATTTACGTATACTCATTAAGGATACTATAATAGAAATACCATTAAAATTTGAAGTTGATTGACCATCTCTAACTCGAGATAAACTTAATTAAAGTTCGGATAATTAACACGGAGAGCATAGAAAAGGTTGTGTTATTGACAAGTTTTTTAATTTAAAAAAAAATCAACAGTCAGAAATTTTCAAAAAACTAACTGTTCATTGGTGTTTTTGTTCTGAGTTTAAAAAAGAAAATCAAAAAATTATTGACCTTTTTATTGTTGAGATATAATAACGCAAAATTCAACAATTTATGAGAAAAGATTGACATTTTTATATAATCCAAGCGAACAAACTAAGTGAAATATGTGTTACTATGTGAACAACAGTTTAGGTACAATCTCTAACAAAATTTTTTTACATTTAAAACTATACTTATTTATTGTTTTACAACGTATTATGAACGAAACCTTTGGATGTTATTGTAGCACGACAACTACCTTAAATATTATTCAATATTTTATACAATTTACACTAAATAGTTCTATTTTGAGATGTAATATTTTAAAAAATCAACCTCTTATTTCAACAAATCTCAAAACATTCTTTTCAACTTTATTACATAATAAAATTTGCATTGAAAGATAAAAATAAGAAAACGAAAAATTCGCCGACTAAATAGCGTTACAATTGTAAAACATATTTTACTGTACATAAAGTCGATTTTAAAATGACATAAAATATTTTTATTCAAATAAATAGTAGGTAGGTCTATAAATATTAAGTATACATAGCTACTACCTATAAGAAAGCAAAGTAACTGAAAGTAGTAAAAATAAACAACCAAAAACGTAAAGTATTTACAGAGCTTCTCTTCTAGCTCAAAGGTAACACTGAAACCACATCTGTCTTGCAGTTGATATTCGCTGTGAGCAGATGCATGGGGGGGATTTCAGAGTGACTGTTAGCGCGCAACAACGGATAAATAGAGAAACATTCGGTGAGTACCTATCTCCTTTCTCTATGATAACTGCTAAGCATAAGTACGTCTGCATAGTAAATAATAAAATATAAAATGGGCCGTGAAAGTGACACTTCTTATCAAAATAAACTTTGAATTTTTATGCAGAAAAAAAAAATAATACACAAATTCATTTGTTTTTAAATTTATTATAACATAACTTTATTATTTTTTAAAATAAGTATTTAGTAATTACTAGCGGACCCGGTCCGACTTCGCCCGGGTGCTAAGAAAGCCCGGATGCTAGGAATTTCCCGGGTGCAATACACTACTCACTCGCTTCGCTCGTTCGTTCGAATTTTATTAATACACTACTTACTCGCTTCGCTCGTTCGCTTGAATATTATAATTACATTACTCACTCGCTACGCTCGTTCGTTCGAATTTTGTTAATACACTACTCACTCGCTTCGCCCGTTCATCTTGAAATGCAGCTGTTCAACGATATTTGCAGCTATGAAAATGTCAAAATTACCTCAAAAACAGATAGCGATAGCCATGGAACTTGAACAAAATGATTAGAAATTATTCTGACAGCTAAAACGTCACCATTTCGTTCAAGTTTCATGGCTATCGTTATCTGTTTTTGCGGTAATTTTGACATTTTTTCTGCCGTTTTCTTAAATTTTCTAATTTTCTTCGCAACTTTCTTAATTTTTTTTCCATAAGAACCTTCTACAAATTATTACAAAACATTAAAAAAAATATCGATGAAATCGGTAAAGTCGTTCTTAAGTTATGGCGTGACCAAGGGAAGATAATACATAGTACTCGTATATTGTGTAACAAGTGTGCTAAATACATCTTTATGCGTCAGTCCAGATGTTTTCAGCACGAGTAGTAGGCGAGCGCTCACGAGCCTTGTCGAGTTATGTTATAATAAATTTAAAAGCAAATGAAGTTGCGTATTATATTTTTTTCTGCATAAAAATTCTAAGTTTATTTTGATAAGAAGTGTCACTTTCACGGCCCATTTTATATTTTATTATTTACTATGCAGACGTACTTATGCTTAGCAGTTATCATAGAGAAGGGAGATAGGTACTTCTGTAAGACTTTAACCGGTGATACGTCCCGTCATGTGCCATCAAAATAGTAAAACATCACCCCAGTAAAAAGCATCACGGTTTTCGAGATATTTAAATTCTTTTTACGCATGTTGTGCCCGTAGTCTCAAAAAAACATCCAAATTATTTTTTGGAATAAAATGAGATTGCTATTTTAAAATTTTTTTTAAATGTTTAAATATCTCGAAAACCGGGAGGTTTTTATTGAGATCATGTTTGATAGTAGGTACATGGTCAGACCTATCATCGGTTAAAATCTTATGGAAGGTTACCTGGATACACTGTATACACCGTTTCCCAGATTGATGTATACTGTGAGCTTTGCAGGGTGCGCTCGTCTTTTGTAGTCGAACTCCCACCTGGATAAATTAAAAATATGGCAGGAAAAAGTAACTCTAGTGGACCGGGCATGAGCGAGATCGATCAGTGGCTGCAGTTATGTTAATTTGTGGGCCCATTTGATCGATTCAGAAATCCCAGAGGTTAATTATAATAGCCAGATAATCGATCCTATCGATGTTCGGTCCACTAAATAAATAATATAAGGATGTGGAGAAATTAGAGTTATTTTTATATGTACATGAAAATAATTATTGCAAAATACAGCTAATTGTTGAACAGCTGTTCGTCAACAAGTAATGCTTAAATTCTATGTCAATGTTAAACATATAGGTTAGAGTAGTGAAGTTTTGACTTAACCATTTTTAGGTTGGTAACACCACACCGAAGTACACAAAAAACGGCGAACGCCGAAAATAAACGAACTGCCATTTGAACAGTGTGAAAGTGAAAATTTAATAATTATAAATAAATAATGAATAAGGATTCATTCGATAAATTGCTTAAATTAAGGAAAGAAAGATTAGTTCAATACATTACCATTTACCGGCGGTTTTTTATTCTAATAATATCTAATATGAATTGGATACAACAAACGAAGGTATGTTATTTACGTCAAACCAACCCATTATGTTTTTATTAACTCCAACGTTCAACAAACTTAAGAGCTAAAATAGAATCTTGGAAAAATTAATCGAGGAACTCAAAATACACGTCTGATCGCCATAAGGCTCCTTTCAATCTCTGAAAAAATCTGTTTATATTTTTTTCCGTTGCCGTGGTAGGTTTCATTGTTTAGAAACACAAAAAATGTTTTCACTTAAAAATCCTTTAACCACAGCTACACTTATCACTCAGTGTTTGTGAAAATTAATTTCAAAAGTGTGCCCGACCTTATCGTAACTGAGAGAACCAAGAAGTGAAAAGAAATAAAATAAGGTAAATTAAGGTTATAAAATAGGAAAATTTGTGATGAGAAAAGATACTTCATCACAATACATATAGGGAATTTAGCATAGGGACAAAATGAATTGATCAGAATAAGTCTTATGATAGTCTTAATGATATTCTTATTCCCCCCAGGGGGAACATTGGCATGTGCAGTTTGCTATCGCAAATTGCATTTCAATGTTCTTTGGGAATTAGCGCTCCCAGGGATCCGAGCTTGTACCAGTCGGTTTGTGTATGTCGACTGGGGGATTCTAATACACAAATGGATTATTGGTATTTGGTTGTGTTGAAGACGCAATGATCTGAGTTGTCGACGCGTTAATAATCTACAATTAATTAATTGATATTTGCCAAAGCCTACTTGTGACCAAACTTTCTTCGTATGGAAAAACAATGTTAAATATTATTTACACATGAATCGTATGTAGTAGGTATACATCAAAATGGGACACTGTATGTGTATATACAGCGTCGTTTGTTGAGATCTCGCACTACATTTAAAACTCTTCTTTCCTCATTCATTTTGATTTTTATGTACTTTTTCAACAAAGTATATAAATAAATCTCTAGTAGGTACTTCCTCATTGGCGTCGGTAGGATTGATTCCAAGGGAGTACAAAATGCTAAATGCTTACGTCGTGAAATGCAATTTTGCCGATTTTTTTTCATCTTCAAGGTCATGCATTTTTCAAGTAATTCAGAAAATACTAGTAGGTATACAGGGTGTTATTTAAGCACGTAGCCAAACTTCAAGGGGGTGATTCTTTGAGTAATTCTAAGACGAAAAGTTTATATGAACAGTCCGGTAATGCTTCGCTTTCAAGATACAGGGTGTCAAACTTTTTTAAAAAAATACCTATATACATATTAAAAAAATTCACAGATTTCGCAATCCTTGCAACCATCGAGGACATTGGAAATGATAACAGCATATATGAAACATAATTAACTGTTTATTATACACACAATGTTTATCAATGCACTGTTTAGTTTTGTCAGGAATAACCCTATTATTCTTCTGTTATATACGCGTTCACTTTTGCTTGATTACTTAACTTTTAAATGGATTTTTCTACAGTATTTATTAACATTTGCTCAAAAATAACATCGCAGATCGTCGCAAATACCTGTCAATTAACTAGACATGATATAAAACACATTTCGAAAAAATTGAACTTGTTCAATTTTGCATGATTGCTCCTCACTTGATCGCGACACCGTTGTCTTTTGGCCTTGAACGAAAGCTCGTAACTCTGCCCCCATATACGAACATAAACATTTCCAATGTTAAAATCCTAAATAACAAAATGACGCAAACTAATATGACGTTGAAACTTGGTGACAGTTTTTAATGTAAGTAATACAAATGAATGTTTTAAGCTAAAAATTGTATGTCTCCATTTTCCAGTGGCGTGCACAGGGGTAACGCCGGAAATTAAAAAAAATCAAACAAGAAACCTATTTTTATATAAACTTTTCGTTTTAGAATCACTCAACAATCGCACCCCTTGAATTTTGGTCACGTACTTAAATTCTCTTTATTGCAACTCCCATTTTTTTTTATTTTTTCTTCTCCCGGATTTTCTATTTTATTTTTTTCGGTCTCTAAGCCAGGGGGTGCAGTCGCACCTCCTTGCACCCCCCTCGCGACGCCCATGACGTTCCTTATAAATATATTACGCGATACATTCCAGCTTTACATAAATTCGACAATGTCCTCCAAGCTGTACAATTTTAAAACACCCCGTATGGCAAGTTTTACATTATCTTTGAAATATTCGATTACACTATGTTGTTGTTTCCAAAAGCAAAAAAATCACTAAATTCATGAAGCGATTTAACCCTTTATATTGCATACTAGCCGTTACCCGTGGCTTCGCTCACTTTAAAAATTAATTTTATTAAATTTGATACGGAAAAATTTTGAACCACTAAAAAGAACAAAATAAAATATAAGTGAAAAAAACTTTTTAAAAACAAGCTTAGGGAAATAATTAAATCTATTAATTTTTTACTCCTACCTAACTATTTATTTTTTTGTACGGAACCCTAGCACTTGGCCGGGATTGTTTATTCCATGCACTTATGTCTTTAAAATTAAGAAAAATTCGTAATTATTCTAAACTAGAGGAGTCACTCGAACAAGGACAGTGATAGATGATCCTACCAATTTGAAGCTCAGTCGCCTTCTGACGTATATTTTACTGGACAAGACTTATGTTTCTCCTTCTAACATCAAACGGACTGCTTTTCTTATAGAACTTACTCTTTGGCTATTTAAAAAAAAAATAGGTTCATTAGAACTAATTTCTTTTCACAGAAAAAAAAAAAACTAAAAATGATCAATATTTTATCATTATTAACGTGCTAAAATAGTCATGCAATATTTTATCCTTCTATGTTCAGATTTTAAAATATAAAAAAAATAAAGACCCAATCATTGATCTCAATACATCTCTGTTCTCTGTTGATTGAGGTGTAAAACGACACACTGGTGCGGTAAAGGGTTAAGGAAGTATAGTGTTTCAATGGTACACGATATCTTAAGTACGAAACACTCACCCTGTAGCCCTATAGACCTGTAACAGAAACACAAGAAGAAAATGTATAATATGTCGGTTGGTTAATGCTTTCAATTTTCACGAAGAAATATTTTTTGAAGTAAAACTTCTTAGGCGGCACTGCCTCGATGATTTGAGGAGATAAACCGACTTCGGGACTTTGTTTGAACTGGTTAGTAAAAAAAATTAAAAGTCCTTGACCCTCGGATGGGCGCAAGAAGGGTGGGGGGCATCTCAAAGGTTTTTTTTTTTGGTTTTTTGCGTATATATCGAAAAAAGTTGATCCTACAAAAAAAGTCCATGAACTAAAATTGTAGCTGACAAAATTTCCTGCATTTTCTATATTTGGGTTTTTTTTTTATCTCCAACCGTTAACGAGGTACACCGTATTACACGCTTCTGGAAACTTTGGATCGGGTTAAGATAAAATGGTAAACCATTTTGATGGAAATTTAATTCACTACAACTTTTTTTTGTAAAATGAAAGACTGAGCTAGAAAGAAAAGTTCGGCAAAAAAATTTGGTACGAATTTTTTTTTTTTTCGAAAAATAGCGGTTTTCAGAAGCGTACGTAACTCGTTAATGGTTGAAGATAGAAAAAAACCTCAAATATAGAAAATGTAGGTAATTTTGTCACCTACAATTTTCATGCATATAGCATTTTTCGTAGGACCAACTATTTTCTAGATATTTCGAGATTATTGTAGCATTTAGGACTTTGAAGGCTATGACAGACAGAATATTGAAAATAATAGGGTTCGGGTACGGAATCATAAAAAGTAAGATACATATCGTCCCTCATCTCATGTAAAGACGTAACTGACAAAAATTGAAAAAGTGAGATACGCCACCGAACAATCGCCCTTAAGCCTTTCTTCTCAAGAAGTGGCGTAACTGTGGCAGATACGTCTTACTATTACTATTAGGTACTATAGCTTTGTTCCAACCTGTTATAAATGGGTCGTTCTGAAACGGTAACGAAATTGTATGTATCGGTTTTGTGCGCTTGCGTCGATTTAGCACAATTCTGTGACGATACAAACATAGACATTGGTTGGAACGCTTTTATTTAAAATTTTTTGAATTACACGAATATAAATATAAGTAAATTTTATTAACTATAAAGAATCAAAATATAAATATTTAAATTAATAATTTTGCAAAAACAAAACAAATCTCAAATGAAGAATAAAGAGGTATTTGAACAGAGGCGAGACAAAACAAATTACAAATGAATAAATAACTGTCTCCAGTTATTATTGAACAGTAACAAACGTAACAAAGTGCTTAATGCGCATGGCAGTTCACAGTTTCATTTTGGTTTCATGTCTATACCATGTACCGAAATGATCGTTCGGAAACCGTTCACAAACGATTACAAATTCGGTTGGAACGCTTTAAGAATCATTCACAAAGGATCACAAGTTCAGTTGGAACGCATTCTATCCACTGCGCATGAGCATGACGGTAATATTACGGTTTTCAGAGTGGTTGGAACAAAGCTTATATTTATTAGTCAAAACACAATAAAAATTGTATAGACATTGTCAAGATTCAAGAAATATTATATAAGATCAATTACAATAGGTTGGAGTTTACTTTTTTAAAGTTTGTAACCATATTACATTTGTAGTACTCTTCAAAACTATAAAAAGGTTCTAATATATTAAAAATGTTTTAATAGTTTTTATAAAATATTTATATGAGAGTTCTTTGATTTTGTCTGGTAGTAGGTTATAAAATTCATTACGTGAGATAAGGGATTTGCGAACCCCTGAGTGCACCATTAAAATGTTAAAGATGGAAGTCAGTAAGTGGATGAGTGTGATCGACAGTGATTTATCAGGTATATAGTGTAGAGATGGTACAGTACATGTATACAATAGTGGTAACTGTGGCTCATAAGGAATTCTCTAACCTTTAGGTAATGTAACCCTAGGGAACGTCGCAAGGAACACAAGCAGGAAGGAAGCAAGTTCCCTGTACACACATATATACATACACCGACACGTACGTACATATGCGGCTGACAGGGTCGTATCTTCATCGGAACGAAGAAAATAAATTTCAATTAGAAAAAACTGACTCTGGGATTGCTGACGGCGACTTGGGTAGTTCTGGAGCTATATAGTTCCAGGAACTATGTACGCGCCTTAGTATATCCATATAGTTGGTGTATGATATAAACTAAATTTGTACCTGAAGTTACTATTCTATCAAAAGAATTGCTTGTTGAATTGAAATCTAATTTTATACCAAGGAATAAATTTATTCTAAGATTAGTAACTTCTATCTTTAACAGTGTTTGGTGAATACGGGCCTTAGTTAGTAGTTAGTATTTTTGCGCAGGGCGTCACGGTTCGACTACGTCTATGACCAGACATGCACACATCGCCAAAACAACGCGCATACATGCAGCGCGTGTTGCGTGTGTATCGGGGGTCGAGCCCTAGCGACTCGTCCCTGTTTTATGTATACCTCACTTAGATCGGAATAAAATATGACTGTTTACGGCACTAGCCTTATTTATGATAGACATAACATACAAAGTGACTTAATATTTTATTCTCTAAGTGGATACAAACATGTGTTTTTATAATATTTACACCGTATCTTTCTGCTCCGTCGTATATTTATACTGGGGGAATTTGGTTTCGCTAAGTTGGCTGTGAAATGTAATTATCACGCACAGTGCCGCCAACTAACAAAGTAAACTTCGTCTTGTTCAGATTCATGCGAAGAACAACTGTTTTGCTGCGGGGAGATTTTCGTTCGCTAAGTTGGCAGTCAAATGATATTTACTACAAGCAGTGTAGCCAACAAAGCAAACGTTATTATGTCTGTGTTATAAGTGACGCATGCGAACTACACATATAGTGTTGTACGCTAGGAGGTTTTTGTTCACTATGTTGGCAGCTAAATGATATTATACGCAGCAAAGCTACCAACATCAATGCTATTATAAAATTTGTTACTAAAAATAGTATTTTCTAAGACTAACTCTTTGAGAAGATTTTCCGGTGCTTTCATGGAAATGTATGAATAATCATATTCGAATACGATAACAGACACACATAACCTCAAAAAAATTTCAAAGCATACCCTCTTAATGATACATTTTTAGAGTGTTGGATCTCCAAGTCACTATATGAATACCTATTATGAAGTATTAAGAAATACCCTGTATTTTGTCCGTCTTGTGACTTCTTGTGATTGATATTGTTACGAAACTGTTTTCTGAGTTGGCGGAATAAATATTAAATATACAATAATTAAAAATACAATTAACTATATACAATAATTGCAACAACGAAAAGTCAATTCTAACAATAAAAAAAACTAACACTTAACAAATAACTATATATACAAGGATTATTTATTTGTAATTATTTATCTCAGATTTATTTATATCAGACGCACTATTCGTCGCTCAGTACTTGACTTCGTATTCAACACGACACTGATTGCCCCAACACGACACACTCGCCGTTTATATACTTGCGTGCGGTGTACCCTCAGTGCGTCCTCGTACTCTCTAGCGTTGTCTAGAATCTTCGATACCATTCCACGCTTTACTACTGTGACCTTTCTTTCTCGTGGTTTCTATTGGAGGCAGTGGCTTAACATCTTGGGGTTTGCTACAATATGAAATATATAAAGCCACAAAATTCGACAATACCAACATTCTTAATGACAAACTAACACTAAAATCGAACAAATATACGACGCACAATAATTAACAACACACAAACACCCAATATTCAGTAATCGTCTATACACACACACTCACATTTCCATTTCATTTACCTAATATATAAATCATAAAATCTCGAAATTTAAATCAGTACTTCACAAACCACGACATAATACACAGTGCTTAGCATCTCGTTTCAGCAACTCGTTGCTGAAACGCGTAGTGTTAAATCACAAGAAGTCACAAGACGGAGATAATACAAGGTATTTCCAATACTTCATAATATACCCTTTTAAGTTTGTAAAACTATACGAACTGCCTGCCACAAACGTCATTTCCGCGACACATTTCCACAAACTTCCGTGACATTTCACCGATGCAAACAAAGTCCCGAAGTCGGTTTTTGCGCTTTTTGACTTTCCGGCTAAGACCCCTCTTTACAGCACTCATTGACTGAGCTATTATGATTTTAATACTGTAACAAAACTGTTTTTAAGTTGGCGGATCCCCCATCTTAGTTAGAAGTAAATTAAGGTTTTAGATTGTGGCTAAATACACAAAGGTGTAAAGGCCAAAAAAACTTATAATAAAAAAAAAGTTGGCGGAATTAAATTATTTATTTATTAGGATTTATACACAATGTCTATTTACAATGTTTATTTACAATAATTAATTATAATAATTATAAACACAAAAATAACAATAACGAAAATGTCAATTCTAAACAATGAAACACTTAAACGGTAATTATAACACTTAACAATACAAGGATATTTATTTTAACAGGTATGTTCACAGAATACTGTTTTATTTATTTTCACATTTATTTCCGTACTGTGATCACTGACTACTTATTCATTTGCACGACGATGAATGACTGAACTCAAACCGCTTGTACTCGCGGCTTTATATAAAGCGGCACGCGTTCTCGTTGTCTATAGAAACGTCCGGAATCTTTGATACCATTCCACTACTGTGTTATAACAAACAGACAATCGCTTCAGTCTGGAATGTTCTGTTGGAAACAGTGGCATAGCATCTGGGGTTTTGTTACAATACTGTAAATCATGTTAAATTAATTTGTATAGAGCTCTTTTGCTAATAAAGTTGGTTGCAACGTAATCAACACTCGAAATATAATTATTTTTCCTGAAAAGTTTTGATTTTTTTGTCAGCAGTGAAATAATATTAGTACAACGGCCAACAAAAAAGCACAATATTTTATATTATTATGCTGGTGAGTTTTTGTTCAATATGTTGACATTCAATGACATTATTATACGCGCCATAACCCAGCGACATTAACTTTATTATACTATTTCAGAACAAAAATGTTGCATTCAAATATTTACTTTTTGTTGGGAATGTTTGTTTATTGAGCAGCCAATTAAAATTATAATACTGGCACAACGTCATTTCAGGTTCAACTAGGTAGTTTATTTTGATAGGGAGTTTACTAAATTGACAAGTTGACATTTCTCATCAGAAAACAATTATCATATTATATGTATAAATCCGCATTGAAGGCACTTGTTTCCACCCAAAAACTCATTCTCCGAATAATCCATAAAAAACCTCGTCGCTACCCTTCCACAGAACTCTTTAGTGAATTTCGGATACTAAACATTTCTCAACTATTTGCTAAAGCGATCTTATCCTTGTTCCATAAAAAACCTGAAAACCGTATCCCATATCATCATAATTATGATACAAGAATTATGTCCCAAAATCCCATACAGGTGCCAAAAATGTCGAAGACTTTTAGCCAAAATCATGCGGCTTTCCTTGCTCCTAAACTATATAACAGCATACCAATAAAATTCAAAAAAATAAAACATCTACAAACATTAAAAAAAAAAATATTTGGCTGGTTGTTACAGGAAATTAATTCAAAAATAATTTACAGCATCCTCAATCACTCTGATTGTATTAACTAAATTTGCTAATATTAAATAACATCGTAGATTCATTTAGTTTTATCTCTATACTGTTCTTTCTCTTTTTTTTAACGCTACATCACAAATCAAAATTTGTAAATTATTGTATTGCATCTTCTACACTGGAACTGGCTTTGCCAAGTTGGGTAGGAAAACTAATTAAGTAAATAAAATAAAATAAATAAAAAAAAAATATGTCCATACTAGCGGCCCGTCCCGGCTACGCCCGGGTGGTATGAAATTATGATTTATAATAGCGGTTTTTAAGACCTACAATTTTTTCGTCCATTGTTTTGATGTATCTCTAATGTCTCCTCCACACAATCGGCCATGATGGACAATCACAGAATCATGATTGTCACCATCATTGCGCATCTGTCCACACAATCGTGCTATTTGTGAATTGTCATCTGTCCGACATGGATATGGAAACAAATATGAACTGAGTGATCGACGAACGTGTGGAAACGCGCGTAATCATGGCCGAAAAATCCATACAGAGGCGATCATGCTCCATCATGGGCGATCATGGGCAATTACAGGCGATTATGCCCTCCACACAATCGTGATGGCCTGTAATCGCCCATCATGGCCGATTGTGTGGAGGAGGCATAAAGATTTGGCCAGCGTTAGCCATGTAAGCATACGAAAACAGTTTTTTTTTTGACAAAACACCGTGATAGTTCGGCCATTTTGTACAAAATATTTACAAATTATATACACTAACCTTCCTTGTTTATCGCTCTTTCTATTAGTGAAAACCGTTTCAAAATCCGTTGCGTGGTTTAGACGAAGTAAGCGGAGAAACAGACAGAGGCAGACAGCGACTTTGTTTTATATTATGTAGAGAAGATACCTATAGATAAATAGTAATTTATTTGCAACGACCAAAAAAAATAAATAAAGTAGGTATGCAAAACGTCAAAAAAATTTACATACGCATAATACAATATTTACATTAGATCTTTAAAACTATAGCGAATTGCAGAATATTAAATATTTTATTAATTCGAAATTGAATTTTTTTGTTTTTTTTATGTTTTTTAAGTTTTCCGGTCATATAAGAAAGTCATATAAGAAAATTTGCCCATATAAGTTTATGACATTATAAAAAAGTTTGGTCATATAATATACAGGGTACTGAATTGCTTTGCGGGTAATAGGGATTTAACCCGTAAAATCACACTTTCGCGATTTCCTGCTTCCCTATTTATTTTAGGAAAAATATCTTCGAATAAAAGTTTTAGAATATAAAATTCTGCATCTAAATCATTAAACAAAACTAATTTCGCATGCTTTGTAACGGCAGAAATTTGATATGAAAATGTCAAAATTACTTCAAAAACAGATAACGATAGCCATGGAGCTTGAACAAAATGATGACGTTTTAGCTGTCAGAATAACTTCTAATCATTTTGTTCAAGTTCCATGGCTATCGTATCTGTTTTTGAGGTAATTTTGACATTTTCATATCAAATTTCTGCCGTTACAAAGCATGCAAAATTAATTTTGTTTAACGATTTAGATGCAGAATTTTATGTTCTAAAACTTTTATTTGAAGATATTTTTCCTAAAATAATTAGGGAAGCAGGAAATCGCAAAAGTTTGATTTTACGGGTTAAATCCCTATTACCCGCAAAGCAATTCAGCACCCTGTATATCTATAAAACTGAAGAGTTTGTGTATTTGAACGCCCTTGCCCCTTATCTCAGGAACTACCAGTCCGATTAGAAAATTTCTTTTTTGATAGATAACCCTTGTTTAAAAATTATTGAGAAAGGTTATAGGCTATTCTAGTTTTTTTTAAATTCAACCCTATTTTTTTCATTTTAGTACCTTCTTTGTAATAAAAGCTTGTTAAAAAAGTGTCTACTTTGTTTCTAAATTTTTAGTCATTAATATAGTAAGTACAATTTCTAATCTTGAGACGACAGCAAATAAACGGACTGGAGACATGCTCTCCCACCATCCGGCATCGGGACTTCCACCACATGTAATTTTTTCCATTTTTATTAATTACTAGCGCCCGGTCCGGCTTCGCCCGCGAGAAATGCTCCCTCTGCGAAGAGAAGACGAGCTGCAGGTGCTGTTTATAATATTAGTAGGATTCCGCCTATACTCTAAAATGCAAAAGAATTTCAGAGTTACGTTTTGTTACTATCCAACAGGAATTATCCCCTCCCCCCCGAGAGACCTTATCAAAATGAAATATATAGCCTATATCACTCAGGGGTAACTTTCTATAAGTGAAAGAAACCAATCTATCTGCAAATATTATAATGGCATTATTGGGTCACCGACAAGCTATACAAACAATTTCAGCCTTGAAGCAATAATAATTGTGACAATTTTTTTGTTACATGTTGGGTGCGGACTGCATTCCTCCCATACCGCTATCTAGCAAAATTCCTTACTCAGGGCACTTTAATATGCCTCCCTCAACATCTTCACAAAAATAAGGCCTTGAATAAATAACACTAAAAAATTATCACTAGCTCTCAGTCTATAAGACAGTAGACATTATTCACGTCAAAAAATTACAAGTTTTTATTAGTTTTCGACTTCATAAGCTTACATCCGGTATATGGCTTACTGTGATTGATAAAAATGCAATGCAATTTATTCTCATACGAAAACACCTTCCATACAATGTTCACACGAAATGTGAACAAATGGCTGTTACATGTTGTGTTCATATATTTATTACAGTCTCAGGTAAGACATTTAAGGTTGAATGTCAACAGTTCCGAACTAGTGATGGGCGTTTACGAGATATTTTTACAATCGAAACAATTAGGAAGTTTCCCTTTTTTATTTTTTTGGTCTAAATCATAGTTCTAAAAATTATAAAATTAATGGCGGAAGAATTTTTGAAATATCTTTAAAAACAACAAAGTTATGCTACTTCAAAGTTTGAATTGACATATTCTCCAAGAAATTCCGTTTTCAGTCCGGGTGACGTCACGCGGCACGATATTTTTAAAAGTTATTTTCAGTTTGTATGTGTGGTAATTTAACATGGTAACTTCCGATAAATCTCTTTCTATAAACTCGTAAATTGTTATGGAAACACTAAAAACAAACCAGTTGATGACGATATTTAAATTTTTGACAGTTAATTTTAATTTAATATAAATAGAAAAGTCTGTATTACAACAAAATAGTTACTAAGTAACTTAGGTTCTAATTACTCACAAAGCTAAAAAACAGCAAACTTGTACCGCGTGACGTCATATTCAAAAATCAGTTTCGTTTGCGACCCCACGTACAAGAAATTGAATATCTCCGTTGAAATTAAAGATATCAAAAGAATTCTTTCAGAAATTTTAAAGTTATCTTTATTATAATGATGTGACAGTATCATAATTAGTATTTTTGTCCAATGGAAACTTCCTAATTGTAATCGTTCATAATAACAATCGAGTCCACAATCGACTCGGAGTTTGATTTTACAATCGAAATGTTCAATTGGGTATTTGAATGAATTTTTTTTTTACTTAAATGGAAAGACCACATACAAGTTTTATAGCAAAACTGTTTTTATTTAATTTTTTAGCTTACTAATTAAAAAGTTATATTTAAATAAAAATTAATTTTTAAACTCAGTTCCGATGACGCGCCGAAAGAATCCGAACGCGTGTGACGTCATTATGTTATCTATGGTCTTTGTATCCATAGTTACCAAGTTAAAAATTTATTATTTTTGATAGTTTGTGTAATACATATACACAAAAACCAACAAATGCACACAAATTTTAACATAACGACGTCACAAATATTCCTGGCGCGTTTTGAAGTCACGTGATATTTTTTAAATTTTTATACATTTTAATTAATTTTTAGTAATTTATCTATGGCTTTAAAAAAAATTTTCTTTTCGTTTTTCAATATTATTTATGTTAAATTATTAGAAAAAATTAAAAAATATATAATTTTTTTTAAATTTAAATACCTAATTGTTCAAGTCGGTTATTTGCCACATAGGTTATACTTAGCAATAGCAGCGAATGAGAATAGAATAGAATAGAAATAATCTTTATTGAAAACCTATAAAAAAGGTGTAATAGCGTCATACAGATTTAAGATATGAAATTAAAATATATTTAAAAAATAATTGACAGATTTGTCTTAGAATTGCACGCGGCAATCATATGGACAACTATCTATCAGCAAATTCTTTACTGTATTTTTGAAAATAGCAATGCTCTGAATTGATTCAAGGTTCAAGGTTATATGCTAGTCGACTGACGTTCACGCGACTCGTTGATTGTTCACTGTTCACACTGTTTAGTCGGTACTCACCACTCTGTGATCTCTTCACTATTAAATTCGTATTACGCGATTACTGCACAATCGACCATCGACTCGACCGTGGACTCGATCACAGTTGTTGAGTGATGAACGATTGTATATTATATGTGGCTTTGACAGTGTACGATTCAGTACTATGCGACTCGGTCTCGGTGAAGTATGAAACAACAACAATCGAGTCCAAGTGACAACCATCGAGAGTCATCGAGATGTTTGAACAATCGAGACAATCGGTTAAAACATCTCGTATCGCGTATCACTATTCCGAACTGTTTTAACATAACACTGCAGTGATTCATTGCCGACAATATTTTTTTATTTTAACAAGTTTCACTCGCTTAATAAATTTCGTAATCGATTTAAACAAAATTTGGTACACAAGTCCGTTACCATACGAAGCCTCAAAGCGCATTTAATAAGATCATTCTAAGAATGTGTTTATTGTTAGTAATTATACGGTGTCCAAAGTTTAAAATATACAATACAATCTTTATTTATATCCATAGTAGGTATAATCACAATATAATATGTAATACTCCTGAAATTTTTTATTGGGGGAGCAGCCAATTACACAATATTGATTCCTGCAAATATCGGAAAAAAACATTTTAACAACCATAGTCACAGTCAGGAATCTAACCTGAACTTTTCCACTATCGCGGCGGAATGAGCTTACAATACTCAACCATGGCATGATTTATTGTAGATTATAGACGCGTCGACATCTCAGGTTATTAGCGTATGGCATGATTACCAATCTAACATTCTCCATATATGCAAAGGAATTAATTGATTTCCACTACCTGCGAGTGTTATTTAATTATATCTAGGTGGTAGTAGGTATATGATAAAAATTTTAGCAATACAAATTTTTCAACAATTGAGAAAATAAATGTTTTTTGTCTAGCTGTAGATAGTTCCAAAAACTATATATCGTTAAAAATCTCTAAAAAAAATCTAAAATATCTATTACCATAATATGTAAGAAATTTTCCATGTTTCAGATTTTTTAAAGCAAAATTGCGGTAGAAAAAAAAATTACCCGCAAAGTGACAAAAATCGTATCCTTATCCTTATCTCTATATTATTAAACGAGCAAATCTTGTATATATGTACCTATGTATCTATGTACCTATATAAATATTTTCTCGAAAACGGCTCTAACGATTTTGATCAAATTTACCGAAAAGGGGTTTCGGGGGGCAAAAAATCGATCTAGATAGGTCTCATCCTTGGAAAAATTCGTTTTCTTATCGATTTTATCATCTTAAAAAACAGTTTTTTTAACGTTATAAAACAGTGTCGAATGGTGAGTAGGTTTTGGAAAAAACAAACTACTTTCATTATTTATGTCAAAATACTCTGACAGTGAATCGTTTCGGAATAATATTCTGAGAAAATAATACAAAATCAATATCTCACAGGATAAATGTGGTTATGATTATCACATACGAAATAAATGTCCAGCAGTAGGAAAACAATGTTCAAAATGTAGAAGTTATGGTCATTTTGCTACCGTTTGCAAAAAAATGATAAATCAAATTGAATATGAATCAGAAATTGATGACGAAGAAAAAGAAGAAAAAGAGATATATTATTGTTCATCGATTTGTAATTCAATTCAATCGAAAGAGGACTGGCAGCAAAAATTAAAAATCCATGGAAAAGAAATAAGTTTCAAGATTGATACTGGCAGTGATGTGAACATAATTCCGTTAACTGCGTTCAAAGAGATTCAAAATAAAAATTGTACACTAAAATTGAGATATTCCAACTGTAAGCTAAAGGCTTATGGTGACTATAATATTAAAGTAATCGGTGAAATTATTTTCGAAATAAAAATTAAAGATTTGAAATATGATGAAAAATTTATTATCGTTGATGAACAGAATGCAACGCCAATCCTGAGTAGGAAGACAAGTGAAAGATTGGGTTTGGTAGTACGTAATTTTATCAATAACATAAACAGTGATCAGGATTTTAAGGAACATATATTAACTAAATACAAGAAAACTTTCTCTGGGATCGGAAGTTTTCAAGAAGAATACAAAATCAAGTTAAAAGAAAATGTGATTCCAACATCAAAACCACCACACAGAATTCCTATTAAACTAAGAGATGAAGTAAAGAAGGAATTAGACCGATTGGAATCTCTTAATATTATAAAAAAAATAGATGAACCGACAGAGTGGGTAAATAAACTAGTGATTGTTGAAAAACCGAATGGTAGTTTACGTTTGTGTCTTGATCCAAAAGATCTAAATGAAGCAATTGCGAAAGAATACTACAGTATTCCTACTTTGACTGATCTTACAATGAAATTAAAAAATGCCAAATATTTTACAGTACTAGATTTAAAAGATGGATTTTGGCATATAAAACTGAATGAAGAAAGTAAAAAGTTATGTACATTTAGTACAATGTTTGGTTGTTATTCATTTCAAAGATTACCATTTGGTATAAATACTGCTGCAGAAGTGTTTCAAAAATATAATGAGATGAATTTTGGTGATATTGACAACACTTTTATATACATTGATGACATTATGGTGTACGGTTCTTCAATTGAAGAACACGATGAATCTCTGCAAAAAGTATTGAAAAGAGCAGAAGAGATAAATGTAAAATTTAATCAAAATAAATTTCAGTGTCGATTAACTGAAGTAAAGTACCTTGGTCATAAATTTTCACATGGCACAATAAGTCCAGATCCTGATCGTATAGAAGCAATTATAGAGTATGATATGCCAACGAATAAAGAAGAATTACAGCGATTTCTTGGTATTATAAATTATATACGTGATTTTATTCCGAATTTATCTGAAATTTCTACACCTTTAAGAGAATTATTAAAAAAAAAAGTTGTATTTCAATGGCTAGATATACATACAAAGTGTGTTAATTTGTTAAAAGAAATAATTAGTAAAAATACAGTATTACGTAACTATGACGATAGTAAACAAACGATAATTCAAACTGACAGTAGTAAAAACGGTATCGGTTGTGTGTTACTGCAAGACAATCAACCTGTATGTTTTGCGTCAAAAAGTTTGTCGGAGAATGAAATAAAATATGGTCAAATAGAGAAAGAATTCTTGGCAATATTGTATGCATGTCAAAAGTTTAAACAATTTAT
The DNA here is from genome assembly GCA_039654895.1 of Mongoloraphidia duomilia. NCBI lineage: Eukaryota > Metazoa > Arthropoda > Insecta > Raphidioptera > Raphidiidae > Mongoloraphidia > Mongoloraphidia duomilia. Next base: position 11,487,376 of record CM077519.1, on the reverse strand, counting down.
ATACGGAAGAAAGGTTGTAATTCACACTGATCATTTACCTTTAGTAAGTATTATGAAAAAAGAAATCAATAAAATTCCGTCAAGTAGATTACAAAGAATTAAACTAAAACTGATGATATTTGATCTAGAAGTAGTATATAAACCAGGAAAATTAATGTTTATAGCAGATGCAATAAGCAGAGCATGCTCAAAAGCAAGTAAAGAAGAAACAGATTCATGTTTAAATGATGTGGTACATACAATTAATATGAGCGCTGAGTATAAGAGCAAATTCCAAGAAGAAATAGATAGAGATCCTATATTAAGCAAGGTAAAATACTATTGTAAAAATGGATGGCCAAATCACAAGAGTAAAGTAGATGATAGCATCAGGTATTATTTTAAAAATCAGGACAAGATTATGTTTGAAGATGATTTGGTATATTTTGGAGATCGTATAATAGTACCAAATAATTTGAGACAAGAAATATTGAAAAATCTTCATGAAGGTCATTTTGGAATGACAAAAACAAAGGCACGAGCAAAAACATTATTTTATTGGTATAATATGGACCAAGAAATTGAAAATTATATTCGCAAATGTGTAATATGCGAAAAATTTCAATCAAAACAAGTTAAAGAACCAATGTTAATTCGAGAACAACCGAAATTACCTTTTGAAATAATTGCATCGGACATCTTAGAATATGGTAATAGTAATTATTTAGTGGTTATAGATTATTTTTCTAAATGGATAGAATTAAAAAAACTACATAACAAGTCTTCTGCAGAAATTATACAAACTTTGAAAGTTATATTTTCAAACCATGGAATTCCTCTAAAATTAATAGCAGATAATGTACCTTACAACTCGAATGAATTCCACAAATTTGCAAAAGATTGGAATTTTCAGATTATTACGTCAAGTCCATATTACCCAAAAAGTAATGGTTTAGCAGAAAAAGGGGTAGGAATATGCAAGAAGATGTTAATGAAGGCTCAAGAATCAAAAATGGATGTCGAAATTATGTTAATGGAGTATAGAAATACACCAGTAGTTGGATCACCATATTGTCCAGCTCAATTATTATTATCTAGACGTACAAGAACAAAACTGCCAATTAAACAAGATCTATTAAAACCGAGTGTTACAGAAAACTTCGACAGGATATTAGAAAAGAATGTAATGAAAAATAAGTGGTATTATGATAGAAATGCTCAGAAAAGGAATACTAAAGAGTTTAATTCTGGTGATAACGTTGTATATCGTTATAAAAATAAATGGGAACCGGCAATAGTTGTGGAGAATCATAATACGCCAAGGTCGTATAAGTACTATTTTTTGAACTCATCCGAGCAAAGCTCGGTCATCCAGATATTGTTAATTAAATAAGAAAATTCGAGGGATTTAAGGCACAGGTTAGAATTGAGATAGAACTAAAATTTTAGCGACATTTTTTTTATTTACTTAGAAACATTTATGCCCATGGGAGCATTAATATTCGGAAATGATCATTTAAGGACCGCCCTAATGAACCGTAGTATTTGAATCTTAATGGTGTATTACATTCTAAATTTGCACTATGGCACCCTTTATTATAGTATACTTGTGCAATCCACTGTTCAGAAGTTTCTCCGCATAACATTTTTGAAGAACACGATAAAAAGCGTTTAATGTGTCTTCATCACGTAACGTGAAATCGATTTTAACACGTTAGACATACCCCACAGCGCCTCTATAAAAAGTAGACCTGCATGTTACTTTTAAAAATAAATTGCCGTTATAAACCACAATTAATATTTATTTAAATTTGAATAATTCCCCACTATAAAAACTAGGTACAGCATACTATATATTTTTCAAAAAAAAGAAGAAAAAACAGAACGTAGAAGCAGCCTTTAAAAATAAAATATTATTGCGAAACATCTGAACTTTCTCACGGCAGTCATTTTTTTATCCACAACATTTTTATAGCATCTTTAAACATTTACCTGTGCAGTTTCAGAGGTACATAAAAACGTTTAGCTATGTGGGCAAAGCAGGTATAGTTCATACCGACCAACCTATCCATCACGTTACAAAGTAAACCTGTTGCAGCAAGAAAAGATCAAATTGTAAATTATGAAACCACGATGCAAGTGAAACTTTATTGTCAAAACCCTAAACGCTTTCAACCCGAAATCGCCGAAAGTATATAATTTTGTTTATGTCGTTTTGGCAATGTATTTTGAACCCTGATCAGTATGGACACGAAGTAAAAGATTTTATCGTTGGTGGTTAATGGGTATTTAATATGCAGCTCGACTGAATATTCGTACGATATTAGTTATGTACAGACGCACAATATACAGTCGACTCTCGTTAATTCGAAACTCGAGGGACTCTTAAAATATTACGAATTATCGAGTGTTTGAAATATCAAATGGTTCGACAACAAACAAACGTTGATACAAGTTTGAACTTGTCGCAAAATGTATGTATGTACTTACAATCTTTCCGCCTCTTTCTCTCTGCAACTTTGAATTGTCGAGTGTTGGACGCCGATGAGTTCGAATTAACGCGTCGTTTTGTTATATATAGCAATGATTTTTTTGTACGAATTACCAAGTACATAAAAATGTATTGATTTAGTTCGAAATATAAAGAAATTTTGTAGGGAACTCGTGATAATTTTGAATTATAGAGAGGTTCGAATTATCGCAGGTTTGAATTAAGAAGAGTCGATTGTAGCTATGAATATAAACGTCGCTGCTTTTCGATGAGTACTGGTCTGGTCGACTACCATCACACTTGTATATGCAGTCGTACAATATAGTTAGGAACATAACGTTGCTGCTTTTTGATGAGTACTGGTCGCTTCGATTGGACGTGGGCGTGACGTGCCGCTCGACATGTGTAACCGAACGAAAAAAAAACGAGACTAATAAAATTTCATTTTAAAAAATAAAATCTCGGAAATTACCAACCCTGCCTTGTGACAGACGGACGGATGGATATCGTAGGCTCAGTAATAGGGTTCCGTTCGGAGGTACGGAACCCTAAAAATGTTCTAATTTCAGTGACTATTCTAAGAACTCAAACTGTTTGGAACAGACTTTATTTTTGTCTGTTTAAATAAGTCGGTACGGCAGGTACCTGTAGCTTGGGTAATTCTATCTAGATCATGACAAACAATAGCGCCTTTAACGCACTTTTTTATTTCTTATTTTATTTTCAAGAAAATTTTATTTGTGAAAAGGCATATTGTTTTTTCATTTATTTTTAATTACGTTCTCTAAAAATGTTGTTATGTGTCCTTACACAATGCGTAAACAAAACATTAACGAAATGGCGGAACAACATTTCAAATAAATTATTTACAGACAACAGGGAATTCAAAAAATATTACTTGTGAGCGGAGCAAATAAAAAGATATGATTTTTTTGTTATTTATTACTTCCTCGATTGCCGGTTCAATTTCTTTAAGTCAAGAAATATTACATGTAGGTATTTCAAGAAAAGAAAAATGATTACAAATTGTTGGAAATATTTTCTTTATTGTTTATTGCTGTTATTGTTAATTTTCTATATAAATTTTTTAACTTGCTATTAGATTTAAAGACACAGTGAAAAGTAACGAATTATTTTTTTAATTATTGTTAAAAATAAATAATAATTATGTTTTAATGATTAAAATGATTACTTTTCTGTGTAATATCTAATTTAATTATTATTATTAAATATTTATCAAACTGGGAAGTTCGTTGTGTGGACCTCAAGGGTCGCACTTTAGTCCTAATAAACGACCCACCTTCACGGCTTGTTTTATTTGACATTTAACTAAAATAACCATAGTAATCCTATATAAATACGTACATTATGAGCCATAGCTCACTCTGATCCATTCATTTTTTTCCAATGCTAATTTTCCTATGTGCAGCTTACCTGTTTACATACTGTATAGTAACTATGGAAATCAATCCTGGTAATTTTGATGTCACAGTTTTTGAAAAATTCACTCTCATAATTTATTTATAATGCGTCTAAAGAAGTATAACTTCAAAAATTGTCAACTGGTGCAGATTTTATAATAATATACCTACACTGTAGATATTTTATATAGCTTGAAATTTGCAAAATAGTAATTATTTCAGAATAATAATTTAAACATCTTAAATCAAAGTTAAAGCAAATAGTAAGTTGAAAATAACTAATTGAAGAGTCTTCTTTAGTTCTTTCTAAAGTGAAGTCAAGCAGTGTTCAAAACTTTATACATACATATTATATGAGCTTTGATCGACTTTCCAAAAGCTGATCACGATTTGCTAATCAACGTGCTTTTAACACTGGTTCAATTCGCAAAAGATTATAGGTACAGAAATAACTACAATATTTTTAAAAATAATTTTGTAGATTGAAGGAAGAAACCTTAGTGGCATAGAATCAATAATTGCAATACTAATTTAAGTTACAATTATTTGCGAGAATATTATTTACAGTATCTTATTTAGTTAACAATTAGATTAACAATCAATTATTGTTATTACTTCCTATATTTAGAGAGACCTGCAGGCCAGTTTTTGAGCAGAAAAAAATTTTAACGATATATGGTATCTACTTATACAAATTGTTGTCATACATTAAGACAAATATAAAAAAATATGAAACAGTGTCACAAAAACATTCTTATATCACCCGCCAGCGCAATTTGCTATATAAACAAACCTTCTCCAAACCATTCTGTTGTAAGTCCCCATCTATTGCAGGTGTTGATATTTATAATACATTGCCGAAAAGACTTAAAAATATCACAGATATAAAATTATTTAAAAAAGAATTAAAAAACATGCTTGTTAAAAAGCCGGTGTATAAACTACAAGGATATATTTTTAGTGAGTTTTAATTATTTATAGTCATTTTAGTTATTAGTACCTACTTTATATTATATTTTATGACGTTTTGTATCTATATTGTATATATAGCCTCACAAATAAATTGCCTATCTATCTATCTACGTATACAGTACAAATTCACTATTTTATTATTGATATCGAGACGAGAAAGAACCCAGACGAGAGTTGTAAAATGTCTTGTCTCGAAACACGAAATTTCAACACTACTTTATTAGAATTGTTAGTAATGTATTACATAATATCAAAATAAGTTACTATTAGCAACATCTCTGTATCAACTTGTGTACTAAGAAAAGTATAATACAAAATAAGAATGAAATAAATAAATTCACTATTGTCTCCGCAATTGACGTGTTTTAATAAGAATGCTAATATTTTACTGTTGAACTTGACGGAAATGAACGAGCTATATAATTCGTATTTATGTATGCTCTGCAATGCCACGGGCGACCTCTACAACTGCAAAGGGATAATGAAATGAACAGAAATGAAGAATACTTAAGATCTAGCAGTCAATAATGGCTTCAGACATCTTTTGATGAGGTTATTTTAATATCACAAGAGGAAATTAAAGTGAAAATTGAAATTCAATCTTCGTCTCACAGTCAAATTTCTAATTGTTTTACATTACTGGTGCTTTATTTCTGCACACGAGAAAAGGTCATTATTGTAATTGTACAATTTAATAATAATTACATTTTATTTTACATTAATAAATATAAATTGTAGATTATAATTAACATATATAAATGAATGCAAAGTTTGAATTCGTGTTTGAAACAACCATCGAAAATGACTTAACAATATGATGCAACAATGGAAACATTCAACTTCCACTTTCATGGTGGCTGAGTCCACGGCAATTACTTTACAGTGACACGTTTTGTAAACAATCAATTATTTCCTATTGAAGCAATTTGTCACTGAAATATCAATACCTGTGAGAGCTGATTTAAATTAGTTACTACTGTAGAGATGTACCACCTCACATGCGGGAGTTAATATCACGCGTGAATCTAAGATGAATTATCCATTTTTAATAATAACATTGAGTCATAGAATGTTTTTCTATTTTTATCTAGGCAAATTAAATTGGAAACATCTAATCTTTATTTATATGGGAGAAAATTGTAAAAAACCCATCCGGTTTTTTACGTAGGATGGGATTTTTACAATTTTTTCCCATATAAATAAAAATAAGAGTTTAAAACAAGCATCACATTATGTAAACATAAATTATGAAACATTAAATGTCCTGGGTAGTTTTTTGGTACCAGCAATAATATAATTATGTAAACACCTGTATATAATAACTAGCTTAATAAATATTTTTATCTTATTTTATCTTACCTAATCTTTTGGTTGATTATTATAATTAACTTTCTCCACCAATAAATTACCTACAGTACATTTTTAGAAGCTTTTATACAACTTCACGTGTTTGTTTGTTTGTTTGTTTGTCAGTGAGTTTAGGTTAAATCTTGCAACCACTTCCACATAATATATCCGATCGATTTTAAACTTTTAATGACAATGTTAAAAATAACCAAATAAAAGTAAAAAAAACTTTTTAAAGACATAAGTTCTTATTGAAATGCACTGAAAAGGAAAAAATAATAGGGTTTTTTAGGATTTTTTGGAAATTTTATAGCAGCCAAATTATATTAATATAGAAAGTTTGATTTATTTAATCGTTTCGCCTTTTTAGGCATCATTAGTAAATTCTGGAATATTATATATACATTAAAATGGATTAGTTATATTACAGTATATTGAATATTGAAAATAAATAAATAAAGATAAATGAATGAATTAGATTCAAAATACTTACATTTTATAAGCGTGAAATTAGATTTATGAACATTATTTGAATGATGCTGTTATTCGCATGGTTTTTAGACAACTGTTTCTGTTTTTAAAATGAAAGAAAGTTATGGAAACTTTTATAAGTGTACTGTAGTACTTGTATGCAAGTGTGTATAATAGTATTCAGGAGTACCAATTGTATAGATAAAGGAATAACTTTAGGAGGTGTAATGTACTATTGTTTTAGAAAAAATAATATTTATTAATTAATTATGTTCATAATTATAAAACCGTGCGTCGTGACTAATAAACTATAAGAGAGTTTACAACCCACGCGTTTATAATTACAGACCTAAATTATTAAATATTATTCATGCAAGGGAGCTATATAATGAAGGTCATTTAATAATTTAGGGGCTAAATATGACAATGATTTTTTTAAGTTTGAGGTAGTATGTGATGAAATTTCCAAAGTAGTAGACCAAATCTGATAAGGATTTAAACGCTTTATCAGCCTACTGGTTAGAATATTAGCACTGTGCCAATTGTGACTAGTGTATTCTTGTACTATATTCAACCGTAACTTTTCCCCACCACTATAAGGAACCTTTACATATAGGTAACTACTGTTTCAGAAACCGGTCAATATCGATTAACTGCAGTTCAAAACAACATACGGTTTGCATTATGCATTTAGCTTAAACCAGCTGAGTCGACAACGCAGTGCACATATATTACATAATTACAAGGAGAGAGTTATTACAGCTTACAGAATTCTCCATACGACGCCCGTTAAAATTCCCTCTGGACCTTAATTAGTCCAACAACAAAATTATATATTATGGCGACGCCGTGTAGAATGAGACGGCAAAACAAAGACACTAAGTTCGTGTGCTTAAAATAAATCCATAATGGTTGCTTGATTCCTTTAAAATATTTCAGCTTTTGTAATTTCTTATCTCTTATCACTACATATTATAAATTAAAGTCCCCCGCCGCGTCTGTCTGTATGTATGTTCGCGCTAATCTCAAAAACTATACTGTGGGGATTTTCATTCAGTTTTCACCAGACAGACTGATTCACGAGGAAGGTTTAGGTATATAATTTATGAATATTTTGTGCAAATTAGCTAGTGTTATGATGATATTTGTCGATTAAGTCGGAAAAATTAGCGTATTGGTGGAATCCTACTAATATTATAAACACCTACAGCCCGCGGCTTCGCTTCGCAGGGGGGATAGTTCCCACCAGCCCGGTTTCGCTTCGCAGCGGGAGAATTTCTCGCGTGGGAATAATTCCTGTGGGATAGTATTTTTTTTGCATTTTAGCGTATTGGCGGAACCAGCTACTAAAATTATAAACATCACCAGCTCGGCTTCGTCTCGCAGGGGAAGAATATCTCGCGAGGGGGGGGTAATAAATCATGAATTCATAGCATTCGGGCGAAGCCGGACCAGACCGCTAGTACCTATTATTTGAAAACTGAATATCTTTACTTCAAACATAAGCGAACAATAAATTCTGGATTAAAAACTAGCGTTGGGCGAATACGAGATGTTTTTACAATCGAAACAATCGCAATCGTTCATAATAACAATCGAGTCCACAATCGACTCGGAGTTTGATTTTACAATCGAACTGTTCGAATGCTCAAGTCGATTATTTGCCAGCGAATGAGAATACATATAATCGCGATTCAAGGTTATATGCTGGTCGAATGAAGTCTGACGTTTACGCTACTCGTTCATCGTTGATTCACTGTTCAGTCGGTCTCAGAGCATTCGATTACTGCACAATCGACCATACATTGACTCGACCACAGTTGTTGAGTGATGAACGATTATATATTATGTGGCTCTCGACAGTGTACGTCGTCTGTACGATTCAGTACTATGCAACTTGGTCTCGGTGAAATATGAAACAACAACAATCGAGTCCAAGTGAAAACCATCGAGAGTCATCGAGATGTTTGAACAATCGAGACAATCGACTAAAATATCTCGTAATCGCCCATCACTATTAAAAACTAAAAAGTAATAACCTTAGTCATGTGTTTGGTGTTTGGTTCAACATGTGTGTGTAACAGAATTCTTGCGGGTATAGACAGATGACATAAATACCTTTAAACACAAATAATTGTATTCGTTGTCATGGAAAAAAATACTTTTATTTATCTTATAAAATCAAAAGTTCGTAAAATATAATAAATAAAATAATTGTATATTTGTTTTTTATATTTTAAATTGTATTCCAATACCTACTATTATATTGTTACTAGGGCATGCAATTCGAATATTCGAATATAGCGAATATTCGGCTGCATTTATTATTCGAATAGTAATTCCTATTATTCGAATATATTCGAATTATTTGTTAAGAATTAAAATTGTTTAAAAACGGTTTACGACGGCGCTAAAACATCTTACAAACGCTACACTAGCTCTAAGTTCGCGCTAGGGCGTGGGAGGGGAATCGAAACGGGGCGAGGAAAGTTTTTTTTTGTTAATTATTGCATGTTTATTTGATATAACTACTTACTTACGTTACGTTACGTACGTGTACTAAAATGCTTGATTTACTCTTCGCACGTGCTAATAGACGTATTATTTATTTGTGAAGTATTTTTTTTATAGGGGAGCAATATCCCATACTTTTGTGGTACTAATTAATAAAAATTCGTCTTAGATGCTCATTTAATATTTTTGTTTGAATAGGAAAAACAGAAAGAAAGAATTTTGAATTTTTTTGATTACTTAAATATGTTCATTTGATCTATGGTTCTCGTAAGCTATGTGCGCTCTAATATTTAGTTGATTTGATCTGAATTTTTACGTAACTAAGTAAAGTAAAAATGATTATTTGATCTCTTTTTAATTAGAAGTAAGCTGCTTTTGTTGTTAAAATATTGATTGGATTTATGGACGTGCAGTAGGCGTGTTGATTTTAAATAATTAAAAGTCATTTATTGAAGTTCCAGTGTTTTTATTATTTTTACCAATTATTCGAATATATTCGAATATATTCGAATATTGGCTAAATTTTGAGCGAATATTCGAATACCTGAAACATCCGAATATTTGCATGCCCTAATTGTTACACGCATCAAGAGCAGTGGCGCTTCAGTTCGCTTGATGACTATTGTACTACCGATTTAGGTTCACTGGCGTATAACCATAGACAATTACCACAACCATAGACAATAACAACAAGGCGTATGTATTAGCCTAGCGGCACTGGCGAGAACTAATTGTGCCAATACGGCACACGGTGAATGGTCCCCAGGCGGATGGGGGGAGGTCAAGGGCATTCCGGCGAACGGCGACGCGCGTTCCACACGTGTATAACTACGTAGCTAATAAAAGTGTATTTTTACGGACATAATAAAACGGTATAAATAATTTCCGTAAGAATATATTTTCATTATTAAAAAAAAAAAATATTAAAAGCCTTGGCGATTCGAACCTGGACTTGGCGTCTGTACCTGTCGGTAGACAATATCTTACAATGAAAAATAATATTTAAATTTTAATTTCTCAAAGGCATCTCTCTGCGGACTGCGCCCTAGACGGCTGTCAAATCGTTAAAAAAATTAATAGAATGAGGTTTGTTGGGTCCAATTTTTTCTCTTAAAAATGTTATAGAACGACATTTCTTGGTCAAAAAGTATAATTTCCCGACATACTACATTTCTGACCTTAAAGCGAAAAAATTTTTTTTTGCACGCTGATTGACAAAAATTATTTAGCCATGTAATCTACTAGATATTCTGAGTAGGAATTTGTTAGGTTCGAAAAAGTTTGCGGCTCTTTAATAATGATATATAGATACGAAATAGGTACGCTTTCAGACATAATTATACAGTGTGTAAAATTGGTTTTGGAACATGGGGAATTCCTACGTAAAACTGAATAGATTAGGAAAGGAAGGAGTGGCGGAGTCGCAACTATCTCCTTCTAACTAGAATCTGCGTTAAACGTACGTTGTGAATTGAATCAATCTTTCCCTTCCCCTTCACCCATTGTCACGACACAACTTGAATTTGGCCTAATTAGATCATTCTCCACTCGTGGGGTTTGGAATGGTAAAATTTATTGTATTAAATAAATGACAATTAACGTAAAATTGCAATCCCGAATACATAATATATTCTGATCTCCTGCCCTAGCACTGGTATTCCAAGTTGGGCAGGAAATTCTTTAGTAATGATATATATTTGTCATAAATATTGAGAAATAAAATTTATTTTAATTTAAATTAATTGCTTTTAGTTATCAAAAACAACTTTTTCAAAAATTTATTGAACAAAGCAAAAATATGAAGACCAACAAAACAAGCCGTGAGGTGGGTCGTTTATTAGGACTAAAGTGCGACTCTTGAGGTCCACACGACGAACTTCCCAGTTTGATAAATATTTAATAATAATAATTAAATTAGATATTACACAGAAAAGTAATCATTTTAATCATTAAAACATAATTATTTATTTTTAACAATAATTAAAAAAAAAAAAAAACGGCTGAACCGATTTTTATAAAATTTATGTCGGATCAAAATGACGTTAACACGCTTCGATTGACACCCTTACGAAGTCGATATAATTTTTTATTCGCGAGATATTGTGTAAAATCTACTTTTTTGGAGTCTATTTGGTTAAGAAAAAAGAACGGCTGAACCGATTTTGAAACAATTTCTTTCAGATCATATTTACGTTAATACACGTCGATTGGCACCCTAACGTAGTCGATATCATTTTTCATTCTCGATATTTCGTCTTAGAAAGAAATGGACACATACGTACGTACACACACACACACATACACACACACAGACATCTTTCGTAGGAAAATAGTGTAGTGACCTTGAAACATAAAAATTTGTTATACATTTTGATTTCGATTTTCGGACCCATTACAATAACTTCCAATGGGAAGTTAAAAATTTGGTAACTTGTTGAATGCAGTTTTTAACTCTGAGTAAATTTTACTTTTAACACTTTGGTCTAGACTCTAGCCAATATTCACACAAGTTCAAGTTTACATAAGAAATTCCTATGTTCCAAAAGCAGCTTTACACCCTGTATATATATAACATATAGATTATAATCGCTGGTGGATTTGGTAGCAAATATGTTTGCTATACGCCAATATTAATGCCACTGTGTAAACAGTCTGCATACTCCATTGCAACAGGCTCCAGCTCTATGTGATGTATGCACTGTGTACACACGCCCCCGGTTTCCCCAATGAGGGGGCGAAGTCTCACCCGCTTCGGTAACCGGCGCTCTATACCTCAGACGCCTTAATGCGGTCATCCCAAAATTATTTTATTTGTAAATCACAAACTATTAGAATTTAAAAGCCATTTAAGTATTGTGTCAGGTTTCAGATTAGAACTTCGGATGGGTAGGTTATCGTGCTGGTCTTTGGATCAAACTGTCATGGGTTCGAATCCCGCACCTCCGCTCATCGATGTTTTGTAATGTTGCTAATATAATTTGATGTAATTAGACACTAATGACTTTAATGTCGAACGTCTATAATCTACAATAAATAAAGAAGAACTTGATGGAAACAAATCATCGCAAATTTAGAAATTGGTAGAAGTTTTGAAGTTATATAATATTAATGTCGTCAACCAGCAATTGACAATTTAGTTATCCACAATTAGAAAAAATGTCCTTTAAATTTTCTTGTCTTTATTTTTTTTCTATCACACTGTCAAATCAGTTTATCCAATTCCCTAGAAGTGGCAGTATCCAAGTTGAATTGAAAAGTTCCGACAACATATTTTTCTTTTGTATAATAGTAGGCATAAAATCGTCTTGTATTGTTCAAATAAAAGTTTGAGGCTTCCGCGGCCAGTTTGGACTTTTAAATGAAAAATGGTTTCCGGATTGGAGCAGCGTCAGTTAATACATTTCTGTCGACGTTATAGTCTGCATCATCATGGCTTGGAGGAGTTCCAATACTGGAGTGTCTTTCCTCAGAGCCTTGATATCCTCGTAGCAATCCCCAGCGGTTACTTTTAAGGATGCACCGTGAAGCCCTGGAAATCCAAATTCAAACAACTTTAAGGACAGAGGTTTGAACGTTAACCCAATATAGCAATCCGTCCTCTAATTATTGATCCTTTCATTTAGAGAGCCGTCCTATACTCTCGACTCCTATTTATCAGGAATAAAGCCTTTCCCTGTCTGTTGTGCTGAATGCATATATATGTTATGGACCAAGTGAGTAACAGGTAATTATTCATAATGCTTAGGCAATATAGACAAGTTTTTGAATTATGCGTGGCAAATACTTGCGAAAGAAACTACGTTTCCTATCAAAAAGCCTTCGGCTTTTTCTAAATGAAATGAATATGTGAAAACATATCATGTTTTGTGCATAGAAATTAGAAAGTATAATTTTTGAGTACCCACTAGCATGGCGATGGTGCATATATATGTTATGGATCAAGTGAGTAACAGATCATGATTCATAATACTTAGTCAATATAAACAATGAGTCATTGTTTATATTAATGACTTACTACTCACTTGCTGATACTATGAAATTATTCTCAATGACTGGGAATTATGAATATTGCTCTTTATAATATCTTTATAACAAAGATGATCTTTTCCAATAAATTGTTAGATTTATACGGCTGATTTGCTCTCGCTAGTACGATGATTCACATCTACAACCTAGCTACAATTAAATAACACTCGCATGTAGTGGAAATCAATTGATTCCAAAGCATATAAGGAGAATGTTAGTTTAGTAATCATGTCACGGTTGAGTACCGTAAGCTCATTCCGTACGCGAAAGTGGAAAGGTTCAGGTTAGATTCCTGACTGTGACTATGGTTGGTAAAATGATTTTTTCCGATATGTTTGGTATCAATTATATAATCTTTTCCAATGAAACAAAGTCCTTCCCAATCCAAAGATTTACCTATCCAATTATTGAAAAGTTACATTTATAATAACTACCTTAAACAACATTTCAGCGTTAATTGACGCTATTTTCAGATCTTAAGAGTATAAAATAACAGTAATCTAGGTAATAAACGCCGAAACGTTGTCTTAACGTATTATAAATGTAACTTTTCAATAGGAAGGGCTTTGATTCTTTGGAATTAATCATTCACCGATTTTCAACTCTTCACCTAATAGATGAATTTCATATTTAATAATATTAATAATTATGTATTTTACTATTTTGCATTTTGTTGTTTTGACGAATCCAATATTAATGATGTATTATTGATTATTAAATTCTAATTCTAATCACTTACTCCATAACATATACATTATCGTTCATGTTTATCACAAACTAGAGTCTAGTAACCAAGTAACTTATAGTTCTGCATACTAACGGCACGATAGTTGCATACTTCTAGTTCGCTTTTTAACATTGCATGGATACTAACTAATCGACGAGGATGTAGTACTTTGAAAGACCATAGTTAATCCGCAAGTCCGATAACATTTCCGGACACTGGCAAAGAATTGAATTTGTATCGGAGGATTGCAGTGTATTCGTAAAGTGCCAAATTCAATATTGATTGCTTAGTAAACAACCATTAGATATAATGGTTACATACTCCAATGCTACAGGCGGCGGCGTCTTGTTTGTGTTTAGTTATTTGATTTACTTCGAGATTATTCCTAATCGAATTCAATCAACACATGTTGACAGACGACAAATCCATTGTGCAACGATAATATGTCGATATTGTGCTATTAATGATTATTGCCATTCGTGTTAATTTGTTGGATTTAAAATTGTCGATCGACAATGGTTCTTTAATCTATGTCTCTTATTTATTTAATAATAATATTGATCTTTATTATAGGTGCAAGAATGGCCGAAGCCGTTTTCATCTTGTCCTAAAAAACATATAAATATACAATAATAAACACATACATCATTAAAACATTTTGATAAAGTACAAAATACAAAAATATTAAAATTTAAATTAAAATACAATAAACATGTCTGCTGATGTTACTTCTAAGAATAATTAATAAATTTTTTATTTAAAAAGAAATGTTCACATAAGCATGGAAAAATTTAGCTATAATTAATAGAGCTTAGCAATAGCTTTTTTAAGTTGCTTTTAAAATTGCCGTATCTCTGGGAACGTAGCGCTTCCGGCAACTTGTTCTATTCCCTTGGCCCACTAACAATGATGGATGTTGCGGTCCCGTCCGGCTTCGCCCGGGTGCTAAGAATTTATGATTTATATTCCCCCCCCCCCTGCGAAGCGAAGTCAGATGGAATTTTAGTTAAGTTTTGTTACTATCCCACAGGAATTATCCCTCCCCCCTAGAGAAATTTATCAAAATAAAATATAACCTATATCACTCAGGGATAGTGTAGCTTTCTATTAGTAAAAGAATTTTTAGAATCGGTTCAGTAGTTTCAGAGATAAGAATTCATGATTTATTCCCCCCCCCCCCCCCCGCGAGAAATTCACTCACTGCGAAGCAAAGTCACTTATCGTTGTTCTCGCTTCGCGTACTTGCCTACAGTTTATAATATTATTATAGTATATTTTTTTTAGTGATTACAAGTTGATCAGAATAGTTTTCAACATTTGTTAAAAGAAAACCATTGGGCGTTAAAACATCATAACAGCATCAGTACCTAATATTTTATGATCGCCCAATGGTTTTCTTTTAATTTAACTATTATGATCAACTTATAATCACTAAAAAAAATTATTTTCTACTTTTTAGTGCATTTTTGTTTCAAAATAAAACCATTATTTTTTAAAAAATGTTTTTTTTTAAGTTATTTATTTAATTTTCAAAAGTATATAGTCGAAAACTGAAAATGGAACGAAACCATAACCAGACTAAATTTTTCAAACCAAAACCGAAACACTCGACAAAATCGTAATCGAAACCCGAACGTTATTTTGATTCGGTTTCATTTCATGGTAATGTGTAAACTCACAGCGTCGACTGTACCTAGGCAAGAGCGCTACAAATAAACGTATTTCAATAAGTCAGTAAGTAAACGAACGAGTAATTTGTAATGAAGAATTTTATTATTCATATATTATATGAAGGTAGTAGGTACGTTTTTAGGTGCTTTCGTAGTGCTCTGGACTTTGTTTGCTGTTAGGGCATGTGGTAGCTAGGGGAGGGGAAAACAGAGTGCTAGGTTCATGTATTAGCGGTTCCTATACGTGTGTTTGTTTGAACGTTAAGCTCGGGCCAGCCGTTTCAAGATTACACAAACACAACACACTGATCAAATCAGTACTGGCCGCGTCGTAAAATACGTCGGCCATAACCTACGAGGTCAGCTCAACAAATATTCCTGGAGATCAAAATCATGAACCCCAAAATGGCAAAATATACTTGTAGGGCCTAGCAGGGAGGTTGTTTAACATAAATAACATTTTTTTGAACTATAATATTTAAAAATTTTTTTATAAAAAAATTCAACGAAATTTTAGATTACAGACGCTCGACAACTAAGCAACACCGCTTTTATAATAATTATGAACCAAAATTATTAAATATTATTTTTTTCCTTTTTAGTACATTTCAATAAAAGCTTGTCTCTAAAAAGTTTTTTTTACTAATATTTTATATTGTTCATTTTAGTCTTTCAAAATGTTACCCCCCTTTGACACCCGTAGGGGTTGAATTACGAGAAATCCTTTCTTAGTGGACGCTTACGTCAGAAAAGGAACCAACTGTCCAAATTTCAAGTTTCTAGCTTCAGCGATTTGGCCTGGGCGTTGATTAGTCAAAAAAACCTACATTCCCATTTAAACCCCTTAGGGGTTGAATTTATTTCTAAAAACGATTTATCCATGTATTGTCATCGGGTATACATATGTGTACAAAATTTCAAATCGATCGGATACGTGGAAGTCGTTCAAAATTGACTTGCAAGTTTTGACCTAAACATAAAACAAACAAACCCACAAACAAACGAACTAACATACATTGCAAGTTAAATAAAAGCTTGTAATTACAAATTTTTCTCAGTGTTTTACCGGTATTAAACTATGAAAGTGCGATTTTTCCATAAGAACTCATGTTAATTTCATAATTATATATCTTTTTTTTAAACCGTTTTTAAGCCGTTCTGAAATCCAGAATTACAGTTTAATTACTTTGTGCGGCTATTGAGTAACACACCCCTTGTTTATAGCCGCAAGCGGGACTTCCCCGGCCAGCCCTAGTACATACCAAAAAACCGGCACGGGTGTGAAAAGTTAGTGTAGACAAGGACGGCAAGAAGATAAAGTGAGAAATGTTGTGTGGTTGAGACCAAATTACGCGCAGTGGAGATTTTATCATTTCCCAGAGTTCGCTGCGAGTGAGAGGGGGTTAAAGTTAAACGCGGAGGAGGGGGGTTCCCAGTTCCAGTCGCACAAAATAAATCTGTTAGTTATCTTGAATACTGCATGTGTGTATGTATGTAACAGGTCTGTTCAAACTAAAACGGTAAGGGTACAAAACTATCTTTTCTTAAAATACAGACATCCAATTTATTATCTTGAGCTGCATAATCGGGAGAGAGAGAGAGAGAGAACTCGTATTCGAAAGTATTTTATTATTACTTCAGTCAATGACTGCTACAGTCGGTTACTAGCGCTAGATCTTAAGATCCGATCGTAGATACTTGGAAAAAAATTAATCTAAGTATAGTACTTAAAATTTGGATATAAAGGGTCCGGCAATCAGTACCGGCAGATTCGAGTAGCCTATGAAATGAAAAATAATTGACGTACGACTGTCAGTTGCCCGTAATTGTTAAACTTATTTCATGCAATTTGTCCAGTTATGGGTCATTTTCCAGTAAATTAGCGTGCTTTCGTTGTTGAAAATTTTATTCGAATACAGAGCATTGTGCAGACTCAAAGGAATTTTAGGCGTGAATTTGAAGTTGCCAGGCACTGAAGAATACCAAAACGGGACACAATTTTGAATTGGGTGGGTCAGTTCCGAGTGCATGGTAGCGTCCACGCACACTTCAAGATCTGAAAAACGCAATTCGAGATGAAATTAGAAATATTGGACCTGATTTATTACGAAGAGTAATGGAAAACTTTCTAGAAAGATGCCAAGAATGTTTAAACTGCAATGTCGCTCACTTAAGAGATGTTATTTTCAAAAAATACCGTAAATTAATAAATTGCAGATACCGAAATTAAAAAGAAAGCCGTTGTTATTGCTCACATTTAAACAATAACCATATACGAGGTGGTTTAAAACCACCAGTACTGATTGCTGAACCCTTTACTAGAAAGTTTCAGCAAAATCAATTTAGCCGACAGAAAATAGACAGACAGACATACAAACAAAAATTCCAGAGCGACGTTTTCCCATCAAGGCATACAAAAAAAAGGTAAAAAATCGAAATTACAGACAGGTCCTATTGCAATTTTAATATTATTAGTAGGTATTAATATAGCAAAATTGAAATTAGGTACTACCTGAAAATTTGTCAAAAACGTACCATAATCTCTATCTTCGAACGCCTGCATATATTAAGTACTGGGATTAAAATAGATAAATTATAGACGCTCGATAACTTATTTTATTTATTGTAAATTATAGACGCGTCGACAACTTAGGTCATTAGCGTCTTGATTACATTAAATAACAATTAAAACTTAATGACATCACAAAACATCCATGAGCGGAGGTGGTATTCGAACCCACGACAGTCTGATCCAGAGGCCGCGACGCTAACCATTGGACCACACTGTCCTCTACTCGATAACTTAAGCTACTAGCGTGTATATAGGTACGAGGGTTGAGGTTATTGCGTCAATATTTGGTTTGTTACGTAATTTTTCGTGATTTTAATATAATAGAGTGTTTATTTAATGGTAGATAATTAGGTTACAATATATTGATATTAAATTACTGATTTTCTCTTAAAGGGGAACACTCGACATAAAATATCCCTAGAAAGTGGGGGATCCCCACTGAAAACCCATTACGCATTTGATTACATATAATATCCGTTACATTTATAATATTCTATATTTTTATTACTTATATATCTGCATTATTTTGAATAATTTGGGTGCTTCTGATGAGATAGTACAATTAACATCTGTAAAAATTCTTTGGTAAAACTAATAAGCTGGCAAAAAATTTTGTTTATTGTTTTCGAAAAAATAACAGAAAACATTGGTTAATAAACAAAATCAATAAATAATTTGTTAATTTATTTGTATCATGACGTATACGAGTATAACTGCTTATAATTAATATCTTTAAATTTTATACGCAGATTCAAAAAAAGTTTTATTTTTGTTGAATTTTGATGTAGAACTACGTCTTTGTCGGCGGTATATAGGGGGGTAAATCAAACAAAAAATGTGTGACGAAAATTGTTTTGCTTATATTTGACTGAATTAAAGTCAGATCGGTTCGAAATCTGCCTTAAAAGAAAGAGGATTTTTACATATATCTTCGTGCTGCATAATAGTAATTAATGTCCTCTTGTCATTTTTATAATGATCAAAGTTTCAGCAAATATCCTTCTTCAGAATTTACAATCATAAAAATATAAATTTTAAATCTAAGAGCTGATGACAGTACATCAACTGGATTTTCAATTTATTATTATAAAAATAATAAATCAAAAATATGACCTTCTCAAGACCTTGGCAATATGTCTTGACCAACTTTAATAATCGCATGTTTGTATGTGTGGCCGCAATTATGTCAGGAACTACTGAATCGATTTGATTGAAACTTTTATTATATTATTTAAGACTGTAAGAACCTTAGAGAGATTATTCGTTGACATGGTTATTCAAAAGTATATGGTGAAGGTGCAGTGATTAACACTTGCGCTTCCACCACATTTATATGAATTTATTATTGGTAGACTAAAAGTATTCGATAGCGGAAGTTGTACCCCCTGCACTCTTCATCTCAAATTCTTTCCCCTCGCCTATAAAACGGTTCCCGCTCTCCCGACGCTATTTTTAAAGCTAAAGGTTCGGATAAACGCCTACAGGCGAAAAATTGAAAACGAATTTCCTGAAAAAACTTACAATTTTTTAAAAAATTACGTAATCTTTCACACGTATCCAAAACTTTTTTCAAAAAATTCTCCTGTAGGATCTATAGTGTGATTCTCGGTCCTTCATTTGGCGTTTACCCGAACCCTTTAGCTTTAAAAATAGCGTCGGGAGAGCGGGAACCGTTTTATAGTCGAGAGGAAAGGATTTAAGATGAAGGGGCGGGAGGTAACTTCCGATATCGAATAGTCTTAACAGAGTGTACTTTTTATTAGTGATGGGATAATTCGAATTAAAAATAATCGATAATCCGATTTTTTTAAATAATTGATAACATCCGATTATGGATATAATTTGATTTATATATAACTTGAATGATATACAGGGTGGTGACCGTGACTGCTGCACATAGGGATTTAACCCGTAAAATGAAACTTTCGCGATTACCTGCTTCCCTAATTATTTTAGGAAAAATATCTTCAAATAATAGTTTTAGTTTCATTAAACACAATTAATTTTCAATTATTTGCGAGAAAATTACTTACAGTATCTTATTTAGTTAACAATTAGATTAACAATCAATATTGTTATTACTTCCTATACTGTACAAATTCACTATTTTAGTGAAATTAACATAAGGACATCAGACGATATATAAGAAAAGATTAAGTGTACGCCATGGGCACCGTGGAGTAACTGGAAAACTTGCCCGACGCGATATTGGGTGTTCCGGGTTCGATTCCCGGCTGTTTTTTTTCTTATGTAGCCTTTCTAAATAATTAATAAGGGATTTATGCGATTTATATCGTCTGATGTCCTTATGTTAACACTAAAATAGTGATTTTACAATGGAAGTAAAACAATATTGATTGTTAACTAATTGTTAACTAAATAAGATACTGTAAGTAATTTTCTCGCAAATAATGAAATTATTACTAGGCATATCCGGCCTATTTTGAGAAAAGCAACATTCATTGTAGTGTTGTTATAAAAATAAAAATAATATTAGCTCTCGCAGTTTGTGGACTTGCGGTGTATTTGTGCTATATATAAGAAAAGATTAAGTGTACGCCATGGGCACCGTGGAGTAACTGGAAAACTTGCCCGACGCGATATTGGGTGTTCCGGGTTCGATTCCCGGCGGTGCATTTAAATTTTTCTTATGTAGCCTTTCTACAATAATTAATAAGGGCATGTTATGTCGATTAATATCGTCTGATGTCCTTATGTTAATTTCACTAAAATAGTGAATTTGTACAGTATAGGAAGTAATAACAATATTGATTGTTAATCTAATTGTTAACAATTAATTTTGCATGCTTTGTAATGGTGGAAATTTGATATGAAAATGTCAAATTACCTCAAAAACAGATAGCGATAGCCATGGAACTTGAACAGCTAAAACATCATCATTTTGTTCAAGTTCCATGGCTATCGCTACCTGTTTTTTCAAAAAACCTTAAAAACAGATAGCGATAGCCATGGAACTTGAACAAAATGATGACGTTTTAGCTGTTCAAGTTCCATGGCTATCGCTAACTGTTTTTGAGGTAATTTGATATTTTCATATCGAATTTCTGTCGTTACAAAGCATGCAAAATTAATTTTGGTTAATGATTTAGATGCAGAATTTTATGTTCTAAAACTATTATTTGAAGATATTTTTCCTAAAATAATTAGGGAAGCCGGAAATCGCGAAAGTTTCATTTTACGGGTTAAATCCCTATGTGCAGCAGTCACGGTCACCACCCTGTATAATTTGAATTATAATAATCGGAAACATAGAGATAAGAGATTGCTATGATTGAAAATTCCAATGAAACGTATTATCTACAGTACACTCTCTCTACTGTTTGACATCGACGCAACAGCAAATGGCTACTGAATACTGCAGCTATATAGTGAACTAGTCTTAGGTCCGTCTATTACCTATAAGAATCGTTTGATATAATTCGAATGAAACATCCGATTACTGGAATCATTCATAACCTAATAATCCGCGGCGATTTTGCCCATCACTACTTTTTATATTGTAACAAAACTGTTTTCTTACGTGGGTGGAATAAATTATTTATTTACAATAATTAAAAATGTAACAAAATAGATAACAATAAGATGTAACAATTATATCTCAATTCTAACAGTCAACACTGTTTATATAATAATAACACGAACAGTAATTCTTAAACGAACTGAAGCGCTTTAATAACACTGAACAATTTATATGCTGTATTTATTTCCAATCGACACTGTCACACGACTCTCGTTGTTTTTTCTCCGGTGACTGCTCCTGCTTATATAGAGCTAGCAGCTTGACCCCCCCACGCTCGCGCGCTTTCCAGAACATTCTGGTGGTTACCTGTGTCTTCGATATCATGCCACGCCTCACCATTGTTACTTGTTCTCGATGATTCTATTGTCGCCAGCGGCGTAACTCTGGGGTTATGCTACAATATGTTAACTTTTTGATTATGTTAAGCTTTCTGTCAAAACCGATACGTAACGAACACATCCGCAATTAAAAGCTAGTACCAAATAAAGCTATATTAGGTGAAGTGACAGTAGAGCATAGTTCGACATTAAATAAGACTTCAGCAGCGACTGAAAACTAATAAACAACGTCAAGCACTGTAAAGCAAGCTGCATGGGTTTGAGAGCAAATATTGAATGCCTGAAAGATAATGAAAATACCGCACAAGACAATAAATTTTTCTTATATTCGCTACGCCGAGGTCTGCATTCCATACAGTAGCAACAGGACCGAATTTACATATTTAAAATTTTTGTTTTTCCTAATGGACGCCTTTAGGAAATTTTTCAAGGGGTAGCAAAAATAATATGGTAGTTTAATTAAAAGCAAATCACTTAAGTAAGTTAAAATGGAAGTGTTTCGTACATATTTTTGAAACGATGGACATTTTTTTTTAATGGTTGTAAAATTTTAAACGTATACAACTTCTAACCCAGAAGAGATACAGACGTTTGATTGTGCTCATTGGAATCAGCGTGTAATTTTCTACAAGCATGGTAAGTTTGAAAAAGTTTGGGAGATTTTGATTTTCGTCAAAAATCCGCGTTTTTAGGTTTCCGTATCTCAATAAGGAAAAACGGAACCCTTATAGGATCACTCATTTGTCCGTCAGGCTAGCTGGCTGGCTGGGTGTCCGTCTTTCAAGACCCATTTTCTCAGGAACGGATAGAGATATCAAGTTGAAATTTATACGAAATACTAAGGTCTACGGTCCTTTAAAGTTGTAAAGAATTTAAGCTTCTCGTCAAAAACCTATAGTGTACTTCCCGTTGACCTAGAATCATTCAATTTAGCAAAAAGCAAGGTCTCGCAGCACAAGTGCGCTGACAGATGACACTAAAACTTAATATTATCGTTAAGGTATTATAAGTATTCATTAAATTTAATTGTATAGGCCGATTTTAATATATTTATAATTTAACTGTGTGATAAAAAAATTATAAACATATTTTAAAATTAGAAAATCTGAAGTTTTCACTTCTGTCGTGTAATAAGCACACACCCATTTTTTTATGATTGGAATTATTTAACGTCGTATCTTTTGTTTTCAGATCTGTTAATAAATTTTCAGAGATGTTTTTTTTTAATATAGGCCTCAAGAAACCGTTTAATTCAACCCTGCATATTAAACCGCGACGCAGAAACCACCCACTCTTCGAGTCCTTCGCTGAGATTTGTCCTGTTAATAAGATCATTCCATCTCTGTCTCACTAACTCTAAACGTATCGCGCCATCTCTTTTCATTTCACTGTTTGCGTACTTTCTTTGTCGCCCATCCTTCAATCCGCAGTATTATATCTTTGTACATATTGTATACTTTTGTGATTATTTTTTACTATTTACAAAACATGAGAATCCATTTTTCGTTTGTGTAATATGTGGCTGCATTACTTGAAAAAAATAAACTAACAACTCCTTCTTTATGATCTTTTTTTTTGAAATACGATTTAATCCGATCGGAGGCTGAATACACAAAAATATTATTTTTTAACCGACTTCAAAAAAAGGAGGTGGTCTCAATTCGGTTGTATTTTCAGCTTCTCATTGGAAGTTATTGTAATAGGTCCGAAAATCGAAATCAAAATGTATAACAAATTTTTATGTTTCAAGGTCACTACACTATTTTTACACTCTTTTTAGAAAGATGTCTGTGTGTGTGTACGTATGTACGTACGTATGTGTCCATTTCTTTCTAAGACGAAATCTCGAGAATGAAAAATGACATCGACTACGTTAGGGTGCCAATTGACGCGTATTAACGTAAATATGATCTGAAAGAAATGTTTTCAAAATCGGTTCAGCCGTTCTTTTTCTTAACCAAATAGACTCCAAAAAAGTGGATTTTACACAATATCTCGCAAATAAAAAATTATATCGACTTCGTAAGGGTGTCAATCGAGGCGTATTAACGTCATTTTGATCCGACATAAATTTTATAAAAACCGGTTAGCCGTTTTTTTTTTTTTTTTTTAATTATTGTTAAACATAAATAATAATTATGTTTTAATGATTAAAATGATTACTTTTCTGTGCAATATCTAATTTTATTATTATTATTAAATATTTATCAAACTGAGAAGTTCGTCGTGTGGACCTCAAGGGTCGCACTTTAGTCCTAATAAACGACCCACCTCACGGTTTGTTTTTTTGGAGTTTACTCCTTAAGAATAGATTTTCATATAAGGCCCCCGGTATGGAAATTTTATGAGGAGTAAAATTTATACAAGCGTTAACTAAAAAGCGTTACGTTTTTGCGTTAACTAAAAAAACGTTACGTTTTGTTTTGTTTTGTATGTATGCATAGTGATAAGGAGTAAACTCCAGTCGTGCGTCAAAGCTGACACACACACTTTTTTTACTTTTTTTATGTTTGTTACCTCAGAACCCCGTCATTTATAAGCCGATTTGGAAAATTCTTTTTTACTTGAAAGGACGTACTTTCAGATTAGTTCCGTAGAAATTTCATCAAAATTGGTTCAGTAGTTCGGCTGATTTTAATAAAAAAAATAACGACGTGTGATTCCTTAAGGTAAATGTCATTTTTTGACACAACAGATTGCGTAATAAAGTCGGTTTAATAAAAGTGATTAATGGCGTGTGATTTCTTTAAAATAAATGTCACTTTTTGACACTAAAAAGTAAAAAATAAAAAACTTAAAAAAAAACCTTCAAAAAGCCACAAAAAGTGGAAAATAAAATGAAATCAAAATTTCACTATTTTCCTCTTTTTAGTTTTAAAAATAACCCTTGAATTTTTGCCGCATGTTTACCAAACACCCTATATAAATGCAACATAACCTTAGGCTCGTATCGCAACATCGCGACTTCATATAATTCGTCAATTAAGCCACTTTGTCGCATAAATATCTGTTACAGTTCGAATGAAACTTTTTAGTTTATTAATTTCTTGAATGAAAAATGTTTAAAGTTCTTGTTATTAGGAGAACATAAACTATATAGCTGAAGTATTGTTAAATCAACAAACAATAATTACACAATATGTATTTTTATAGTTCGAATCTAACTTTCAGACTTCAGTTAGCAAGTTTTCTAGTTTCAGGAAAATGTTTCACTGAAATCAATCTAAACTGTAAAGGCTCACAATCCAGCTTGAAAATACAGCGTATACTGAATTTATCACAAATAAAAATAACATCAACATTGTCAAATGATTTTTATTTTGATGTTTACTATCGAGGAGAAAACATTACTACTAACATGCCCCCGAATGGATAATAAATTCAGTTTATATTTTATTCACTAGCCAGTGGCGTACGAAAAGCCTTCCGCCAATTGGAAACGGCTGTCGTTATTATACCAAAACGATTTTTTCCGATACTTGCAGGAATCAATTATGTAATTGGCTGCTCTTCCAATAAAAATTTTCAATTGCAAAACAGCCGTATAAATCTATTTAATATAAGTATCTTAAAAATCAAAACTTATTGGATTTAATTTCTTTACTGTGTTATAATTATTTCTAGAATATTGGACTAGACTTGGTGCGAAAAGAAAAATTTAACACGCTGCGTCATTAATGTGTTAAATTAATTAACTCAAGCTAACGCGCGGAGGGCTTACTGTACTTCTAAAAACGTGCACTCAAAAAATAAAATACTACGCTACTGAATGTTACATAGTGTACCTTCAGAATACATAAAAGTCAATAAACGCCCACGTATATACAGTGTGTCTTTAAAAAGAGCAAATCTAATAAATAACACTTACAAAGCGACGACTGTTTATTGGTGATAAATTCAAATTGAAAACTTACATCAACTGGACATTTATTTTACTCTTATAAAAATTATGTCGGAGACTTCAATGTATTTTAAATTTACTGCAAGCTGTAATAATAGTAGATTTTATATCAAATTGCGTGATGGCTTATATTATTGACGAGTAAGTGACATATTACCTTAAAACGAACACAGCGAGTTTTAACTGTCACACGAGTCATATCATTACGCACGAGATATATAGGATGTTCCATAAACATACCGACAAACTTTTAGGGGTGGTCCGAAAACGCTTCGAGATACAGGGTGTTAGAATTTGTAGAAAAAACCGTTTTTTATTAATCTTTAATAAAATTAATAGATCCAAAAGATTAAAGTTAACTGCATAATATTAGCTGTTTAACACAACATAACCTCATCATTTCAATTCTGATGTAGGTAAATTAGGGACCGTATTACGTAACGCAATTTTTGAAGATTTTTGATCCCCGTTCTCACCCCTGTAACGCGTCGTAACGTTTCGCTTTACCCCCCCCCCCAAACGTTACGTAACACCCAAGTGACCATTAATGTCAATTATGTCGCGCAAAATACCGGAAAATCACTAAAATACCGTTACGTAACGCACTGCTTGATCCCCCCTCCACTCATCGTAACGCACCGTAACGTTTTACAAGCCTCCCCTCCCCCCTAAACTGTGTTACGTAATACTTGAACGGCCCCATAGCGCATGCAAAAATTTTATTTATTACCGCCAATTCCCTTCTAATATACCCTTTATTTCCTCTTAATTTCTTTCCAATACCTCATATACTGTAAAAAATGGATGTAAAAATACTTTGAAAGTTAAGGTAGGAATTCGCTCGATTTTCTAAGTGATTTTACATTATTATTTTATTTTTACACAGAAAACTTTATAAAAACTTGTACTTTTACTGTAAAGTTAAACAAATTTGTTGATTTTTAGATAAAGAAAATTAAAATTACATAATTTGTGTAATATTCCAATAGTGTGTAAAAATTACAAAACAATATGTATAATTACATATCTAAAATGAGTAAATGCCTATTAAATTAATGTAAAATAAGTAACAACGCATGCGCAATGTGTTTTTATGGAATCTACGCGATGCGAAGATGACACCAGCGGCCATTGTCTCTTGTGTGCCTTTGTGTGATGAGACACATGTTATTATAATATCGCCAGACGTCAAACCATTCTTAACATAATACCTTTCATTTCCCCGGTAATTCTCATAATACTTAATAATTTCTTTAAATACCGTCAAAATACCTTAATTCAAATTCAAATTTATTTCAATCCATTGATGCTTCTGCATGTGGAGTCGTTATAAAAACATAAAATATACAAAATATACAAAGTATCATATACAATATACAAAACAAGTTACAGTCATTATACAGGGTGGACCAGGTTATAGTAGCAATAATTCACCATTCGATGGTCCATCGAAAAATAAGTCGACATGCATAATTTTATTTTTTTCCAAAACGCTTCCTAAGGGAGATACACCCCTTTAAAGTTCAGTTTTAAAATTCTTTTTTTTGTCCTAACTCTCAGGTCATTAATGCGTTTTTGACCAAATTTGGTACAAGTATTTATGCAATAGATACTCATTACTTGACGTAAGTAACTTTTGTCAAAATTGTCAAGTGGCGTAGATACAGGGGGGTTGTTTCACTTTTCCCGCCCTATTTTCTGCGCCACTGGATATTTTTAAAGAATAACATTTTTTTCGAATTCCCTGTTCAATTTAGAAAAAAAGAGTCACTCTTGCAAAATTTCGATTTGAGGCTTTGTTTACGAGATAATTAGAGTTGAAAGTTTAGAACACTTCTAAAATAGTAGGTCTGAAATCTTGTACAACAATTGTAAACTTTTTACTGTTTGACGAATTTAAATAAATAATTCATTAATTAAATTAAAAACAACAAATAAATAACTTATGAAAATAACCAACAAAGTAGGCGATACTTGGTTTTGAGATAATTTATGACACTTGTTAGTATTGATTTTTAAAACTGGACTTTGAAGGGCTGTATCTCCCTTAGGAAGCGTTTTGGAAAAAAATAAAATTATGCATGTCTACTTATTTTTCGATGGACCATCGAATGGTGAATTATTGTTACTATAACCTGGTCCACCCTGTATAATGATTGAATTATTGTCCTCAAGAAATTCCTGGCAATCATAGTAGCATTTTCCTTCTTAATTCTCCCAACTTGTACACTATTTCCCTCCAGCGGTTTACCCCTCGGGATAAACGAAGTCAGCTGCAGGTGAAAACTGAAAATCACAATAGATACGACACTCGGTAGATAAAGCGCCGTGGCACAACTAAAACAAATAAGACATCAATCTCCTTTATCCCCTCGTATAACAAGGTGTATCAGGGGGTGTTGTCTAACGTGTCATTTCACCGGGCAGACATTTTGTCAGAAGCACGCACGCATTTCAATTTTTTTTTAACATAAAACACCTCTGAAAATATTATTTATTAATATAGATTGTGCAGGATAATTAATAAACAATCCATTACTTTAAAGTTTGAGCGCAATATTTAAGGTACAATATTATATAAGCAATTTAAAAATTGTCAATGTTCTTTAAAAAATTTATTTGTAATTCTGTCCATGTAATATTTTCGGGCAAAGACCGGTTATTTTAGCTTCCAAATAAGTGTTTCCGTCGACAAGTGATTTTTTGCCACACCCACGGGCGGATAGGCATGATCTGACCGGCCTGGAAAAAATAGAATCTAGCGACCCACGTGACCATATCCAAGATCCAACAAAAAAAATTACCTCAACCTTCAGAGTACCAACCCCCCACCTCTTTTTTTGTAAAAAAAATAGATTTAATTAAATGAATGCATAATGACTGCAAACAGTATATATGAAACACCTGAGTAAGAACAATGACGTAACACAATGCTGTAATCAGGAAAAATTCATTAATTCAAACCAAAGGGAGAAAGTCGATCGTTTGAAAATGTGTCACTGTGTGAGTAATGTTAACTCAGTCCGCCGCGATAGTGGAAAGTTTAGGGTTAAAATCCCTACGGTGACATATAGGTTTGACTATATGAATTTTTCCTGATTACAGCATTGTGTTACGTCATTGTTCATACTCAGGTGTTTCATATACTGTTTGCAGTCATTATGCATTCATTTAATTATGTATTTGTTCACGACGTCCGTGTTAAAATTTGTATTTATAGATTTAATATTACACTATTACAACTACATTTATGATTTTACTATAGATAGATAGATAGATAGATTTATTTTGCACTATACAAAACAATTTAACATTAACAATTTAACACTATATTATAGTGGTATTTTTATATTATTATACAAGGTAAGAAACTTGAAGTTTGCAACCAGTGTGAAGTTTGCTGCCCGAGGTACGAGGGCATGCAACCACACGTGTTGCAAACGCCAAGTTTCATACCGAGTAATTGCATATTATTTTTCACAACAACTCTATTGACAAATCGATTTGAGGTACCTACAATTTGGACGTGCAAAAAAATCGCAAAAATATTAGACTGTCAAATTTATGTGAGGTTATGTCTGTCATTTTGACGTTTATGAATATTATATGCGGATTCAATATCGCTATATCTTCTTCTTAATTTGACGTTTTCGAAAATTATATGCGGATCAAATCGCTCTGTCTCCCTCTTGACAACATTAAAAAACAGAGAGAGCCGATCTGAAAATTTCCATCCCTAGGAAAACGCTCAGTTACAACCCGTTAAACAGGTACCGAAAATCGAATTTTCAATAGCGGCGTTGTGAAAATAATATTTCCATCACAATTTTGACTGTACAACTAGATCACCTGCTGCTCAGTTGTTTGTTTATTATTCAACTAATATGGCTATTAATTTTCTTATCAATCAAACGAAGTGTAAAGAAAAGACACTAATGTAACATTATTTAAATTGTACACATAAAATCACATAAAGACAAGGCGCTCCAATTCATTATAATTATTTACATTCGAGAATGTAAATAACTTGGTAGGTCGCGTATGAATGTCTAAAGCGCGACTGCAGAGAGCTTGTTTACACAGCCGGTCAAAAACTGAACCAAAAATAATTTTTATGTTGAGGTATACCTAAAGTGACCAAATCCTGAATATCAAAAAGCGGGACAAGGTCTATAAAAACCCGGCGCAGGCAACCGTTGGGTTCCACGCCCAAAAAAGCCTTAAACGCGCTAGAAACCCCCAAAAACTCGCTAGAAACCCCCAAAAACTCAGCTAGAAACCCCCAAAAAATCGCTAGAAATCCCCAACAACTAGCTAGAAACCCCCAAAAACTCGCTAGAAACCCCTAAAAACTCGCTAGAAACCCCAAAAACTCGCTATAAACCCCGAAAAACTCGCTAAAAACCAGCAAAAACTCGCTAAAATCCCCAAAAACTCGCTAGAAACCCCAAAAACTTGCTAGAAACCCCCAAAAACTCGCTAGAAACCCCCAAAAACTCGCTAGAAAAACCCCAAAAACTCGCTAGAAACAACCCAAAAACTTGATAGAAATCCCCAAAAACTCGCTAGAAACCTCCAAGAACTCGCTAGAAACCTCCAAGAACTCGCTAGAAATCCCCAAAAACTCGTTAAAAAACCCCAAAAACTCGTTATAAATCCCAAAAAACTCGCTAGAAACCCCCAAAAACTCGCTAGAAACCCCCAAAACTCTCTAGGAACCTCCAAAAACTCGCTAAAAACCCCCAAAAACTCGCTAGAAACCCCCAAAAACTCGCTAATATTTTTATTTTAAATATTATTTATTTTTTAAGGTAGGCATCAATTATATAATTATTGATAAATAAAATACTTTGAGTGGGTTAAAAATATCTAATGACAAAAAATAAACATTCTTAATGCACGTGATTTAATGAAAACGGGACAAAAGCGGGACGTTTGTTGAATCGGGACTCGTGGCTCAAAATCGGGACTGTCCCGCCTAAATCGGGACGGGTGGTCACTTTAGGTATACCTCATGAATCGTTCACCAATTACTTAACAGAACGTGTTACAAATCAATGTGTCTGACCTCAAGAACGGCGTACCACAGTGTTCTGTATTGGGCCCAGTATTATTTCTGATATATGTCAAAGTCGGGGTACAAGTTCACACAACTCTGTAACCTCCCCGATAAAAATCATTCGAATACTAGGATCTCCAGTATTAAAATCATTCGATTATGCTCATCACAATTATAGTTTCGAGTGTAGATGACTTCTTGTTGTCCGCGAATGTACACGTTAACATGTAAACTATGTGGTAGCAGAGCGTAGTCACCACAAGTACATACACATAAGGCAGGCGTAGCACGCGAGGCAAAGAGTGATTATGCCACGAAACGCAATGAAGGAACAAAGGGGTGCAAGCAAGAGCATTGAGTTACCCTTCTATCGCAACCCCAGCATCTTGTTGCGTGACTTGGGTCAAATATATACACCTCAAACACACATCCAACCCCCCCACTGAACCCCTTATCCGCGATTATACGGCTAGCTGTTTCAATTTTACTCGTTTCATTTATGTTGTTGATTTTCATTTGATTTTTTAATATTGTTTACTTGCAGTGTTTTTGTATTTGCAGTTTAGTAGTGTCTCGTCTAGATGAAAATTGGTCATTCTTGTTCTCTTCTCGTAATCCGAGACGAGAATTTTGAATATCTCGTCTGGTTTTTCCTTGAGAGTTCCCGGTAGTGCTGTGCAGGGATGTTACAGATATGGGTTTTACTGACATCTGCAGATGCGGATACTGATTTTTGGACGTCCACATCTGACAATCGACTAGGCCCTGCAGTCAGGGTCCATTCTGATTGGTCGAATACCCCATCTTGATGTCGTTTGACACACGCACACACACCTAAACGAACGTAACAACTAACTAGTGAACTCTGTATACTAATATGAATAGTTGATTGCGATTAAAAAAAAAACTCGGGTCGCAGTGCCAAACCCTGCCGACAATATAGTGTATTTGCTAATACAGGCATTGTGGCATTATTATGTGAACATAAGTTTGTTTTTTGACAAAATAAAAAACTTAACCCCTTAATACATCCCTTAAAATAATTATTTTTTTCTAAATTTCAATATTAGACATGGATTTTATCAGTACAACAACTGCACCAAATTAAATACACCCTTCCATAAGTAAATCCGTATCAACAAACTAGTGTTTTCATAAAATTTGAAAGTCCGGTCCTGTCGGGCCGATTTTATTAAAATTTTAGCAGCACATTTTAATCTCTATTAAAGAGTTAAATTTCAATTTTGAAACAATTCTGACAATTTTTTCGGTATTTTTGGGCCCAAAAACTTTTTGGAACCCCTAAATACAACCCTTAAAATGGTCCGATCGGGCCCATTTTAAATAGGCTTCGTGCGGTGATGGATTCCAACGTGCCTACCAAATTTCGTTAAAATCAATTAACTCTTTCGAAAGTTATTGCCCGCACACACACACACACACACATATATATATATATAAATATATATATATACATACATATATATATATAAACATTTCCAAAAATGGTGCCAAAGTGTTCAGGAGGCTATGAAACGTCGAGAAATTTTGGTCCGACCCCTAGGTCCCGCCATCCGACCGACGCCAATAGTGTATGTGCCATATGGCAAATACACTAATAAGTTTTGTATGTGGAGATTGTTCAAATATAGATTCTTCAAGACAGGCATTAATGTTTACATTAGAATGAAAACTTCAGGTAAGGCTTGTAATCTAATTCTTTCCATAAAAGTCGATCAATTTTTTGACATTTCAAAATAAAACCTAATTTAATATTAGTTTTTGACATATTATTATTATTGTCCAAAACTTATACAGTAGGTAACAGTCTTCTTGAGAATTTGGAATGGAAAAATAATTTTTAATTAAGTTTCATTTTGAAATGTCACAAAATTGATCGACTTTTATAGAATGAATTAGATTGCAAGCCTTATCTGAAGATTTCATACTAATTTTGTGAACATTAATGCCTGTCTTGAAGAATATGTGTTTGAACATTCTCCACAATCCACATACAAACCTATTTTTTAATCGCTATCAACTATCCATATTAGCATACCGAATTCACTAGTTAGTTGTTCTGTTCGTTTAGGTGTGTGTGCGTGTGTCAAACGACATCAAGATTGGATATTCGACTAATCAGAATGGACCCTGACGGCAGGGCCTATAGTCGCTTGTCCACATCTGTAGATGCCGATGCGGTTGTGGAAATAATAATTTCTTCAATAAAGTTACTTCTGATTGGTAAATATTAAATTTTCGTGAAATTAAGTAAAAGAGATAGTAATTTGTTATCATTTTGAAAGTCATTATTTTCATTACTTAAAAATCAAATTTCAGAATTGGTAAATTATTTTACTTACACGCGCAGCTGAATCCTCGATCCCTATTGGCCAAGCACGCGTCAAGTGTCGAGCCCGCCTCCAATGGTCTTGTCATGACTTACATCACATTCGCATCCATTAAAGCTTCGCTGGTAGAAAAGTTTGAGAGCAACTGGAATGATGCAACAATCTATTTTAAGTTTCATATGAAATTATTACATTTAATGCAGTGCATTACGGAACTACTATGCTGTTCGTATTATTACTAAAGAATTATTTATCAAGTTATTCTGGCTATTTGGAGTATTAACTTTGTTTAGTATTCTAGAGAAACTGCAGCGACTCTAACGACCTTTGATATTGTAACTTGTATGGTTCTTGAAGCAAAAATAATCTTGTAAAATAAGTCCATAAAAGAAACAAACGTCTTTTAATCTTGGAGGAAAAATTTTCTCTACAAAAGAAAAATCATTAAAGACAATAATATCAGTGGTTTGCATTTGAAAGTTTCAAAAATCAAAGATACTTTATTTTAGATTTTGTATAAAAAACATTACAAAAAATTCATAAGAAACAAGTCTCCATGTTCCTGGCCCGACCACTTTATAATTTTCTAATTTTTTTACGCCATAACTTTGTGCTAGTTTTTTGCCGAAGAAACAGCACGTTACGTTGATTTATCACAACGCGTTTCAGCAACGAGTTGCCATCTTTCACCTGAAGATGGCAACTCGTTGCTGAAACGCGTAGTGATAAATCACAAGAAGTCACAAGACGGACATAATACGAGCTATTTCTAATACTTCATAATATTCATATAGTGACTTGGAGACCCAATTCACTCTAAAAATGTATCATAATTTTTTATCTCTAGAACTAGGTACTGAAGCGATTCTAAAAATGCTTTCACTAATAGAAAACTACACTATCCCTGAGTGAGATAAGCTGTATTTTATTTTGATAAACTTCTCGCGGGGGGATAGTAACAAAACGTAACTGAGAAATTCTTTTGCATTTTAGCGTATATAGGCGGAATCCTACTAATATTATAAACACCACCAGCCCGACTTCGTTTCGCAGGGAGAGAATTTCTCGCGGGGTGCGGGGATAATAAATTATAAATTTTTAACACCCGGGCAAAGCCCGACGGGATCGCTAGTAGAATGATAAACACCATACCCTTTGCGTGCCGTAGTTGGGTAAAACAGAAATATATACTCAGTACCTACGAATCGAAAACGTTATATACTATTAATTATATTATTTAATGACTTCACACTAATGACATTCCATTGTTATTTTTAATCGTAGTATCAAAAAGTTAATGTTAATGAGTTTTTTGTAATCTGGAGTGATGATCAATTTTCCTCATATAAAGCAAATCTACGTAATCAAATAATTTATAAATGTAATATAGTGGGCTAAAGGGAACAAGGAGGAAGTCTTAAATTACGGATAACAATAGGGTCTGAACATTCGAAACTAGCGGGTGTCCTGTTGCAGCCAGGCCGTAGGAAATAAATCACTTATTGATTGGATTTTCATGAATTACGACTTTTACAAGGGGTGTATAAATCAATAATTTTTTATGTCATTCAACTGCTATCAATCTTCATATTGAAGAACGTATTCTGGCATAGTTCAACTTTGAGATATACATAAAGTGATCATCCGTCCCGATTTAGGCGGGACAGTCCCGATTTTGAGCCGCGAGTCCCGATTCAACAAGCGTCCCGCTTTTGTCCCGTTTTCATTAAATCACGTGCATTAAGAATGTTTATTTTTTGTCATGAGATATTTTTACCCACTCAAAGTGTTTTATTTATCAATAATTATATAATTGATACCTATAACCTTAAAAAATAAATAATATTTAAAATAAAAATATTAGCGAGTTTTTGGGGATTTTTAGCGTTTTTTTGGGGATTTCTAGCGAGTTTTTGGGGGTTTCTAGCGAGTTTTTGGGGATTTCTAGCGAGTTTTTGGGGATTTCTAGCGATTTTTTGGGGGTTTCTAGCGAGTTTTTGGGGATTTCTAGCGAATTGTAAATTATAGACGCCCGACAACTGAGGTCATTAGCGTGATTTCTAGCGAGTTTTTGGGGGTTTCTAGCGAGTTTTTGGGTATTTATAGCGAGTTTTTGGGGGTTTCTAGCGCGTTTAAGGCTTTTTTGGGCGTGGAATCCAACGGTTGCCTGCGCCGGGTTTTTATAGACCTTGTCCCGCTTTTTGATATTCAGGATTTGGTCACTTAAGATATACATTAAGAATTAGCGGGCCGGTCCGGCTTCACCCGGGTGCTATGAATTTTAATTTATTATTTGAAATCGATTCAATACTATCTGAAATTACCCCCGATTTTCACCCGGGCCAAGCCGGGCTGGCTAATTTCAATTATACATCAAACCTTCTTCGTGAATCAATTTATCTAATCGTGAAAACCGGAACAAAATCCGTTCAGTATAGTTACGAAGAAATTCGGGCACAGGTTCGAATCCCGAAGGTTTTTAATATTTATTTTTTAATAATGACATTATATCGGCAATTGGATAACAATTTAAAAAATAAAAAAATAAAATTACAATAATTTTATTTATTTTACGAACATATTTTAATTTTATAAGATAAATAAAAGTGTTAATACATAATGTATTTTTGACCTACTCTTCACTTTTGGTTAACACAGAGTTAATTAAATAATAATAATGATAATAATATATTTGTGTTAAACGATATTCACTCATCTGTCGGTACCCGCGATACAGACATACCCATTTTCCAATTCTGAATATATCAAGCGTCTTCATTGAGACACATGAATTTAATCAAGACGTGCAATAACAAGCGCGCATTGCAGGACAGTGACAGAGAGAGAAAACACAAACAATCCTCTCCTTGTCTAACACGTTATCTGAATCACACAATTCTATATCATTATACATTATACAACACTAACATTACAAACATCGATTTTCCCCCACAGACACGCTAATGTTATATTAAGGTGGAATTGTGTTCCTTACGACTAAAGGTACGTACAGTACGCAGCTGGGATTCTAGATGGTAGCATAGATCATAGCAGGGCTTGCTTAAATTAATGCATTGTTATATATGCGAGCGTGCACAACGAAGCAGTGAGTGTAGCAGGTATAAGCGCTGTTACAAGAGCTGCTAGATACAAGAATGTATCTCACTATTCTTTCAGCGCGCTGACTACTACAATCAACGTGTGACAACTGGCAAATGGCCGTTACAAGTTTCGCAATGGATGTGACTAGTTTAATAAATGAAATTTTGCCAGTTTTTATTTAATTTGTTTTGAGTTTTTTCTAAGACGTATTTAAAAGTGTTAGGTTCCATAAGTAAATATTCAAAAAACCGGTTTGGGTAAAATTTTAATTTTTGGTATAAATGATGAAATTCGCCATGTTTTAGATCGTTTTCTATTAATAGGGTGAACATGATAGCTCCTACCCAAATTTGTATTTAAAATATACCAGTTTGTAGCAGAAGAACACAAATATATTCGTCTTCGCTATATGACATTTCAAACGCGACTAAAGCTTGTATCAATGCTAGTATCAAAGCTTCGTTGTGCAAACCTATAAGCGCTTATAATTTCAGCGACCATCTACCGTACATGCTACCATCTAGAATCCCAGCTGCGTACTGCACGTATCTTAAGACGCATTTTCCTAAAAATAAAACACTGTCGACTAGGGCTTCAATCAGCGTATCAATATTTTTGTTCCGATATTTTCAGGATTATGTTTCGGGATCAGGATTTTTGAAGTGAAAACTTCCTTAGGCGCGTGAGGCGCGCTTTGCCTGGGTAGTGAACGAAAGTGAACCGTTCGCGTTCGCACCCGACGGTGACGCGACTGACATTATGACGGCACGCCACACAGTTGCACCGATGGCGATGTAAGCAGCGTCTTTGCGTTGTATGCAGAGGAACCTCGGTTCGAAACCTGATGGCACCGCAGAATTTTTGACGTATTTTTTTTCTAAATTCTGCACCCCTCCCATACCACTATCTAGCAAAATCCCTTACTCAGAGCACTTTAATATGCCTCCCTCAATATTTTCACAAAAATAAGGCCTTGAATAAATAACACCAAAAAATTGTCACTCGGTCTATAAGAAGAAATAGATCTATTACAATAGTTATATAGACTGGCAACACTGGTAATCTAGCATAGCGTTGGGCGAATACGAGATGTTTTTACAATCGAAACAATCGCAATCGTTCATAATAACAATCGAGTCCACAATCGACTCGGAGTTTGATTTTACAATCGAAATGTTCGATTG
The DNA here is from genome assembly GCA_039654895.1 of Mongoloraphidia duomilia. NCBI lineage: Eukaryota > Metazoa > Arthropoda > Insecta > Raphidioptera > Raphidiidae > Mongoloraphidia > Mongoloraphidia duomilia. The sequence goes on along the minus strand of CM077519.1, from coordinate 11,449,710 downwards.
CTCAAGTCGATTATTTGCCAGCGAATGAGAATACATATAATCGCGATTCAAGGTTATATGCTGGTCGAATGAAGTCTGACGTTTACGCTACTTGTTCATCGTTGATTCACTGTTCAGTCGGTCTCAGAGCATTCGATTACTGCACAATCGACCATCCATCGACTCGACCACAGTTGTTGAGTGATGAACGATTATATATTATGTGGCTCTCGACAGTGGACATCGTCTGTACGATTCAGTACTATGCAACTTGGTCTCGGTGAAATATGAAACAACAACAATCGAGTCCAAGTGAAAACCATCGAGAGTCATCGAGATGTTTGAACAATCGAGACAATCGACTAAAATATCTCGTAATCGCCCATCACTAATCTAGCAGTCTCGACTACTATATCGATTATAGTTATTGCAGTTCGCCGGATCACAATTACTTAAATCTCATATCAATTTCATGTCGGATCTGTTGCGTGGCGTTTTAGATAAAACCGAATCTAATACATTTATTTAATTATTGAAGAAGATTGCGTACAAGCGAAATGTTCATCCAATATTATTCTTTTGACTATCACTTTGGGTCACGCCTTCAGTTTTGTTTTCTTAGACGAACCCCAAAAACAATAATATATCCTGTTACGTATAGATTTAATAACAAATTGGAAACAAAAAACGAAAACCCAAAAAAAATAGTAGATATTGTTACGGATCACCCTGTATATAAACGACAGGCAAGAGTTCTGAGAAACGGGGTCCGCTTACTGTAACAACTGGTACCTGCACGAAAGTTCTAGACAAAGCGAGAGCACGCTAGGCTTATGCCACGCAACCTATATAAACAGCAGCACGAGTGAGTGAGGGAATCAGTCAACGGTGAGTCACGCATTCAAGTCTACGGTGGATCAGAATATAAATAGTGCCGTGATATAAAAACCAAATGGATAAATAAATACGAATGTAGTGGTAATAATTACGAATTTATATTGTATATAGTTGTTTTGTTTTGCTTTGTAATTACTGTTTAGTTATTGTTTACTTGTGTTGATTTATAGAATTGACTTTTCGTTGTTGCGTTCATTATTATTGTGTTTTTAATTATTGTAAATAAATATTTATTCCGCCAACTCAGAAAACAGTTTTGTAACAATATGTTTGTATCGCGGGTACAGACAGATGACGTTAATACCCTTAAACACAAATAATTGTATTCGTCATCATCGAAAGAAATGCATCCACTTTTATTTATTTTATAATATCAAATGTTCGTAAAATATAATAAATAAAATAATTATTGTAATTTCATTTTTATATATTTTTAATTGTTATCCAATAGATACGTATATATTTTCGTAATTAAAAAAATAAATATTATATAGGACATAGGTATTAAAAGCATTCGGAATTCTAACCTGAGCTTGGTGTTTGCACCTGTCGGTAGACTTTTACTTCACCACACAACCATGCCTTATAGAAGATAGAATATTTTTTGTTTTACTGTTAAAATTGAAAGAAAAAAATATAATTTTTTTTCATTCAATTTTAACAGAAAAACAAAAAATATTTTAATGAAATCGGCCCGACAGGACCGGACTTACAAATTTTATGAAAACACTAGTTTGCGGTTAGTGCTTTACTTACTGAAGTGTAATTTGCAGAGGTTGCATTGATAATAATATCAAATTTAAGAAAAAAAATATTATTTTAAGGGATGTATTAAGGGGTTAAATTTTTCATTTGGTCCAAAAACAAACTTAAGTTCACGTATTAAAGCCACAATGCCAGTAGGTATTAGCAAATACACTATATTGTCGGCAGGGTTTGGCGCTGCGACCCGAGTTTTTTTTTTCTTTTGTCAAATCCATGTGGACGTCAAAAAATCCGCATCCGCATCTACAGATGTCAGTAAAACCCACATCTGTATCATCCTTGCACTGCTCTATCGGAAATGGTATGGGCTTGAGAATAGCCGAGCGTGTAACAATGCTGTTGTTTACATGGCGTTGCTATGGTTCCTCTATTACAAGTTCTAGCCCTAGCGCTGGTAAAAGTGTCAATTGGATTTTCAATTTATTATTAAAAAAAAATATGAATTGGTGCTAGACCCAAATAACCTTTGCTGTTGATGGTCTTTAAAACACAATTAAATTGAAAATACACATGTTACACATTGGTTACCAAGGTTATAAAAAGCGGAGCGAGTGATTTTCAAGAAGCTGCAGCGCGCTTACCATTAGTACCACAGAAAAATTGTGGAAATGAAAATTGTAGGAAATGTAATCCTCTTTAAAACATTACATAATGAAAGAATTGCTTAAGTCGACCGTTTCTGAGATTTCGAAAAAAGCAAAAAAGGTGGTAAAATTTCGTGGTTTTTTGGCTCCCCCCACGTTAGTACAGGGTCCTCGAGGTCAAATTCTACTCCACAGAGTACCCGCAAACAACACATCAAAATATCATTAACTTCGGAATACTTTCCAGGTAACTCCCTTCATTTATTACCTGCCGCTTGGACTATAAAGTAAATAACAAATAACCCAACGTTTCTAATAATTAATAAGAAAACTCGAAATATGACGGCAAGATTAAAAAAATCCCATGTCAAGAAGTGTGTGAGCTTTTAATTAATTTTCAATAAGAGTGGTGAATGGACAGATTGGTATCAGAGTTACTTTATGATAATTGTATTTCATTTTTACGACTGACAGGCACCCAGTTATAAAGGTGGGGCCCCCTGGCGTCTGTAGACACGCCATGGGGCTTCTTTAGACGCGTTCCTCATTAACACGTTGACCGGGCCTTGTTGTGAGGACCTCAGCCTTCTTGATTTATTGATGCGGGTTCAATGTCCCGCGCGTGCAATCGCAACCATAATATACAAATCTAATTTTATTACATTCAAAGTTTTTTCAAAGTGGAGACTATGATTCACATACTTTGGGCACCAATTCACAGATGGCAGAGCTTACTGACGATTTATATCCAAGTTGTGGAACTGAAAACGAATTCATTTTTGAGGAAAACTACTTTTATCTCAGCCTATTTAATGTAAAGTGAAACGTTCTATTTACGTAATGTCACGCTTAAACGGCTGAACGGGTTGCAATGTAACATTACTCACTCGCTTCGCTCGTTATTATAGCCAATGTCTTAAAGCAAAGTATCACCTATCGAGCAGTGAAAAAAAATTTGGTATGGATTTTTTGAGATTGCCCCCGATTTTCACCCGGACGAAGCCGGGCCGGCAAGTTTTAATTATACATCTAAACCTTCCTCGTGAATCAATCTATCTAATCGTTAAACCGGAACAAAATCCGTTCAAAGAAATCTGTCTTCTGAGATTACTCCCGATTTTCACTCGTGCGAAGCCGGCCAGCTAGTTATTAAAGCGTATGTTCATGTCCATTGCGGAATCTACCTGAGTGCAAAATTTCACAGAAATTGGTTGAGTAATTGAGGCGTGAAAGCGGAACAAACAAACAAACTCACTTTCGCATTTATATAATATTAGTTAGAACTAGTTAGAATGATCATCGTCAAGTAGCAGGCTTAATAGTGAAAAAAAAATCAAATCGGTTCAGTGATTCCCAAGATTTGGACCTATCTCAGTGGCGGACTAAGTCCGTCGGAGGCCCGGGGCGGCAGAACTTCAATCAGAAGTAAATGAGGCCCCCCGTGGTCTGCTTATAAATTGATGTATTTGTAGTGTAAATTTCGTAAAAAATGAATAATGTAGATGTAATGGCTGACAAAAAAAATCAATTATTTACAATAAACGACCTACCTACGTTTATATTTTGTATACGTACGGGGCCTCCAACTCCAAACTGCCTCTTAATACCTACTAAACATATTTTGGCCTTGTTTAGGATTTGATTAAGAAGGACTTCTCGAGATTTGGAGGCCCCCCAGTATCAGAGGCCCGGGTCGAGCCTCCCCCCCCCCTTAGTCCGCCACTGCGGTATCCGAATGATCGCCGCTATTTTAAGCTCGGTAGATTTCGCTTGGTGTTATGCAGCCTGGGTAGCAGATTTTGTAAAAATATGGTTTCCCATTTTGCAGTAATAAATTAACAGTAGGACAATGTTGTTTAGTTTGATTTTAATAGATTGTGATCACGACAAAACGCTATCAAGTCCCACCTGCACTCCCCACTATCACTCTAAGACAATTCAACTGTTCTCTCTACAATACACAAGACCATTCTTTACACTTTATTACCTCCTTGGTACGCTGAAATATTGATACTTATTTCACGGAAATGGCCATTGTCCATTTCCCTACTCCTTTATACAAAGAATTGAACCTCCTTAGATTTGTTTTATTATCATTGTCGTTATTTTTACACTTTCAAATTAATACTCCATGGTATCTGCGTTTTATAGCCAAATATAGTCTTTTTATAAATAGTTAGCCATCTACAAAATCCATTTTACATTAGTACAATAGTACCTATAGTAATTAATTGCTATAACACGATTCGTTAAGCGCTCTTTCACTACAGCGCGTTTACAGTTTTACTTAAATTTTATTTTTATGTGTGTAAAATGTTTGTTCATTTTACTAGCTATTAAGTTCAATGCTGCCCGTACCCCCCATTTTATAATGATCTGTCAACATAACATCTCTTCTCTACGAAAAAAGTGATATAGGCTAAAGGCTAATAAAAGAGCTTATTATTAATTCCGTTCGACGTCGCTAGTATGTAGTTTGTAGTTAACAAAAACTGTCGTACCCGGTGTTGCCGTATCCCCCATGACTGTGGTGATATAACCTAAATAGCAGTCTCAGGATAATGTTCTTTTATTTATTGTAAATTATAGACGCGTCGACAACTTAGGTCATTAGCGTCTGGATTACATTAAATAACAATTAACAATTAAATGACATCACAAAACATCCATGAGCGGAGGCGGGATTCGAACGCACGACAGTCTGATCCAGAGGCCGCGACGCTAACCGCAGGATAATGTTCTATGCAACCGTACAAACCACACACTTTTTGCTTGCGTTATTTAAAAACTAACAAAAAAATGTTTTGAAAGTCAAAAGCTGAAACATTCGTAATTTTGACGAAATTTTAATTGGTGCTAGGCCCAAATAACCCTAGCTGTTGGTGGTCTTACAAAAAAAGTGACGGAATTTTAATTTTGTTATGAAATGTGGTAAAACAAGATAGTACAAAAATTACGTTAAAAATTAAATATATTTTTGCGACATGAAATAAAAAAATAAATAAAATGTCGTCTATTGTTAAAATAACATTAAGCATTTTTAAACTCGTATAGCGATTGGAATTAATAAATTATCAACAATGCATTTCCATAATTTTCACTTTTATTACCCCACACACACTTGTCACAGATAAACTAGAAATTTTTAAAATTCAAGAAATCATTAATTAGTAAATAAAAACAAACATTTTTCTCTCCAGGGATTTTGAGACATAGAGAAAAGTTGATATTGTAATTTGCAACAAAAATGAAAAATATTTATAAAACTTTCAGAATGCAAAACTGCAATATATTTTACGTAACAGTGCTGGGGTATTTTACCTCAAACTCTTCATTTTTTAAACAGATACTTATTTTGCCCACCCAGGTATAAGCCTGTTCCACACTGCAATAATTGTACCCAAGAAAAAAATTCGCGTCTTGAATTATTTTTAACTGTCGCTCTTTTAAATGACCTTAAAGTATGTCACATATACCCAACCTGCACAGATCTTGCAAGCAAGAGTTTTATTACGAATGAATGTCAAAATTAAAATAAAATAATTTACAATTTTGTTACACTGTTTTATGATACAATTACACAATAAATATTTCAAATTAGGGCTGTACACTGTACAGTGTACACAGTAATACAGAACTAACGCATTAGTACAAATGTTTTAACAACGTTCACACCAACCAGCTGTTTTTTTTTTCTTAGAACGAGTTATATAATCAAAATAAAGGTAGCTGCTATTCTTTATCACTATATAAAAAATTATAAAACGAAGCCCAGTGAAATTATAATTTTGATTTTCAGTTTATTAATAAAAATACTAATAAATCGAGATCGAGAATTGCCATTTCTCGCCAAAATTACGCGAGACGGCAACACTGTTTGCAGAGAAACAGGCAACTGTACAGCGGGCAACTAGAGGAAGTCTTATATGTTTCATATCTGAATAATATTACATTTCACGATCAGTCGAGATCTTCCAGGAATTATATCGTATCGAATTACTTCGACAACTTACAATAACCCTCCTTTTTTCGTAGTCGGGTAAAAAATGAGGGTATAGCGGGTATACAGACAGATCGTTACATATACGCCGTTAAACATAAATAATTGTATTCGTTGTCATGGAAAGAAATACATCCACTTTTATGTATCTTATAAAATCAAATGTTCGTGAAATGTTATAAGTAAAATAATTGTAATTTTATAGAAGCTATTCTTATTTTAACCCATGTTTGGGATATGAGACCTAAATCACAAAAAGTGAAACGTCACGAACGCGGCCTTGGAAGACGGCGATGCAACGCAATATTAGAAGCCTTCGGAATTCGAATTTAGGCTTGGCTTTTGTACCTATACCTATCGGTAGACTCGTACTTTTTCGCACGGTCACTTGGCTTACTAGCCAGGTGACCGTGCGAAAAGTACGAGTCTACCGATAGGTACAAACGCCAAGCTTAGATTCGAATTCCGAAGGCTTCTAATATTGCGTTGCATCGCCGTCTTCCAAGGCCACGTTTGTGACGTTTCACTTTTTGTGATTTGGGTCTCCTATCCCAAACGTGCGTTAAAATAAGAATTATAGTTTCAATAAAATTACAATTATTTTACTGTTTATCTACCTTAACATACTTGTATTTTGTTTCACTTCCAACTATTTCCGTTTCATCTAATATTTCTAAAATGCTACTCCAGTATTAGACATTAGACGTGATTCACGTCAAAGCATGAACTTGCAGGCAGTGATTTTTTCCCCGGAGTGTTACCGGCTTGTAAAGAGGTAAACGGCTGTTAGAAACAAAACAAGGAGCAGTATTTTAAAACTTAAACACTCTGTTAACTTGGGTACTCCAGCAGGCATCGTGAGATGATTTATAGATTATAATAGACTGTTTTCCTTTCCCCTTCGGCCGTACAAACATTGAAGAAAAACTCGTCTAATTTTCCGCACATTAATTTATTTCTATACTACGTTTCCGGTAAGATCATGTTTAAGAACATTCAATACTTATAAATACCCCCTAAACTCTTCATCTCAAATCATATAGCCTCGCGTATAAAAACGGTTCTGTAGTGTATTTATAGTGTGTTATATAGTGTGTTATATCATAAAAACGACAAGCAGCACAGTTGTATCAATAGCTCAGTTAGCGGCGTCTTTGCGTTGTATGCATAGGTACCTCGGTTCGAAACCTGATGGCATCATAGAATTTTTGACGTATTTTTTTTCTAAATTCTACAATGATATTTATTTATATATTTTTTAATTTTTGTTGTATTCTTTCTTTGACAATAATTATATTTTTTTTGAAACCAAGGTGGAATTAATAAAAAATACAATTTTAGTATTTTAGTAATAAATTATTTTTAGTTCATAAATGTGCTATAATAGATGACACCAAAAATTAGAAAATCTGAAGTTTTCACTTCTGTCGTGTGGTCATTAAAGCACACACCCAATTTTTTTTATAAGTTGTCCAAATCCAACCCTAGAGCTGGCAATAGCCAAGTTGGGCTGGAAAATTCCAACTTATTAATATTTTATTTGAAAATGTAAAACTTTTTTAAACAATAATTGGAAATGATTGAATCCTCACAAGATATAAAATTAAGTAAGCAAATATAACAATTCATTTACCACTGCTACATGTTTCGACATAGATATGTCATCTTCAGGCAGAATCTTTTTCACCTAATTAGTCATTTAGCTAAAAATTTAAACATTAAACATTGTTCTGAAACTTTGTTGCTGGGATTTCAATTCTTCATTGATTGTTTTTCATTAAATTTATGGCAATGGGACCTTATTTGCAACTTCAAAGGTAATATATTTCATAATTTTAATTATATTTTAATTTTTACCATATTAACTTCAAAAACATAATGTAATTGAATCAAAGTTTTTTGACAATGTTTTAACAAATTTTAATGTTTAAATTTTTAACTAAATGACTAATTAGGTGAAAAAGATTCTGCCTGAAGATGACATATCTATGTCGAAACATGTAGCAGTGGTAAATGAATTGTTATATTTGCTTACTTAATTTTATATCTTGTGAGGATTCATTCATTTCCAATTATTGTTTATTAAACACACAAGTGATTTATAGAAATATATTCATCATAAAACTTTTTTGTTGAATAAATCTATCTTATCTTATCTCACTTCAAAAATAGATCAGTGACGTATTTTTCAGCTTTCAGGTGTAGTGAAGTGATTCTTTCAGACTGAAAGACTGCGTAAGGACGGCTAGCAGCGTATGCTAATAGGAAACGTTAGAGAGATTCACTGAGTTCATATCTTCTTTTGAGAGAAGTTATTGCAACTTGTATATAATAGATGATGTAGCAAAGCTATATATGGCTGAACATTGTATACTGACAATATTGTGCCTACCTGGTCTGCAAGTTAAGTCGTCGTAAATTATGTAGATCTAAGCCAAAGAGATGAGCTGAGGATGGATGAAATAGATGAAGCTATCAGATTACATGCAATCGAGATGTGTAATCTCAGAGCATTTGTATTTATTTTATTGTAGATTATAGACGCGTCGACAACTCAGGACATTAGCGTCTTCACAGAGCATTTGTAAATTGTATATAACACACAATATGTAATAATATGTGTAATCCGATAATGACTACTTTTCAAAACAAAAAAAAAAACTCGGGTCGCAGTGCCAAAACCCTGCCGACAATATAGTGTATTTGCTAATACTGGCATTGTGGCTTTATTATATAAACTTAAGTTTGTTTTTGGACAAAATAAAAAATTTAACCCCTTAATACATCCCTTAAAATAATATTTTTTTCTTAATTTCAATATTTTTATCAATGCAACCTCGGTACCAAATTAAATACACCCTTCAGTAAGTAAAGCACTATCCGCAAACTAGTGTTTTCATAAAATTTGTAAGTCCGGTCCTGTCGGGCCGATTTTATTAAAATTTTAGCAGTACATTTTAATCGTTACTAAAGGGTTAAATTTCATTTTTGAAACGATTCTGAGAAATTTTTCGGCATTTTTGGGCTCAAAAACATTTTTCAACCCCTAAAAACTACCCTTAAAATGGTCCGATTAGGCCCATTTTAAATAGGCTTCGTGCGGTGATGGATTTCAACGTGCCTACCAAATTTCGTCAAAATCAATTAACTCTTTCGAAAGTTATAGCCCGCACATATATATATACACATATAAACAGACTTTTCCAAAAATGGTGCCAAATTGTTCAGGAGGCTATGAAACGTCGAGAAATTTTGGTCCGACCCTTAGGTTCCGCCATCCGACCGACGCCAATAGTGTATGTGCTATATGGCAAATACACTAAAAAAACGAGTTTTGCTGATTATAACCAAACGGTCTAAAGGTAAAAATTAGACTGATGATCAGTCCTATACTTCCCACCTAGTAAATATTTGCAAAAAATAAACACTCTTGTGTAGCGGTGCTGTTGTTTACATGGCGTTGCTTTGGTTCCTCTATTACAAGTCCCCAGTTCCCGGGTTCTAGCCCGAGACCTGGTAAAAGTGTCAATTGGATTTTCAATTTATTATTAAAAAAAAAAAAAATAATGAATTGAAAATATGAATTGGTGCTAGGCCCAAATAACCTTAGCTGTTGGTGGTCTTTAAAACACAATTTACAATTTAACACTGTTTTTATTTTTTGAAAAAAAGCATGGCCCTCTTTTTTGTTTGGTGATCTACTGATGGCTAGCTTAATATAGCAAAAATCATGATTACCTTGATTTACGTATAATTTTTATTTTTTTTAGTAAAATATTTTTTTTCTCGAAAACTATACATTTTAGAGAAAAAAATATTTACATTTTTTTCATATTATAACATCTAGAATTCATTTATATTTTTTTTTACCTATATTAATACGTGACATTGAGAAGTATAGTAGTAGGTAAAGTAAACCACTCGGTTAATCTAGACTCTTGAAAATAATCTAGAGTCTTGATATTAGACAAGACAAGAGTTTGTTAATCTAGACTTAGACTTAGTGAAATCTTGATATTTCAAGACAAGACAAGACTTTGAAAATCTTGTCTTGTCTAGACGGCAACACTAAATGAAACTATTAATATCGGTTTCATTTAAGTTAACGCAAACTCCTTCCCCTGTATAGGCCCCTCAATTAATTTATGGATGTAGTCAGAGATAACTGATGAAATATATCTATACAGGGTGTTTCCAAAATAGAATTCTAAATTTATATAGTGTGTATAGTATTCATCAAAATAAGTCAAAAAGTTCATATAAACATGTTATGGCCTAAAACGCACCCTTAGGGAGGTTCAAATAAGAGGCGGTCATTTTGAACAATTATTATGATTTATTTTTTGTATATTTATTATTATTGTAAATTAAATTAAATTACTTATCAATTACACTTATGTCGGGTTTATCGTAGTTTTGTTAATCGCTGCTAAATTTTTATCATAAAACATACGAAGTAACCATAGAAATAACAGCGAATTATCATAACAGCGTGATTAGAATGTACGATAAACCCGACATTATTGTTGTTATTTTATTACTACAATAATTTATTATTGAACGTTAACTTGCAACCAACAAAAAATACCTTTTTTACGTAAAAATGTCTGAAAATCCCAATGGAAACTGACATGTGGGTGTGGCTTCAAAAACATGGCATTTTTGCTATATTAAGCTAGCCATCAGTAGATCTCTAAAAAAAAAAGCGGGCCATGCTTTTTTTCAAAGAATAAAAAAAGAGTGTTTATTTTTTGCAAATATTTACTAGGTGGGAAGTATAGGACTGGTCATCAGTCGAATTTTTTTAAATGTAGAGAACATATTATATTTTCATTGTTCGAGTAACTTCTTTTAATTTCAATAGATTTTTCTACGCTATATAGTATATATTTATCAATTTTTTCAACATTATGAAAAAAAATACCAACAGTTATGATGCTTCGGAAACATGAAAATAACATCTAAATCTTTAGCAGATTTACTTTGACAACCGTTTACTACACAACAAAGTCTAGTTTTCGATTTTTTACGTTCTGGAAAACGTTCAACTTCCATTTTAACTTTTTTATTTCATAATTAATTAATTAAATTTAATTGTCAATGTTAACACCATATGCTAACTAGACAGTTGCAATTATATGATAGTTTAATTTTTTGCCACCAGATGTCATGTCTCAATTCGTCAGTTCCCAATAGTAAAAATAGAAAATAAATTGAACGAAAAAAGTTAGGTATAGGTTAAAAACCATTGCCCCTCCCCTCAAGAGACTACTACATATTTACATTAGGTCTTATGGCCCATAGCTTGCTACAAAATTGTAAATGGTCTCAATGTTATTTTCCCTATGTATACATGAATCTGGGACACGGTGTATAAATAAATATTTTTATATAGATTACAATTTATAAAAATGTACCATAAAAAAATGTTGTTTTAAATTTTGAAAAAAATCATGCATACAAAAATGCTGGTAAAAATTACCGGAAAACTATAGCGAATGGTGTACGAAACCCTCGGCGCATGAAGTATGTTTTTTTAACAAACGCATTTGTTCACAAATTCGGTGAAATAGAATAGTGCTTATTGATAGTTTGTTATTTGTCTACCGTTTAGCCTTTGACGACTTCACAGGTGCTATTAGCAGGTGGTCCGTGGCCCCCCGCCGGCCCCCCAACGTTGTTGTATCGAGATATAAACTATATAGAACGTGTGCGAGAATACAACGTGTGCTATCGTTTCTATTGACATTTAATGCCCGTGAGCAATTTATATAATCAATAAAGAAACCGTATCCCGGCTCTTTGAGCACACACAGACACATATTGGGTTCCCTAGGGATGGACAGGGGATAGCTACGTGTTGATATAGTGTATACCCGCGTGCAGTATGTTGGGATCTCTATATAGGCCGCAACATACAGTAAACCGGGACTATGCAGGGCACCACACACAGACGGTGTGGAGTTAGGTAGAGTGCATACAATTAGAGAAAACCAAATCATAACGGAAACCTTCGCGCAAAAATAATGGGAGAAGCCGCAAAACAGATTCTGACAGAGCCCGGCTCTTTGAACACACACGGACACATATTGGGTTTCCCTAGGGATGGACAGGGATGGTGGGCTATAATTCACAATAAATAAAATAAAATAAAAAATAAACAGGGATGGTTACGTGTTGATATAGTGTATATCCGCGTGCAGGATGTCGGGATCTCTATATAGGACGCAACATACAGTAAACCGGGACTATGCGGGGTAGATACCACATACAGACGGTGTGGAGTTAGGTAGAGTGCATACAATTAGAGAAAACCAAATCGTAACGGAAACCTTCGCACAAAAATTGATGGGAGAAGCCGCAAAACAGATTCTGACAGATCCCGGATCTTTGAACACACACAGACACATATTGGGTTCCCTAGGGATGGACAGGGATGGCTACGTGTTGATATAGTGTATACCCGCGTGCAATATGTTGGGATCTCTATATAGGACGCAACATACAGTAAACCGGGACTATGCACGGTGTGGAGTTAGATAGAGTGCATACAATTAGAGAAAACCAAATCGTAACGGAAACCTTCGCACAAAAATTGGTGGGAGAAGCCGCAAAACAGATTCTAACAGAAGGCGTTGGCTGAAGACTAACAGTGAACAATGAACACAAATAAACAATGACAGCTCGTCTACCCACCCCCAACAGGAAAAATAGACGAGTCTGAACACAAATTCGTCTGTACGCATGATGACGTCAGTGTCATTCTCTGAATGTAAGCACTCTATCTAAGTTATTAAAGGGACGAAAGTTTTCTCTATTTACGAGGCATACATTGTTTTTATTTCTTAGTAAATCAGTAAAATAATCAAAAGGGAATAAAATCCAGTTTTTGTATTAGTGTATGACCTATAAAGATTGACCTTGACTCTCAATTAAAATCCGGTTCGCAGAAATCTGACGTTTATTAAAACGAACCTCCACCAAAAATATATGGTAATCCCTGTTCTACGTCATCAATCTTGATTTTATGACATGTTTTCAGGTTTGTATCAGTCATATTATACTGTTGTACCAAAATTTAAGGTATGAGTCATTCACTTATACAGGCACAGTTTTTGAAGTGAAAACTTCCTTAGGCGCGTTAGGCACTCTTTGCCTGGGTAGTGAAATAAAGTGAACTGTTCGCGTTCGCATAGCAAATGTGACGCGGCTGACATACTTATTACTTATAAGTATCATAAAAACGGCACGCCGTACAGTTGCACCGATAGTGTAGTAGGCAGCGTCTTTACGTTGTATTCATAGGAACCTCGGTTCGAAACCCGATGGCACCGTAGAATTTTTGAGGTATTTTTTTTTCTAAATTCTACATGATATTTATTTATATATTTTTTAATTTTTGTTATATTCTTTCTTTGACAATAATTATAATTTTTTTGAAACCAAGGTGGAATAAATTAAAAATATAATTTTAGTATTTTAGAATTAAATTATTTTAAAAAATTATAAATATAATTTTAAATTAGAATATCTGAAGTTTTCACTTCTGTCGTGTGCAGGTCATAAACACACACCCATTTTTTTCTATTGACGAATTGCACCCGCTTATTTTGGAAATGCAAAAAAATGAATATATATATATGCATGTAAAGCATAATATAATAATAAATATCTTTATTAGGACCAAAACATTGGTATAATTGCGTCGCAATTAGAGGTGAATAATACGTCCCCGCATCGCGTCCCATGCATACACTTATAAGTGCATGAGTCACTTCTCAAATTTCGATACAACAGTACAGTGTGCGGCAAGCTGGATTTGTTTAATGTACATATAAAAGAGGTTTTCTCTTATACCTTTCCTGTAGTGTATTTGAACAAACGGTTAATTTGATACTTTTTTTTCCCCATGTTTAACTTTAAGTACCGATATACTGAGAAAATCAGAATTTTTTTATTGAATCCAAAGAGAAAACATTTTCGATATTATACTTTTATAAAACTTGAGAAAAATATGGAAGAATTTGTGATATTTCAGTTCTGAACATTTTAGGTAAGCTCATTTTAATGGCCTTCAGAACCGATCTTCTTCAAAAAAACGTAGTTAAGATCAGGTTTAAAAAAATGTTGTGTATGTAGAATTGAAAGAAATAAGATTATATTATAGGAATGAATACAAAAAAATAATATAAATATTGTTTTAAAACAGTTTTCTGAGTTGGCGGAATAAATATTTATTTACAATAATTAAAAACACAATAATAATGAATGCAACAACGAAAAGTCAGTTCTAACAATCAACACAAGTAATTACAAAGCAAAACAAAACAACTATATACAATAACTCGTAATTATTACCACTACACTAGTATTTATCAGTTTATTTATTTATATCACGGCGCTATTTATATTACTGATCCACCGTAGACTTGAATGCGTAACTCACCGTTGACTTATTCATTCACTCACTCGCACTGGCTGTTTATATATGCTGCGTGGCCTAAGCCTAGTGTGTTCTCGCTTTCTCTAGAACTTTCGCGCAGGTACTAGTTGTTACAGTAAGCAGACCCCGTTTCTCAGAACTCTTGCCTGCCGTTTATATACAGGGTGATTCGTAACAATATGTTTAGTCTTAAGGTTTATATCTAATATCTGGGTGCCGAGCTTTGCTCGGATGAGTTCAATAAAAATAGTACTTGTATGCTGTGAGATATTATTTTCTCAGAATATTCTTCCGAAACGAATTTATTTCTGAAACATAATTTAAAATAATTGTTTCTGTTAAATATTTTAACTACCTATGTGTATTTTTAAGCGTAAAAACTAAGTATCAACTTGAATCAAGCATTTTTTCCTGTAAATATTATTTAGGTCGCCATTTTCAAATCTACCGCCGTTATTGTTTTGTTGACTGAAGAACTTGCAAAAACCGATTTTCATACATTGAATATCTTGTAAAAATGTTCGAATCAGATGAAATTTTGCTCGCCCGTTGCCATTTTAACAATCCAATTTTAAGCATTGATACCAAATATCAACTTTATCGAAGTACTTTTTCTCTGTGATGTCATCTTAACAACTTCCAGTAAATTTCAAATATTTTTTTTGCATAGGTACCTACCGAAAAACTCACAAAAATCGATTCTTTTAATAACAAACGTCAGACTATAACCTGCGCAAAACTTTTTTGCATGTATCTTCACCATAGTTTTTAAAAATAGATGTATTTTTACACAGACCGCGGCCCTTCGGGCCGCCGTTTTATTATTATTTACATATTGTGCAAGACACTTCTTATATTAGTGTTCAATTACAATTTTAACACTTGTGATATATTATATAAAATCTATGTAGAAATAGACTTCGAATCAATCTGACTTTAATTGAGCGAGTTATAATAAATAAAAAACACCTTTTTTTTAATTGCTCCCCTCTGGAACCAAAATTCCTACCTAGATCGATTTCTCGCCCCGAAAAATCCCCATTCTGTAAATTTCATCAGAATCGTTAGTCGTTTTTGAGAAAAAAAGGTCTAGATAAGATTATACGTCATACTACATTTAACGTACTTACCTATACATATTTTATATAGGTAATATAAAAATAACATACCTATTTATTTAAATTTTATCTAAAACTACTTACATAATTATGTTTAGATTTTATTGTTGCTATTTTTTTACTTTTCAAATAATTACTGATTATTTTAATAAGTTAAAGATTGACTGTCAGAGTAATTTTGACATAAATAATGAAAATAGTTTGTTTTTTCCAAAGCCTACTCACAATACGACACTGTTTTATGACGTTAAAAAAACTGTTTTTTAAAATGATAAAATCAATAAGAAAACGAATTTTTCCAGAGATGAGACCTAGCTAAATCGATTTTTTGACCCCCGAAACCCCTTTTCGGTAAATTTGATCAAAATCGTTAGAGCCGTTTTCGAGAAAATATTTATATAGATACATAGAAACATATATACAAGATTTACTCGTTTAATAATATAGGGATATGTAGGAAAATTTTTAAATGACGAGAGCTATAGTGACAATTTTTTGGTGTTATTTATTCAAGGCCTTATTTTTGTGAAGATGTTGAGGGAGGCATATTAAAGTGCCCTATGAGTAAGGGATTTTGCTAGATAGCGGTATGGGACTGGGAGGGATGCAGACCGCCCCCAACATGTAACAAAAAAAATGGTCACAATTATTATTGCATCAAGGCTGAAATTGTTTATATAGCTTGTGGGCGATCCAATAATGCCATTATAATATTTGCAGATCAATTGGTCGGTATTAAAGGGGTGGCAGATCACCCTAAACGTGTCATGTACCCGACGAAATTTATGTTATTAGTTCAAGGTTCAAACTTTAATATGTTGTTACGGCGACTGTTTTAAGCATATATTTCAATTTGCAGAACAAAATGTCGAGTATCAGGATTAACATTTGTTATACGTATTAAGAATTGCTTCGTTTAATATCGAACTTATCGACAAAGATGCTATACGGCTAGAAAGTTGAAAGCCTGCTTTGATTCTCGTTTAATTTTCCCTCTGATATTAATATAACTTCATCAGTAATTCGCCTTGAGGTATCTTAATTGTCTGCTATATTTATAGCTTACCGCGATGTTAGGAAAACTCTCCGAGAAAATTCCGCTTTCTCGAGCAAACATTATTACCACAAAAATTACTGCGTTAGATAACAAAAGCGAATGCTTTTGGCGCAATACCTTGCACAAAAATCAGAAATATATTTTCAAGACGGAAGAAGTTTCCTGACTGCTGACTAGATCGGTTTTATCAAAATAAGGTCTGACTATTTTTTTACAACATAACAGTTCTTTGAAAAGAAAAAATGGGTGTGTGCTTATGACCACACGACAGAAGTAAAAAAATTCAGATTTTCTAATTTTAAAATATAAAATAATAATTTTTAATCACACATTTTAATCACATATATATTAAAATCGGCCTATACAATTAAATTTAATGAATATAATACCTTAACGATAATATTAAGTTTTAGTATCATCTGTTAGCGCACTTGTGAACTACAAAATTAATGTTTTAGTGTCATCTGTTAGCGCACTTGTGAACTACAAATGACTTTTTACTCGTATTAAGTTTTTAGTGTCATCTATTGGCACACTTAAGAACTACACACTATTACCAGTATATTACAAATACGTGCTCGTGTTTGAGCCGAGTATCCCCGATTGTCACCATCGGGTGCGTTTTACATCACTGTTATTAACAGCTCAGGCAAAGCGCACCTAAGGAAGTTTTCCCTTCAAAAAAAGTCGGGTGGCACCCTTCAGTAAGTAATCCACTATTCCCGCAAAAATGTTCTGTCTGTAAAAACAAATTGCACAACGTTTACTATTTCAGAACAAAATGTATATTTTGTTTCAGCTGCGATTTTGTTTTCAATTTTGTATAAAATTACGCAACAATCCTCCCCTCACTTGAACTATCGGTTTTTTTGACGAGGGGGAGTGTAATGAGGGTTTCGAGTGGCATTATCATAATACAATACTTAATTAGTTATACAGTGCAGAGGTCATTAGAAGCTTAGAGTAAATATTAAAATTATAAGAGGCCAGAGCGTGTCTCTGACATAAAAGTTTAGAATCCAAAATATCCACAATAAGGCTGTAAAAAAAATTTAAAAAAATTAATATACCTATGACTGTGTCCTGTGGTTTTAGCCCGTAAGCATGGAATATAATTAATAAACAACGAATTTTCAACATTTCAGAAAAAGAAAACACTGTCTTTAAGTACGCAAAAGGGGGACGCCAGACCCGACTGGAAGGGGAGGGATGATTTCCCTTGGGCACAGATTTTCCGGCGATTATTTATTTATTTTTTGTAAGATTTTTTCGTTGGAGAGCAGCCAATTATATAATTGTTTCGAAACATATAGGAAAAAATCATTTTACCAACCAGTGGTCACAGTCAGGATTCTAACCTGAACCTTTCCAATTTCGCGTCGGAATGAGCTTACAATACTCAACTGTGACATGATTGCTAAATTAATATAAGAAGCATATAAGAAGAATATTAATTTAGCAATCATGTCACAGTTGAGTATTGTAAGCTCATTCCGACGCGAAATTGGAAAGGTTCAGGTTAGAATCCTGACTGTGACCACAGGTTGTTAAAATGATTTTTTCCTATATGTTTCGAAACAATTATATAATTGGCTGCTCTCCAACGAAAAAATCTTTCAATTGCATACAGCCGTATAAAAAAAACTTTATTATTTATTTTTTGTATTCGTAAAACTGAATTCAACCCAACTGAAGGAGGACACGGCCCTGAATTCAGTGTGTTGTAAAAACGTTTTTCAAAAAAAAAACGTCATTTTAAAAGTGTCACGTGGCCTGAAAATCGTAACTGCAATATTAAAATAAGCGATAATCCCTTCAATTTTAAATTAAAAAGAGTAAAGTAATTTTTATTCGCACAATACAAGCACAGTCTAACCTTATAATCTCCAACCAAGAGTCACGCGAATGGTAATTGCACTGTGAAACAGTGCAATGGTTTTTATTACACAATGCATTTATATACAATATGCACAACGGAAGCACTGCAATATGAATTGAATTAGTTTTAAAAAATATTACATACAGGTGATTCCTTGATTTTTTCGTTCTCGACAGGTCCGCACTTAGTCTGGAATCATATTACCAAGCCTACGCCCTCTGTCCTATAAGAATAATAATAATAATAATAATGAAAATTCTTTATTAAAAAAAATCCTTATTGGATGTTTATAGTGTCAATTTACAATAATTACAGTTTACTGTACCTACAGATAATTTTATTTATTTATTGTAGATTATAGACGCGTCGACATCTCAGGTCATTAGCGTCTTTCAACTACACTAAATAACAACTATCTTAAAACTAAATAACATCACAAAACATCCATGAGCGCAGGTGGGATTCGAACTCACGGCAGTCCAGTCCAGAGGTTGCGGCACTAAGCACGCTAACCACTAGGCTATACTGCCCTCACTGTACAGATAAGATGTATGGTATAATAATTTTTTGTTAACAACATTTTTTTAAATTGAGTTTTAAATTTATCATACATTTTTATATAACATATTTCTTCCGGAACTTTAATACATATTCGAATCATGGCATTGCGAGCACCATCTCGAGCAACGCTTAGATGTGTCTGATTTGTTCTTAAGTTCTTTTTATTTTTGGTTTAATATTTATGTGACTGTATATTAATTTCAAAAAGGCTTAAATATTTTTTTATAAAGCAAACACAGTCTAAAATATATTGATCTTAAAGTGTTAATATTTTAAGTACACGTATACATGGCTTCACAACCCGAAAGATACCCTACTTCACTTGCGTTAAGGTGGCTCTCAAGGAAATAAAAGTATTTTTCATACAAAATGATTTTCAGTAAAATTCGGTGTACCTGCGTATTAAGGGGCTTCCATACTCAAAGAACTTTATATACACACTTTGATCTAATGCATAAACATCCCCAGTGCAGGATTACGAGTAGAGATGCAAGTTTTCGTTACTTCTCGGTACTTGTAACTATTCGTTACTTTTAGGTACAATACTCGGTTAGTTACTATTCGTTACAAGTAGTACTCGGTCCTCGGAGTTCTCGAACACTTATAGAGTCGTCGTTGCTTAGGTTCAAGGTGGCAAGTAGCAAGCGCGGATCCACCGTTGTGGGCACGGTGGACATGCCCACAACCCTAATTGAGGTCGATAGGCTGATGTTATATCTACAATTCCTTAATCAAATTAAAAAAAAACGAACCGTGCGGGTAAGAACGCGAGTGACTTTTTTATTTTGGCTACTAGTTTAGTAGTTTGTACTGTTTGACGTTTCGTGAGCGAGTCCGTAGTCCGACTTGCACTTGGCCGATTTTCGGGTGACCATGACCACAACCTTTTGGGCTGGATTCGCGCCTGGCAAGTAGGTAGTATAGGTACTTACTATTGAATATTCATCCGTCCAACGGACTTGAACCACAGAACAATTATCAATAACAACACAATAAATATTATGACGACTTGTAATTTCTAAAACGTGAACCGCCAACAAAATAGCTCAGTTTGTCTACTTTACGCTTGAGGGCGACAGTTAGGGATTGCAATCCAGCAACGTTTTCAATCCAGCGGGATTTTTGCTGGATCGACATCAATCCAGCTGGATCCAGCAATTTATCGATTCTTTAAAAATACTTAAGAAACTTTTATTATTTCGGCTGGTCACTACAAATCAGTAAAACTTCTTACACATTTAGATAGTAAACCTAACTTTGATTCAGTTTAACACTTGAGATAATTAACTTTACATGTTTAGTTAGTATATAATGTAAGTAATCTATAAATTATATACTATCAAATATAATTCTACTAATTAATTTATATTAATATATTATAGATAGACAAATAGATTGGCAACGGAGATGGAATAGTAATATTGAAAATGCACAATGGACAATTGAACAATTTTCACTTCGAAACAACATTTTTCAAAGCATTTGTATCAATTTTTTTTTGTAGATCTGAGATCAATCATTTGCTTTTGTGTGAATACAAACTGACAATTGATTTGAGTCATTATTTGGAAAGTTAATTACTTGCGGATCCACAGCGCTGGATCCAGCACCCGGTGCTGGATCCAGCAGGCCGAAAAATATGCTGGATCCAGCTGGATTGCTGGATGAGGGATCCAGCAATTGCAATCCCTAGCGACAGTGATACTTTTTTTATAATATGCTGTATTGAAACATCAGGTATAGGTACTGTAGTTTGATAATTCGAATACAAAATATCAAGTAACATGTTTGTAAAAAGTAACGATTATTTTATCATGTAGGTATTCGTTACCTAGGATCTAGTCGGGTAACGAGTAGGTACTCGAGTAATGAATAGCTAATTTTCTTGCATCTCTAGTAGTTAGATGATTCGAATACAAAATATCAAGTAACATGTTTGTAAAAAGTACGATTATTTTATCATGTAGGTATTCGTTACTTCGGATCTCATCAGGTAATAAGTACTCGATTAACAAATAATTATTTTTCTTGCATCTCTAATTTCGGTTAGTGAAACATCCTGTGCATACTTTGAGACTTTTCAATCGCCTGTTTTTAGTCACAGAGAACGATTTCTACCGCAGTTTTAATTACCGCATTGCGGACTATGTTTAAACCCCGATTAACATTCAGTTTGATTTCTTCTTTTTCCCTCAAAGCGACTTTTTTTCTTTCCTTTTCACAGAAAAAATAGGGAAGTAGTAATTAACAGACAAAAGACAGTAGGTATTCATTTAAATTAAAGAATTAGTGTTCTCCACTCTCGCGCTACCCCTGCAATTATTGTATTAAATTCTGTAGGAAAGTTCATTTGTTTTATTGATTGTTCAACGCTGTGCATTTGTTTTTTAACACTTGCAATTGTCTTATACGCGTGTCAATTTGTTCGTTTCCATTTCGACATAATTTCAACAGATAGAGGTCAGTCGGCTATAATAAAACTGAAAATTAAAAAAGGTACTTCAATTCGTAGCCATAAAAATGGCGCAGCCGCGTCGTAAATTTTTACTGAAAATTCGTAAATGCGTATACTATGTCGAAACTGATTTCAAATAATAATAAAAAAACACGTGTTATAGCGTTCTCATAAAATTTTATCAAAATCGAACGACAAAATATTAAAATATAAAATTGTATCGGCATTTTCATTTAAGGCTTGTGAATTAATTACAGATGTGAGGTTATAGGTATAGAGAGGACCGTCTTTTTTAAATGTCAATTGTTTAAAAAAACACTATTTCAAAATGTTGTTTTGGGGGCAGTATATAGCCTAGTGGTTAGCATGCTAATTGGTGCCGCAACCTCTAGACTGGACTGTCGTGGATTCGAATCCCACCTGCGCTCATGGATGTTTTGTGATGTTATTTAGTTTTAAGTTAGTTGTTATTTAGTGTAGTTGAAAGACGCTAATGACCTTAGATGTCGACGCGTCTATAATCTACAATAAATAAAAAAAATGTTGTTTTATAATATCATCTGTTCAGTTTTTGGTTTATAACTGCATTGATAATTACATAATATACATTTTTGAAGTCTATTTGATGTCTTAAAATCGACTTAATTAGCTTATTTTAATTAGCAGCGTCGTAGCTAGGGCCCGCGCCCGGCGCCAGGGGTGCTAACCCCGGAAAGGACGCCATTAGCGAAAATCAGCGATGCGAATATGATTATTTTCAAGCAAAGGGCGCAAAAACAGAATCTTGCCCTAGGCGCCGATGATCCTATATAGCTACAACGCTGACTTACTTTTCTCCAAACTATATGTGTCTCTTTAGATTCAATTTTTTTCTTTACCATATTTACTGCCAAATTTTTCATTTTCATTTCACGTTGTATGTATTCGAATGCACTATTCCGCTTATCACGATTTTTGTAATTTCCATCGCGAACATTCCACAAAATTTCGCACTCTTTATACAAAGTAATAAATTTTAAGGTATCACGTTCAGTCCATCTGTTAGTTGGCGCCATTTTGAAATCGCACGACTAGCAGCAAAAGTAGAAATGCTTTTAACTTTACTGGTACTAGTCATACTAGCACGGTACTAGCGCTAGTAACCTGTTTACATTATATTAGTAACATGCTAGTCGACTAGCGCTAGTCAACTAGCTTAGTGTCAACAGGGTATTATATACTAGTAACATGCTAGTCGACTAGCGCTAGTCAACTAGCATAGTGTCAACAGGGTAATGGATAAATTGACCTTCCTGAAATTGACCTTGACTTCTATCCATAATAATGCTTTAATTCAGCGTGATAGAAAAAAGTGGTTTAAACTGTCTCCAAACAAGTAATGGTTAAAGGTTATGTAAGTTGTATAAAACACATAATTGTTTTTGTTTCCTTTGTTTAAAGTTACATTGCAGTACCTTTGTTGCTACAAGTGCAGTCTCGAGTGAGTAAAAATAATTATGTAACAAAAAAACAGTTTTCATACCTAGGGTTGAAATAACGTTCACTGATGGCTCTCTCTTTTTTTTTTTGACTCGCATATCTCGAGAACAAATAATGATATCGACTTCGGACTAATTTCATTCGACACATAATTACATAATGAACACCCGATTAGATTCGAAAAAAAAATGTTTAATAAAAAAAACTGAGGACATCCAATGGGAAGTTATCAGTGTGGTTTTACCCACACACCAAGCCTCTTTTTGAAAATGAAAGTTCTCAATGCTTGAATAAATCGAGCATTTATATGAAAGTGCTAATAGCTCGATGCTTTAAGCATGGTCGATTTTGCTCCCGGGTCATTAAAGTCTATGGTCGAGTTGGCTCCCGGGTCACCAAAGTGTATGGTCGAGTTGGCTCCCTAGTCTTCTTTTAAATCATTCCCAAATTCAGGTAAAGACTTAATCAAAAAACTACTCCAAGGTTAAAACAGATTTAACTAATACAACAATGAGTTGAGTTTATGTGGTTATAATATAATAATTATTAAATAGACAGTAACTATCCACAATCAAATACTTTTCTTAACAATCATTCAGCACAAAATGCCATCGTGATGTTAAACGTCAAACAATTAAGATATACAAAGAAAAAATCAAAGACCACTGTCGGGAATCGAACCCGAAATTCCCAGATTCCGGCTGGTTGAGTTACCTCTTACTCACACAGTGCCCCGAGAGTGGAATCAGTGGTCTTTGATTTTTTCTTTGTATATCTTAATTGTTTGACGTTTAACATCACGATGGCATTTTGTGCTGAATGCTTGTTAAGAAAAGTATTTGATTGTGGATAGTTACTGTCTATTTAATAATTATTAGATTTAACTAAATTTCACTTAACACCTCACAATAATTAGCTGCTTTAACTCTATAATATAAATAACTCAAGAAATGCTGCGCTTGTAAACTCGTTAAAAAATCAGAAATTAAATTAATGGATGGAAAAATGTTTCCCATCCCTGAAGATAATTATACAATACGTAAGTGTTTTAACCAGTGTAGTGGTGGTAACACTGTACTCAAAGCAAGTGTCATAAACTTAGAAAATGTTTAATTCTTTTTCTGTTAAACTTTAGATAGATAAAATTACAAATTCCTTTACACTTGGAAATTAAAAAAGGAAAGCTCTTTGATGTGGCCACATCGAGAGAGTGTTTGAAGTTAAAATGAAAATGATTTTCACAGAAGAAAATGTTTTATTGACGACAACAACAAAAATGTCAATTTAGCTTGAGAATAGCCGAGACGTGGCTCCTTTATTACAAGCCCCCAGTTCCCGGGTTCTTACCTGAGAGTGACAAAAGTTTCAATTGGATTTACAATTTATACGAATTGATGACAACTTTCAGGGACTGACTGGCGCAAAAAAGCGGCGCGGGCGGAAGACTCAGCAACGGCACATATAGATTTTCTTTGAGGGAGGGGAGGTAATATAGTGGTGTTGTGTCTTTTTGAGTCAACATTAATACTCTACATTGTCGACCACAACATTGTTTTGTTTTGGAGTTTCTATGATCTACGCTTTTGAAACAAACAAGTTAATCAAAATTATAATCTCGTTGTGATCAGACATATTTTAGACTCGTCTTGAATGAATGAATTGTAGATTATAGACGCTCGACATAGACTCGTCTTGATTAAATCAAATTTTGTTGTGTTTTATTTATCTATTAATAATTTTATATAAAGATCTACGATATTATTAAACTCCGTCAAAAAGATCTTTATAGTGGCTATGCAATTAGGGACTGGGTAAATACTGAATATATTGGGATTTGACGGAAAACGTGTGACATCTGGTGGCAAAAAACTAGTATCATTTAAGAATACAATTTAATTGACGGCTCATAAGTCATATTGCTTATGTGTTATTATTTGCTGTTTGTCGCGAATAATAATAATAAATAATAATGTAATTTGCAACCGGCGAGGCGAGACGAGATGGTGAAAAATATTCCTGGAATGGAACTGAAACAAAATCAAATAATAACAGCTAAGCAAGTAGCAGGCGCTTGGCCGGGCGCAGCGCATAATTAATTAGGTACCTACAAGCTAAATAATTTTTAGAATCTTGGAAAAATGTATACCTAAACTTGCGCCAAAAAATCATGCAACTGTACGAAATCATGCAATTGTACGAAATCTACTGTACGTACGGTACGATGCGGTATTTCAGACAAAAGAGACACCAGTCCATCAGACACTTGCCGCACGTACATACGTTACGTAATTAGGAAGGAGATGTTGCGGTTGTCATAATTCTCTTTAAAACGGTCGTTAAAACTCCCTTTCGGACCGTAATTAGCGTGGAAAGAGACGGGAAACACGGAAGAAAGAAAACAGCACAGGAACATTGAAAATACATACACACACACAACACAGGATGGATGCGGGATGAAACAAAAGGATGGATGGCACGTTGACAAGTGAAAGGATGCCTCACTCATTGGTTAATCAAACGAAAAGCGCTCGCTTTTCCAGTAGCGACTCGCCAGGATGGGCAAAATAGAAGCCGCCTATGTTGTTTTTTGAAGTGAAAACTTCCTTATAGGCGCGCTTTGCCTGAGTAGTGATCGAAAGTGAACCGTCACGCTTCAGGTCGGTGACGCTGAATCGGATTTACTCGGCTCAAACACGAAAACATATTTGTAGTATGCTGGTAATAAATTTTTTGTAGTCCATAAGTGCGCTAATAGATGACACTAAAACTTAATTGAATGTCAGCGCCTTAGATCATATAGATATAGAAATGGACAGCTAGAATCAAGTACTTTAGCACCTTCTTCAAAAGACCTCACTCGTTGTTTTTCATGCATGTCACTTTCACTTAGTCCGATGTATTTCCATACATCGATATAATTTAATGCATACTTTGTTATGTTTCGTGGATTCTGTCAAAACACGGAGTCAGGGTGAAGTTAGCGTTGCTAGTCCGTAGTTATATAGTCAGGATGGAGACTCCAGTGACGTGTTAAAATTATCAGGTCATCCCACTTAGAATATTACCCATCCTGCCACCTATAGTTCGATTTAATTGCGAATTGGATTTTCAATTTATTTTTGAAAAATTAAAAATATGAATTGGTACTATAATATTTGGTCTAAATAACCCTAGATATTGGTGGTTTAAAAAAAAAAACAAAATCAATTATGTCGTGCAAAGGAAAAAATCTTGTTCAAAATTAGTACCTATATTTATTTATTGTAGATTATAGACGCGTCGACAGCTCAGGTCATTAGCGTCTTGATCACAACAAAATATAACATATTTGTGTATTAAAATCCGCCAGCCGGCAATCACAAACCGACTGGTACGAGCTCGGGTCCCTAGGAGCGCTAATTCCCAAAGATCATTGGAATGCAATTGCGATAACAACTACATCCCAATGTCCTCCCTGGGGGATCAAAATTAGTAACGGGAGTATTGGTCAGTAAAGTAAACAACAATTTATAGTCACTTCTGATTCTAAACATTTTAACATTGGAAATGTTTATGTTCGTATATGGGGGCAGAGTTACGAGTTTTCGTTCAAGGCCAAAAGACAACGGTGTCGCGATCAAGTGAGGAGCAATCATGCAAAATTGAACAAGTGCATTTTTTTCGAAATGCGTTTTATATCATGTCTAGTTAATTGAGAGGTATTTGCGACGATCTGCGGTGTTATTTTTGAGCAAATGTTAATAAATACTGTAGAAAAATCCATTTAAAAGTTAAGTAATCAAGCAAAAGTGAACGCGTATATAACAGAAGAATAATAGGGTTATTCCTGACAAAACTAAACAGTGCATTGATAAATATTGTGTGTATAATAAACAGTTAATTATGTTTCATATATGCTGCTATCATTTCCAATGTCCTCGATGGTTGCAAGGACTGCGAAATCTGTGAATTTTTTTATAGAGCTATGCTCCATCTTCAGCAAAAACTAAACTAAATTCATTTAAAATTTAATGAAATTAAATTGATATAAATTTAGCAGTTAGCAAAATGCAATTTTAATTTAAATGTAAATCTACTAAATCCAACACGTAAATCTACAACACGAGTTATTAAGGAAATTACAATTTATAGATTGAACAAATATAAATTTAATTTAAGTCAATTTACTGCACAACTGGAAATGACATTCGACTTTAACGAGTCGACTATGTGGACATTTAGTATTTTTGGCCCCAAGCAAAAGACTGAATTATACACTTTTTATAACATCTTTAATTTATTTTTTAAACAGTATTTAATTTCATTTTTAAAATCAAATAAAAAAAAATACATTTCATTTCTTCAGTGGGTAAAATTGTAAAAATAAACTGTCGGTAGATAATAAATTTAATTCATAAAATGTTGATACTTTTATTTTTATAAGGGGTGAAAACGCACTGGTTGTTTGTCTTTGTAAATTTAATTTTAAAAAGATATTATTCGGTTGAATGTTTTATTTTTTGGCTTCAGGATGGGAAAACACTGCTACTTTATTCCAAGCAAATGGTAGATACTGTACCAAGACTGTTTTCCGAGTTGACGGAATAAATATTTATTTAATATAATTAACAATTCAATAACAGTAAACGCAACAACTATATGTCAATTCTAACAATCAACTGCACAATAATAATAACGAAACAGTAATTCTTAAACAAAGTGAAACACTTAAATAACACTATATTTATATACTGTATTTATATCCGCAATTCAACACGACACTGACTCACGACTGACTGACTGCTGACTCGCTCGTACTTCGCTTATATAGGTCGATCAACCTGGCCCAGCACGCTCGCGCGCTCTCCAGACCATTCCGGCGGGTACTCGTATCTTCGATATCATTCCACGCCTCACCACTGTGACCTTTCCTTCTCGACGCTTCTATTGCAGGCAGTGGCGTAACATCTTGGGGTGTGCTACAATACTTTACTAAAGGCGACACTCGAACAAGGAAACTGATTTTCGACAAATAAAAGCGATCAAAGGTTCTGTCGTAGATTGTCGGCCACTTTCGGCATGGTACGTAACTTAGCAGAATTTAATTGGACGAGGCCGACATTTTTCTTTCGAAATCTCTACTAATTACTTTGAGGAAGAAATGGTTATCAGTAAGTATCTAGACACACGGAAGTGTGTCAGCCAAGTTCGAACCATTTCGAACTATTTTCGACCCCCCATTACTCAAAAAATATTAGACCTACGCACTTGCAATTTTGCATGCCTAATAAGGTCTCTTGAACACATAGAATCTCAAATTTCATGAGTAAACCTAATATTTTCGTATTAAAATATTTGGTTTAGGTATGGACAACCCTTAATAAAAGTGTTAGGAAATATCCTAAAGAATACAATTCCAGCAAAAAAATAACCTCGTTGTATTTAAAAATCAAAAGTTACACGTGATTGAAGTTAGGTAAAAGAAGTACATTATTTTGAACACCCTGTAAAATAAATTCATTTTTTTACGACAGACATTGATTTGTGCGTCTACTATCTAATGATCCTCAAAATTTCAGTTTGATAAAGGTTTCTGTTTTGGCTATGTCGAATTTTAGGTAAAGGTCTGCACGTGTCAAAAATTTCTGAAAAACTTGAATAACTTAAAAATTACTGAATTTTCGAGCATAGCTTCCCTTACAATTTCTATTCACATTTAGGTGCAGAATTGAAAAAACAAATAAAACCAGGGTGCTAGGTTAAAAAAACATAGCTTTGATCTGCCACGCTTAAATTGGACAGGCTGTATAATTGAAAATATTTTTAGGTTATACAACATTAGAATTTATACAACTTTCGTATTTAAATTTTTTTTCTATCTTCACCCAAAATTATATCGACCGACAACGCAAGACTTGGACACCCTGTATATACGAACACATCGATCTATTGTACAAAGTGCAGAATTTACCAATTTTATAATATTATATTAAAGCTAATTAAATTTCTACAAAAAATCTTCTATAGGTACCTACTATAAGTATATTATGTATTTTTGTCAGATTCGTTTTTTCAATGTTTCATAACAAAAGTTCACTTACAACAATGAATTCGTATTGTGGTATAAAAATTAAGGCTGTTATTATGAATCTATTGATTAACCGCAATCATGAGATCTAATTCTTACCTATGTAATTATCTCGAATCCTCCAAAATCAACATAACCTCACAAATATTATCCAGACGTATTAAAACATATGAAACACGAGAAGCGGAATTACCAAATAAGAATTCGCAGCCGTCATTTGTTTATTGATCAAATGCCGTTTAGTTGGAGGAGAATGCCTTCTGGCTCAAGCAATGCTCCATTTATTTTTTCTTCCGCTCCGTTTCAGTGTCTTTAATCTTCTTATAGCTAATTGGAAACAACATAAGGCAAATGTATATTTCTTTAGTGGAAGCCCGTATCCTTTTTCAATCAGCGAGCTCTTTGATGTAGGCCTTCCAGGTTGTTAATTATTTCTAAACGAAATTTAACGTAGTACCCACCTACCTACGTTCTTTTTGCTTTAGTTCAGTTTTTACCATATACAAGGTGACGAGAAACTAGGGTGCAGTTTTATGAAACCACGGTACAAGTGAAACTTTATTTCCATAACAAACGCTTTTAACCCAAAATAGCCGAAAGTATATATTTTGAAAAATGGTTATTGGATAAGCTGGCAATTATTTAATTGATACCAGACATATCAGAAAAAATCATTTTAACAACCATAGTCACAGTCAAGAATCTAACCTGAATCTTTCCACTTTCGTGACGGAATGAGCTTACAGTACTCAACCGTGACATTATTACCAAACTAACATTTTCCTTAAATGCTTCGGAATCAATTGATTTCCACTACATGCGAGTGTCAATCAATTAATCAATTGATTCCGAAGCATATAAGGAAAATGTTAGTTTGGTAATCATGTCACGGTTGAGTACTGTATGTTAGTTTGTTTGTTTAGGTCAAATCTTGCAAGTCAATTTTGAACGACTTCCACGTATCCTATCGATTTAAAATTTGGTAGACATATGCATTCCCGATGACAATACATGAATCATTCGTTTTTAGAATTAAATTCAATCCCTAATGGAGTCAAATGAGGGAGTAGAGTTTTTTGACTATTCAACGCCTAGGCCAAACCGCTAAAGCTAGAAACTTGAAATTTGGACAGTAGGTGTCTTTTGTGACGTAAGCACCCACTATATGAAGGGATTTTTCGAAATTCAATCCCTAAAGGGATTCAAAAGGGGATAAACTTTTGAACGACTAAAGGAAACAAAATAAAAATGTACTAACAAGGAAAAAATAAGTTTTAATAATTTAGTTTCACAATTATAAAAGCGCAGATTGTAAACTCTAGGATATTTTATTAGTCACGACCCACGCTTTTATAATTATGAAATTAAATTATTAAAACTTATTTTTTTTAGTAGATACATTTAAATAAAAGCGGGTCTTTACTAATATTTTTTTTTAAATCACATTCTAAAGATTCGATTTCCATTTCAGAATCATTCTGTTTATTTTTTTTTATTTAGGTATAGTAAATTATAGACGCGTCGACAACTATAGGTCATTAGCGTCTTGATTACATTAAATAACAACTCGAACTTAAAACATCACAAGACATCCATGAGCGGAGGCGGGATTCGAACCCACGACAGTCCGATCCAGAGGCCGCGACGCTAACCACTGGACCACACTGTCCTCAGACAATTTCCAACGCGCCGCAAGATCAATCATTACAATTTTAGACCAGGTGTAGACAGAGACCCACTGTGTTTCCTCAACTGGCCGCCGGGGATATTCTGATAATAACAGGAGATGAGATACCGGTCCGGTATAGTATACTTGACGATCAGTTAAAATGTGATTTGAGATATTATGTCGGAAGCTAAAATACGTTCCACGTACGATAACAAATTGGAATTTTTTTTTTTGTTCGCTCTAATACAGGGGTGGTTTAAAAAAAGATTACAATCGGTCAAGCCGTTTTTGAGTTTTAGCGAGACTAACGAACAGCTATAATAAACTGGAGCGAGTAATGTATTAATAAATCTTAAATTCATACCACCCGGAAGCGAACGAACAAAGCGAGTAAGTAATTTATTAATAAATCATATATCCGTAGCACCCGGGAGCGAACGAGCGAAGCGAGTGAGTAATGTATTAATAAATCAATATCTGGATGACCGAGCTTTGCTCGGATGAGTTCAAAAAAATAGTAGGTACTTAAAGTTCCCATTTCATCAAAATCGTTAGTCGTTTTTAAGAAAAAAAATTACATACCTATAAGTAGATAATATTATTATATGTCAGTATACGTCATACTACATAACGTACTATGTACTTACTTACATATTTTATATAGGTAATATAAAAGTAATATACCTATTTATTTAAATATTAGTTAAAAAAATAACAACAATAAAATCTAAACATAATTATGGAAGTATAATTATGTTTAGATTTTATTGTTGTTATTTTTTTTACTTTTCAAATAATTACTGATTATTTTAATAAGTTAAAGATTGACTGTCAGAGTAATTTGATATAAATAATGAGAATAGTTTGTTTTTTCCAAAGCCTACTCACCATACGACACTGTTTTATAACGTTAAAAAAACTGTTTTTTAAAGTGATAAAATCGATAAGAAAACGAATTTTTCCAGGAATGAGACCTAGCTAGATCGATTTTTTGCCCCCCGAAACCCCATTTTCGGTAAATTTGATCAAAATCGTTAGAGCCGTTTTCGAGAAAATATTTATATAGGTACATATATACAAGATTTGCTCGTTTAATAATATAGGGAGCGAACGAGCGAAGGGAGTGAGTAATTTATTGATAAATCATATATCCGTAGCACCCGGGAGCTAACGTGCGAAGCGAGTGAGTAATGTACTAATAAATCATAATTTCATTGCACGCGAGCGAAGCCGAACCGGGCCACAAGTTTAAAAATATATTCTATTTCAAATTGTTTTTGATGTCTAAACATCTAAGTTCGCTGCGTTTTCATCTTGCGTTTTGCGACAATTATAGACGGAGGTTTAAAAGGGGCCAACACTTCAAGTTGCCGTTAAAAACCTTTTGAGGAGCTGTCGTCGTTATAAATGTAATATAATTTTTAACAGTTTAATTTTTTTAAATATTTTAAGTAGTTCGACTATCAGCATATAGAGGACTTTGAACGAACAATAATCCAATGCACGTCTGGCGTCATCCCACTCTTACACTTTACCGCATCGACTTTACAGCATCGATGCTTGAAACACAATCAATCACAAAACTTTTGAAAAACACGAACTGAATACGATCAAATTCAAAACTGACATTTATACCGATGTAAACAAAACGAAAGTAGCGCTATCTCTTAGACAATAGCTACACTCTTTTAGTTAATGATAGCATCATAGCAGCCACAGTTACAGTATCTGTCATGAGTGACTTATTATTCAACATTCTCCTGTTATTATTAACAATTTCGTCTTGAACTTCAGCATATCCATTTATTGTCACTTCCAATTTAGATATTAAATGCCTCTTCAATGCAATAATATTTCAAATTCAATCTCAATTCCTACTTTTATTAATATCAATAAATGAACCCAAAAAAGTTTAATACCAAAAATATTGTAGCAAAAATCCAGAGATACTCCACTGGCAACAATCGAAGCATCCAGAACAAATAACAATGTGTAGGCGTGGCATTATATCAAAGACACAGGTAATCACCAGAATGATCTGGAAAGTGCGCGAGCGTGGTGGGGGTCAAGCTGCTACCGCTGCATAAGCAAGAACAGTCATCGGGAGGAACGGACAACGAGTGACAGTTGAAATAAATACAGTGCTATTGAAGTGTTTTCACTTTGAGAAACACTGTTCGTGTATTATTATATAAACAGTGTTGACTGTTGAAATTGACTTTTCATTGTTAAGTATTATTGTATATTGTTGTTTACATTTTTAATTATTGAAATAAATAATTTATTCCACCCACGTAAGAAAACAGTTTTGTTACAATACCATCTTACTGATCACACAAATTGACTGTACTTTCAATATAAAAGCTGCTATGTTGTGAGAAATATTGGGTTAAATTACATATGGTGGCGCCATCTTTTGAAATGGATGAAGTGCAGGCCTCTTTTAATGTTTTCCATAACTACCAGGTACAGAAAACTAGCCTATGTCGTCTTAAGTGAAATTCACTGTACAGTGATCTCGTTTTGAACACACGGTGTATTTAGTTATCAAATATAGAGGCAACGCAATAGATTCGATTTAAATGATGCATGAATGCAATAGGACAAACGGAAATTTAAACAACGAAATACGGAATCAGCACTGAATAACGTGGAAATTAACTTCTCCGTTTTGAACACAAATTATTGGTTGACTAACTAACTGGCAGGATCAGATCAATATTGTACAGTCAACTCTTTCTAAAATGATGCCTTTTTTGCGTGAAATCGTTTCTACAAAAATGCAGAAGATATGAGGTAACGCACAGATAAAAATAATTTGATTACTAGAAAAAAGAAACTACTGAACCGATTTAAATAAAAATTATATAGGGTCATTTCGTTCGTAGGTACGGAACCCTAAAAACTCTGTAGTACTAGGTGTAGTTGCAGTTAGTATAAAATAAATTTTACAATAAATAATAAGAAGTATTAGAAATACCTTGTATTTTGGTATCCGTCTTATGACTTCATATGTTGTTAACACGACGCGTTTCAGCAACGAGTTGCCATCTTCAGGTGTGGTTAATTTTTACTTCCCACCTCTACTATGGTAGGGAAGTAATGGATTCAGTCCGAAAACAATATTTCGAGATTTTAACAGATTTTCACGTTTTGAGACCCTAGCAATCGTTTAAGATCATTTTCTGACTGATGTCTGTATGTGTGTGTGTATGTGTGTATGTGTGTATGTGTGTGTGTGTGTATGTGGTCAATTTTTCGCCTTCGATATCTTAAGAACGGAACAACATACGGGCATGCCGATTGTTCTATTGTGTTTATCAGCCTTTAACTTAGATCTGATTAGATTTTGAGTCAAATCGGTTCAGTGGATCCTGAGATATTCAAAAAAACGTCCTCAATGTCACGTATTAACATAGGTAAAAAAAAATATAAATGAATTCTAGATGTTATAATATGAAAAAAATGTAAATATTTTTTTTCTCTAAAATGTATAGTTTTCGAGAAAAAAAATATTTTACTAAAAAAAATAAAAATTGTACGTAAATCAAGGTAACCATGATTTTTGCTATATTAAGCTAGCCATCAATAGATCACCAAACAAAAAAGAGGGCCATGCTTTTTTCAAAGAATAAAAATTAAATTGTGTTTTAAAGACCACCAACAGCTAAGGTTATTTGGGCCTAGTCAAAGAATAAAAAAAAGAGTGTTTATTTTTTGCAAATATTTACTAGGTGGGAAGTATAGGACTGGTCATCAGTCGAATTTTTTATATTATAAAACACACATTGAGTATTCGTAACACGTTATAATATTATGATGCTAAGCGCATGTCTATTATGTTGTGGATTGTGAAGTACCTACTGATTTAAATTTCGAGATTTTATGATTTATATAGTAGGTAGATGAAATGGAAGTGTGAGTGTGTATGTATGTGGACGATTAATGAGTATTGGGTGTTATTGTGTCGTATATTATGTTCGATTTTAACGTTAGTTTGTCATTAAGAATGTTGGTATTGTTGAATTTTGTAGCTTTATATATTTCATATTCTTCGAGGGTGTCCATGTGTTTACCTTTACTGCAAATATGTAGTGGAATAAAATTTGTCTCAAAATCGTGATAATCATGATGGTGTGAAATTATATATATTTGATTACTTCACAATCCACAACATAATAGACATGCGCTTAGCATCATAATATTATAACGTGTTGCGAATACTCAATGTGTGTTTTATAATATAAAAATTCACAGATTTCGCAATCCTTACAACCATCGAGGACATTGGAAATGATAACAGCATATATGAAACATAATTAACTGTTTATTATACACACAATATTTATCAATGCACTGTTTAGTTTTGTCAGGAATAACCCTATTATTCTTCTGTTATATACGCGTTCACTTTTGCTTGATTACTTAACTAATTTTAAATGGATTTTTCTACAGTATTTATTAACATTTGCTCAAAAATAACAACGCAGATCGTCGCAAATACCTCTCAATTAACTAGACATGATATAAAACACATTTCGAAAAAATTGCACTTGTTCAATTTTGCATGATTGCTCCTCACGTGATCGCGACACCGTTGTCTTTTGGCCTTGAACGAAAACTCGTAACTCTGCCTCCATATACGAACATAAACATTTCCAATGTTAAAAATTAACCACACCTGAAGATGGCAACTCGTTGCTGAAACGCGTCGTGTTAAGAACACATGAAGTCACAAGACGGACACCCAAATACAAGGTATTTCTAATACTTCTTATTATTCATAAAGTGACTTGGAGACCTAACACTCTAAAAATGTATCACAATAAATGTCTGAATATATATTGTAAGGCTTGAAAAAGTTTTTTTCTTCCTATTTAACAATTTTCAAAGTACGTATAAAAATAAAAAAGAACTGCTCCACTTTTAAAACAAACGTGAATGTATGTTCCTAGAAGCATAAGAAAGTAAAAAGAAGTGTAGTTGGTAAGACTGTAAAGGAATTTACCAACATACGAAAGTAAAAATACTGTATAGGAATATAACTAGTGTAAAATGGCTGGATACCCAAGGGACAGTGTCTGTCTGTCAGTCTTTAAAGTTCTTCCACTGTATTTCTTCCCGCGCTACACTACCGGGATACGGGGAGTTGGGATGTTCCTCAGGGAACCACCACTTCCTTTAAATTACCATCTTGAGAACATATACATATACTAGGGAGGTAAGCTTTTTTCCAACTGTTAATACATGAAACAATAATATACCCAAAGCGCTTTAAATTTAACATAATATTACTCGTCCCTTGTGCTAAAACCCTTCGGACTAGTGATGGACGCAACTGTTATTTTTTATAAGTTACAGTTGTGATTGTTAATGTTATTGTGAAGTAACCGGTTACCAAAAACAGTTAAAAATAAACGGCCAAGTACGTGTCGAGCCACGCAAAGAGTAGGGTTTCGTATTATATGTAAGTTACACTAAAGCTACAATTTTGATAAAACAAATAAAATAAAAACACATTCATATAAGGCCCTTTTCAACAATACACCACAAGAATAGGTACAAAAAAATGTTTTTGTCCCCCATTTGAATATATGGGTGGCATTTTAGAAACATTAGACGTTATTTGCGTCGAAATATTTTTTTCCTTTTTAGAGGTAAGTATGCTAATTCCTTTTTTTGGAAGTCAGTTCAATTTTTTAAAAATTATTTTTACCATACATATTGTTACAAAACTGTTTTCTGAGTTGGCGGAATAAATATTTATTTACAATAATTAAATACACAATAATAATGAACGCAAATACGAAAAGTCAATTCTAACAATCAACACAAGTAACAATAACTAAACAGTAATTACAAAGCAAAACAAAACAACTATATACAATAAATTATTCGTAATTATTACCACTACACTCGTATTTATTTAACAATTTGGTTATTTATATCACGGCACTATTTATTTTAGTTATTTATGTTTCAAATATTTATATTCACTGTATTTATATCAGACGCTCTATTTGTCGCTCAGTATTCTCCATTGACTGATTCCTCACTCACTCGTACTGCTGTTTATATAGGCTGAGTAGCATAAGCCTAGTGTGTTTTCGCTTTCTCTAGAACTTTCGTGCAGGTACCAGTTGTTACAGTAAGCGGACCCCCGTTTCTCAGAGCTCTTGCCTGCCGGTTATATACAGGGTGATCCGTAACAATATTTTAGTTACAGCAAATTTTCACTCTTTAGACTGAAAAAAACCAAATAAAACGAGGCTGGATACCAAATCGACAATCGTTTGATTTGTAAACGAAGCCCTTAATCTTTATGACGTGGATAAATTAATAATAATCATAATAAAACCGGGAACAAAACAGCGAATTTAGGGGAAAAATCGACCAACATTATGACGTATCCCGATCTAAGAAAGTTATTTCTGTTATTACATTTTCTTAAAAATATTGCTTCTGCATTCGTTTCTGTCAGAACCGATTGATCGGAACAAAAAATATATCGTTCGTATCAATCATCATAAATGACGGCACCGCTGGGGGAACCGGAAGTGGGAAAAGAAGTCACATAGGGAGTGAGCTGCCGTTCTAGTCACAAGTTCACTGTAATTATCATCGACTTATAGGAATGGACTGCGCGCATTATGGATACAAATGTGCAGAAATGAGACAGATAGAGCACGACGACAGTCAATTTCTGTCCTTTTTTTATATGTAAAAGAGATAAAGGATTGACTTTCTTCGCGCTCTATTTTTTAATTTAAGTACCTCTTTATTATTTAAAAATCATTCAAACTTCTAAACCCATCAAAACAGATCCGATTTTGATGATTTTTTAAAATGTTTCGTATATTCAATTATATTATTCAAAATAAGAATTGTGTCACATAGTTGATTTGTCTAAAAAAAATTGTTTTAAAAAAAATCTATGCAAAATTTTTATCTACAAAATTGATTTATTCAAATGTAAAACTAATTTTAGAAAATGTCTTACTTTCGTATTATTTGTTAATTATTTCCTTGTAAGCGTTTAAAAAAATTATGGCAAGCCTAAATATAACGCAATCCCGTCAAAAAACTTATTTTGTATAGTTTAACCAAAAACTGATTCCATCACCCAACTCACGAGATTCCAGACCGTTTGACTAAGAAAAAAACTTTCCAAAATACTGAAACAAAATTCCTTGGTGTATTCACAGTTCACGATCATACTGCAAGAGAAGTCGATTGAGTCTTGGTTTCTCTGTGATTCCCCTATTTCCCGTCCTATATTATTAAGTTACTTTATAGACATATATAGCTATAGTATTGTTCTATGTTCAGTTCAATCATAATTTAAAAAATCAATTTATTGCAGTAACTGAATGTCATCGTCAAGTACAATCCAAACGTAAAACCAGCCCAATATAATATAAATCTAAGCTCAAAGATCCCGCCGACAATAAATTCAATACGGATATTTAAATATCGTATCATTAAAATTTAATACTTAATACGATACACAGGGTGTCCAAGATTTGCGTTGTCGGGTGATATATTGATTTTGGGTGAAGATAGAAAAGAAGTTTAAATACAAAAGTTGTATAAATTTTAATGATGTATAACCTGAAAATATTTTCAATTATACAGCTTGTCCCATTTAATCGTGGCAGATCAAAGTTATGTTTTTTTTAACCTAGCACCCTGTTTTTATTTGTTTTTTCAATTCTGCACCTAAATTTGAATAGAAATTGTAAGGGAAGTCATGCTCGAAAATTTAGTAATTTTTGAGTTATTCAAGTTGTTTAGAAATTTTTGACATATGCAGATCTTTACCTAAAATTCGACATAGCCAAAACAGAAACCTTTCTCAAACTGAAATTTTGAGGATCACTAGATAGTAGACGAACAAATCAATGTCTGTCCTAAAAAAATGAATTTATTATACAGGGTGTTCAAAATAATGTACTTCTTTTACCTAACTTCAATCACGTGTAACTTTTGATTGTTAAATACAACGAGGTTATTTTTTTGTTGGAATTGTATTCTTTAGGATATTTACTAACACTTTTATTAAGGGTTGTTCATACCTAAACCAAATATTTTAATACGAAAATATTTGGTTTAGGTATAGACAACCCTTAATTTTAGGTAAAGGTCTGCATGTGTCAAAAATTTCTAAAAAACTTGAATAACTCAAAAATTACTGAATTTTCGAGCATGGCTTACCTTACAATTTCTATTCACATTTAGGTGCAGAATTGAAAAAACAAATAAAAACAGGGTGCTAGGTTAAAAAAACATAATTTTGATCTGCCACGCTTAAATGGGACAAGCTGTATAATTGAAAATATTTTTAGGTTATACACCATTAAAATTTATACAACTTTTGTATTTAAACTTCTTTTGTATCTTCACCCAAAATCAACATATCGGCCGACAACGCAAGTCTTGGACACTCTGTATGTCCTGAATTATTATAAAATAAAAATTATACACGCTCGGCTATTCTCAAGCCATGGAAAAAAATTCCTGCCCGCAAATTATCTGTAATTATGTCCACCATCGTCGAAATTACCCTTAGATCCGCTCCTGATATACTATAATGTACCATTGCCAAGTTACATATGCAATAAATTCGTCGGCTTACTGTACGTAATATTATCTAAATAAGTGATATTTATTGGCCATAATCACTTACCATTGGCCCGTTACAGCAGTTGCAATGGCTAATGGCAATGTATAACACACAGCATACAACAATAGACCATTAATTGTTATTATCACGTGTTTATTTAGCATTATCAACTAGCATTGAAAATATTGCAGCGGAGGTAATGCGCCGTGAACTAGAGTACAACAAAAACTACGTTGTCGTTACCAGTGCTGTAGTTATCCTCCTTGGACTCAACAGTGAACCGTCTACCTGTTGTATAACGTTTATAGTGTCCATAACGACACAAGTTTCGTTTAAATTTAGCTAATCGGCTATCCCGTAAACTGTGAAGACTACATGTCCTCAATTACGAACAACATGCAACACTGTTTGGTTTTATAAAAGAAGATTAAAGAGTTCATATAATGACGTAAGTTTATTATCCTACCTAAATTACTATACATTTTTATTCATAATTTCATATATCTTTGATAAATGTGTTTTATACTTCGTACACAATGTTAAGTTTTATCCGTAATCGAAGACGTGCGGCTCAAATTGGCCGAATGGAAGTTAAACATTGTAGGAAATTATAGACGCGTCGAAAACTTAGGTCATTAGCGTTTAAACATTGCAGAGTTTCTATTCAGTCATTCTATTTGTTTCCAAATTTTTACTTCCCACCTCTACTATGGTAGGGAAGTAATGGATTTAGTCCGAAAAAAATATTTCGAGATTTTAACAGATCTTCACGTTTTGAGACCCTAGCAATCGTTTAAGATCATTTTTTTGGACATAATAATGTGTCCAATTAGTTGTCTAAGGTCTGTTTTGTGGAAAATTTTATTCTAAAAATAGTTTCAAATATTTATTACCCTAAAAATAACATTGTTATTGTTTTAACGCCATTTGAAAATAAATAGGGTTTAGTAGACCTTGATTTGTAATTTTAGATATATTAAATAGATTTATACGGCTGTTTGCAATTGAAAATTTTTATTTGAAGAGCAGCCAATTACATAATTGATTCCTGCAAATATCGGAAAAAATCATTTTGATAATCATAGTCACAGTCAGGACTCTAACCTGAACCTTTCCACTATCGCGGCGGAATGAGCTTACATCCTCATTCCGCCGCGACAGTGGAAAGGTTTAGGTTAGAGTTCTGACTGTGACTATGGTTGTCAAAATGATTTTTTCCGATATTTGCAAGAATCAATTATGGAATTTGTAATTTTAGAGTTCAAAAAAAAAAAAAAATATATATATATCCCCCCCAAAATTCATAAAATGAAAAGGTCGGCCGTCGCTGGTATACGGTGTATACAGATTTGAAATTAGTGATATCAAAGTTGCGTCGCCTTTGAATGTAATAACTCCAGCACACTACCAAATTCAAACGTTACGCATTTCAGTATTGATGCGTAATGTTTGTATTTGGTAGAAAGTAGAAATAGCGTTTATTCGGCCATCCTGTTAAAGCTACGTCCTCATTTGTACATAAATATAGATCAGGTAATTAAAACTCCATTATCTAAATAACAAACATTCACAGTAATGCATTGGTGTTTTTTTCATTTCATTTAACGATTAAAACGATAAAATGTTAATTTTACACTCAAAATATGAAATTAATCATTGATATTTTAAATTGGTGTGATTATTAAGTTATATTAAATGTCACTGTGTCAACACTCAACAGTTCAAAATTACTTATTTTAAGAAGTGTATTATAAGTTACTAAATATCTAAATTTTCATAAAACACATTTTGTTTGAAATGTATTTACTTTCGCAAATTTGAATTATTTTTTTCCATTCTTTCTACAATAGATATTTATGCAACAAGTATAGCTTACGTGACGAATTATATGACAGTCGCGATGTTGCGATACACGAGCCTAAGGTTATGTTGCATTTATACCAGAACTCGTGTGATTACCTCGCTCGCCTTCGGCTCGTGCGGTAAGCTCATACTCATTCTGGTATAAACGCAACATAACCTCAAGAGAGTATTGTAAAATCACGGCTGTCAGATTTGTCACTTTAGTCACGCGTTACATACAATATTTTTTCAAACAACTGCTTCAAAAGTTCAATTTTAAGCAAATAAAACACAATTTTGATAAATATTTTATTAGTGACATTATATAGCATAGTAATCTATAAAGTACTACTTTACACACACGTGTTTTAAAATAAAACAAAACAGTATTACTTTACAGCACGGAGTGCGTAAAATTTTACTTAACACACTTCAGCAGAAGCTTCCATAAAGAACCATCTAATAAACGGTACACAGGACTCTGAAATTGAACTTTTGATGCAGGTGTTGTAAAAAATATTTTTATATAACACATGCATGCTTTTAGTGTTTTTTCGTATCAGTTTTGCGGACCTTAAATAACCGTTTATTGACGAGTGACGTCATGATCCATTATGAAACGCTTTTCGATGAATAATGGAAAAACATTTGAAAAACCCGATATCTAATGAACATTATGTACCTCTTTTCGGTGTTATAAATGAAATATGGTTACTATGGTAACAAAGTGAATAAATATTGTATCGAGCCCAATGTTTTTATTATGAGATGTACTTCTGTCAGTGACATTAAATTATTCAATTAAAGTCTAAAACCATGCATGTGTTATATAAAGTATAGTGTGCAACACGTGTGCTAAATATTTATGCGTCAGGCGCGATGTTTTCAGCACTCGTATTCGGCTCGCGATGCTCACACGCCAAGGCTCGTGAGCGCTCTCCTACTGCTCGTGCTGAAAACATTGCGCCTGACGCATAAAGATGTATTTAGCACACTTGTCACACAATATACTATTAGATATTATTAACTTTAAAAAATTACGTGAAAAAAGTAAACTGTAATTATTATTCTAATGCTGATAATATGTATTTATTTTTTCTTCAAACGTTCAGTTAGTTTAAAGGTTTTTTTTATATATATTTATTATATAACAGACAACAGTGTAACGTCTTTACCGGCCCACATAACCTAGGCGGCAACACTGTCGTAACCGCAATCGATGTATTCTTGTATTTTTAATTCAATATCATTTTATAGCGCCCTAAACTGCAAGAAGTAAGAATATTTCCCCGATGATCATCTTTAAGATTTTGTCAAAACATGGTTCGAACGGATATATAGTTTGAAACGCCGCGGCGTTCATCTTTTTATGTGTTTATCGTTTATGAAACAATATCATCGTAATATGGGGAGGACAAGCAACGTGTCCCAGTAAAGATTTACTTAATTTCGCAGCATTCAAGCGCTTTCTTCTTTAACACACTTTAAAGCTCAACTTTTCATTACACTAAAAATATACCTCACTATTTTACCATTTAATTAGAATTAAAATTTATTAATCAGCGTTCATGGATTCAGGGGGGATGTTTAGGGGGTTCAACCCCCCAACCCCCGAAATTTTTGGTAACGCATAGAATGCATAGAAAAGGACATCCAATTCATATCTTAACGCAGGGCCGGCGCGTCAAAATATGCCGCCTAAGGCGAATACAACTTTTGTCGCCCCCCCACATATTAAAAAAATTAATAAACCGATGATATATTTTATTCACTTAACAAATAAAAAACAAATGTAATTCTAATTTGTTCAGCCTCTTTTGCCAACTTTTTCTTTTTGTATGCACTCCCGGATAACTTCTTCCGTTTTAATTCGCTCATTCTGTAAATATAAATTATTTTTAGGCTAGACAATATTAAAAGTTAATATTATTGTGGTATATGACTACTAACAAAATACAATGACATAGATACTTAAGTTCCTTTTTATATAAACGTCACAACGTGAAATATTATATACGTACACAGACATAGTGCACGAATAAAACGCTGCCTGGCTTGCCTGTAATTTGTAAATACCCCCTTTACAACTTATGGTATTTGCGCCGAGCGGCTGGGCGACATCTTTTATCTAGTAGTAGAAGGTAAAACTAAGAATCGGTGAAAACTCGAACAATATAATCATTTTTAAAAAGTAGAATACCGCACGAAAAATTCGCTGCTACAAAAATACGCCGCCCTAAAAATATGGCGCCGTAAGGCGATCGCCTGTCCGACCAGGCGCACGTGCCGGCCCTGTCTTAACGGCGTTAACCGATTGAAAAAAATCCGTTGAGGATTCCATAAGAAATGTAATGCCCTAAACGATGCTTTTTGTCCTATCTCGATAACTTGAGAAATTTTTAAGTTATAAGCATTTAAAAAAACAAAGGTATATAATTTTTTTCTTCTATTTGGCAATTTTTCACTAAATTTACCGGGAATAAAATGAACTTAAATGCTTATAACTTAAAAATGTCTCAAGTTATCGAAACTTTTTTAGTTATGTCATTAAAAGGACAAAAGCCAAGAGGGAAAACGCTAACATTACGTATAATGTGAATCTACCTTTAAACCGAGTTCGAAATAAGCTAGCTTCAATTATTGTACTCGTCTATCTAATTATTATTCTTTTCAAAAATATGAAACTGCTTTAGTATTGCCATTAAGAGGGCAAGGCCAAGGGGGAAAACGTTAACATTACGTATAATGTGAATCAATCTTTAAACCGATTTCCGAATAAGCTAGGTCCAATTGTGCTCGTCTATCTATTAAATTCTTTTCAAAAATATGAAATTGCTTTAGTAATATTATTAAGAGGGCAAAGGCCAAGGGGAGAAATCTTTTTCAAACTCGATTATTAAACATTCTAGTTTATTTTGACAATTTGTTACTATACTATCGACTGATTTGATAGACAGGATGTCTTTGAAATCAAAGAACCAATTCACAAACACAAATAAAACCAAATCAATTACAATTATTGGAGCATTTTTAACTGTCAGTATGGACTGTGAGAAATCCAGCCATCGGTCGCTAATTCTATTATGTTCAGAAACCCTTTGTATTAAGTCCCATGTAAAACTCTGTAGTCGCAGGGCAAAATGACGTATGTTAAATTTTTACATTTTTTATACTCTCAGATTTTTATTACAAAGGAAACCTATAAGAGACGTGAAGTTGCTAATTTCGACAATTTTTTTGTATGAAACTACATCTCAAAAATAATGTTTTGCCCATTCGACCCTATTAGTTCAAGCTCTGACCGTACAAAAGTCTAC
Source organism: Mongoloraphidia duomilia (assembly GCA_039654895.1). Classification (NCBI taxonomy): domain Eukaryota; kingdom Metazoa; phylum Arthropoda; class Insecta; order Raphidioptera; family Raphidiidae; genus Mongoloraphidia; species Mongoloraphidia duomilia. The sequence goes on along the minus strand of CM077519.1, from coordinate 11,404,975 downwards.
TGGAAAACACTACAAAATTTTATAATTGAATTTAACAGATAATATGATGAAAAATATTAGTAAAAAAAACTTTTTAGAGACAAGCTTTTATTTAAATGCACTAAAAAGGAAAAATAATTTTTAATAATTTAGATTCATAATTATAAAAGCGTGGGTCGTGAACTCTATGATAGTTTATTAGTCACGACACACGCTTTTATAATTATGAATCTAAATTATTAAAAATTATTTTTCCTTTTTAGTGCATTTAAATAAAAGCTTGTCTCTAAAAAGTTTTTTTCACTAATATTTATTTTGTTCATTTTAGTCTTTCAAAATTTTACCCCCCTTTGACACCCGTTGGGGTTGACTTTCGAAAAATTCTTTCTTAGTGGATGCTTACGTCAGAGAAGGAACCAACTGTCCAAATTTCAAGTTTCTAGCTTCACCGATTTGGCCTGGGCGTTGATTAATCAAAAAAACCCTACATCCCCGTTTGAACCCCTTAGGGGTTGAATCTATTTCTAAAAACGATTTATTCATGTATTGTCATCGGGAATACATATGTGTACAAAATTTCAAATCGATCGGATACGTGGAAGTCGTTCAAAATTGACTTGCAAGTTTTGACCTAAACAAACAAACACACAAACTAACATACATTGCAAGTTAAATAAAAGCTTGTAAAAATATCAAATCGGTGACGAACTAATTCAATTATTTTTTGATAATTTTTTGCTGTCCGTATCTCGCATACGGCTTAACACTATTTGATAAAATTTATACAGATTATAGAAAAGTATCAATTATTTACAATTATCGTCTGCCTTGCCAATTTTTTTTGCATATCTGGCTGACTTCGTATTGAAAATTTATCAATTTGAAGAAAGGTCTGTCAGGTATGCAAAAAAATGTGCAAGGCAGACGATGATATTTGTAAATAATTAGTACGTACTTCTCTATTGGGGTCCGTCAAATGAGCATATGACATCTGGTGGCAGAAAATTGTACTCAAAACGAGGGAAAATTTTACATGCTAATGCAAATTAATCATGAAATTGTTTATTACAAAAATAAAACAAGTAAAATAAACAAAAAGTTTATCGAAAATGGAATTCGCGACGTTTTCTAATATCATGGCAATAAACACTGTCAGTTATTACCTTGTAAAACTTACTTTACAGAGAATTATTTTCTAATGAAATGTGGAAAAACTGTATTTATGAATTAAAAAAATATTTTATATTAATAATAAGATGTACTTGTTATCATACTGCACTACAATAGTTGAATCCCTGATGATTGACAAATTTATAGGATTAACTTCGTATACAATTTAATATTTTGAGGTTAGTAACTTACCTACTTATTACAATATAACTTATTATGTTGCAGTTATGTGTTTACATTATTCACCTAACCCAGCCTTAAAAGCGCATTGAACGCGGATGATTAATTTCATGGAGATTTTCTTTTAATTTTGATGTTTTTAAGCAATATGTCGTAAAGATTACTACTTTTGACAGTTCATTTTGCATGCATTTTTCTCGTTATATTTCCGACATTTTATAATATGCCCGGCTTTGAGAATCCGTTCTCCTTCAACGAAATTTCTTTGTTTAGGATTCGTACCGGCCCAATCACAAATTGCACTTATATTTATCATTTCTTATCACTTTGAAAATCATAAAATTACACGCAAAAGTATACCCCGTATATGAAATTTTGAATCTCCACCTATCTGACGGATCCCAATATAATCTATATAAATTTCATCAAGTTGTGTTGAGCCGTATTCGAAATACTGACAACAAAAAATTATCAAAAAATATTATTGAATTAGTCTGCCACCGATTTGATGTTTATCATCATATCATCTGTTAAATTCAATGGGTAAAAAAATTTTAGTATGTAGTGTTGTCCAGTAGACATTGTACGGTCAGGGCTTGGACTATAATAATATAGATTATAGTGCATAGGCCTTATCTTCTTACCCGAAATGTAACACAAACTGGCAAAGTCTCGAGAAGTAGCAATTTAAAGGTACTTCCTTTACATGCTGTTACATATCTACAAAATGTCCCAGACATAACTCACCAGGCCTGTATCTCGATTATTTTTGAAGATAACCCCATCAAAGCGTATATATTCGTAAATGGGGCGAAATTCTATACAAGAAGGCGGTAAATTATAGACGGTATATCTCTACCTAGGTCAGATAGGTAATAGGCACCCTTCAACTTTTTTTAATAGCATCATCAAATGTATTTTTAGCTACCTATACTGATTAAAGCTTTTTATTCTATTTTCAATCATGTAATTAAATGCCTGCAGTGTAGTGGAAATAATTACGAGTTATTAGTTAAGTGCTAATTATTGTTTTGTTTTGCTTTGTTTAACAATTACCGTTTAGTTATTGTTTACTTGTGTTGATTGTTAGAACTGACTTTTCGTTGTTGCATTCATTATTATTGTGTTTTTAATTATTGTAAATAAATATTTATTCCGCCAACTCAGAAAACAGTTTTGTAACAGTATTACCACTTTTTACACGTTGTTACAAAAATAAATAAACTATTTCTCCGGGATAGAAGGCCAGAATTAAACACGCAAATCACTTGCTAAAGTTATTTAATCGTCAACGTTTCGGCATGCAAGCTATACAAACAATTTCAGTCTTGAATCAATACCTAACAATTGTGACCAATTTTTTGTGTTATATGTTGGGGGCGGTCTGCATTCCTCCCATACCGCTATCTAGCAAAATCCCTTACTCAGGGCACTTTAATATGCCTCCCTCAACATCTTCACAAATAAAGGCCTTGAATAAATAACACCAAAAAATTGTCACTAGCTCTCGGTCTATAAGTATCGTACGTAAAGTTTATTTAAAATTTTATAATGTAACACCGACATTTAATTACTTACACGACTGAAAAAAAGAATAAAAAGCTCTATCAGAATGACTAAAAAAATACCTATGATGCTATTCAAGAAAAGAAAGTTGAGTGTTGCCTCTCTGACCTATACTGCAGGGATATCGTCGATAATAATTTACCGCGTATAGAAATACGATTAATAATTAAAATAAATAATCTTCATTAAGTTTATTTTTCCAAAAATCTGACATAAGCCTATTTGCCTTTTGATCAATGAACTGCGCCCTCCCCCAACTGCCGCGACACAAAACGGGGGACTCCCACCCCCATTGAGTCAACGTCGCGGCTGAGAAAATTCAATTTGTGAGAAAATTGATTTAAACGTATTCCACTCTAGCTCGTTCTCTGTCTTCGTTCACTTTCTTTCTTTATCTCAACAGCTGGCCCAGCCGTCGCCAATACGACTTCCCCCACTTTATCCCTTAACACTATGGTTCGAATCACAACATTCATTTCTTTTGATGTTCTACTTTACTTTTTTAAGTCCGTAAAAACGGGTAGGTGATACTCGTTTAGCAGAACATCATATTATTACTGTCGTACTAGAAAAATATCGAAGCATCTTAAAAAAATATCCAAACTGAGATATTATATGATATAGAGATATGGTGACCCTTAAATAATGATTGAAATTAGGAGCGGAAGTCTATGTGGCCAAAGGATCAAATAAATAGCAATGCTGAAGTTTAGAATTGCATAACTTAGCTAACGTTTCGGTGCTCTTTACACCATCTTCAGAGCCTCTAAAAATTTATTTGAAAAGTTATACTTTGTATAAGAATTTGTATAAATTTAACAGTAACAAAATGTACGAAACAAGTGAGAAACTTACCATTGTTGTCAGAAAAATTGTAACGTGTTCAATATACTGATTTTCTGACAGCATTGGTAAGTTTCTCACTTGTTTCGTATATTTTTTACTTCCCACCTTTACTAAGTATGGTAGGGAAGTAATGGATTTAGTCCGAAAAAAATATTTCGAGATTTTAACAGATTTTCACGTTTTGAGACCCTAGCAATCGTTTAAAATCATTTTCTGACTGATGTCTGTATGTGTGTGTGTATGTGTGTGTGTATGTGGTCAATTTTTCGCCTTCGATATCTTAAAAACGGAACAACATACAGCCATGCCGATTGTTCTATTGTGTTTATCAGCCTTTAACTTAGATCTGATTAGATTTTGAGTCAAATTGGTTCAGTGGATCCTGAGATATTCAAAAAAACGTTCTCAATGTCACGTATTAACATAGGTAAAAAAAATATAAATGAATTCTAGATGTTATAATATGAAAAAAATGTAAATATTTTTTTTCTCTAAAATGTATAGTTTTCGAGAAAAAAAAATATTTTACTAAAAAAAATAAAAATTGTACGTAAATCAAGGTAACCATGATTCTTGCTATATTAAGCTAGCCATCAGTAGATCGCCAAACAAAAAAAGAGGGCCATGCTTTTTCAAAGAATAAAAAAAGAGTGAATTTTTTTACTGTTAAATTTATACAAATTGTTATACAAGGTATATAACTTTCCAAATAATTTTTTAGAGGCTCTGAAGATGATGTAAAGAGCACCGAAACGTTGGCTAAGATATGCAATTCTAAACTTTAGTATTGTTATTTATTTGATCCTTTGGCCACAGAAACTTCTTCTCCTAATTTCAATAACATATGTTCATCTATTCGTATCACTGATAATGCCTGGAATAATAACTTTTTTTCAATGATACCGACATAAGTAATATAACCTATAGAGTAGGCAGATGCGGAGAACTATTGGTAGTATAAATGGGGTAAATTTCAAATTTATATTTTAAGATAATAATAATAATAATAATTTATTGTCAATCGAACTGAAAAATACAGTATTGTAGCAAAAACCCAGATGTTGCGCCACTGCCTTGAGCAGAAACCACTAGAAAGGCAGGTCACAAATGAATTCCGAGAAATGTGTTTGTTTGTTGGTAACCGCGCGAAGAATATAGACAATACTAGAAAAATCGAGAAACATTGTGCTTCAGGTATATAATCGATGATGAATCGACAATCGGGGTTCAGTCTACAATCAGCGTCGTGATCAGACAGTATTCCGTGGACATACTTGATATAAAATAAATAATCATTGTATTTGTTAAGTGTTTATAATTATTATAAACAGTGTTGACTGTTGAAATTGACTTTTCATTGTTACGAATTATTGTATATTGTTTACATTTTTAATTATTGAAATAAATAACTTATTCCACCCACGTAAGAAAACAGTTTTGTTACAGTATTTTTGACTAGTCAAATACATATAGATAGCTACATAATTATAAGTATTTAAAATAAGAATAAAATTCATCTAGCGAATAAAAAGCGTTTTTGACGAGCAATACTTTAACCGTGGATTTAAATTTTGGGAAAGAAGATAAATTTCTGTATTCTGCAGGCAATGTATTGTATAAATGGACTGAAATATTTGACGGACTATATTTGAAAATGTTATTATTTGCCATTGGTGTTATTAGTCTAGTTCCGTACGCACGGGGCGCGAGCGGTTTAGCAAACTCTCTGTGCGCACGGGGTAACAGACACAACGTTAATTTATCATATTTGATTTTTGCTTAACAACGTAAAGTTCGAAAGGAAGAAAAATAAACTGTCCAAAGCGCAGAATCACCAATTAAAGTTCATTAATGGTTTAATTTCCCAACACTATGTAACCGCTTTTTTAATTAACATAATAATAATACCCTATATTTAAATTACAGGGAAAATGTCCTTAAGATATTTAAATACGTACTTAAAAAAATATTTTCCGAATGAAATCAACCCTTCATTTGTATGACAAGTAGGTAGGTACAGGGGAAGTGTCTATTTATAAATACAACAAAACGTGGTGGGACGGTAGCACTTAATTTTACACCGAACCAGTGGCGCCGCGCCGCCTAGACCCTAAACCAAACAGCAGGCCAGAAATGAATGAATTTTGGTTTCATTCAAATTGGTATACTTAATTACAAGTCCCCTGCAGTTCCCGGGTTCTAGCCCGAGAGCTGATAAAAGTGTCAATTGGATTTTCAATTTATTATTATTAAAAGAAATAATGAATTGAAAATATGAATTGGTGCTAGGCCCAAATAACCTTAGCTGTTGGTGATCTTTAAAACACAATTTAATTTATTTTTTGGTATAAATACTTAATATCAGTACTAAAAACTCAAAATTCATTGAAATATCTTTGATGCGATTCTTATGGCCGATTTATCGTTCATTTTATAACGATGTTTTTTTAATCACACAGTTAAATTTTGATTGCTACGTGTTCATTGGTTGCTGCGTTTCGTTACCATAGTAACCCGTCATTTAACAGTGTGATTAAAAAAAACATCGTGATTAAAATGTACGATATTGGCGACGAGAAGAAACTCATGAACGCCTCTATCGAACGGTTGCGGAACTGATGTTCGCACGAGCGCCTCTATCGAACGATTGCAAAACTGACAAGATACAGACAGGTCTGTAGGCATGCGTCAAATAGGTTATATTGTTTTCGGAGATTAGTTTCGTGTTTGTGAAATAACATATTAATTTTGTGTTCGACACCTAACCACAAATCAGATCAGAGCTGGGCGTGTAATCACGCAAAAGTAACTAATTACAGTTACCAACTACTTTTCTTAGTAACTGTAACTGTAATCGATTACTTTTGAAAACGGTTGTAACTGTAATCGTACTCAATTACTTTTTTTGTGTGATCGGCACAACTCTGAGATATGCGTTGCTTTCTGTGTCTCATCAGTTCCGCGAGCAGCCGATAGAGGCGCTAATGCGAATCTTGTCGTTGCCAATAGATAGCATCAACGCACGTCCTTCATACTTTCATGGTACGTGACGCCACAAGCAACAACGTTTTTTAACTGCCGTTTACATAAATATTTCAAAATTTAAAGCTTTCAGAATGAAGTGATTTAGGTGTTATTTTGTTCAGAATTTACTGCCCTATTTACATAGCCAAAAAAAATTACATGTATTTTCTGTCGACACACCAATTGTTACGTTTAGAGTACTTGGGTTATGCTCCTTAATCACGAGTCGTCACTGTAGTAAGCTTAATTAAAACATTTAATTGGAGTATCACATGTACGAACACATGATTCATATTGTATCTGAAGAACATGTGCTACATGCAGAATGTTTAAAAAAATAAGGTCCATGTGGTCACAAATGTAGAATTGCCTATTTAACCAGTGCACTGTAAGAAATGAGAAGGACGATTACATAGATTATCGATGGTCCATTTGTAGCCAGTGATTAATCTGGTAATAGGCACACAAAGAGACAATGACGTCGCAAATAGGTATCGCCTGCACATCGCGTAGGTTCCATAAAAACACATTGAGCATGCGTGGTTACTAATTTTACATTAATTTGTTTTGTATTCATTCATTTTATATATGTAACTATATACATTTTATTTTGTAATTTTTAAACACTTTATTGGAATATTACACAAATTATGTAATTTTAATTTACTTTATGTAAAAATCACAAATTTGTTTAACTTTACAGTAAAAGTCCAAGTTTTTATGAAGTTTTCTGTGTAAAAATAAATAATAATGTAAAATCACTTAGAAAATCGAGCGAATTCTACCTTAACATTTAAAGTATTTTTACATCCATTTTTAACAGTGTGGATAGAAAAAGTCAAATATTAAAAAATTGTATGGTTAAAACATTACAAAAAAATAAAGTAGCTGCAGTATGGACATTTTTCTAATTTCGGTAAGTAGGTACGTACTATATTTCTTGCGATCTTTTTACCACTCCAATTCCACAAATGGGGTAGAGATACCTAATTACTTACCTACTAATTTAGGTCAAAATTTATTTTTTACAATTTTACAATATTTTCTCTTCTTGAGGTCACTATGGAGAGCAAAAGTTTTGGCAAAAATGTATTTGTCTGTATGCTTGTCAGCACGATTTCGATCAAATGGCGAAGCGGATAGAAACCAAATTTTGATAGAATGTTTGATACATAAATAGGAAGTGGTTCATTGTTAACTTCCCACTGGAAGTTATTGTAATGGGTCCGAAAATCGAAATCAAAAAGGAAAAAAAATTTTTATGTTTCAAGGTCACTACACTATTTTTACACTACTTTTAGAAAGATGTCTGTGTGTGTGTGTGTGTGTGTACGTACGTACGTATGTGTCCATTTCTTTCTAAGACGAAATCTCGAGAATGAAAAATGATATCGACTACGTTAGGGTGTCAATCGACGCGTATTAACGTAAATATGATCTGAAAGAAATTTTTTCAAAATCGGTTCAGCCGTTCTTTTTTCTTAACCAAATAACCTCTAAAAAAGTAGATTTTACACAATATCTCGCGAATAAAAAATTATATCGACTTCGTAAGGGTGTCAATCGAGGCGTGTTAACGTCATTTTGATCCGACATAAATTTTATAAAAATCGGTTCAGCCGTTTTTTTTTTTTTTTTTTTTAATTATTGATGTTTTTATGATTAAAATGATTACTTTTCTGTGTAATATCTAATTTAATTATTATTATTAAATATTTATCAAACTGGGAAGTTCGTCGTGTGGACCTCAAGGGTCGCACTTTAGTCCTAATAAACGACCCACCTCACGGCTTGTTTTTGGGTTTTTTTTCAATTACAACGGTATGTTTAGTTTTCATAACGGTTTATTATTTCGAGCGTCTATAATAATTCACAATTCACTCACGGTTTAATATTCTACTCATGTTTAAAAGAGATTTTTGTAAAAAAGTTCTGATCCAAACCAATTTTGTAAATATTTTAAAACAAAAAACTTGCTGTTTTTTGTTCTGAAGTAATGGATGAAATAGCAAAAAACCCGCAAGAATAACAAATTGCAGACAGAAGTCGCGATACTATTTTATTTAAATAGTATTGATAAAAAACATTCTGTATTATAATATAGATTTATACAGTACCTACATGAAATACAAAATAATACCCCTACGACATATAGTTACATCTTACTGACTCACCTATAGTTGACTGATTTAAATGTTTCAAACTACTATACAGTATTATTTCACAGCAAAACTAGTACAAAAAAGGAAAAATATATTTAAAAAATTGCGTACTTACTTTTTGAGAGTTTATCAGCAAAGATATGAAAGGGCTCTGCTCGAGAAATAACCCGATATTGGATTTTCTCAAATATCTGAAAAAAAAGCGGTGCTTTGAATGATAAAATATAGATATAAACAAAAATTTTGAAAAGAAAGTTTTGTGCAAAGAAGTTATTTTTTCATTCCGTGGGTGCTAATTATTAATTTATAATTTTATAACAATTGTTTCGTTACAAAAAATGTTAAATAAAATTTTAAGTAAACATTTTTTTATAAAATATTAAGTCGGTAAAAAAGTGCCAATTTAATTAATATCTACTTTTTAACCGACTTCATATTTTATCAAAATGGCGCAGACCTCAAAGTTTTATTATTTTCCTCTTTTTTGTGGCTTTTTGAAGAGATTTTTTTTTGTTAAAAAGTTTTTTTAATAGTTTGCGAAACTTAATCGCACGAACATTTAACATATTAAATTGATGATTCGCAACTAAACCACTGTATTTTTCAGTCGATTTCTGTTCGCTGATTGTACAAACCCCTGCTGCTAAAATATATAATATGCATGCATATTAATTATGGGAACTTGCAAGTTGTCGCCGACCAACCATGTGACTGAATAGTCGCATCGATTATATTATTTGTCTTTCTCGCACGCAACACTTACTCATTGCAACTCTCTCACTCTATCCTGAGAGGATAGATGTAAGCAACTGAGCCATATAGCGAACGCTTTCAACCTGAAACTTCATTTCACTTATTATTATTAAATATGCACAGAATATTTCAGAGAGAATCGGATCATTTGATACAACTGAAATCAATTGCATAATATTATCTACTTATATGCAATAATTTAAAATTTAAATTAAAATACGCATGACACTGTTAATAATGTCTAATATATAAAATTCTCGTGTCACGGTGTTTGTTGCCAAACTCCTCCGAAACGGCTGGACCGATTTTGATGAAATTTTGTGTGCTTATCGGGTAGGTCTGAGAATCGGCCAACATCTATTTTTCATACCTCTAAATGTTAAGGGTGGTCCATCCCAAAAATTTTTTTTTTATTTTTTGGACAAAATTTGTTGTTTTTATTTTTTCATGATTCAGCATTGAAAAATACATACAATTCTAAATTTTCACCCTTATACGATCAACCCCTGATTTTTAATCGCGATTTTTATATTAAGTTTTAAAAAATACATATATGGCGAACGAGCGAAGCGAGTGAGTAGTGTCTTCATAATATTCAAGCGATCGAGCGAAGCGAGTGAGTAGTGTATTTATAATATTCAGGCGAACGAGCGAAGCGAGTGAGTAGTCTATTGCAGTCTGGGCGAAGCCGGACGGGGCAGCTAGTATTAAATAGATTTATACGGCTGTTTTGCAACTGAAAATTGTTATTGGAAGAGCAGCCAATTACATAATTGATTCCTGCAAATATATCGGAAAAAATCATTTTAACAACCATAGTCACAGTCATGACTCTAACCTGAACCTTTCCACTATCGCGGTGGAATGAGCTTACATATTACTTACCCGTGACATGATAACCAATCTAACATTCTCCATATATGCAAAGGAATCAATAAATTTCCACTACATGCGAGTGTTATTAATTATAGCGAGGTTGTTGATGTGAATCATGGTAATAGCGAGAGCTAATCATGTTGGTGAAAATTCAAGTAGGTTGTCAAAATGATTTTTTCCGATATTTGCAGGAATCGAGGGGTAAATATCTAAGGAATTATGGTGTACAGCGTGAAGGAATTACGGGGATTTATGAGGATTTATTGAGGATTTACAGAAGAATTAATTCAGCTGTTAATTTGCATAAATAAATGAAACTAAAAAACATTAACTGAATTTTTTTTCTTGTTCGAAACGTTACTAAAATTCAAGGAAAGCTCAACGTATATAACACTACTCATCTGTATTTTGAAAAAAGACAAAAAAAAATTTGGGGCCACGGGGATTTTTTTGTATTATTTAGGCAGTTAACGTGTTAATAAAGTAATTTGTTATTGTTTATACATTCGATGAGTTATGGGGATTTATGAGGATTTACGAGGATTTATAAGGATTTACGAGGATTTACAAGGATTTATGAGGATTTATTGAATTTAAAAGGATTTATTGGTGATTTATATGGATTTATAAGGATTTATTTGCCAAAAAGGATTGATGGTGTACACAATTTTGGGCAGATATTTACCCCTCGGCAGGAATCAATTATATAATTAGCTGCTCTTCCAATAAAAATTTTCAACTGTTAATAATAAACTACCCCCCCCCCCCAGTTAAATTTCAACGTGAATGGCTCGTTTTAAGCAGTTTGATAATTGAATAATGTTAAAAAATATATAACAGAGATTTTATAAATTCATAAAATTAAATTATACAGGGTCCGGCAGAAAGGACTCTACATTTTGACTTCGCTACAACAATTTATTGAAAATGTTTAGAAAAAAAATAAAAATACATTAATAAACCACAAACTTAGGAAATTTATCGACCAAAAATTGAATCTCGCAAATGCCTTCCTCGTTTTTCCACACACTCCTCTAACGACCTACGAAATTATCCATTACCAACCGGAGCACAAGTGGGGAAATAGCGCGAATTTCAGTAGAAATGTTCACTTTAAGTTCTTCTAAATTCCTGGGCTTATTCTTGTAGACTTTTTCTTTCAAGTAGCCCCAAAGAAAAAAGTCCGAGCGGCCACTTGCAATAATTGTTGTCTGAATATCTCTTGGTTTTCTGCAAATTATTTACAGAACGTAGTATGCCTGGTAGTTTCTTTTTGCAAAGTGACCCTTCACTTTTCCATTTCTTTATCCAGGAATAAATAGCATGACGTGACGCACTATCTCTGGCGTTAAATTCTGATCTGAATTGTCTTTGAACGACGGGAATCGAGTTTGCATTGATAAATAGTTCTACACAAAAGACACGTTGTGGTATTGTCCACTGCATTCTTGAACAACTGTCAAATTCGACAATAAAATTTCTAAAGCCTCCTGTGTGATATGAAAAAAGAACCATCGTAATTTCTTATTTGGTTTCCTTGTAATTGAAGAAGAAAAGTGTAAAGTCCTTTCTGCCGGACCCTGTATATGCATAAACGTATACACGTTACATCATATTATTTATTAAGTTTACATATTTTGATTATTCTACCAAAACTGTGTAATGCAATCTTCTAGTTGTAATAACTTTTAGTTGCGTTAGACTTTTAGCATATTATGTACTGTGCGAGTGGAAACCCTGAGTGAATTTATATTCAGCCGTTCTGTCAACGCTACGTCCTCGATTAGCTTTAAAACACATTTGGCAAGTTGTACAGATATTGTGGTTAAATTGAAAAACGCGTGAAAACTCGACGTCCAGCCTTAAGTGTTAAGTTTTTTTTCTGACAAACAAAGTTTAATTCTCTCGGCGTGCAAGATAAGTTTGTTGAAGAAACTTGTACGGGAAACAATATTATTAAACAATTAGTCGAAGAAAGTTTGGATGAAAATCTCAACAAGTGGTTTTATTGAAGTAAATATAATATTATGACCGAGGCTGGAAAATCCATGAAAATTTAATAATCTCAATATGTCTATACTCCAGCAGATTTTTAATTTACAGTATTTTAGCTATAATATTTTGCCAGTTTTACAAAATTGGTCTCTCTTTAGAGAATACAGTAATCAAATACTTACCAGTAAATTATTGTCATCATACTTAAATAACAAACAAACAAATATACGGGGTCAAGCTAAATAAAACCGTTTAAAAACTAAATTTAGAGGAGAAATTTGTAACATAATGCCTACAAATAAATTGCCATTCTGTATTAATTAACCGACTTCGAAAAAAATTAGGAAGGTTCTCATTTCGACTGTTTTTTTAATGTATGTCACCTCAATCTCCTGTATTTGTGAACCGATTTTGATGATTATTATTTTATTTAATAGGGCATACTTTATAAATTTTACTAAAATCGGTTCAGTAGTTCGACTGTTTTTTTTATTATGTATATTTTTATGTATATATGTTATCTATGTAAGTCAACCTATTTCTCCAGCATTTGTAAACCGATTTTGATGATTATTATTTTATTTCATAGGGTATACCTTCAGGGTGCTCCCATATAAATTTTACTAAAATCGGTTCAGTAGTTCGACTGATTTTTTAGGCGCGATCTTAGCGAAGCTAGAAGCGCCTATATACACTCGCTTTGTCTGTGAATCTGTCACGCTATTTTGTGTCACGCGTACAGCCCAAACGGATGAACCGATTTTCAAAAACTTTTTTTTGTTCGATTCCTCTCGGGGTCTATTTGATCCTAACGTCGCCCGATTTTTGAATTTTGGCCCCAGAGGGGAGCAAATTAGAAAAAACGGTGTTTTTTGCTTATAGTTTGCTCAATTTAAGTCAGATCGATTCGAAACCTGTCTTAAACGAAAGAGCAGAAAATTTTAGATAGATTTCATGTATAATATTGTGTCAAAACAGTTTTTTTATACAGATTTATATCCCTATATTATTAAACGAGTAAATCTTGTATATATGTTTCTATGTATCTATATAAATATTTTCTCGAAAACGGCTCTAACGATTTTGATCAAATTTACCGAAAAGGGGTTTCGGGGGGCAAAAAATCGATTTAGCTAGGTCTCATCCCTGGAAAAATTCGTTTTCTTATCGATTTTATCATTTTAAAAAACAGTTTTTTTAACGTCATAAAACAGTGTCGTATTGTGAGTAGGCTTTGGAAAAAACAAACTGTTTTCATTATTTATGTCAAAATTACTCTGACAGTCAATCTTTATCTTATTAAAATAATCAGTAATTATTTGAAAAGTAAAAAAATAGCAACAATAAAATCTAAACATAATTATGTAAGTAGTTTTAGATAAAATTTAAATAAATAGGTATCTTATTTTTATATTACCTATATAAAATATGTATAGGTAAGTACGTTAAATGTGGTATGACGTATAATGTAGACCTTTTTTTCTCAAAAACGACTAACGATTCTGATGAAATTTACAGAATGGGGATTTTTCGGGGCGAGAAATCGATCTAGGTAGGAATTTTGGTTCCAGAGGGGAGCAATTAAAAAAAAGGTGTTTTTTATTTATTATAACTCGCTCAATTAAAGTCAGATTGATTCGAAGTCTATTTCTACATAGATTTTATATAATATATCACAAGTGTTAAAATTGTAATTGAACACTAATATAAGAAGTGTCTTGCACAATATGTAAATAATAACGTTTGTTATTAAAAGAATCGATTTTTGTGAGTTTTTCAGTAGGTACCTACGCAAAAAAAATATTTGAAATTTACTGGAAGTTGTTAAGATGACATCACAGAGAAAAAGTACTTCGATAAAGTTGATATTTGGTATCAATGCTTAAAATTGGATTGTTAAAATGGCAACGGGCGAGCAAAATTTCATCTGATTCGAACATTTTTACAAGATATTCAATCTATGAAAATCGGTTTTTGCGAGTTCTTCAGTCAACAAAACAATAACGGCGGTAGATTTGAAAATGGCGACCTAAATAATATTTACAGGAAAAAATGCTTGACTCAAGTTGATACTTAGTTTTTACGCTTAAAAATACACATAGGTAGTTAAAATATTTAACAGAAACAATTATTTTAAATTATGTTTCAGAAATAAATCGTTTCGGAATAATATTCTGAGAAAATAATATCTCACAGCATACAAGTACCTACTATTTTTATTGAACTCATCCGAGCAAAGCTCGGCAGCCAGATATTGATTATTAAACGAAATAAATGCGACTTTATCTAATAAATCGCGAACTTGTTTCGGTTGTCCTTATCTGTTGCACAGTGTAATATGGATATTGGAAGATAGCGTATGCTCTGTCTTATATTGCATTATTTTAATATAGTTATTCAATTTTTTGACTGCTGATGTTTGAATTTAAGTTTAAAAACCCTGGCCTACTGAGTTAAAATGACGTGTAACTAATTATTGACGTCCATCGGATGGCGAGACCTAGGGATCGGACCAAAATTTCTCGACGTTCATACCCCGGCTTTCGTCCGGGTGTAAATCGTACTTTTGAATTTTCACCCACTTCCCGTGATCCGATTGAGTTGAAATTTTGTACACATGTGTAGCTCCGGTGACAATACAATATTATGGTAACTAGCTGACCGGCCCGGCTTTCGTCCGGGTGTAAATCGTACTTTTGAATTTTCACCCACTTCCCGTAATCCGATTGAGTTGAAATTTTGCACACATGTGTAGCTCCGGTGACAATACAATATTATGGTAACTAGCTGACCGGCCCGGCTTTCGTCCGTGTGTAAATCGTACTTTTGAATTTTCACCCACTTCCTATGATCCGATTGAGTTGAAATTTTGCACACATGTGTAGCTCCGGTGACAATACAATATTATGGTAATTAGCTGACCGGCCCGACTTTTGTCCGAGTGTAAATCGTACTTTTGAATTTTCACCCACTTCCCGTGATCCGATTGAGTTGAAATTTTGCACACATATGTAGCTCCGGTGACAATACAATATTATGATAACTAGCTGACCGGCCCGACTTTCGTCCGGGTGCAAATCGTACTTTTGAATTTTCACCCACTTCCTATGATCCGATTGAGTTGAAATTTTGCACACATGTGTAGCTCCGGTGACAATACAATTTATGGTAACTAGCTGACCGGCCCGGCTTTCGTCCGGGTGTTAATCGTACTTTTGAATTTTCACCCACTTCCCGTGATCCGATTGAGTTGAAATTTTGCACACAATATTATGAATTTTCACAGGCAAAAGGTCTTTCTCCGGTAACGTTTCAGTGGATCGGATAAATGTTATAAAATCAGACTAAGAAAATAAAGCACACTAAAAAATTAAAAATAAAAATAGTTAAAAAACTTTTAAGTTAAACGGTTTTATAAATGTACTTACTAAAAAGAAAAATATAAAATTTAATTTAGGTTCATAAGTATAAAAGCGTGGGTCGTGACTGTAATAAATTATCACAGAGTTTACGACCCACGCTTTTATACTTATGAACCTAAATTAAATATTATTTTTTTCTTTTTAAAACATTATTATTATAAAACCGTTTAACTTAAAAGTTTTTTTACCTATTTTTATTTGAAGCTATGCTTCTTAACGCACGTTTCAGATGGGGACCTAAATAATAAAAAGTGAAACGTCACGTCACGAAGTAATGTAACGTCACTTTTGTAAAAATTATCCGATCCTTTTGAAAATTAATATTTGAGAGTTTTATAGGACACAAAAAAATAAAATGGCGTCAGATTTCAAAATGGCGGCCATATGAACTGTTTTGTAAAAATTATCCGATCCTTTCGAAAATTGATATTTGAGAGTTTCATAGGACACCAAAAAATAAAATGACGTCAGATTTTTCAAAATGGCGGCCACATGTACTCTGTTGTAAAAATCATCCGATCCTTTTGAAAATTGATATTTGAGAGTTTCATAGGACACAAAAAAATAAAATGATGTCAGATTTTTCAAAATGGCGGCCATATGTACTTTTTTGTAAAAATTATCCGATCCTTTTCAAAATTGATATTTGAGAGTTTCATAGGACACAAAAAAATTAAATGGTGCCAGATTTCAAAATGGCGGCCATATGTACTTTTTTGTAAGAATTATCAGATCCTTTTGAAAATTGATATTTGAGAGTTTCATAGGACACAAAAAAATAAAATGACGTCAGATTTCAAAATGGCGGCCATTATATATACTTTTTTGTAAAAATTATCCGATCTTTTTGAAAATTGATATTTACGAGTTTTATAGGACACAAAAAAATAAAATGACGTCAGATTTCAAAATGGCGGCAATATGTACTTTTTGTGTAAAAATTATCCGATCTTTTTGAAAATAGATATTGACGAGTTTTATAGAACGCAAAAAAATAAAATGACGTCATATTTTAAAATGGCGGCCATAGGTATATACTTCTTGGTAAAAATTATCCGATCCTTTTGAAAATTGATATTTGAGAGTTTAATAAGACGCAAAAAAATAAAATGGCGTCAGATTTCAAAATGGCAGTCAAATAATAACTTTTTAATTGTATTGTTTATATCTTTGATAAATTCGGTTTTATATACAATGCGTAAGAAACATAGCTTCTGTCGGGTATCTTACGACACCTCATGACTTTTTTTATTTAGCAGGTTCCGAGTTTCGCTTAATAGTCAACCGTTGCTATGGAAAATTGTTTAAAAAATTCACTGCACTATTTTTTCTATGTAATCCAATACATATTTACATTAGGTCTTATGGCCATAGCCTACTACAAAATTGATCTTCTTAGTGTTATTTTCCCTATTTCGGTAAAACCGTTTTCACACAATACCTACATGAATATCGCGCCTTGTAATTCTTGAATTACTTGTATGCTCCAAAATTTTTTATTATGTATCTTCAAATGACACTAAAACTTAATATTGTCGTTAAGGTATTATATTCGTTAAATTTAATTGTATAGGCCGATTTTAATATATTTATGATTAAACTGTGATTAAAAAATTATAAGCATATATTTTAAAATTAGACAATCTGAAGTTTTCACTTCTGTCGTGTGGTCATAAGTACACACCCATTTTTTTACTAGTTATTATTCATAACGTGACTTGGACACCTTACACACACAAAAGTATCAGATTATGAACACTCGGCAAAACAGGGCATTTGCATCAATGTCAAATATTAGCTTTTCACAGAGTGTATAGTATATACCATCCCTTAAAACCGAAAAAATGATTGAGTGTCTTTTGTAGTCAAATTTGAATAATTTCAATAATGAGTTAACTCAAAGCCCTTATTAACTTATCTATACTCATCGGGTTTCTTGTTCCAGCTACAACAAATCTTCATAATGATATTATAAACAAGGGACTAGGGAAACGAAAGCAAACTAGAGTTGCTCAAAATGGAACCCAACTGCTGGGACTGGATATTCTGAGTTCAACGTGTGGGGCACAATTATTGTGTGTTTTAAAGACCACCAACAGCTAAGGTTATTTGGGCCTAGCACCAATTCACATTTTCAATTCATTACTTTTTTAATATAATAAATTGAAAATCCTATTGACACTTTTACCAGCTCTCGGGCTAGAACCCGGCAACTGGTGACTTGTAATAGAGGAACCATAGCAACGCCATGTAAACAACAGCACTGCTACACGCTCGGCCATTCTCAAGCCCCGGCACAATTGTCAATTATTATACACACCCTTTATTACACTTAAAAATCACTGACTGAATAATTTCAAAAACTGGTTGATTGATTTTACTTGCTTGTTAGGGTCGAAAAATTGTGTCCGAGATGAAGTCAGATTCTGATTGTACAATTTTCAAAATGTAAAGAAACGTAGGTCTTCGCATGACGGCTGTACATATGTGTGTCTATCTGTCTGTGGGATTTTCTTTTGTTTACATTAATTTCTGGAAAAATTCACCGATTTGAATGATTTTTTAAAACGTTAGTCTCAGTAAGGACTATAGATTTTTCTGGGAAATTCCATTGAACTTTTTTATACAAGTTTTATTTTATTTTTTTGAAAGTTATACCACTAAAATGACACGACACTAATGGGGAATAAATATCTAATGTTTGTACCTACTACAAGTGCTGTCTCTCGTGGATAATTGAAGGAACTACTTTCAGGAAAATGGCTCATTGTGTGCAGTAATCTAAAAGTTTAGACTGCAATTCGAATTTTTAACTGAACTATTTGACATGTCCAAGTGTAGACTTTATGGCACTGAATGAAGGCTTCCTATGTAACAAAACATTGGCCACGGCACAGGAAGAAGAGGACCGCGGCGGAAAGGGGACGTAGGGGGTGTAGCAGAAGGCTGTCGTCACGGGCCGCTTTAATTAAACTGCGTGTCGGTTGGTCTGGCTCATTCATCATGTCTGTCTGTCTTAAGATTCGGCAATGTTCGAGTGTTCTTCCCCTATAGTAGGTACCTCTATAGTTTATCTCACAACATAACAGCAGGACCAAAATATTGTGTGTACTTGCGAAGTCGGTGTTCACGTACGGTGCGAGATTTTTCCGTCACGGGAAATTTCTTGTCCTGCATACTTAGGACCAGCGCACACATGGTACTTTTTGTCGCAAGATTGTACGATTTAGGCTCGTATTTACCGAGTCTAATAAGTTATTTATTCCGTTGATTTATTCCCCTGGTAACTATTACTCGGAATAAATAGCGATAATTCAATTCACCAAACGTAGTTAAGTTTACTGCAGGTATAAACCATAAGAATAAATATTCTGTCCAATTTCAAGGGTATAAATATTTATTCGCCTAGTAAAATAGGGTGGGCACGAAATGATAAATTACTTTATGGCCTGGCGACCTTTTCAGGTAATATTAATTCCATATCTTTAAGGTAAAGGCTTTTGTAGTAAAATAAAATAAATTTACATTTTCGATCGATGCGCCATCGGTCGGACCATTGCTTTAGAATCAAAATATTTTACAAAATGTCTAAGGTGTATGGTATAAAGTAAATTTGTACCTGAAGTTACTATTCTATCGAATGAATTGCTTGGTGAATTGAAAGTTAATTTTATTCCAA
This sequence comes from Mongoloraphidia duomilia, assembly GCA_039654895.1. Taxonomy (NCBI): domain Eukaryota; kingdom Metazoa; phylum Arthropoda; class Insecta; order Raphidioptera; family Raphidiidae; genus Mongoloraphidia; species Mongoloraphidia duomilia. Next base: position 11,385,323 of record CM077519.1, on the reverse strand, counting down.
GGAATAAATTTATTCCAAGATTAGTAACTTCTATCTTTAACAGTGTTAGGCGAATACGAGCCTATGTCGCTTGCAGTGTAAAAACGCGTGTAAAATAACAGTGAGAACAGAAACGTAACTTTCCAAGTGTGTAAGCTTTCACGGCCGGCGTTGTTCCAAATTTTCAAGGTTTCCCGGCTTGTAGGCCGTGGTCTGATGATATTTCTACCTGACGTCTCGTCAGACATTTTCTAAGGCGATGTGGCAGCGATCGAAGATTCCTCCTTGGCGGCTCGCCTTTGAAAATGTCTATCGCAGTTGTAGACGAAGCGACAGGTAGAAATACCATCAGATCACGGTCTACAAGCCCAAAAACCATGAAGATTTGGAGAAGCAACTATCATAGCGCAAATGGTCGTAATATGATAGGGCACAGAACACCCATCCACCTAGTCCTTCCCACACTAAAAATAAAAGCTATAACAGTTTAAATTTTTGAAGAGCCAATATATCACAAAACACTCGCCGTTAATGAAACACTTTAGATTCTAGCCAAAGTCTGGGGGAGGCACAATATTTTACGACCAGGCCAAAAAATCCTAGGTATACGCTACTGAATGAGAAAAATAATAACATCTCTTGAAATGTAAAATTAGTTATTACATATACAGGATGTCCCAAAATTGCTGGGACGCAGAGCTACCACGTGTAGTAGAGGTCAAAATAAGTCGATTGGACCCAATTTATTTATATACCAAAATGTACCGTTTGCCCGTGAGAAGAGTACAAAGTTTACATAAAATTTTGTATTACAATTTTATTAAACTTGTACTAGGAATATCTGTTAGCATTATTTAAGAAAACATTTTTTTCCTTCGGAACTATGCAGAATACGAAATTTTTACAAGAGTAACAAAATGAAGATAATTAATCAGTCTTCTCGCTAAAAAATTTTAGAACCGTATTACCACCCCTAAGAAAGTTCTGAAAAAAATGTCAGGGGGTGAGGGTGGTTTAAACTCTTCTACAATCTCTTTTGGGTTTCTTTGATTACCGAAAGGAGAGTAATCCTCTAAAATGCACTTTTGTCAAATTTCATTCAATTTGTTTCACTCATTTCTGAACAGCGTACAAAAATGTGTTTTTTATGTAAACTTTGAACTCTTCTCACGGGCAAACGGTACATTTTGGTATATAAATAAATTGGGTCCAATCGACTTATTTTGACCTCTACTACACGTGGTAGCTCTGTGTCCCAGCAATTTTGGGACATCCTGTATAAATATCAAAAATAAAAATCAAATTTTTATTCATCTTTAAAATCAAACATTATGCAGGTCCTTCGATCGGATAATCAAAAGTTAGAGTGAAACGCAATTATTTCTAAAAATCTGCAAATTGTGCAATGGTTATCTGTTAGTTATCTACCAGGCATAAAATGATCAAACACTTTTAAAATATTACTCTTTCTAAAACTTTTGCACTTTTGATCGCGAGCTCCCTGAAATAGGTTAGGTGTCGCATTGCAGTGTCTTAGTGCAGTCCCAGTATTCCATGTGCAAAAATCGTAGTCTCAAATGCATTCGAATCACATACAAATAAAACCATTGAACACACGTTAAATGAAACCTCACAAAGGTGCGGACACATAATATGTTGCACATGACACGCAGCATTCGCAAATACATTGCATACACGAAAAACAGAGACAGTGTGAACGTGTTTACAAATAGTACACACAGCGCAGACATTTCGTGATCGCGATAATAGCGGTACATCAAAGAGATTTATGACGACTATTGGACGGGGTTTGTCATGTTTTTAAATGGTTTTATTTAGCTTGACTCCGTATATTTGTTTGTTACTATCTTTGTTTCAAATCTTGCGACAGCTTTTTCAACTACTTCTACATAACCGATTCTTATGAAACTTTGCACACACATTGAGTTTCCGTGACAATACAATATTATGATAATTTCAACTTGGTAACGAGGGTCTGATGATGGAAATCAGGAGGTGGACAGTTGAAAGAATGATGAGTTTACATAATGATACGGGTCAGAAATCAAACTAAAAACTAGAAAATAAAAAGATGAAAAAAAACTTTTAAGTTAAACGGTTTTATTTTAAATCATCAGCTGTACCAAAATCTAGAAAATAATTAGGAGACAAACCAGGGGGCACTTTGTGTCGCTGCGTCAGCGGAATAAGTATTAAAAACGTGGGGCGCATAAAAATCTGTATAACGACTGTATAATTATTAAATAAGAACGGCTTGTCTAGAAAAATGTGTTTCCAAGTCCACCAACAGAAATATTTCAAATGCGCCCCACGTTTTTATTACTTATTCCGCTGACGCAGCGACACAAAGTGCCCCTTGGTTTGTGTCCTAATATATTCTAGTTTTTGGTACAGCTGATGATTTAAAATAAAACCGTTTAACTTAAAAGTTTTTTTACCTATTTTTTATAGTTTGACCCGACAGAGATACTGAAAATAAAATTATTTCTTTAGTCTATCTCTCAGTTGTCAGTTTTTCAGTGTATACTGTACATAGTGATTAGTGGCGTTTCTTTTTTAAGTAAAATAATTATTTCCAAAATTTACTTCACAGGCGATCAAACTTTTAAATTTTTAAAAATTTCGCTATTAATATTGACTACCTACTTTAAATTACGTTTTCTCACAAAATAAAAGATCAACAATACATACAATATTCTAGGTTGGGAATAAGCTTTTTGATGATGCTATAAAAAAGGCGAGACGGCCCCATTCGAATAAAAAAATTTCGTTTGCTGCGCCTACTTCAATAATATTGGATGCTGAATCTACAATCGGCGTATAAATTTTCGGATAGGGTTTAAAATGTGTCGAAACAGTTGATAAGCGGTTATCTTCGGACGCAGGTTTTTTTTTATTTATTTATTTTGCAGCACATAAACATGATTGATGCGTTTCTGATAAACAAACGGTGAACACTAAATATGGTTCATAAAATCGATGGTGTGGTACAAAACTTACCTATGCATGAACATCATCTACGATATAGCAGCGTTTCTCAAACTTTTTGACGCGCAACCCAATTGTTCATTTTATAATAATAATTATTATACATCGAAGCATTCGATGTATATTAAATTCGCTTTTTCCTGTATGTATGTATGTCTCAATCCTTTGTCGTACAATAACTCGAGTAACTGTAATTTGTTTTTAATGAAATTTTGGACACACATGCGTTTCGATCATGGCAGGATCTGTACTGTTTTTCATTTACGTAGCTGAAAAAATAGTGCCCTTTTGGCCATAAAATGTCCAAAAACTTTCCGTATCTTCGATACGGCTTAGCCTAGTTATTATTATTGTGGCATTAGGAATTCTGAAAGTCATAGCCGAATGTACACCTGCACTCCATTCCTTCCTTTCCTGTGCTACCTTAATCTAGTTTCTACCCTCCCATCGATTAATTTCTTTTATCGTTTCTCTAAAATAAAAAGGTAGTATATCGTCAGCACGATACTGTGTATACTCGGATAAAATTATGATAAAATGGACTAATAATCCTTACTAATATTATAAATGCGAAAGAAACTCTGTCTGTCACTCTGTCTGTCTATCTGTCTGTTACCTTTTTACGCCTAAACCGCTGAACAGATTTCGATGAAATTTGGCAAGGAGGTAGATTGCATCCCGAGGAAGAACATAGGCTACTTTTTGTCTAAAAAAAACCGGTTTCGCCCGAGTGAAAAAGTAATCTCTGAAACTACTAAACCGATACTAAAAATTCTTTCACTAATAGAAAGCTACACTATCCCTGAGTTATATAGGCTATATTTAATTTTGATTCTGACGGGGAGAGGGGGGGGGGCTAAAAATCATAAATTCTTATCTCTGGAATTACTGAACCTATTCTAAAAATTCTTTCACTAATAGAAAGCTACGCAAGGGTAGAGCGTCTCGCGGGGGCAGGGAGAGAAATTTTTGCGGGGAACTAATAAATAATAAATTCTTATCTCTAAACCGATTCTAAAAATTCTTTCACTAATAGAAAGCTACGCAGGGGGAGAGATTCTCGCGGAGGGAAATCAAATTAACAATATAGATATTAAATATACGTGAGCGGAGCAATGGGTGACCGCTATTAAATCGTAATTTCATACCACCCGGGCGAAGCTGGGATGGGCCGCTAGTAATTTATAAATTAAAAGTTTTTGTTAATTTAACCTCTTTTGTTAATTTCCGAAGTGTTTTCTTTTCAATTAAGATAATTATACTTTTATTTCGGTATTTTACCAGTTTCTTCTCGACCCATTAAAAATTTAACAATATTGGGTCGCGAGGCGCGACCCAAAAGTTGAGAAACGCTTCTACGATTCTAAAATTTAAGATAGTGATTCATGCACTTATACTTTACTCTTTATATAAGCGGCACAGTTTTTATGCATGGGACGCGATGCTGACATTGTTCCGCTCCATTAACCTTGTTACAAACTATGCATGACTTACTATCTTAAATTTTCGAATCGTACTATAGAGTTGGGTAGTTCCGGACATGTATAGCTCCAAGGACCATGTCCTCTCTCGGAAAACACACCTTAGAATGTCCATACTCCATATTATTATTATAGACTCTATAGGGGTTGTAAACACTAGACCTTAGTATTTGATATTAATTTCAATTTGATATCTCTAGTCGCTGCTGAGAAAAGGATCTTGACTGACAGACAACAGCAAAGTGATTCTAAGGGTTCCATTTTTTCATTCTGAGGTACGGAACCCTAAAAATAAGTACACTGTAAGAAATGAGAAGGCCAATTACATAGATTATCGATGGTCCATTTGTAGCCAGCGATTAATCTGGTAATAGGCACACAAAGAGACAATGGCGTTGCAAACAGGTATCGCCATATCGCGTAGATTCCATAAAAACACATTGCGCATGCGTGGTTACTAATTTCACATTAATTTGTTTTGTATTCATCCATTTTATATATGTAACTATACATTTTATTTTGTAATTTTTAACACACTTTATTGGAATATTACACAAATTATGTATTTTTAATTTACTTTATGTAAAAATCACAAATTTGTTTAACTTTACAGTAAAAGTCCAAGTTTTTATGACGTTTTCTGTGTAAAAATAAATAATAATGTAAAATCACTTAGAAAATCAAGCGAATTCTACCTTAACTTTCAAAGTATTTCTACATTCATTTTTTACAGTGTACTCTGTGTACAGTCACAGATTATATATTTTCAATAAATTTCGAACAGAAAGTATACTCTTCTATTTTCCATAAAGAAACGTTTTTTTCTTTTTATTTGAAACGTTTTGTTACATAATAAATAAGGCAAAGTGAATACGGATGGACAGTTAAACACGGATGAGTCTGGCCACAAAACTGCGAATTTAGTCACAACAAGTCGTAAACCAGGCGGACAGAACTGTTGGACGGGCTGCATATCGGTCAGAAATAGTCGATAAAACGACATTAATAGAAAGGCTTACCCTCTCTATCTGGCGAAAACAGTTGGATTGGACGATTTTAATGCGGTTTTCTTTATAGGACACAAAAAAGATGAAACAAAAAAAAAACTATTGAATCAAATGCTAACACCTTTTTCTAATATAAAGAAAAAAATAATTCGTCGTGTACCAGTGGATTCATGGGTTCGTTATTTTGTACCTTCCTATTTAGGGCAGATTTTTGAAGTGAAAACTTATTTAGGCGCACTTTGCGTTCTTTCTGAATAGTGAACGCTCGGGTCGGTGACGCTGAATCGGGTTTACTCGGCTTCACTCGACATCAAGCGCGCTCGGGTCGGTGACCACGTTTACTGTCAAACAAGGTGTGCATCATTTCAAAATTACGTTTTTATTATTACGTATTACAGTAATAAAATAATATTATGTATGTTTTGCATATAATCAAGTTTTCACTTCTGTCGTGTGGTCATAAGCACACACCCACTTTTTTTTTCTTTTTAAATCGGGGGTTTTCTAAAATTTTTAATTTTATAATTCTCAATAACTTGTTTGTCTGTTAATAAATAAATAAATAAATACCTAAATAATAAATAAATTAATATATAAATATATAAATATATGTCTATTGTTCCTTTTACGAAACAAAAGAAGCGGGATTCAAACATAATGTTTGTTCTTCCACTCGTCCATTTACAAAAGACATATAGGTCCTACCACGATACAAAAGTTGAAAAATTTAGGTCATTGACACTAGCAGTATTTTTTCATTTTAGGTATATGTTTTTTTTAAACAAGTAGGTATTGGGATCCGTCAAATGAGTATATGACAACTGGTGGCAGAAAATTGTACTAAAACGAGGGAAAACTTTACATGCTAACAGTGCAAATTTATCGTGAAATTGTTTATTACAAATATAAAACAAGTAAAATAAACAAAAAGTTTATCGAAAATGGAATTCGCGACGTTTTCTAATATCATGGCATTAAACACTGTCAGTTATTGCCTTGTAAAACTTACTTTACAGAGAATTATTTTCTAATGAAATGTGGAAAAATTGTATTTATGAATTAAAAAAATATTTTATATTAATAATAAGATGTACTTATTATCATACTGCACAACAATAGTTGAATCCCTGATGATTGGCAAATTTATTGGATTAACTTCGTATACAAATATTTTGAGGTTAGTAACTTACCTACTTATTACAATATAACTTATTATGTTGCAGTTATGTGTTTACATCATTCACCTAACCCAGCCTTAAAAGCGCATTGAACGCGGATGATTAATTTCGTGGAGATTTTCTTTTAATTTTGATGTTTTTAAGCAATATGTCGTAAAGATTACTGCTTTTGACAGTTCATTTTGCATGCATTTTTCTCGTTATATTTCCGACATTTGATAATATGCCCGGCTTTGAGAATCCGTTCTCCTTCAACAAAATTCCTTTGTTTAGGATTCGTACCGACCCAATCACAAATTGCACTTATATTTATCATTTCTTATCACTTTGAAAATCATAAAATTACACGCAAAAGTATACGCCGTATATGAAATTTCCCTCCCTCTGCGCAATGTTTTTTAATCTCCACCTATCTGACGGATCCCAATAGTCTTTCTTTGGAATTATACTTTTCTATGTCAATGGTGTTTAAATCAGGCATGTTAAACGAGATTGTAATTTTATAAATCAAATCTCTATAAACGAAAAGACGTCTCTATTTTCAGTTCATAAATACTGGTTGTATTGTTTTTATCATCTATAAATACTAGAGATGAGCCGACTAAGGACTTGGTCGACTAATCGGCCATTTGAGTCAAATGGCCGATTTACGATTAGTCGACAATGCCGATCATTGGTTTCGATTAAGTTCGGGCGCGTTCGGAAACCTTTGTTTCGTTCGTCGCGCCACTTGACATGCGTTCGTAACTTCGTGTCCTGACAAGTATTGTTTAGTGTTTACATTTTTCGTGTTTCACTTGCTGCACCGGCGCATTTTATAACGAAACAAGTAATTAGAATTACTAATTAACAAATAATATAATAGCCGTGAGTGTAGCAATGCTGTTGTTTATATGGCGTTGCTATGGTTTCTCTATTACAGGTCCCCAGTTCCCGGGTTCTAGCCCGAGAGCTGGTAAAAGTGTCAATTGGATTTTCATTTTATTCTTCTTCAATCTTGAGTATTGGCTAATAAACGAAATTAATGCTACGTACCACGAGTAGAGTGGGTCAAAAATAGCGGGAAAAAACGTTAAGTATCTAATAATTGAACGTTCTCTAACCGCTGCAAGTATTTTGATAGATATTGTAGATTATAGACGCTCGACAACAGAGGTCATAAGCGTTGCAAGTGTTTTAGACGTGGTTAGGCTATGGCTTAAAAGTTAAAGTTATACACGCCTGTTCAAAAGCGTTTGACAATAACTCTACAGACGGGGTCGACAATCGAGCGCAGGCTACTGCGAAACCATCTGCGAAGCTGACGATTCTGCTGGGAGTTGGGACAGTGGGACCCTCCAAAAAACTGTCAGCGTTGACCAATAAACCATTTAGATTTAGAGATGGGCGATTTCGACTAAATATTAAATAATAATTATTGTAAAACTCACTTAAAGAAAGGAGTAGTCAGTGACTCAGTACCTACCTTTTTAAAATTTCCAAAATAATTTGTATTAATTTTTTTATAATGGTAAAAACTTGCTAAACACGCTTTTTTAACATTCCGTTGGTGTACCTATATAATATATCTTTATTATAGCTGTATAAATTTTTTGATACGAACTGTTTTATTTTTAAGGTAATATTGGGATGTACTTCCGTACTGGTAAATAAAATGTAACATGTTTATTATTTTCAGGAGATGGACTTTCACGCAAAGATTGAATATTTCAAATGTAATTCATGTTTAAATTATCTATTTCCACCAATAGCGCAATGTACTCAAGGTCACCTTGTATGTAATTCGTGTTACAAGAATGAAAAATGTCTGAAATGTCATGAAGAATTTACGTCTGTCGTCAATAGATTTTTTGGAAATATTGCTAAAAGACTCGTTTTTCCATGTCCGTTCGCAAAGAAAGGCTGTATTGAAACAATGTATTGGCTCGAAATCTGTAGTCACGAAAAAATTTGCGATTTTCAAGAATATCGGTGTCCTTCAAAAAGCTGTAATGATGTGTATTCATATAAAGAACTGGAAAACCATATTTATAAAATGCATAGAGAAGCGATCAAACTCCATTATCTTCACGGAAAATATCTGAGGTTGGATTTATTAACGTTGAATAGAAAATTCTTTATGATTAAAAAGTTTGACGATTTTTTTTTGTTATATACCTATATGCCGAGATACTAATCTTCCTTTCGTTAGTTTTGTTGTTAAATTTCTGGGACCAACAAAAGAAGCTGAAAAATATTCTTTTGAAATAGAAATAAATAATAAAAAAACTAATTCAATTCATATTGCTAGAGGTTGTGTTGAACCTCTTTACAAACTGGAAGAAAATGCGAAAACTATCCGAATAGCTGATACACCACTGTGTGATAACACTAAGAACACGTATAGATTCAGTATCCAACAAAAAACCGATGAAACAAACAAGGTCAAAACCGACATAAAAATATTGACAGCAATTAGATGCTCAACTTGTAACGAATTCATGTCAAGCCCGATATTAATTATTTATCCGTATAATGGCAGAATCTGTTGCAAATATGATAAAACTCCATCGTCTTCAACTAAACAAATTAGAAACTATGCAGTTGAAGAAATAGCCAAACACGTTATAGTGCCTTGTGAAAACTACAGTCAATACGGTTGTCAGAAAGTCGGTTCCATTTTAGATATGAAAATACACAAATGGCACTGCAAATTCAAAGACTACGATTGCAATGAATGCAGTTGGAAGGGACCACTAAATTATATGATGGCACACGTGAAAATCGCACACCCAACAGTTATGCCTGTTTGTACATTGAGTAATGGTTTTAATACAATAAGAGGTACTTTAGATGTTGATGGTAAACCGTTTAGGTATTTTGTATTTAAACGGCTTACACAGAAAACCGTTGATTTTATTGTACAATCATTCGATGAAGTTCCCGAATATTCGTATAGTGTTGAAGTGAAGAACAGACAACGTGAACGTATTTTTCAAACGGCCATTTGTACTAGTTATAAAATCTCTTCTGAAATTGTGTTAACGTCTGGAAGTGCCATCAGCTTACCTATAAATATATTATTAAAGTCTTCCTGGAAAACCACTTTGTTTATTCAGAAATTAAACAGTGTGCCAAATATCAGTACATTTGCACAACGTTTTTAGACGGAGGTCGGAGAGCTGGCGACGGTTTTTCTTAAGTGTCTACGTAAAAATTGTATAAGTATAATCTGTAGAGATGTGCCGACTAGTCGGTAAAGCCGACTAGTCGGTAAAGCCGACTATCCAGCCACTATCATAGTCGGCGACTAGTCGGCGATTATTCGACAAAGAGCGCCGACTATCCGGCTTCTTACTTTGTATACAGGGTGTCCAAGACTTGCGTTGTCGGCCGATATGTTGATTTTGGGTGAAGATAGAAAAAAAGTTTAAATACAAAAGTTGTATAAATTTTAATGGTGTATAACATAAAAATATTTTCAATTATACAGCCTGTCCCATTTAAGCGTGGCAGTTCAAAGCTATGTTTTTTTTAACTTAGCACCCTGTTTTTATTTGTTTCTTCAATTCTGCATCTAAATGTGAATAGAAATTGTAAGGGAAGCCATGCTCGAAAATTCAGTAATTTTTTAGTTATTCAAGTTTTTTAGAAATTTTTGACAAGTGCAGACCTTTACCTAAAATTCGACATAGCCAAAACAGAAACCTTTATCAAACTGAAATTTTGAGAATCACTAGATAATGGACGGACGAATCAATGTCTGTCCTAAAAAAATGAATTTATGATACAGGGTGTTCAAAATAATGTACTTCTTTTACCTAACTTCAATCACGTGTAACTTTTGATTGTTAAATACAACGAGGTTATTTTTTTGCTGGAATTGTATTCTTTAGGATATTTACTAACACTTTTATTAAGGGTTGTCCAAACCTAAACCTATTATTTTAATACGAAAATATTAGGTTTAGGTTTGTTGTGTAATACCTTTTGTAAAAAAAAATTATAATATTAAATTTAAAAAATTGAAAAATAGTTTGTAAAGCTAGGGCTATGTTATCGAACAATTTGTTCCTATGGAAGTTGTGACGCTGTGCTAGGTCCCGCTAAATCCATTTTTCGCTAATAAGCACAAAACAAATAAACTAATAAGTAATGAAAGTAATTTAATATTTTAGAAAAATCACTGCCCACTGTTGGAAAAAAAAAGCAAAACAAAAATCAGTACGAAAAACCACAAAAGTATTTACCGAAAACTATAATAACACACATTAAATGTCGCATTAAATTTACGTAGAGGCCTGTCTCAAAAGAATGTTTTTATGCGCTACTTAAAGCTAGATTCGACTGGACTATTACGGTATCATAAACACCACATTACTCACATTACTAATACGCTAGACAAGGAAGCGCGAGGCGAGTCTCTAACCATATACGACCGCATGCAGAAATGAGATGGATGATATAAGAACAAAAACAGGCAACCGCCAATGAAAGACAAGGAAGCGCGAGGCCGGCCTCTACCATATACGACCGCATGCAGAAATGGGATGGATGATATTTCTAGCGAAGCGCGTTAAGATTGACGGCAGGCCCATATTTTACTCATTTCTATGAAGCCAAATATTAATTCTAATGAATATATTTATACAAATAGTAAAATAATATAAATTTGTAATTTATTTAATTTGCAAAATTATTGGTGAGGCACTGCCTCACCTGCCTCATAGGAGAAGCCGCCGCTGGACGTGGACATGCGTAACTGAATGAAAAAAACTAGGTTAAAAAGTTTCACTTAAAAAGCTAGAAAAAAGGAAAAATTATAAATAAATAAAATCAGACAAACCGGCCAAGAGCGGTGTTTCATTGTAATCTAAGCTATATTGTATACGATTGTAATGTAAACAAAACAATAAATAATTGCATAATAACATGGCTGAAACATCAACCTCCACTTATTATTGTCCATAAATATTAATTGCGCATTAATGATGTTGGCAAGGCTTTCAAATTCACAATGAATAATAAACGAGAAACTTGTAATCATTCCCTTTGCCCTAAAACCAAATTATAATACTTTATACAGTTTGTATTATCTTTGGTCAAGCGAATGAACACAAGATGAAATAAATTATAATTTAAAAAAACTAAAAAACACGCTTTAATGAACTAAAAAGTAAAAAATAATTAATTTTATTGTAAAAAAGCGTGGGGTAGTATGAAAATATGATACAAAGCACCCCACGCTTTTTTACAATCAAATTAATTATTTTTTAGTTCATTAAAGCGTGTTTTTTAGTTTTTTTAAATTATAATTTATTTTTGCTTTTTAGTCCTGGAGATCCTGGTCAGGATAATGGGACAAACTTATGGAATTATTGTATTGTAATCGTTCCTTGATAAGTGTGCAAAGTTTCAGTTCAATCTGAAGTTTTTTCCTTTTTTTTTTTTTAGTCCTGGAGATCCTGGTCAGGATAATGGAACAAACTTATGGAATTATTGTATTGTAATCGGTCCTTGATAAGTGTGCAAAGTTTCAGTTCAATCTGAAGTTTTTTGCTTTTTTTTTTTTAGTCCTGGAGATCCTGGTCAGGATAATGGGACAAACTTATGGAATTATTGTATTGTAATCGGTCCTTGATAAGTGTGCAAAGTTTCAGTTCAATCTGAAGTTTTTTGCTTTTTTTTTAGTCCTGGAGATCCTGGTCAGGATAATGGGACAAACTTATTGAATTATTGTATTGTCGTCGGTCCTTGATAAGTGTGCAAAGTTTAAACTAAATCTGACCGTTCAAAGTTGGTCAAAATCAAGTTCAAAGAAGTCGGTTACAAACTGACAAACACACAAGCCCGCAAGCAAGCCAAGCATACAGGTGAAGCTAATATAAGCGTGTTAAAAATGGATATATATTATCGCGGGTACAGATAGATGACGTAAATGCCGTTAAACACAAATAATTGTAATTTGTATTTGTTGTCATGGAAAGAAATATATCCGCTTTTATTTATCTTATAAAATCGAATGTTCGTAAAATATAGGTAATAAATGGAGTATGCGAGTTTTAATACCTCTGGGCTCCGGGTTGCTCCAATTTTGAAAAGGATCATTCAATGTAACGTTTTTTTCGCTATTCTTTTTCAAGATTTTTTTTAAATGCAAGTTATAATAAACTAAAAAGCGTTGTCATAGTTAACCCTTAAGGTAAGTGATAAGGGTCCCTTCGCTGAGGGTCACTTAAGTGCTAAGGGCACCTTATTCAAAGGAGCGTTTCATAGTCATTTCCTTGAGTGAAGGAAGAATTATAGTAAACCTTTATGATTTTTTCCTTTAGAACAGTTGGTCATACTGCAGACCGATTGTGTTTAGTTGTCATTTTTGATATAAATGCGTGTTTTTCATGTGTTTTACTGTTTTTACTTTTTCGATACTTAGGTAAGGGACATACTATCCACCCTTAAGGTGAGGGTGATTTAAGGGCCCTTACAGACGTCAATTTTGACTATGAAACTATTCGATTTGAGGGTATGGAAAATGTGTCCCTTACTACTTAAGGGTTAACTATGAATACGGCCGTAAATCTATGATCTGAACAGTCAGTGTCGCCAACTTAGGGATTTTACTCCTAAATTTTGGGGAAACATAATTGCGCTGGGTTTTTTTTAGGGGGGGAAAATGATCAGAGGTTTTTTAGGGGCTTATGAAATTTTACTCAAATTCTTATTTTTATACTACTTGAAATAATTTAAAACTAAAAATAAATAAATACTTGCTGAAATAATATAAATACTATTAAAATTATTAAGTTCAGCTGTTTTGATCCCAAATTGAACTTTTTCTTTTGGTAAAATACGTTCGTAGTGATAAAATAATATTGTTCTGAAACTTCGAGAATTTTTTATTTTGTTATTTAGGGGGTTTCAGTTTGATTTTAAGGGTTTTTGAAATCATTCTTAGGGGGTGGGAATTCAAATGTTGGCAGCACTGTCTGAACACGTACTCAAAGGTGTGTTCTGTGCTCAATAGTTCTCAACTCTCTGCGAACTGGATCAAGAGATTCTGTAAAAGTGGTTCTAGAATAATTTAGATTTTAGATAGATTGTTAAAACATTTTTCAATATATTTGCAACATTCTATTAGTACATCATTATTTATATTTAAATCTGAGATTTTTCTTGGATAATAACAACTTTTTATTAAGGTAATGCTGGAAAGTGCTTCCGTAATGGTAAATAAAAAGTAACAATTTATTCGTTGTTTTCAGGAAATGGAGTCTCACGCAAACGAAATTTTTAAACAGTTTACATGTAATTCATGTCCAAATTACTTATTTCCACCAATCGCACAATGCATTCAAGCTCACGTTGTATGTAACAGATGTTACAAAAACAAAAATTGCCCGAAATGTCACGAGGAATTCGCACCTGCTGTTAACAGAGTTTTTGGAAATATCGCTAAACGACTGGTTTTTCCATGTCCATTCGAAAAGAGAGGCTGCAACGAAACGATGAATTGGTCCGAAATTTGTGAACATCAACAAATCTGCGATTTTCAAGAATATCGCTGCCCTATAAGAAACTGCAAAGGGTTTTACTCAAACAATGACTTAAAAGACCATATTTTCAAAATGCATAACGAAGCGAATATAATAAAAACTGATGACGAAATTATTCTACAATTATATTTGTTAAAGTCATATAGAAAATTCTTTATAACTGAAATGTTTAACAACGCTTTTCTGCTGTATGTATATCGAGATACTAAACTTGCTTTCGTTAGTTTCGTTGTTAAATTTCTGGGACCAACAAAAGAAGCTAAAAAGTATGCTTTTGAAATAGAAGTGAACAATTCTGAAAATGATGCAATTTATATTACTAGAGGTTCCGTAGAACCCCTTTACAAATTGGAAGAATATGCGAGACCTGCCGTAATGGCCGATACACCTTTAACTAACAACACAAAGAATAAATATAAACTCAGAATAAAACAAAAAACCGAAGAAACAAAACATGTTAAAATCGATGAAAGTATCATGAAAGGAGTCGAATGTCCAGTTTGTTATGAATTCATGGCAGTACCTATATACATTTGTTCGAATGGTCACAGTATATGTTCGAGTTGTAGACATCGAATGACAAGATGTCCGTTGTGTCAGAGTGTTTTGGGAAACATTAGAAATTATACCCTTGAATCAATTGCCGAGAATATCGTACTGCCATGTCGATTCCAAAGTGAAGGTTGCCTGAAAGTTGGTGACCTAAAAGCAATCAAGGACCATAAACTCCACTGTAAATTTGAAGACTATAATTGCAATCAATGCGAATGGAAGGGGAAATTATATCACATGCTGGAACACGTGGAATTTACTCACGAAATAATATCTGCGGGCTTAAATATGTTAAATCTCCCTTTTAAGACGATAAAAGGAACTTTGAAATTCGATGGGAAACCATTCAAGTATTTTGCATCGAATGAATCTGATACCGTTCATTTTGCTGTACAATCGTTCGAAGAGACTTCCGAATATACTTACAGTGTTAATATACAAAAAGGAAAAGAGTGTATTTCTAATACTGCCATTTGTTACAATTATACAGTGCCTTTTGAGACTTTGATATTGAAGGGAATTGCCATTAGCATACCTTACGTTAGAATAAAAACGTTTGTAGATGATAACTTAACTCTGAACTACACTTTGTCTGTTCAGAAAAAGCAGGATGTGCCAAAATCAGCTCATTTTATCTCATAAGTAGGAGTTCTTTTTTTTCTATGTAATTGCTACAGAAAATAAGGTTATAGTCAAATATGCCAAAACACTTTTGATTTTCATATTGATTTAAAATATTACTTTTAATTAAATGTTATATTTGTGGTTCAGCTCAATCCGCTGCGATAGTGGAAAAGTTTGGGTTTGAATCCCGACTGTGACAACGGTTGACAAAATTGATTTTTTGTAATAGTACAGAATCCATTATGTAATTTGACTGAACCACCAATATAAAATTTACTTATATATTTTACAGTCATACTAACTTCACTCTTTAATATTATTTTTAATGAATTCGACTTCTATTTCCTATATTATAGGAAGCATAGATAGGTTTAAAGAACTGAAAAGAATCTCTAAATAGATAGTAGATATTTAATTATTTTGAATAAAAAACTGCAGTTTTAAATTAAAAAATTTTGGAGCATACAAGTAATTCAAGAATTACAAGGCGCGATATTCATGTAGGTACTGTGTGTAAACGGTTTTATCGAACATAGGGAAAATAACACTGAGAAGATTTATAATTTTGTAGTAGGCTATGAGCCATAAGACCAAATATAAATATGTATTGGATTACATACAAAAAATAGTAGGTACAGTGAATTTTTTAAACAATTTTCCATAGCAACGGTTGACTATTAAGCGTAATAAATAAACACAGTCATGATGTGTCAAAGACACCCGACAGAAGCTATGCTTCTTACGCATTGTATTTAAAACCGAATTTATCAAAGATATAAATAATACAATTAAAAAGTTATTATTTGATCGCCATTTTGAAATCTGACGCCATTTTATTTTTTTGTATCTTGTTAAATTCTCAAATATCAATTTTCAAAAGGATCGGATAATTTTTACAAAGAAGTATATACCTATGACCGCCATTTTGAAATATGACGTCATTTTATTTTTTTTGTGTCCTATGAAACTCTCAAATACCGATTTTCAAAAAGATCGGATCATTTTGGCAAAAAAGTACATATGGCCGCCATTTTGAAATCTGACGTCATTTTATTTTTTTGTGTTCTATGAAACTCTCAAATATCGGTTTTCAAAAGGATCGAATATTTTTTACAAAAAAGTACATACGGCCTCCATTTTGAAATCTGACATCATTTTATTTTTTTGTGTCCTATGAAACTTTCAAATACCGATTTTCAAAAGGATCGGATAATTTTTACAAAAAAGTACATATGGCCGCCATTTTGAAATCTGACGTCATTTTATTTTTTTGTAACCTATAAAAATCTTAAATATCAATTTTCAAAAGAATCGGATAATTTTTACAAAAATGTACATACGGGCGCCATTTTGAAATTTGACGTCATTTAATTTTTTTGTGTTCTATGAAACTCTCAAATATCAATTTTCAAAAGAATCGGATAATTTTTACAAAAAAGTACCTACATATGGCCGCAATTTTAAAATATGACGTCATTTTATTTTTTTTGTGTCCTATGAAACACTCAAATACCGATTTTCAAAAAGATCGGATCATTTTTTCAAAAAAGTACATATGGCCGACATTTTGAATTCTGACGTCATTTTATTTTTTTGTGTTCTATGAAACTCTCAAATATCAATTTCCAAAAGAATCGGATAATTTTTACAAAAAAGTACATAATTTGGCCGCCATTTTGAAATCTGGCGCTATTTTATTTTTTTGTGTCCTATAAAACTCTCAAATATTAATTTTCAAAAGGATCGGATAATTTTTACAAAAGTGACGTTACACTTTTCACGTAAATCGGATCAGTGGTTCTCGAGTTATAAACGTACAACCAAATTGTTCAGGAAGATATGAAACATTGATAAATTTTGGTCCGATCCCTAGGTCCCGCCATCCGACCGACGTCAATAATTAGTTACAGGTCATTTTAACTCAGTAGGCCATGGTTTTTAAACATAAAAATCAAACGTCACCAGTCAAAAAATTGAATAACTATATTATAATGTTGGACCCGTTTTTATTATAAGTCAGAGCATACGCTATCTTCCAATATCCATATCACACTGTGCAACAGACAAGGACAACCGAAACAAGTTCGCGATTTATTAGATAAAGTCGCATTTATATAGTTGAAATTAGCAATTAAATGTGTATAAAAAACTGTTTTCACACAATATTATACATAAAATCTATCTAAAATTTTCTCCTCTTTCGTTTAAGACAGGTTTCGAATCGATCTGACTTGAATTGAGCGAACTATAAGCAAAAAACACCATTTTTTCTAATTTGCTCCCCTCTGGGGCCAAAATTCAAAAATCGGGCGACGTTAGGATCAAATAGACCCCGAGAGGAATCGAACAAAAAAAAGTTTTTTAAAATCGGTTAACTCGTTTGGGCTGTACGACTGATACAAAAAATCCGTCACAGATTAACAGACAAAGCGAGTGTATATAGGCGCTTCTAGCTTCGCTTTAGATCGCGCCTAAAAATTAGACAGTCATGGGGACTGCCGACCAGGGTCGGATTTACTCTAAGTGCCGCCTTGGGGCACCATGAAAAATTCCGCCCCACACTGAAGTTTTTTTCACAATTTTGTAAATAAAACTGCAGTGTTCATAATTTTACATACATTCTTAATAATGAGAAAAATATTTTATTTATTTTAATTTAGTAATGTTTTCACGTTCCAAATTTTGCCATCCCTAAAAATTTGCCGCCCAGGGCACTGGCCCCTAGTGTAGGTAAATCAAGCGCTGCTGCCGACAAAGTGAAAAATTATTAACATTAGTCTGGTTTTCACATTTATCGGCACTCCGAGCAACAATTATATACATTTTTATATGGTTTATTCAACGTGCCTAAAGAAGTTTTCACTTCAAAAATTATAATTAATGTCAAAGAAAGAATATAAAAAATAAAAATATATAAATAAATATCATGTAGAATTTAAAACAAAAAAAAAAAAACAAAAATTTCACAGTGCCAGTGGATTTCGAACCGGGGACGTTATGCATACGACGCACAGCCGCTGCTATCGTTGCTATCGGTACAACTGAATGACGTGCCGTTTTATTGTACAAATTGTATCAAATTAAAGCTGCATAGGGCGTTCTGTGTGTAAGATAGAGATCGATATAATGCAATAAGTAAGAACGAGATAAATGATCGCTAATAGGAAGTTTCTGTAGTTACTGACTACTGAAATAAGAAATTATTAATAAAATCACAAAGATGACGCTATCAGGTTGTATTGGTTAGTATAGGTATTATTTATTTACAGTAACTACAGAAACTTCCTATTAGCGATCATTTATCTCGTTCTTATTTACTGCTTTATATATCGATCTCTGTCTTACACACAGAACGCCCTATGTACAGCTTTAATTTGATACAGTCTGTATATGTGCAGTTATGACAGAGATATTCTAGCCCATAGCATGTCAGTGATGCGAACACATAAGATTTTCTCCTACCAAAAATCGCTCAACGTGCCTAAAGAAGTTTTCACTTCAAAAAACTTTATTTCAAATTTTAATCAAAAACGGATTGCACCTGATTTGGGTTCATATTCTCTGTTTTACAATTTAACTGTTTTCAAAGTCTTTCCATTGTCTAGCATTGAACTTCGGGGCTTACAGGTGCGGACTGGCTATTTTTCAGGGACGCTAACATTTGTGTTGGCCCGAGAGAGAAACTTGAGTTATTTGTTGGGATTGGAAATGGGAGGGCCTGGGTCTTCTCCAACCCCGGGAGCCTGAGACGCTCCAGCGCGCCTGGGGGTCCATGTATTATTTAGTTTTATCTGACAGCTTTGATTGTATTAAACTGTAACACGAGGAATAATTATCCATTATTTTTACTTATTATTTATTACTTACTTCTTAGTAATTATTACTTACCTTTTATTTAATAGATTAATGGTAGATCAACATTTTTTATATTTGTGTGGGTATTTCTTTAGACTCACGTGCATGCATTAAATTTACAAATGCAGGGTTTATCGTACAATTTTAACAGGCTGTTTTTTAATCACGCTGTTAAATTTTGATTGCTGTTCATTGGTTGCTGCGTTTTCATTTTGGCAAATTGTTGATCGTTGCCATAGCAACCGTCATTTGACAGCGCGATGAAAAGATAAAATTGTACGATAAACTCAGCATAATACTAATTAACAGTAAAAAGGTTTAGAAATAAAAATAGTCATTTTACCTTAAAATATTATGTTATTATAATATAGATTTCATTACTTTACTTATAAAATTTTCTTTATTTTCTACATTTTAATGCATTTATGAAAGTAAGAAATTAAGTATAAAATATTCCCAAGTTTATTAAA
This sequence comes from Mongoloraphidia duomilia, assembly GCA_039654895.1. NCBI lineage: Eukaryota > Metazoa > Arthropoda > Insecta > Raphidioptera > Raphidiidae > Mongoloraphidia > Mongoloraphidia duomilia. The sequence goes on along the minus strand of CM077519.1, from coordinate 11,365,636 downwards.
TATTTTTATATAACACATGCACGCTTTTAGTGTTTTTTCGTATCAGTTTTGCGGACTTTAAATGGCCGTTTATTGACAAGTGACGTCATGATCCATTATGAAACGCTTTTCGATGAATAATGGAAAAACATTTGAAAAACCCGTTATCTAATGAACATTTTGTACCTCTTTCCGGTGTTATAAATAAAATATGGTTACTATGGTAACGAAGTGATTAAATATTGTATCGAGCCCAATGTTTTTATTATGAGATGTACTTCTGTCAGTGACATAAAATTATTCAATTAAAGTCTAAAACCATGCATGTGTTATATAAAGTATAGTGTGCAACACGTATGCTAAATATTTATGCGTCAGGCGCGATGTTTTCAGCACGAGTAGTAGGAGAGCGCTCACGAGCCTTGGCGAGTGAGCATCGCGAACCGAATACGAGTGCTGAAAACATCGCGCCTGACGCATAAAGATGTATTTAGCACACTAGTCACACAATATACTATTTTACTTCCCACCTCTACTTGCATGTACCCTACTGAACGATTTCTATACGCGTAAAAACCTTTTTTGACGAGAAATATGTTTTGTTTAAGATTTTTAATAAAAAAAAACACGGTTAAAATCTGTATTATAATTTACGTAAATCTGTTAGATATGGACGCTGATATTGAATGTAATCAGCTGCTCTCAGATTTGTTAAATCCGTAACCGCCAATAGTCCAAGAGGCGACGGCATTTTACCTGCGTCATCGAGTACCAGAAGAAATCGTATTTTTAGTTGAAGTGTAACAAAGACATACGTAGAAATGGGGAAATAGTGCTCCACAATCTACTAATTGCTTAAGAACACTCAATTTTCTCGACAAGCAATTTAAAATTTAAATAAATATCTTCGTCAACGGGACATCCTCCTTCGGCGAATGTCCTTATTCGCTTATATGGTATACTAATAGCCTTCCCATTGGCTATCACATATTCCACCGGTACTTTATAACTAAAACAGACATCAGCATTAATAATATGGCGACTGTAACTGCCAATCAGAATCCTGTATCTATAACTTGATTTGAAAAAATCAAACAAATCATCCGGCGTGCTATCCTCGAATGACTGGACCACGAAATGAATCAAACCAGATTCTTGCTGATAAACTCGATTGAATATAAAAGGTTTATCAAAAACGTTTATGATTTGAGTTTCGGAAGTGGGGAAATTATTCCACACTATAATATCATCAACTGACAATAACACGTGCGATTTCCCAACATGTTCCAACATCTTGCTCAACTTCCCTCTCCAAGTGCATTGGACGCAATCATAATCACCATATTTGCATTGTGATTGGTGCAATTTCATATCATCTATAGTACCAATTTTTGCACACCCGTCTCTATAAAATGAACAATGTACGATTGATTTCGATGAAACCGATTCTAAAGCAAAGTTTCTAGAACTTCCGAAAGCTCCTTTACAAGTAGGACATACAGTTATTTTTGACTTGCATCTATTACAAATACTGTGACCAGTTGTGCATTGGAAAATTGGCGATGTCATATAATCCATGCAAACAGGACATTCGATTTCCTTTAAAATTTTATCATCTGTTTTTTGTATCGATTTGTCAGAAACGGGTTCGTTGTGTTTCTTGATTTTTAGTGTACATTCATATTTAGAATTTTCAGACAGAAATGTATCTGGTATTATAACTTTTCGTGTTGTTTCGTGAACATTCGTACAATCGGAATTAATCGAACTCTTGAACAAAAACGCCGCACTGTCGTCGGGGGTATGAAGTTCAATTTCGAAATTATACATTTTGGCAGTCTTTTCTGGTCCTACAAATTGCATGACGATATTCGTGAAACCCGACTGGGCAACTCGTACCACATGCAACAAAAAAGTGCAATGCAGAACGGCAATTAGTGATACTTTGTGATAAAAATCGGTCAGATCCAAATCGAAATGCATTTCGTTTGCAGTGGCTACAATGAATGATAATTTATGATTATCCAAATAATGATCTTGCAATTTAGTTTTAGGTCCTTTCCATTGACAATTATCATCAGGACAGTCAAAGTTTTTGAAATCACATTCGGACTCGTGGTTTTTGATTTCGTTCCATTTGAGGCTTTTTGCACAACCGTTCGATTTATAAACACAAGGAAATTGAAGTTCTTTAGCAATGTTACCAAATATCTTGTTCAAAACTGGAACTAGCATGTCCTCACATTGAGGACATTCCGTTATGTTTTCATTGCATTTACTGCATATTATATGACCTTGGGAACATTGGCAAATAGGTGGTGTCAAATATTCGTTGCATATATTACATTTGAAGTATTTGATTATATCAGCTGAAGCCACTACGACCATTTTCTGTAAAAAAAATAAAACAAATTCGGACACGGCCTATTAGTCCAATCAAATAGTCGAAAAAATTGCTCTGAAATTGCTTTAATTAGAAGTTTGATGAAATTTGAATGGTAGATAGGGGGTGCCACTATAGAACACTCCAGTCAAGTTTCCCCACTCGGATTCCGCAAGGGGTGGCCGCCATCTTGAATTTAAGGGATGAAATCACATATCTTGGTAAATACTGCTTGTACGTGAAAAATTACTATAACACAAATTATTAAGGAGGATGTATCCAACAACTTTTGTTTGGAAAATTTTTTGAAATTTCTTATCATTCAAAAGTTATAAATTCTCAAAAATGCGATGACTTGAATTAATTTGTTATAATAGTTTTTTTATACGGCTGAAATGCAATTGAAAGATTTTTTCGTTGGAGAGCAGCCAATTATATAATTGTTTCGAAACATATAGGAAAAAATCATTTTACCAACCAGTGGTCACAATCAGGATTCTAACCTGAACCTTTCCACTTTCGCGGCGGAATGAGCTTACAATACTCAATCGTGACAAGATTGCTAAACTAACATTCTCCATATATGCTTCAGAATCAATAGATTTTCACTACATGCGAGCGTCAATTCATATCTGCTAATTCAATAGCTATATGATATGAAGTGAATCCTCGAACCAGCGAGAGTCTAACATTCGAGGATTCACTTCATATCATATAGCTATTGAATTAGCAGATATGAATTGACGCTCGCATGTAGTGAAAATCTATTGATTCTGAAGCATATATGGAGAATGTTAGTTTAGCAATCTTGTCACGATTGAGTATTGTAAGCTCATTCCGCCGCGAAAGTGGAAAGGTTCAGGTTAGAATCCTGATTGTGACCACTGGTTGGTAAAATGATTTTTTCGTATATGTTTCGAAACAATTATATAATTGGCTGCTCTCCAACGAAAAATTCTTTTAATTTGTTATGTGCAAAATTTAAACATTTTCAGAAATATTGGCGCCGGTCGACTTTTGGTGCCTTCTATATTCGTACCAAGCAAGCAAAAAAAAAATGTTGTACACATGAATATTATAGAGAAACTCAAAAGCTACAACTTTTGTCATAACCATTTTTCGCCCCCGATTGACCGTTTTGTTGTAAAATCGAAAAAATCGTTTCCATCCCCAACAGTGTCATTTCTGAGAATTTATAAATTTGAATAATAAGAAATTAAAAAAAAAATTTCCAAACAAAAGTTGTTGGATACATCCTCCTTAACAATTTTTGTAATAGTAATTTTTCACGTACAAGCAGTATTTACCAAGATATATGATTTCATCCCTTAAATTCAAGATGGCAGCCACCGCTTGCGGAATCCAAGGGAGGAAACTTGGCTGGAGTGTTCTAGTGGGACCCCCTATCTACCATTCAAATTTCATCAAACTTCTAATTAACGCAATTTAAAAGTACTATTTCACTGGATTATATATACATAGTATTAAAGGGAGTCGTGGTAGATGTCTATCTGTCTGTACCGGCTAATCTCGTAAACTAGTGCACGGATTTGAATACGGTTTTCTTTGGGAAGGTTTAGGTCTTCGCCTGGGTGGGGGTGCAAATCGGACTGATGCCAAGTTGAATTGAAATCAAGTTTATGTCAAAAGCGGTGTAAAAAAAGAATATATTCAACAATAATAAAAATGGAACGGAACCGAGAAAATCGCAAAAAACCGTTTTTCGTGAACTTGAACCTCGAATATCTGGCAACGTGGAGGTGATCTCGTTCTCGATTTTAAATATTTTCTTCAGAACATCAAAATAAAGCGATTAAAAGATAAAAACGTATCTAATTACTTAGAATAGGAGTCATATTTAGGTCTAAAGTGACCGGACTATTGGGAACTGAAAGTAAACAACGACCCACATTAATATACGCTATAAACAACGAAGTCCCAACGATCTTGGCTATTGGCAAGGTCACCCCTTCAAATAACGTCCAGCCCTCCCAAAATGTTAATTTAATATTATGTTTATTACTCTTTACAAATTACAATGTAAGTTTCCATAAGTCGTTCCAACTCCCGCCGTCAATGGCCGGTACAGTTATCCAGAGAGACACCTGTCATCTACCGAGATTTCCGCCTTTTATATATTATTAATTATAGCTGATATTTTGTTGCTCTCGATAATATTACGTTGGCAATCCAAAATCAATCTGTGAGAAGCCAGACCGGAAAACTAGTTATTATTATTTTTCTAAATAGTATAAAAAACACTAAAATTTTCAGATAATAATCGGTACCTATGGCTTACTTGTCACATGGCTAGTAAAAGGACAAGGCGAGAGATAATTAGTCAGATGCAACGAAATGCGTTCGCATCGGCGGGCGATTCCTATGATCCTACTAGCTCGATCCGACGCCGCCATTATCAAAAACATGTAATAATATGGATTTTTTGGGACACTATATTTTCGGGTCCCCCGCAGTGCGGGGTTCAATACATTTCTAGTTCCACCACTGTAATTTATGTTTTTGTACAGGCAAACATATTTATGAAGGGGTAATAAGAGCAAAACGGCACAAGTGCAAGAACAGAAGTTTAGAGGAAATTATATTTTCTAAAAATCTGGAAACATGCTCAAATATCTTTTTTTGGACAGTTGCTAGAGAAATTACTTATAGCCCGGGAGTTAGCGTTGCATTTTAAGTACGCCAATCGATTGTTATTTATAAGTATATCTTAAGGTACCATTATATCAAATTTGGTGCTTTTATCCGCCAGGTATCGGTAATTTCACTAAGCCACCTCACTAAATAATCTTCACCTTTACTGCGTCAGCTGACGGCCTTTCCACCGCTACACACGCAGCTGATTGTTGTTTTCGTACTTTTAATTATGTAAACAATCACTTAGTAAAATTTCATCCGGCGTACTATTACTTTATTTTACGTGTTTTTTTACAAGTTCATGCGAGCAGCTGACGCACAATCCTCCCCTCCACGATGCAGCTGACGATTTTTTTTCAACTCACTATGATGTCAACTATTTTTATAAAAAAAGTTTCAGCCAGCGTGCTATTACTTAAATTTTTTTTACGACTTTCGCAGCCTCCCACACCCAGACCCACCGCTACTTGAGCAGCTGACGGTCGGTTCACTGATTAGTTGTACGAGATCAACTATCGATATCAAAATCAGCCGGCTTACTATGACTTTTTGATTTGCAACGCTGCCTCACAGACTATTATATAGTCAGTTAATGATATTTTGAAAATCATCACAACTTTGTTTTATTAACTTGAACCATTTTGCTTTAAAAAAATATGCTTAAACCCTTTTGTTTCTTACGCCTTCAATTTAAATAGGTACTACTCTACAAATGCATTATTTTTAGAAGAATGTTATTAGAAATTTTTTTGCGAAAACTAAAGTTAAGTACCTACGTCAATGTGATTGCTGAGTATTTTTATTTTTTACTTACCTGACTCAAATAAACACGTAAATGTTTTCTTTATACCAACAATTCACGGTAAAACAGTTTCAGAAGAAGTATTTTCAGCTACTGATTATTTTCATGAGTTTTCGCCAAGAGCATCTTGCATCTATTTATAATAACCAACTTACAGTCTATTTAAACATAGATTGACTGTTACATCTAATTAATACCAACACAAGAAAGACGAACGTATAAAAAATATTAGTAAAAGACATCAATAAAAGACAAGCTTTTATTGAAATGTACTAAAAAGGAAAAAATAATATTTAATAATTTAGGTTCATCTATACTAATATTATAAAGCTGAAGAGTTTGTTTGTTTGTTTGGTTGAACGCGCTAATTTCAGGAACTACTGGTTCGAATTGAAAAATTATTTTTGTGTTGGATAGTTCATTTATCGAGGAAGGCTATAGGCTATATAATATCACGCTACGACCAATAGGAGCGGAGCATCAATGAAAAATGTTGCAAAAACGGGAAAAATTATTCCTTTTGAGAGCTTCCGTTGCGTGCGCTGCGTAAACGGTTAAAGTTACGCAAAAATCATGTATGACGGAATTGCTCCCGGAAGGTTTATATATATAGCGAACGAGCGAAGCGAGTGAGTAATGTAATTCCTAAACCACGCAACGGATTTTCATGCGGTTTTCACCATTAGTTAGATATTTTTTCACGGAAGGTTTATATATATAGCGAACGAGCGAAGTGAGTGAGTAATGTAATTATAATATTCAAGCGAACGAGCGAAGCGAGTGAGTAGCGTATTTATAATATTCAAGCGAACGAGATAAGCGAGTGAGTAGTGTATTGCACCCGGGCTTTCTTAGCACCCGGACGAAGCTGGACGGGGCCGCTAGTAATTATTATAAAAGCGGGGGTTGCGACTAATAAACTATCGTAGAGGTTACAACCCACGCTTTTATAACAATTATGAACCTAAATTATTAAATATTATTTTTTCCTTTTTAGTACATTTCAATAAAAGCTTGTCTCTAAAAAGTTTTTTTTACTAATATTTTATATTGTTCATTTTAGTCTTTCAAAATTTTACCCCCCTTTGACACCCGTAGGGGCTGAATTTCGAAACATCCTTTCTTAGTGGATGCTTACGTCAGAAAAGGAACCAACTGTCCAAATTTCAAGTTTCTAGCTTCAGCGATTTGGCCTGGGCGTTAATTAGTCAAAAAAACCCTACATCCCCGTTTGAACCCCTTATGGGTTGAATTTATTTCTAAAAACGATTTATTCATGTATTGTCATTGGGAATACATATGTGTAAAAAAATTTCAAATCGATCGGATACGTGGAAGTCGATCAAAATTTACTTGCAAGTTTTGACCTAAACAAACAAACTAACATACAAACATTGCAAGTTAAATATAAAAGCTTGTAAAAATTCAGATTCTATCATTAGCGGTCAATGGGTATTTGATGTGCTGCTCGACTGAATATTCGTACGATATTAGTTATTTACCTAAACGTGCAATATAAAAATATTATGAACATAACGTCGCTGCTTTTCAATCAGTACTGGTCTGGTCGATCGCTTCGATTGAACGTGACGTGACGCTCGACATGCGTAACCGAATGAAAAAAACGAGGCTAATAGTTTCACTTTAAAATCATGTTTCTGTAAACGAAGTAACGGGTGTCCGATATGAACGCAGTTTTACTCCACACTAAACAATAACTTATGTAGGTATAAAAACCAGGGTTGTATTTTGAGTGATAAATAATTTTGTCAAAAGGGTACTTGCATAGAATTTTTCATCGCATGTTCAGGGTTTAGCAACTCAGAATGAAAAAAAAAAACGAAACCCTTATATATTAATTTTATAATAGGATCACTTTGTAGTTCGTCTGTCTACAACCCCATAGTCCTGTAAAAAAAGCAGGACTTAAATTTCCCAAATCCCCGTGAACTGGCCTTTACGGCGATCCATAGGGTTTGAGTGTCACGGGCTCTCAACTATAAACTCAATACAATAAAAAGAAAAAAATCACGTATTTTTACAAGCTTTTACTTAACTAGGTTTCCTGTCTCTCTTTCTCTCTCTCTCTCTCCGGGACAAATCCAAATCTGGCAATCGAATGTTCGACCATTTCCCGATATCCAATCATGCTGAAATTTTGCACACACCTTTGGTTCTGAAGACTACAATATAGTATATTTATTATTATGGTAGATCCAATATGGCGGTTACCACAAAATGACGATTTACCTTATTCTTTACAACCCCCTTGACATGGGTATCAAATTAAAGGGTATGACAAGTAGAATACAATTGTGTGACGTCATTCTAAATTCAATATGTCGGTCGACACAAAATGGCGAATTACCTATTTTTACAACTCCCTTGATATGGGTATCAAATGAAAGGGTATGACGAGTAGAATACAATAAGCAGTGTAACGATATTATAAATCCAAAATGGCGGCCGAAAGTTTTGGAAGACTAAAAAGAACAAAATAAAATATTGGTAAAAAAAAAACTTTTTAAAGACAAGCTCTTATTGAAATGGACTAAAAAGGAAAAAATAATTTTTAATAATTTAGGTTCATCATTATAAAAGCGTGGGTCGTGACTAATAAACTATCATAGAGTTTCCAACTCACTTTTATAATAATTATGAACCTAAATTATTAAAAATTATTTTTTCCATTTTAGTCCATTTCAATAAAAGCTTTAAAAAGTTTATTTTTACTAATATTTTTTTTTGATACTGACACTCATCAAAACCTATAGGGTACTGCCCGTTGACCTAGAATTTTGAAATTTTGCACAAAGGAAGCTCTCTTAGCACAAGTAAAGAAAAAAACTCCGAAAATCATTAATTTCTAATTTTATGTCGAATTATTACGTGACAAATTTAATATTTATTAAATTGTTATAACGGTACGGAACCCTTACGGCGCGAGTTCTTTTTTTTATCATGCAGTGCGAAAATATACGTCAATTTGAGGCAAACTCTAAAAGCTGAGAAGCACTGAATGATTCGTTGAAGCTCAAACATTTTTAGTTGCTGTGGTTTTAAATTATGTATGACGCCAGTAATAAGTTTAAAATATATCATTTATTTATTAGTCTGTCTCGAAGTTGAGGGATATACATATATTATATTTCGACAGCTTTTCTGGTTTTCTAATAATACATCGTTTTTGTTTGTTTTTGGTGTTCCGTACCTGAATTGGTAAAAATGGAGAACTTATTGAATCACCTCGGTGTCCGTCTGTGTGTTGTCTGTCACAGGCATTTTTCTCAGAGACCGTTTGAAATTTGGCATAGTAAGTGGTGACCCAATTACAGACGTGAAGTACGAAAAGTTGAATTTTGATTTTAGAAGAGCAGAAGGGGAGACAAAAACTAATTTTTAAATATAAAATAAAACTAAATTTAGAGAGAAAATATTGTTATCTCTTATTAAAGTAAAGAGTTAAATTGAATTAACGGTTTTTTTTTACTTTCATAATTACACGAAACGTTGAATATTTTCGTAACTCGAAAATCGACCATTTTAGACCCTACATATTGTGATATCGACCTGAAATGAAGCGAGAAATCCAAAAATTCAACAACATGGACTGTTCCATTTAAAATATGAAAGTTGAGTTGCGCCCAGACTAAATCGATAATGAAAAATATTTTACATGTTAACCACAAACCACATTGTAATAAAACTAATTACAACGAGAGCTGCCACACTCTGTCCATAAATTTTTTCGTTCAATACTGCACATCAGGGCCTGGCATTTACGTCTAGACCTAGTGATGTCAGATGTTGTGTAACCTTGAACACGTGCATGGTAGAATTTTATTGTTGTTTGTGTGGAATTAAGTATTATTTAATATTATTTAAATTTAAAAATATAAAAAATGTGATAAAAAAATAGTTCAAATGTAGCAAAACTAACGTAAGTAATGCCTGTATATAATTATTATTAATTTGTTTAAATTAAAACTATCTATAATATATATATGTATTGTGTATTTTATTCTTTGTTCTTTAAATCTTAAACAAACTTAACCTAAAATTCTCTTACCAACTAAACAAAAACAATCACCAATTACGTGAACGTAAGGGTGTAAACGGTTTTACCGAACATAGGGCAAATAACATTGAGAACATTTACTTGTGCAGTAGGCTATGGGCTATTAGATCTAATGTAAATATGTAGTAGGTAGATGCTGTTTTTTATTTAGCAGGTTCCGAGTTACTCAACCGTTGCTATGGAAATCCACTACATATTTGCATTAGGTATTATGGCCCATAGTCTACTACAAAATTGTAAATGTTTATAATGTTATTTTTCGTATGTTCGGTAAAATCGTTTACACACTGTATAATGTATATTATGCTGTTTTTATTTACATTTATAGTACCTAGCTAGGACATAGACGTAGCCTAGTTACAATTTTGTCCTATTACAGACTTTGTCATTTATATTGTGTATAGGTACTACTGCATTTCATTTTTTGCCTTTTGATTTAGAAATTTTAAACTGGAGGGTTTCGTAATCGATAGATGCACACAACCTGACAGGTGTCGAATCGTTCCGCCACTCTCAACAGGCCCGGAGTTAGAGACCCAGGGGCCCCTAGACACTTGACAGTTGGGGGGCCCTAAACTAAAAAAAATGTGAAAAGAATGAAAAAACTAACTAGAACATATTTAGACTTTTTTATAATTTCCATCCGCCTTGGCCGGGGCCCCCTCGGTGGCTGGGCGGCTGGGCCCCTAGGCCGGTGCCCTGTTGACCTAGACAGAAATCTGGGCCTGATTCTCAAACTCCTGGTACAGACAATGTTGTTATTTTAAAAGACACTCAAATTTTTTTCGACGGATTCAGAAGAAAGACCTCATTTCGAGCATTTTTCATTAAAGTACCAGACTAAAGTGATCTGTTTCTGAAATATCTCGAATCAAAGCTGTAGAAATAACAATTAATTTTATTTAGTTTTAATTTACATCCCAAGATTTATGCAACTTCCTGAAGCTGATTAGTTTTTGAGTTTTTTGCCATTAAAAGTCTAAAACTGATACGACTTTGGGTATTTTTTAAAATTTATCCGATAAACTTACCAGCAAATATTTCTTTTAATATGGAAATTTTCTATTTCTGCAACTTTGATCTATGATATTTCAGAAAGTATTCACTTAATCCTAGTACTTTATTAAATGAAAAATGCTCAAAATTAGGTCCTTCTTCTGAATCCGTCGAAAAAAATATAGGGTGTTCGTTAAATTAACAACGGTTCGACACCTATGTCCGGTTGTGTCTCAAATTTTTCGCCTTGTACCTGATCGTAGCGATGACATTTAACAGACAGCCTGTAAAGTAGTGTCATTAAACAAAACGGCAATTTAAAACTACCTAAACGTTAATTTATCCTTGACATCTGGCAACCACCGACTGAAGTATCAATTATCATAATATTATTCCTTTAATAAATGGAGTGTTTTTAATTTTCATTTTGTTCTCCTCAGAAAATGGAACGGGTAAATATAGTCGACCAATTCAAATGTAGCAAATGCAAGAAACATCTACGACCTGTAATATATCAGTGCAATCAGAGTCACATAACCTGCGGCGAATGCAGCGACGCCAAAAGCCAGTGTCCAAAATGCGAAGGTCAGTTCGTGCCAGTTCTGAGGATTGTGGGAACTTTAGCAAAATCATTATTGATCCCGTGTGCGTTCCAATCGAACGGATGTGTTAAAACATTCCAGTGGACTGAAGTTAAAGATCATGAAATTTTGTGTCAGTTCCGAACTTATGAATGTCCGGTGACTCCAAACGGAGGATGTAACTGGAGAAAGTTTCGTTATAAATTAAAAGAGCATTTCATACAAGCTCATAAAGGCTTATCGTTAATTGCCACTGACAATTCAATCCAAGTTGCAATAGATTTGACAGAACCGTATCACAAAGTGTTTCTTATTTCGATGTTAAATTGTAATTTTTTGTTACACTTAATACGAAAACCTGAAGAGGAATACACTGACGTTATTTTACAATTCGTAGGCGAGGAAGCCGTATCTCAGATATACTGTTTCGAAATCGAAATAAAAAAATCTGATGGAAAGACGGCTTTTAAATGCGAAAGTCTGGTCAATTCGGATTCGGTCGATATCACCCAAACGGTTAAAAAAGTCGGTATATTTGATTATAATTTCGTCGAAACCAATAACAACGAATGTATTTTAAAAATAAAAGAAAGTGGGCAGCCCGCCACACCTATTTTAGATTGTCCAATTTGTATGGAAAAGATGAAATCGCCCGTATTTATATGTTCAACGGGTCACAGTTTGTGTAGCGATTGCAGACTCAAGTTAACCAAATGTCCATCTTGTAGGGTAACTTTGGGTCACGCGAGAAATTATGCTTTGGAATCAATTTTGGGTGAACCGACGGCGGTGGATGAAAATACAGCGGTCGGTATTTTTGAAAGTGATTTATTTGTATCCAATACCGACCTTACAATTCACAAATGTCCCTTTGAAGACAGATTGGATTGTTGGTGGAGAGGAACTTTAAATGAAATGTTGGCGCATACGAGACGAGATCATCGCACTCTTTCAATGAGAAATGGAGAAAAGGGCCACAGAAATGATTACAATATAATCGACGTTTCTGGTAGACCATTTGTATATAGTCACGTACTGTCTGTGAATACTCTCTTCGTGACAGTGAAGTCTTATGACGAAAGCCGCTGGTACAAGTTCACTGTCGATTTTGACAGTGGACACTCTTACATGGGTAATTGTAGTAGTATCAGAGTAAGGTTAGATCTGGCTGTTGAAAACGGAAACATTGATCGCATGGTGGAAGATTCAGTTGTTGTTAAAGTACCCGGATGGGTTTTTAAATCGAATCACTGGCAATCCAAGGTCACTATCGAACTAAGGGTTTAAATTAGATTAGTACTTAGGTTGACCACCTTTCACTTAGGCGTAGGTAATCTTGAGTCATGAGTTTGACGAAATATAGTCGTCCGACATAAAAAACAGAACTCGTACTTGCGATTACGAAACGAATTAGAATTATTTTTATTATTGTGACAAAAGCATATATTTTTTTATAAAATTGAAGTAACCCGGAAAATTGACTGCATAACCCGCAGACTCAGGGTGAAACCCGGAAATTTGGTCACCCTAATAGTGATACAAATACAACCTGCAATTAGTAGAAAGTCAGTTTGTAGAAAAATGGATTAACAGATGGACAGTAAAGTAATTGTTATTATCTGGAAGAATATTTTTTCAAGGTTACCAGCGATAAAACGTCTCAAAATAATTAAATTTTAATAAAAATATTTTTGTAAAGTTTTAACAATTGGGATCCGTCAGATAGGTGGAGCTTCAAAAACATGGCGCAGACGGAGGGAAATTTCATATACGGGGTATACTTTTGCGTGTAATTTTATGATTTTCAAAGTGATAAGAAATGATAAATATAAGTGCAATTTGTGATTGGGCCGGTACGAATCCTAAACAAGGAATTTTGTTGAAGGAGAACAGATTCTCAAAGCCGGGCATATTATCAAATGTCGGAAATATAACGAGAAAAATGCATGCAAAATGAACTGTCAAAATTAGTAGTAATCTTTACGACATATTGCTTAAAAACATCAAAATTAAAAGAAAATCTCCACGAAATTAATCATCCGCGTTCAATGCGCTTTTAAGGCTGGGTTAGGTGAATAATGTAAACACATAACTGCAACATAATAAGTTATATTGTAATAAGTAGCTAAGTTACTAACCTCAAAATATTTGTATACGAAGTTAATCCTATAAATTTGTTAATCATCAGGGATTCAACTATTTTAGTGCAGTATGATAACAAGTACATCATATTATTACTATAAAATATTTTTTTAATTCATAAATACAGTTTTCAAACATTTCATTAGAAAATAATTCTCTGTAAAGTAAGTTTTACAAGGCAATAACTGACAGTGTTTATTGCCATGATATTAGAAAACGTCGCGAATTCCATTTTCGATAAACTTTTTGTTTATTTTACTTGTTTTATTTTTGTAATAAACAATTTCATGATTAATTTGCACTGTTAGCATGTAACATTTTCCCTCGTTTGAGTACAAGTTTCTGCCACCAGATGTCAGATGCTCATTTGACGGACCCCAATAGCGTTAAAAATATCGTCGTGTCAAACTCTGTCAGAGAATCCAGCTGCATTTTGGCCGGATGTGCAGATATCGTTGTAGATAAATTTTTTAAAGATAACCTCACAGATTCATTTATTATTCTCGCTTGAACGTTAACATATTATTGCCATACACGCTGTAAAATAGCTGTTTTACATGTAAAGTGATTTTTGACAGGCCGGTGTGCGGGAACGTATCTTTTGCACACTAGTGTGGGAAAGAGAGTCATTTCAATAGTGATTAAACCTACTGACAGCTACTCTCGGCCTACTATAAAAATAAAGTTGGCGACACAAAATTTAAACTGTCAACATTTTTTGAAAATATGAAAATGAAGTGAAAAGCAGCTATTTTATTATGGGTTTGGCAAAAAATACCATATATATCTCGTGCATAATATTAAATTACGACTCGTGTGACTGTTGAAACTCGCTATATCGCTCGTTTTAACATACTGTCACTACTCGTCAATAATATAGCTCATTACGCCACTAAATATGCAATCTACTATAATATTTTTGTATCTAAGTTTTAACCTTCAATTATACATTTTATACAATGACGAGATTTTTAAATTTAAGTATTCCATATTATTTATTTCCAACCATGACTCCTCTATTACAGGCCCCCAGTTCCCAGGTTCAAAAATTAAAAAATAATAAATTGAAAATATGAATTCGTACTAAGCCCAAATAATCCTAGATACCTAGCTGTTGATGACCTTAAAAAAAACAATATTTATTTGAAAAAACGAACTTTCAAAACCTGAACTGCCTGAACACATTTATCTTGATTTAATTTTAATTTACTTCATTGAATAAAAGTTCGTTTTTTATTATTTTGTATTAGTGATGTGCCGGATATCCGTATCTGATCCGTATCCGCGGATATCCGAGGAAAAAAAAAGATCCGTATCCGTTAGTTTTTTGGCGGATCTTTTACCTTATCAATTTTCAATTCATAGATAAAATTTTATATATATAGGTGATTAGGTAATAATGAAAAACAGTTAAATTCCATTCAGATTATTTTTTATTTTTTAATATCGTCGTCAATAACTTTTTCCCATAACAGATAGTCTCTTTCCAAAGGTCGATGTGCAATATTTAGTATTTACCGCCGCGTACTCTAAGAAAGTTAAGATCCGTATCCGTATTCGCGGATCTTGAGACCAAATATCCGTATTCAGATCCGTATCCGCGGATCTACATTTTTAACGATCCGGCACATCACTATTTTGTATACACATTTTTCCCTCATTTTTATCATACTTACATGTGTACTACTGTACGCGACCATTTTCAATATCCATTTACATGTGTACTACTATTACCTCTATTTCGCTCTGGTTAACGTGAACACACGTATGTCGTAACTATATACGGGAACCTTAATGATCCAGTAAGATACAAAAATAGTCGCTTTAGTTAATGGAAATAAGAGAAACAATCGCTTGGCTTCTTTTGAACACTCGGTCGATATTCGAATAGCAACTAGATTTACAAGCAGACATACACGTGGAATCAGACAAAAATTATTCTACATTTACAAATTGATCGAAAATACTAACATTTAAAAACAAACTAAGCGTTCAGTTATATACGAAATTATACGAAGAAATTGAGTAGAATTATTATTGTATCAATTTTCTGAAATTTAAAATATCAATTGAAGAATAATCATAGGCGTACGAAATTATTTTGAAAAAAATAAAACTTCATAAAAAAATCTTGTTTATTGACTTTTTTCAGCATAGAGAAACAGTTCCTCAGTGTGACTGTAACATGTATATTGTGCATCAGTTTACTAACGAGAAAACAATAGAGTTGCCCCAAGGCTCTATTCCAGGACATTCGATTAAAGTAAATCAAAACATTGGCGTTTTAATTATGATTATTGCTACCTTGTATTTTATAGCGCGAATGGCGAGGCGAATGTGTAGTCGATAAACTCGTCATTCACCTTGTCACTCGTCTCGCCGCTCGTAGCGCTCGCGTTGAAAGCGATTTTTCGGGACGAGTCAAAGGCTTGTAGCAACGAGGCGAACTCAATGTTTACACATTCGCACGAATGGCGAGTCGAACGCAAGGCGAATGGCGAAGAGAATGTGTGGTCGGTTGACTCGTCACTCGTAGCGCTCGCGTTGAAAGCGATCTTTCGGGACGAGTCAAAGGCTTGTAGCGACGACTTCAACGTGGCGAACTCAGTGTTTACACATTCGCTGTTCAGTTCGTAACGAGTGCGTTTACTTTTAACACGTGTTTTTTCGTATAGTTGAAAAATGGAGTGGAGTAATAGGCAAATACTAGAATTCTTTGAACTCTACCATGGTGAACGTGCTATTTGGAACCCGAAGCATCCAGTTTGAACACTCGACGCGTTGTGACGAGGCGAAACACGGGCGCCAATGTGTAAACGGTCACTCGCGTTGTGGGGACCAACGTGCGAATGCCACTCGCGAATGTCGGCGAGTGACGAGGCGAAACATGAGTTGTTCATCAGTAGAAAACAACAAGGAAGTTGCAATTCAAATTCAAATTATTTATTTCCTCAGTGAAAAAAATATACAAAATAAACAAATGTTTTACAAAAATTAGAGGATTTCCTGCCCAACTTGGAAGACCAGTGCTAGGGCAGGAGTCCAAGAATGTTAAAAAACACTAGATTTACTCCAGGACTCTATTTTTGACTCCATAATTTTGCTCAACAGTAAAACAGAACAATTGGTATTTTAACGTGAAACATAACTGTCTTTTACAGTTGTCCGTCAGTAGACAAACATTTGCAAAGCTTCGTTTTCGGTCTAGTAATTTTTTTATGCGGCTACTGGCCAGACGTCAGGCCATTCACATTAAAAAAAATGTGCGTCGTCGTGAGACGCCTGGCAGATGTGAAACATTTTCATAGCTATCCCCCTGCGAAGACAATTAATGAAAGAATTTTTAGAATCGGTTCAGTAGTTCCACAGATAAGAATTTATGATTTATAACCCCCCGCCCCGCGAGAAATTCTCGTCCTGTGAAAGTATTGAAACAGCAATACACAGATATTTACACACACACACACGTAACATAGCGGCTGTATAATTGTTCAGGAAGACGGGAAGTGACGACGTGTATTCTAAACGACGTTCCATTTAAACGATTTTACACCCGTGCCTAAAGATGTTTCACATCAAAAAAAATTTTTTCATTACACAGTGTCGACAGTAAAAGAGAATATTTGGTACCTACGTACAATCGCGTTGATCGCTAACTCTAAATAACACTGCGAATAGATTGGTACGCCTATGACTGAAAACTGTATATCTATTGTGTTGGCACCATTTGCTTTTTCAGTCGACTGGCGATGTCTTCACGTCAGTCGTCTTTGAACTGTCACATTTATTGAACACAGTGAAAGTGCCTTTTGCGGTTTGTTCCTCAAAATTCTTTTAGTTTTTACAAATAAACCTTACTTTTATTTAATCAGTGGTTGACGAAGAACATTTTTGATTATCAAAAAGCAAGTGTGTCTTGGATCAGTGCCTTTTTGGGAAGATTTCTGCACAATTTGAAGAGCGCAATTTTTCGGTTTAATTTGTACTTTCGAAATTTGGAAATGACTGATTTATCGGAAAAGGTAAGTTCGAAAAATTGATTTATGAATTTTGTATTTTATTTGAAAAATGTAACACTGACTGCAATGTCTGTATTTACGCTAATTAATTTTTGGTAAAAAATTGTAATTATTTCTCTTAAAGTTGAACGTATACCTTTTTACCTGATATGTTATAAAATATAAGTAAAAATGTAAAAAAAAACTCGATTGTAACGGATGTGGGTGGACACTTGCATCGAAATGGAACGTTGACATTTCACATTATGACGTCACCGTGTCTCATCGGGCAACTGTCATTACTTAAATTATTGTTTTCTTGATCACCGACTTTTAATTTCGTTTTTTTCACAACGACAATGAGTACCTAAGGTGGAACCTTAATTATATATACGCCAAAATACCAACCTTTTAGATTTTAGTTTTTATTCAAAATTTAGGAGGTTCTGGAACCTCCTAAATTTTTTATTTAATATCACTTTGAAGGATCTTAATCACCATGATGTCATTACCAAAAAATTATTGTCTAAAGGCACTATATACAGAGACTAAGTCAAATTTAGGTATATATTTTTTATTCGAATTTTCTGATTGATGAAAAGTTCTGTGGAAACATTTCCAAAATATTTTTTTTCACGTAAAACTGCTTTTTGTTGCAAATTTTCAGTATAAATCATCTTTTGAACTTTCCACTATTAAGAAAAACTACATTAATAATTAGAAACAAAAATGTACACAATCGGGATTACGTGATTTTAGTTAAAAATTAGTTGTTAAGAAGAAGCAGTCCCCCCCCCGGAAAATGACCGAAAGTTATCAAGATGATAATTTACTGGAAATATATTACATTATACTAAGTGATTTGCTTTATGCATGCATATTATTTTGCCTCCCCCCACAGAAAATTTTCTAGCGGCGCCCATGTTTATTCTATAATAAATAGAAATAAAATTCATGAAATAGAATTTTAATGAAAATGAAAATAAAACGGTGGTCTGGTACCTTTACTTGACTAAAACTCAATCTTAAACGTCCCCCTCTAAGATAAAGAATCATGGGTTCATTTCTCTAAAATTTTTGAAAAAGTGGCCTGTAATCGAGATAATAACAGTGCGAATAAAGTATGTTATAGCATAAAGTTCAAAAACGGCCGTTTAGCACATTATTTTGCTTTTTCATCAAACTAAAAACAACTTTTTAACAAAAAATAAATCTTCTTCAAAAAAGCCACTAGAAAAATAATAAAATTTTAAGAGCTGCGCCAATTTAATAAAATATGAAGTCGGTTAAAAAGTAGATTACTATATCTACTATACTTTTTAACCGACTTCATATTTTATTAAATTGGCACAGACCTCAAAATTTTATTATTTTCATCTTTTTAGTGGCTTTTTTGAAGGAGTTTTTTTTTAGTTAAAAAGTTTTTTATTTTTTACTTTTTGGTAGCTTTACAATACGTACTTTGCACGTTCTGTCTTGATATTTGACATTTACCTTAGCGGTGTCACATCCCGTTACTCACTTTTTTATAAATCAGACGAACTACTGAACCGATTTAAGTAAAATTTATATGGGAACAATCCGAAGGTATGCCTTTATAAATAAAACAATAATCATCAAAATCGGTTCACAAATGCAGGAGAAAATCGCGTAACCATACACACATAAAAAAAAAATACAGTCGAACTGAAAACCTCTTCCTTTTTTTAAGTCTGTTAAAAAATGCCCAGAAGACTTTCTGAACACAACTCTAAAAGTACATTCAAAAAATTGTTTGGTTAATTATTAGGTAACCTTTTATACCTACCTATGTATATCTGATTCACTAATGCTCGATGTTCTGGTACGACTTCGAAAGTTGAATTCATTCTGTATTCAGAATAAACCCATCTTAATATAGGTATTATTTACGGAAAATTAGGGTCCAATTTTAATCATTGGAAACTATTCGGCTATACGGAATATTAGAAATTTTGACCCGCGTATAAAAAAACATCTAAAAAATAAAATTTGTATCTACGTCCTAAGCATTTTCATTATTAAATGGCGTTTTTTGGGACAGAGTCAACTTATTACCATTTTAGAAAATAGCGATAAGTCTTACACACATAGACTCCGCTTAAAGGTAGTTGTGCTACAATAACATCCAAAAGTTTCGTTCATAATACGCTGTAAAACAATAAATAAGTATAGTGTTAAATGTAAAAAAATTTTGTTAGAGATTGTACCTAAACTGTTGTTCACATAGCAACACATATTTCACTTAGTTTGTTCGCTTGGATTATATAAAAATGTCAATCTTTTCTCATAAATGGTTGAACTTTGCGTTATTATATCTCAACAATAAAAAGGTCAATAATTTTTGGATTTTCTTTTTTGAACTCAGAACAAAAACATCAATGAACAGTTAGTTTTTTGAAAATTTCTGACTGTTACTTTTTTTTTAAATTAAAAAACTTGTCAAAAACACAACCTTTCCTATGCTCTCCGTGTTAATTATCCGAACTTTAATTAAGTTTATCTCGAGTTAGAGATGGTCAATTAACTTCAAATTTTAATGGTTTTTGTATTATAGTATCCTTAATGAGTAGATGAAAATTTAGAATTTTCTGACACTATGCCCATAGCACAACTACCTTAAGCGAAAATTAACTCATTAGTCATTACGCAGTTGACCTAAAAAAAATCCAGGAAGCTTGTTATCTGGACGGATTTTGAGTTATGAAGATTTAAGAAAATCTCTCGAAACGTAAGCAATAAATGCGAATTTTAAACATCACTGGTGCTGTTCAATCTGTGATCCTTACGCAAAAACAAAATTTTCGTCTAAAATTCACCTAAAAATCACTTATTAATTTAACTCGGGAATTTTGTGATAATACTTAATGTAAACATATGTAAACTTTATTTTAGGGAGCAGGACTCAATAAAAACTCTAGAATTTTTAATTAGTTTATGTTGAATATTTCGTCTGCAATTGAGACTTCTTCAGCAACTACAAGTAATATAAATAAATAAATCATTAATTATTTATTTATATTACTTGTAGTTGCTGAAGAAGTCTCAATTGCAGACGAAACGTTCAACATAAACTAATTAAAAATTCTAGAGTTTTTATTGAGACCTTCTCCCTAAAATAAAGTTTACATATATTTGAAAAAATGGACATGAATGGTGATTTAATAATACTTAATGTAGGTAAACTTTCAATGAATATTTTTGAATAAGGAAAACCATAATTTGGTATCGCTTCTCGAATTAGTAGAAAAACGGTTACGTCACCAAATATTTTGTATTCAGATAAATTAATCAGGTAAAATGGATAACAACAATTGTGAGAAGAAAATAATTGCACAACATTTTGTTGTTGGATTATTAACTGACTCATCTGTTTGTGAACCTACGCGTATTACGTAATATTTTGTAAGCTCGGCTTTATAAGTGAAACCACAACACTTTTTTAAAGCATTCTGGCAACATAGCATGAAAAGACTACAACAATTTGATAAAACAATACTATGATTGGTTCATTACCATTTCACTATAGTGTGAAGTTATCAATTGTTGATAACCATCGTTATCAAGTGGGATTTAGATAATTTTGAAAAGGTAAGAATTTATTGATGCACTGTTCGATTTTATATTAATGTCTACCAGGGCCTTAGCTGGGGGATATAGAGGGGCAATGTCCTATCTTAAAAATAACCAACAATCAACATACAGTGCAATATTCCACCTTTTGTAATTTTTACCTGCCTTTTGCACCCTACATCAAATTTCTGATGCCCTACTTAAAATTTAGTTCTAGCTACGACCCTGATATCCACACGTGGTATGTTTCGAGTTTGAGTATCGAAAATTTTATCAGAATAAATTTCCTATCGACCAGAGCTGAGATAATAATTATAATAATTTGAAATTGCCAGACTATACACAGCCGGGACCAAGTATGTATTATCTGAGCTTTATAAAATTATTTTACAAGCACTTCATAACGCCTGATAAGCAATAAAAAATATTAATAATGGACACGAAATAATATGAAAACATATTTGGACATATATTTTGATAGTAAATAAAACATTTCACCTCAAGATAACAATTACGATCGCGCATAAATATGTACAAATCAAACGATGTAGCTGTACAAATGTAATAACACAATGTGCAAACTCATAGCTCGGATCATGAAACCAAATCAAATAATTCGGTTTCCAAAAATAACCCCTTGAAAGTTTTTCGTTTCTTTTGCAGAAAAAAGAAATGGATTCAAACGAAATAGCTGACTACTTCAAATGCACCAAATGTGGTAAATATCTGAAGCCTCCAATAGCCCAGTGTGTTCAAGGTCACATTACGTGCAACGAATGCAACAATAGTCGAGACAAGTGTCCTCAATGCGATGCTCAATACTCCCCAGTTCTAAGAATCCTAGGACAGATAGCGAACAGTGTACAATTCCAGTGTCCTTTCCAGACGAGCGGCTGTAAGAAAAATCTCAAGTGGAATGAAATTGGAATTCACGAAGCCGACTGTGATTATCGCATCCATAATTGTCCTCAGGAAGGATGCGTTTGGAAAGGACCTAACAACAAACTTAGAGAACATTTTCTGGATGATCACAAATCATTATCCCTGGTAGCTCCTGGTAACACGGCACATTTCGCATCCGGTAACACAGTTTATTTCGATGTTGATTTATCAACTTCATACCATAAAATCCTTCTTGTCGTTGCACTTCACTGCAATTTCTTCCTGCATTTGATCCGAACTGAGAAAGCTTCTTACACAACTGTGATCTTGCAATTGGTTGGAACAAAAAAACGTTCTGAAAAATATTACTTTGCACTCGAAATTCAGACTTCTGATAGTAAACCAACATTTAAAGTTGAAGGTCCGGTTGAATCTAACAGTTTTGACGGTTTTAAAACAACAAAAAAAGTCGGTTTGTTTGACAGTGTTTTCAAAAATAGCAGAAATAGATGCAAACTTGTATTGAATAAAAAACTTTTTGAATGTCCTGTGTGTTTGGAAACAAGATCGTCACCGATCTATATTTGTTTTAATGGCCACAGTCTTTGCAGTGACTGTAAGATAAAATTAACTGAATGTCCGTCGTGTAAAGTGACTTTGGGTAATGCGAGAAATTACGCTTTGGAAAGAATACTATCTGATCAAGTCGATGAAGTCGCAGACTCCAAAGCTGCCATTTATCAGTGTCCATTTGAATCGACGGAATGTGCGTGGACTGGAACCGTAAACGAAATCGTCCCGCATGTAAAACAAACACATTTCAACCGCGTTGTGAGGAACGGCGGTTCGGCGAAGTTGTACGATTATCCAAAGGTTCTGATTGATGCGTCCGGAAAACCATTTGTGTATGAAGAAACCACTCGCGGAGATTTCACCTACGCGATGGTTCAATCGTATGACGCCAGTCAAAGGTATCGTTATACAGCTGAATTTCCGGACGGTTGTATTTATATGGGAAAATGTACGGATGGTTTGGTACCATTAGAACAATTGATAGACAGTGGAATTTCTGGTATGTCCAGGAGAAACAGAAGCGATGATGAACGAACTGCCAAGATATTTATTGAACCAATACAATTAGATTAACTGAACGTAATGGATTTTGGGTTATTATGTGAAAAGTTCGATTGAAAGACTGAACAAAAATGGTGACAAGACTGATAAAATCTTAGTTGAGCCAATAACAAAGTAGATATTAATTAATGGCTGACAATATGAACAGTTGAAATAAACGGTTTATTTGAAAGGAGTGAACGATTTCACCAATCATTAAATGATTTTTCAATACATTTACGAATTGTTTGGAACAACGAAATAGCTAATGCTTGAAATTCTTTAAACTATTATTGGATCAATAAAAGATGATAATTAAATGTATTTGAATGTAACGGGTACTAGAAATGTAAGAATAGTTTGATATTACTAAAAACTTTTAATGTCAAGCAAGAAACATAGAAGTGACAAAAATTTATATATTTCGTGGTATGAAAAGTTTTAATGAAAGTAGATCCGTCTAAAAATATAATTTAATTTTAAAGCGCTTAAAAATGAGCAGAAGTGTTTTATTCCGTTTCAAATTTTTGATTTATTTTCAAACATAATTTCGAACAATATCTTTAATGTGATGACCTTCTAAAAATTGCTTCTTTCTGGATACCAACTATTGAAAATTAATTGGATAGTGTTTTCTTCAAATGTAACTGTTCAGTTTTTATAATCAATTTGTTCTTTTCGATCTCGAATTACCCAAACAACTTTAATTTTGACTAAATTCTTCAAAGATTAAATGCCAACAAAACAAAATATAGTAAATAATTTATTTGTGTTTTCATGAGCAACTATTATTTCGCCAAGAATTATTTGTCGGGTATTGTTAATGACAAACGTTTTTTATATTTTTGAACATTTGCATTTTAAAATAACGTTTCTTGTATAAATAAAAAATCGGCCAAGCATAACATTAAATTCTTAAAATCAATTAATCCAGTTCTTAAAGTCGGAGATTGAAGTAGATTTTATGTTGACACATTCTTGCCAAGTTACAATTATTTTAAACAACAATAATAATTATACTAGTCCATGTATATATAATTAGCTTTGATTGGTACATGTACTTGACCCAGGGCTTTTTGTGTAAAAAATAATCCAATCGCTTGGCATTATTAAACTAATGACGTCATTGGTCCACTTCGACACTGACAACTCTGGGACAAGATATCGTATCATATGTATATTGTATATTATTAGTTTATTTTATTGTATTTGATTTTTGTAAATTTTATATACCTATAAGTTTTGGAACATTTATATAATAATTGATAAATAATTATATAATGCAATTTGGCTTATTAGCGTTACGATCTCTTGTAAATATTATAATATGTAAATTTTGTTGTATTTTCGACTATTTAATTCCAAATAAAGGAATGTACTTATTAAACTTATTACAATGAAAATTTGTCTTTTTTATTATCTATTTTCCTCAAATTTGCCAACATTTTCCTGTTTTGATTCGTTTTAAAAACAGTTCAAAAAGTTCAGCAGAATATTTACAAAGATATATAGTATACACGATAGATTATAAATATCTGGGTGACCAAGCTTTGCTCGGATGAGTTCAAAAAAATAGTACTTAATATGCTGTGAAATATTGATATTGTATTATTTTCTCATTCTGTAAATTTCATCAAAATCGTTATTTGTTTTTGAGAAAAAAAGGTCTAGGTAAGATTATACGTCATACTACATTTTTAACAATAATTAAAAAAAAAAAAAACTGCTGAACCGATTTTTATAAAATTTATGTCGGATCAAAATGACGTTAACACGCCTCGATTGACACCCTTACGAAGTCTATATAATTTTTTATTCGCGAGATATTGTGTAAAATCTACTTTTTTGGAGTCTATTTAGTTAAGAAAAAAGAACGGCTGAACCGATTTTGAAAATATTTCTTTCAGATCATATTTACGTTAATACACGTCGATTGGCACCCTAACGTAGTCGATATCATTTTTCATTCTCGAGATTTCGTCTTAAAAAAGAAATGGACACATACGTACGTTCGTACGCACGTACATACGTACACACACACACACACAGACATCTTTCTAAAAATAGTGTAGTGACCTTGAAACATAAAAATTTATTATACATTTTGATTTTGATTTTCGGACCCATTACAATAACTTCCAATGGGAAGTTAATAATATGGTAACCGGCGCGCGTATAGAATGCAGTGATTTTTTTAGAACATAATTTGTACATAATTAATAACGAGTTAGTGTTAGTTAAGAGATCTCCAATAATATTAATTTAAAATATAGATTGTCAAAACTATTATCGATTTATTTCACATAGTTTATAATGGAATATGAACTGACTTCACCTGTGACGTCAGACGTATCTGTGATTTGTGACTAGTGATTGGATGGAAATTCCAACAAAAACAATAGACAAGCGACAGCTATAGAATCAGCTGTGTGGGTGATTCATAGTAAGTCAGTACTCCTACGTAATCACAGTGAGTTTGATGTTACAGAATTTCACAATAATATGAAAACGAGAGTATAGCTTTTCTGTTGTACCACACACAAGAAATAAAAAAACGTACTGGAATGATTTTTGCGTTAAATATGTGATCGTTTATATAAACGGGTTATTGTGCTTTAATACTCAGTGTCTGAAATAGAACCGTGCTAGTAACATAATCATTTTGAATTCATATTTAAAATTTAGTATGAATTAATTATCTTTCCTTGGCAGTTGAAAGAACATGGTTAAATATTCGTAGTGAGTTTAAATATTAATATTTAAATAAATATTTAAATATTAATAACAAACACTTGGATAAATAATTTAATTGTACCTACTCTACGCACGTTTTGGATAACCATCGTGAGGAGCATAAACGTACATAAATAATTTTAAAATTATGGTGAGCGATGAATGATGATATAAAATTAATTATTTAGTTAAACCGGTATACTGATAATGAATTTATTAATTCAAAAATAGGCTATAGGGAACGAGCCTCTAGACTGTCACGCCAACTGGTGATAGAAAGTGTAAACTTATGGGCAAAAATATTAACCTGTAGTATGTGATTAATTGTTTATTTACTTTTATTGAAATAAATTTTGAAATTATTCACGATGTCTTTATCAATAAAATCATCGCAGAGAGCGGCATATAAATTTACCTGTGAAATTTTATCGTTTTCCGTTAACTACTATTGGTGTCTCGTGGAAAGATGACAAGCGTATGAAATGGATAAATGCAGTAAAAAATTATGTGTAAGTAATGAATAATTATAATAAATAATTAATATTTCTGTTAAAACAGTAGGTATAGAAAAGATCTGTTGAATTTTAGTTAATATGAAGTAGAGAAAAATCAATAAATAAATATAAATTTAATTACATAAATCTAACCTTTAACTTTTTCTATTTCAGCAAAAATCCGAAAGACTAGGACCCTACTATAAATACAAGAATTTGTAGTGCTCATTTTATAAATAATACAAAATCTGAGCATCCACTTCATCCATCGTATATTCCTTCTATTCATTCAATATTCATAGACAAGAATAAACTTTGGGAATATGATTCTGTTCTGGTAAGTACGTATATTATAAAAATGTAGTTAATAATTGTTAAATAGTTTTTCAGATCGAATACCACAGTCGGCGTACATCAGCAAACATTAAAATTTACAGTCATGTCAATAAACCAAACCGTATGGAGTGTCATTTACACAAAATTTGAATAAAAAACAAAGTGTTGGCAGGTGAAATATTATCGAGTTCAAGCATACAAAAATACGATAAATATATAATATTATAATGTGTGAACGAAGTTGTAAGTAAAAAAATCACAAACTGAAACGTTCGTACGTATAATTATAAAATAATTAGAAATAGACAAGGTCGGTCATAATATATTATTCCATATTACAGAATGTGCAATTTTTGATATTGTTGTAATTGACGTTGAGATGGTTTGACGTTGAGATGGTTTACCCCATTCCTGGCTACGACTAGTTTTAGAAGACGCTGTGAATTGACATCATGAACAACAGCACAAATGTGTTTACATTTACCGGCTAATCCAGCTTTACAGCTACAGTCAGTCTGACTTACGTTGCGATTGTCATCTAGCTAAAAAATAAGAAATAAATTGAATTGTAAACAGAATTTTTTTTTTATATTTAATTTAAGTTTTAATTTTGTACAAAAAAGAGTAAGAATAAAAAATAAATTAAAACTTACAATCATTTTAACATTATATGCTTTTGACACACTGGTCTGGGCAACAACATTAACGGTAATGGTTATAAGACCATTTACTGATTTTTTTTCGACCACATCAAAAACATGCCCAGATTCATATAATTTTTTACCTTTTATGTCGTTTTGACCTTGAATACGCGTATTAGTTATTGGTTGAAAACCATATTTTATTATTTTTTCCATTAATTATTTATTAAAAAATACACAAGCTGTCAAGCTGTTGTTATATTTTTGCCCGTTTCTTGCTTTAATTAAACACCAGGGCGCAGCACTTTCGGCAAAAGTGCTGCCTCTATAGTTACTGCTCGGTCCCTATAAGCCGTTCAATAAATTACAGTTGACATTTATTAACAGTGAAGTAGTCAACACTATAGAAACAATTGTTTTGCCATATCTACCCACAATAAAATAGCTACTTTACATACGTGTATGTATGCATGGAATGGGTCAGTTAACAGACAGGTGTGTTGAAAGTGGTTTCAAAACACACTAGTGTGGAAAATAAACAGTTTACATAGTGATTTATGTTTATTCGCTCTATTCGCCCGCTATTACCTACTCACGGCCTGCTATAAATCTGAAGTTGGCGACGCAAATTAACTGTCAAAATTTTTTTAAAATACTGTAAATGAAGTGAAAAGTAGCAATTTTATAGTGGGTATGGCAAAAAATACCATATATATATCTCGTACGTAGTGATATCATGACTCGTGAAATCGCTCGTTTTAACATACTGTCACCACTCGTCAGTATTATACCTCATTACGCATCTAGATATACAAATTACTATTATTAAAAATATTTATGCATCCCTGGCTTTTGATATCTGTCGATATATTATTATAATTTTTTTTAAATTATTAATTAAGCTGTAGGGCATGCAAGCTTCTGGATACGACGTGTTTGATGATTGTGTATAAGTTCATAATATCCTGAGTGAAATTATTAAGAGCGAAAAAAAGTATATTCTCAATCTAAGTAATGTAAGATTATAAGATAGCTTCATAATTATTGTGAAAGCTCAGAGTGAACGCAACATGTGAGGTACAATTTTTAAATCATAAATGTTATCGAGCGTCTATAATCTACAATATCTCTCTAACGGCAGCTCAGTTTGTAATTTCGTTTTTTTTTTCGAGGTGAGAGAAAGCGTTTCCAGGAATAATTTTTTGTCTGTCTGTGAAAATATCACCCGAAACCGGTCGGACCGATTTTAATGCAAATTTGTACACTATGAATGAATACTGCACTTTTTACCCAACTACGCTCAGGTTATGGCAGGGTTGTCAAAACCGACATTAACATAATATTATAAGTCAAGTAAATGCGCGGAGAAAAGTTGACAGGAAAGTGGACACGAAAATATTACAAAAACATATCCCAGTTGAAATATCTTTCGACATCAAATGACACCCTAAATTAACTATAACAATTAGCACAATAAGTCCTAGAGACTGCAGTACTCCCGGCGACTGAACGGCTCCCAAAGCAAAAAAAAACTAACCATAGTGAAATTTTTTTTTCTTTTCAGAAAATGGAGAAAGGTTCTTTGGATATCGCCGACTACCTCAAATGCAACAAATGCAAAAAAATATTGGTTCCACCAATTTTTCAGTGCATCCAAGGTCACTTGATTTGCAATGCATGCAGCAGTAGTGAGAACCGATGTCCCGAATGCAACGATCCCTACATGCCAGTTTTGAGGATGATCGGAAAACTTGCCAGTACATTGGAATATCCATGTTCATTTCAACCAAAAGGCTGCACCAAAAACCTCAAATGGAATGAAATAGACAGTCATGAAACAGACTGTGAGTATGGTCACTATCACTGTCCTGAAGAATGTTGCAGTTGGAAAGGACCCAACCACAAACTGCACAAACATTTTCTAGAAAAACATAAACAGTTAACGCTTACATCAGTTAATGACGCCGTATTTTTGAACATGGATCTAACAGCTTTTTATCACAAAATATTCATTTTTACGGCCTTTAATTGCACATTTTTGTTACATTTAATTCGAGCTGCCAAAGCATCATACACAATCGTAGTTTTACAGTTTGTCGGAACTGAAAGATATTCCGAACGATTCTATTACGAATTAGAAATCCAATCTCCAGACGGCAAACAAATTCTTAAATTCGAAACACCACTTGAATCGAATCATAATAATGTCATCCATTCTGAAAATAAAGTTGGTCTATTCGATTATCTCTTTGAAAATACCGAAAACAAGTGCAAACTTCAACTGAAAGAAGCAATTCAACGGTTTGAAATAAAAATTATAGAATGTCCAGTTTGTAGTCTAAAAATGACATCATCGGTTTATGTTTGTTCAAATGGACATAGTTTCTGCGCCGATTGCAGAAGCAAGTTGATCATGTGCCCTTCATGTAAGGATATTTTGAGAGACGCCAGGAACTCTGCCCTCGAAGCGATTATATCAGAACCAGATGACGTAACTTTAACCATAAATGATATAATCAAAGAAGAACCTGTTGGCAGTTTCTCAATATATGAGTGCCCTATTTCTTATTGTTCATGGAAAGGGCAGTTCGATGAAATTGTTTTGCATACTGAATGTGAACATTCGGAAAGATATATTGTCAACAATTCGAGTTGTACATTTTTTCAGTTTTCACAAGTTGTTGTTAATGTGGGCGGTAAACCATTTTTGATTGAAGACGATTGGCAAAATGATTGTTCTTTCGTAATAGTAAGATCGTACGATAATAAACACAATTATAAATATACAATTGAGTTTACGAATAGTGATGATAATGAGGAAAACTATGGTTACGATTTACTTGAGTTCACTTGTAGCGGGAAATGTGTTGGAAGAGGAATACCATCTGACGTTGTGATTGATAGAGGGTGTCCTGGTGTGGCGAGTAGAAGGTTGAGAGAACGTGACTTGAAAGGGAAAATTACTATAGAAGAAACCCATTCAATGGATGAGTTAATTCGTTTTATTGTTAACGATGTACCGGCAGAATCGACTTCATAATGTAATTCATGTAAGATTATTGGCAGAAATGCAATAATTGATTGATGAATGTTTTGTTGTTTTGGTAAACCGTTTTTCCAGAAGATTCTAGTAGCTGACAAACTTGAGGATTAGGTAAAAAATTGTAAAATGATCATAAAAAAACTGAAGAATGTTCAAAATTAACAGTTACATTAAATTGTGATGGTGTAACAGTATAGTTTTATCAAGGAGAAACAGATGATTATTGAATTGAATGATAAAACGATAACAAAATTAGATTATATTTTTCTGGTGATTTTGTTGTGTTGCTAAGGCTGCTCAATTGATGGCAATTATTTCAAAATAATACATAAATAGACGGAGCGTTTCTGCTGACTCAGCAGAAAATTCTCCGTTTGTTTTCATCCATATTAGGTTCTATTAACAACTAATTGTATCATTTTTGGTTGTTGAAATTAAATTTGAAATGACGGATTAGTCATTAAGATTTTAAAAGGTAGCCTCTGTAAAATGAGTTTTCTTTGGAAGTACCTTTAAACAGTCATTAACTCTGTTCCAAAATTGCCAACTTCGATAAGAAAATACGAATACAAAATGTTATTATTGTTGGAATAATAGAATCCTTAGAAACATTTATAGCATTTTGAAAGCTTTAAAGAATAGTTGCGTATTTCCTCTTATAGAGATATTTGCCAGATAAAATTATATTCTGATAACAATTCATAGTTTTGCTTTAGCAGCAGGCAGATAACATCAATTATGTAAATATTATCATCAAGAATGTGTATTGTTTAACCAGATATTGAAATATATTGAGGACGCATTTTTTTCTAGATAATGTCACGGTCAAAGCTTCGTCCATGCCGTAAAGTGTAGACCTATAAGTAAATGTTTTACGGCCCACGAAGATTTTATTTAATCTAAAATATCCAACACCTGACGTTTAATCGCTAAAATATGTCAGATGTTATGTTGATAAATTGTAAGGTTCTTGAGAGGTGCAAATGTACCCTTGCACTCCTCTGATTACGGCTCTGATTAATACAAGTTTTGTTCAACTACCGCAAGAAATATGTCATTTCGTGGCTCTGCTGAGCGTGGGCGAAATAATGGGTGACCTGATTGATTGCGTAAACGTTCCCCGTAATGAGCGTGGGCGAAATGCTATTTCGCCCACTCTCTACGTCAACAGTCAGGGAATTCATTATTTCGCCCACCCTCAGTAGAGCCACGAAATTACATATTTCATGCGGGTGTTGAACAAAATGTATTACAGATGGAAATCTCGTAGGAAATACTAAAAATTAAATGAATTATTTTTCCAAATTTTTGATATGTCAGTTAAATCCATATAAATATCATAGATAGAATAGGGACGCCTTCAAGCCACCCAAAAAAGTGTGGATGCAAAAGATAGAGATGGAGAATAGAGCAGTTCTTGTATCTTTTTCTATCACAAATACATAACCATGTTTACAGATGGAAATTAACAATACCTACTATAAATTTTTAAATTCACAAATCCGTCAGAAGACAAGGAAAAGAGAACTGTTTCGTTTTTTATCTCACTTTTCCAAGGTAACACTGTCAATTACAGTTGTGCCTATGTCTCGTCTACTTTGTCTATGATATCTCTATGGTTAAATCACCATTTGAAAGTATTTTACAAAATCCGTCGGATATTTTTTATTTAAAAAAATTTAATTTTCTTTAATTTATTTTTTTTATGTGATAATAATTTTAAAAGGCCATTTTTCCATTTATATTTCAATGTTTTATATTTATACTGTAATTAAAGTGGAAGAAGTGGCCTTAAAACTTTTAAAAATCTGTGATAATAAGATAGTTTTAAGCCAAATTATTTATTTATGATAAGTATATATTTATTTTTTTCTGCGAAAATAAAATGACATTTTGAAAGTTATGTATTGTTTTTTTTTTCTTTTTTTCAGTTTGATTTGTAGGTATGACCGTATGGTCCTTTATTTCTTTATCTAATTTAAATTTTGATGTAAGTATATGGGTATTTCGCTTTCGGTTTAACAAGTGTAAAGGCTTTTCGTTTTTTTTGAAGCTATGCTTCTATAGGCGCGTTAGACGATGTCTGGGAGGAGAAAAACTTATGGGTTCGCGTCATGTCACGTGACCACGTCACGTCACCGAGATGCTCATGTTAAAAGTATATCTATAGCTATGCTCATAGCTATAGATATACTTTATACGTATAGCGCTTGGCCAGCTGTGAAAGTAATATACTGGCGCACGCGCAGTGGCCTATGTACACGTATATGCACCAACACAAAGATAACGTGTTGTACAACATTAGTACTGTGTGTATCTATACAAGTAATTTTAAATAATATAACTTATAAATATGTTAATTCTTATTTCAATTAAATCGTATTTATATTTTGTACTGGACTTGCGTAGTCCATCGCATGTATTGACGTAAAAAGCATAGCTTCTGTCGGGTGTCCCGTGACACCTCTTGACTTTTTTTTTATTTACAATTTCCAAACGGAGATACACAAACGCACGCGTACTTATCGAATTTATTGTGTCATTTTCTGTTATAAAAGATCTAAGGGATTTTCCAAATTCGTAAAAAATATGCGTTTTAAATTTCAAAAAACTCATACTTAATGATAATAAGCTACAAAATATAGATTTTCTTTACTTTCGTGTGAAGTTTTGAAGTACAATATAAAAGGAAAAAAAGTTTAATTGTACTTAAAGGCATGTGACAATATATCTCTTTCAAAATGTCGCAAGTACGTCACTTATGTCGAATTTTTAGACGCTAATGACCTCAGTTGTCGGGCGTCTATAATTTACAATTAATTCATTCATTATGTCGAATTTAATATTTTTTATATGAAATTTTAACTCCGTTTGGATAAAAATCAACGACATCTATAAATAGACTGCTAGTTTGAGCTGCTCGAGGAAATTTCCGTTAGAAAAAAGAACTCAAGGCGTCTTGGGTCATATGGGGTTGACAAATCAGTGTGGCCCATGCAAAAAAAAATGCTAGCTACGTTCCTGATCGAGGTACCTGCCTACAACATAAATAAATTCTCAGAAATAGTGATTAGTGAAGTCTCCTCAAAGAGCCAGGAGCCTACAGTTTCGTAATTCGTTTCGAGTTAATTTAGAATTTAGATTTGATGTTGTGTTGATGAATGATTTTTGTTTGACTCGGCGATTGTAACGCTCGTGTAAGAGGATTGTATCGTGATGCATTTGGTCGGCAGTGCTGTTTCTTTTCATTAATGCAGAGAGAGCTAGATTATTAAATCGCCATTTATCTTACTATTTCCGACATAAACGGTTTAGCTTTACTACCACAAATATTATGTTGGACAGAGGCATCGTTGACTTAGGTCGGCCAAACACATGCATTTCTTTAAGTTGTATTAGTGCACAACAACATAAAACGTACGTCGTTGCTGAGTTCAGAGATCGGATTGTTGGAAATTCCACAGCAAATAAATACGAACCCTTGATTCTGCGTTCATAAAGACTAAAATCGCTTGTCATTTATGAGGTAAACCAGCTCAGCTGATTCATACTTCATTGTAGACTTTTAAACTTAGTTTGATTTTGAGTACTCGGTGATCGGTCAGCAGAGAACGATGATACAATTAAATATATGAGTCAATTGTGTAAATTTAATTATTAGCCAAATAAATTTATCTAAAATTTGTATAATAAATAAGATAAGCAAGTGCAAATTGTATTACAATTGTTAAACAAAACATTGTAGTTATTAAACATTTTAATATGGTTAAAAAAGTGTTTTCGTAAAATAATTACATAACGGAGATTTTAAAAGCGGTAAGCGAAATTAAAAATACTATATTAATATAGTTCTTCAACCTTTTTATTACATCTACGAATCGGCGAAAATAGAAGAAATATTTCGAGGGCCGGCTGACAGCTAAGAAAAAAATAACAACCAATGTAGATAATATTTTATTTGTTAAATACAACGTAATAAAATAACAATGTAGCGCCCGAATCATGTAGTGGCAAAAGTGAAAAGATTCGAGCGAAATTTTTCGCGGACCGGCAGGAAATTTTGACGGACCGCACACAATTACCTACTGTAGTCTACAAATTATTAACAATGATAACGAAAACACATCAATGTATCGTCAATTATTTTAAAGCTATGAGTATTGTATAATAATAATATGCATTGTTACATTACAATAATGTACACGTAGGTATATCGTTACAATTATTGTGTGTATCTGTGAGCAGGGTCAGCCTTAGAGAGTACGCCCCAATCGAGGTTTTTTAGCCGACTTCCCCACCAGAAAAAAAAACTTTCAATGACAAATTTTTCTATTTGTTAATTTAATTTGATTAATCTATCAGCGCCCAATTAACCATACATCACTCTAATTCTCAGCTTCATGATATTAATTGTAATTTTTTCAATTTGATACCATCAGACGGCTATACCTTTTTGCTGTATTTTTAAATTCAAAATCAATTATTGATAACTTTTTCCTGGAATTTTTCACATCATGTTGCAATCTTATTATTGCGCCATATTGTGAAGTGACGTCATAATATGTTAGATCACATTTTCTGTTAGGTCTGACTTTAGACTTCGGTTTGATAAAGGAAAAAAAACAGTTTCTGTACAATTTGTTTTGCTTGTAGGTATAAAAATTTAAAATCTAGTTTAGAATAAACATTAAACAGTGTTATTCTCTCCAAACGACCAATAATATAAATTTAATACTATGCTAAATTTTCTAGATCAAGCAATTATTATTTATATTTCTGTATTTATTGTTATTTTAATAATAATGGCAAGGTTTTCATATTTCCAGAAAATGGACAAAACTTCAACCGACATCTCCGAATACTTAAAGTGCGTTAAATGCAAGAAATATTTGAAGCCTCCCATATTCCAGTGCAGCCAAGGTCATGCCACATGCAACGAGTGCAATGTCAACCAAAAAGAATGTCCTCAATGCGGACACCACTATTCCCCAGTTTTGAGGATGATTGGACAAATAGCAAAAACTGTAAACTTTCCTTGTGTCTTCCAAGCAAACGGTTGCGAAAAGAAGATTAACTGGAAAGCCCTTGAAAATCACGAAGCCGACTGTAATTTCCGAAATCACAGTTGTCCTGAAAAGGAATGCTCCTGGAACGGACCCAACAATAAATTGCAAGAACACTTTTTGGATAAACATAAACAACTAGCATTGATAGCTCCCAGCAATGCGGTTCAATTTCAAGTAGATCTATCCACTTCCTATCATAAAATACTTCTAGTCGGTGCATTAAAATGCAATTTCTTACTTCATTTAATACGAGAGAATGAAACCTCATTTATTAGCGTAATCCTCCAATTCGTAGGAAGAAGAAAAGATTCCGAAAGATATTTCTTTGAATTGGAAATCCTAACTTTTGACGAAAAGCCATCGTTCAAAATTGAAAGTCCAGTCGATTCTAATTATTCCAACATCTCAGAAACCACCAGAAAAGTCGGTCTCTTCGATTACCTTTTCAAAAACACCAATAATCAATGCAAACTACGCATCAGAAAACGCCTTCTTGAATGTCCTATTTGCTTAGATACAATGTCGTCACCGATCTTCATATGTTACAACGGTCACAGTCTCTGTGGTGAATGCAAGAACAAATTAACAGATTGTCCATCTTGTAAAGTGAGGTTAGGGTACACAAGAAATTATGCCTTAGAAACGGTTCTCACTGAACCGCCTGATCCCGACTACTTCGATGCAATTCCCGAAGGAATAAATTTCCAAGAAATCAAAAGAAGCAACTGCGAGTGTCCTTTCGAGAGTGTAGAAGATTGTTCGTGGAGGGGTCCATTGGCGGAAGTGATACCACACGCAAGAGAACACCATAGCTGGAGACTTGTTAGCAATGGAGACAACATTAAATTATACGAGTACAACAACGTACTAATAGATTTTTCCGGTAAACCCTTTATATATGAAGAAATTACGCGCGGGAATTTCACGTACGCGACAGTTCAAACGTACATGAATAGTCAGTGTTTTAGATATATAGCCGAGTTTAAAGACGGTTGTGTTTATTCAGGAAGGTGTACCGATCGGTTTTTATCTTTAGAACAATTGATAGACTGTGGTTCCGTCGGTATGGCAAGGAGAATGGCTACCGAAGAAGATTTGGTTGTCAAGGTTACAATTGAGGCGATTGGAGTCGATGCGGTACAATCATCCAATAGTGAGACCTAAGTAGTTTGACGCAAGCAGTAAATCTGAAAGTTAAAATCACTATTAAAATCACTTTGAATCGTATTCAATCTATATATTTCGCTAGTCTATCTTTGATAAATAAAGATTATCTGTTACCACTTAAATTGAATCCAATCGAAATTTTTAGTTGTTAAACCATGTGTGATATCAAACATAGAGCAAAGGATGTTTCTATTTATAGTTTATTGAAATTACTGTTTTTTTTCTAAATCACACGATAAGTGTGTTCACAAACTCATTCTCATAATTAGGATCTCAGTTATTATGAGAGATAGAGATTTAATCAAAATACAGAAGATCTGTAAGGTAAAATTGGTTGAGGCTTTCGCGGCCAGTTGATGAGCTGGTGTTGTCCTGATTCGGGTCTATAGGCCGTCGTTGGTTGGAATTGCTTCCTAACGTTTCGCTAGCACGAGTGGCGAGCTTCTTCAGAGGTCCTTCCATCTCCGATGCTGGATGTAGAATTCTACATCCAGCCTCTGAAGAACTCGCCAGTCGTGCTAGTGAAATGTTAGGAAGCAATTCCAACCAACGACGGCCTATAGACCCGAATCAGGACAACACCAGCTCATCTGTAAGGTAGTTTACGGTATTATTATTTGTCTACTGTTGGCACTGTAGAGTTATTGGAAACTTGCCTGACGCGAAATCGGGAGTTTCGGGTTTAAGTCCCGACAGTGGCATTTACATTTTTCTTATATTATAGCCTTCTATTAAATATCATGGTGATAATATGTCGTCTGATATATTGTGTTATTCACTAATATGTGAATTTATTTACGGATAGGACTAACAATTTCTTGGTTAAAGATAGAGATTTGGTTAAAATAATGAGATGAAGTATTTCTTAGGTAAAGTTGTATTAAATCACATACCTAAATAAAGTTTAGATATTTTGTTTATTTTAGACGCTATAATAAAAGTAAATTTTTAGTGTATTTGCCATAATATGGCACATACACTATTGGCGTCGGTCGGATGGCGGGACCTAGGGGTCGGACCAAAATTTCTCGACGTTTCATAGCCTCCTGAACAATTTGGCACCATTTTTGAAAATGTTTATATATATATGTATGTATATATTTATATATATATATTTATATATTTATATATATATATATTTATATATATATGTGTGTACACGATAACTCTCGACAGACTTAATCGATTGAAACGAAATTTGGTACACACATTGGAACCCATCACCGCAAGAAGCCTATTTAAAATGGGCCCGATCAGACCATTTTCAGGGTTGTATTTAGGGGTTCCAAAAAGTTTTTGGGCCCAAAAATACCGAAAAAATTGTCAGAATCGTTTCAAAATTGAAATTTAACTCTTTAGTAAAGATTAAAACGTGCTGCTAAAATTTTAATAAAATCGGCCCGACAGGACCGGACTTTCAAATTTTATGAAAACACTAGTTTGTTGATACGGATTTACTTATGGAAGGGTGTATTTAATGTGGTACAGAGGTTGCATTGATAATAATATTGAAATTAAGAAAAAAATATTATTTTAAGGGATGTATTAAGGGGTTAAATTTTTTATTTTGTCCAAAAACAAACTTAAGTTCACGTATTAAAGCCACATGGCCTGTATTAGCAAATACACTATATTGTCGGCAGGGTTTGGCACTGCGACCCGAGTTTTTTATTTTTGCCGATGGCTGACTTATTGTAACAGAGAGTCAAATTTAGTTCGCACTTTCTTAAGGCTGCTTTTTAAACAAATTTCGTGGTGTATTCAGATTTTTGAATTTAACCAAACCTCTATCTCTCATAATAACGGAGATCCCCGTAGTGAGAGTGAGTTTGTGGACACACTGTATAGTCTATTAATGGCGGCTCAAAGTCAAAAGAGTAGACACAGTCGTCTAAACTATAATCAAAAGTTCATATTTTTATGAAATTATAAAAAATAAAGTTTTGAATTAACTAAAGTTAATACAATAAAATCATCCATCATTAATAATGTTATTACGTTCGCTTACTTAAAAAATTTCCTATCAATAGTTTATTTGCGCACCATTTGAAATGGACAGAATTATTGATGCTTCAGGTCAAAATTACTATTGCATTCACTGAATATTATGTATCTCAAAATGTTTGGACATTTTTCAAAAAAATAAAGGAATGCAAAAATATATGTAGGTACTCAAAATAATGAGATATCGTGCCAACCAACATTTTGCTATTGATAAAACTGGTAGGGAAATATTTGGCTCAAATCCAGTGTATTTCATAAATGTTTTTTTACAAACTTGAATTTTTCTTTGAATTCTTTTTTTTTACTGAAAACCAGGAATTGGCGAAAAAATTAGAAAAAAGGATATTGTTCAAAAATCTACAGTTAAAAATGTGTCGACAGCATTAGATTTTAGTAGCATAACTATAAGTAATAATATTATTTATTTAATTTGTTAATTCTTAAATAATATTTAACATTGTTTACTTATTTTTCTTAATTAAAAAGTTTAAAAATCGTTACAATAAGTGCTGTATTTTAATATTTATTTTATTTCCGTATAAAATATTACTAAACTTCAAAATATGGGTTTCCAAGCAGGCCTGGATTAAGGGGGGGGCTAAAGGGGCTATAGGCCCGGGCCTCTCGAAGTAAGGGGTCCACTCATCTCTGGCACAAACTGATTTTTTAAATTTTATTATTGGTTGAGAATTTCGTAAAAATTTATTTATCAACACAAGTAAAATTTGTGTTACTACGTAATTAAATAAATTATAAAAAAAAATTGAAAACAAGTCAGCAGTCAGCACATACAATTATTGAGTTGCATGAAGATGAATAGCTTCATTGTTTGGGTTAAAAATATTTGGGGGGTGACTCCATAAGTCCCGGGCCTCTTAGATCCTTAATCCGGCCCTGTTTCCAAGAATCCATATCTATACATAATTAAATTGGTGACTGTCCGATTGAGCTAGTAGGATTATCCAAATCGCCGATATGAAAAAAAATTAAAAATATCTATATATAAAATATTGTTTTTTGTGTGGTAGGGTGAGACGAGGCCCCGAATAATATTCTAAAATCTAAGGGATTTATGCTAGAAATGTTTTTTTATCCATTATAATCAAAATATTGGTTTCCAGATTGAGGAAATAATATTTTAATTCGAATTTTCCTTATAAATTGCACATGTGTATAGTTGTATTAAATATTATCAGTTAATTACCTTATCTTATCACATACTTTTATTCAATCAACTTCGTCACAAATACACAGTGGTACAAAAGAAAGTGGCATAATATTAATATTTGTTTACTTTTTCTAACTTTTGAAAACCCTTTTTCTTGTTAATCAGAAAGGATTTCGCTCTGGTTTAAAGCGAGACTATTTGCGCTGTGCATTTGAAATTTATTTAAAACGCAAAAATAAATCAAGAAAGTGTTGTGATTCGCATCCCATTAATCTTGATTTGGAGATTCGGTGACTCACCTGCCCTTGTTTCAGTTTTTTTTAGCTCAAAACGATAGTGAACACCTGTGTCAATTAAAAGATTTATGCGACTGATTTGCAATTGAAAATTTTTTTTTGGATTGATATAACTAGGTTCCTATTTAATGTATCCCGTTTGGGTATTTGAAATAATTTTCACTTTCATGATTAGCTCTCGCTAGTACGATGATTCACATCTACAACCTAGCTATAATTAAATAACACTCGCATGTAGTGGAAATCAATTGATCCCGAAACATATAAGGAAATTGTTAGTTTGGTAATCATGTCACGGTTGAGTACTGTAAGCTCATTCCGCCGCGAAAGTGAAAAGGTTCAGGTTAGAATTCTTGACTGTGAGTATGGTTGGTAAAATGATTTTTTCCAATATGTCCGGTATCAATTATATAATTGGCTGCTTATCCAATAGAAAAATTTCACCTGTCGATGATGGTCCGATTCGATTGTACCACCTTGTATAACACACCGAACAGCTGATTACGATAATGTATCTCTCTTGCACACCACATGCGTTGTATAAGCATTCCTACTCGTTCTAACCAACGAATAAACGTCTGTCGTAGATACATCCCAGTTACACATATGACTATGAGTTTACGTTGTGGAAATTCCAATCAATAAAAACAGATAGTGTGTGTGAGACAGTAACAGTGCAGCGTTGATTAAGGATAAAACTGGGCAAGTATGCTCTCAGCTTCGTGTGACTCATAATTCTGAGTGAAGATTTCGTAATATTTGGTAAGCTTCGAAATTGATTTGTTTTAAATATTTTGTTATAAAAAAACCTGCAGCTGTGATTGTGTTAGTCAGTACGTAATTTTTAGTCTAGATGTAAACACATACTCAAAAATACCTATGTCTCAAAATTGTGTCTAATTATTATTATTAAAACCCAATTAATTAATTAGCGTAAGACGTATTAAATAAAATACGTAATAGTGAAAGTACCTACACATATTTTATGTGATTTAATCAAAAGTGCTTAAATTAAAAATTAACACTAAATGTAAATTTCTAGCCTTCAAAACAACTTAAAAGGTAGATACCTACTACTTAAATACAATAAAACAGTTTAAAAGAAATAATTTTTTAGATAATATGTTTTTATTTAATTTTATTTCGAGTTATTTTGACCAAAATTATAAGGTAAATTGAAACAATTTCCTGAATTTTTTTATAACGCTTCGTAAAAACCCTTCCATCTGAACAAAAAAATAATTTTAATTTTTATGTTAGTCAACGTGGATTCCAATATTTTCTTTTTAGAAAAAAACGCAAAATATGAGTATGAACTGATAAAAATACCAATCTATTATAATAAATTTGCTATTTTGTAAAAGCACTTATCTCCCTAAAGATTTACTTGCGGGAACGGACGACTCACGTCATTAATATGATTCATAATTAGTAATATCATAGGAAAGGTCAGGTTTTAATATTATTATCAAAAAAATTTGATAAACAAATATTTAAAAATATAAAAATTTAAAACCGAGAATCGTTTTTTTTAAACTTACTTTATATTTCAAAAACATTTTCTAGTTTTCGCGCTCAGGTTAATTCCAATTTTCCAAATTAAAACTAAAAACTATTTTATAGCATTTAACATTTTTCATTCTCTTTCAGAAACAAAAAATGGACACAACAGACTGTTTTCGATGCAACAAATGCAAACGATTTTTAAGACCTCCAATATCGCAATGTGTCCTAGGTCACCTCTTATGCCACAACTGCAGCGGCGAAAGAGGCAGATGCCCCAAATGCCGCGAGCAATACATGCCAGTTTTAAGAATGGTTGGTAAAGTAGCCAGAACATTAGAATTTCCGTGCCCTTTCAGTTTAAAAGGCTGCACGAAAAAACTTAAATGGAATGAAATAGACAGTCATGAAACTGACTGTGAATTCGGACATTACGATTGTCCTGAAAACATTTGCACTTGGAAAGGACCCAACTATAAAGTACGAGAACATTTCTTGGAAAAGCACAAAGAATTAATTCTTAATGCGACTGAAGACGCTGTCCACTTCGACGTGGCCTTATCAGATTCTTACCATAAAATATTCATGGTGACGACATTGGAACGTGATTTCCTTCTTCATTTAATACGAGCTGCTGAAGAATATTACACTACAGTCATCTTACAATTCGTTGGTGCTGACATCGATGCCGAAAAGTATTTTTACGAGCTAGAAGTACACACGTCCAAAGGCAAATTATCTTTTAGAATTGAAGGCCCAGTCGAATCAAATTATAATGACGTCTTCCAAACCACCAATAAAGTCGGCCTCTTCGATTATGTTTTCGAAAACGCACAAAGCAAATGCAAACTTCAAATGAAATTGTCAAAGCTTCGCAATCAAGAAATGATATTAGAATGTCCGATATGTACAAACAAAATGACATCCTCGATTTTCGTTTGTTCAAATGGTCACAGTCTTTGCGGCGATTGTAAAAATAAACTGACCGATTGCCCGACATGTCGGGTCGCTTTGGGTGACACCAGAAATATTGCTTTGGAAACGATTCTAACTGAACCAGGAGGTGTAGCTGTGAATGTGGTTGATACAAACGAGACTGAAGAAAGTTCCGCTTCTTATACTTGCCCTTTTAAATACAATCAGGATTGTTCTTGGACAGGTGGACTTGATGACATAATTCCTCATGCTAGAGATGAACATATTGAGAGTGTTGTGAGCAATGGCGGAAGCACACTGGTCTACGAATATTCACCGTTTATTATTGACTTTTCTGGAAAACCATTTTTGTTTGAAGATACTTACCGAGGTGATTTTACTTACGTGACAGTGCGATCTTATGACGACAGCAATAATTACAGATATACTATTGAATTTGATGATAGCGGTAACTCTTTGGGTTATAGCTATACGGGTATTTGCTCGAATAGGCTGGTACCAATGGACACTGTTATTGACAATGGCACGGCCGGTGTAGCCAATAGAAGGACAACTGAAGAAAATTCCTACGGCAAAATTACTATAGAACAAATCACGTAAATTAATTTTTAACTTTAAATTATTATTCAATTGAAGTGTCAGTGATAATAAAAAAATCCAATTTATTGTTTTGTTTGTTTGGGTGGTACTGTAACACAATATTTGCGTTTATCTCGATGCTTCCAAGTGATTTTGTGATCGAAAAAGTCGCGATTGAAAAATTGCGAGTCTCAACAAAAAGTGGTGGAAATAATTTCAGTTTGGGGGAACCGCTTCTAAAAATGACTAAATTACTGCTAACTAATGAAAGTTTGTGAAGTTGATTTTTCAA
This sequence comes from Mongoloraphidia duomilia, assembly GCA_039654895.1. NCBI lineage: Eukaryota > Metazoa > Arthropoda > Insecta > Raphidioptera > Raphidiidae > Mongoloraphidia > Mongoloraphidia duomilia. The sequence goes on along the minus strand of CM077519.1, from coordinate 11,322,178 downwards.
ATTTTTTTCCAATGTTTCATTTTAAATTGATGTTTCACAAATTGATGAAATTTAATATATGCATGGATACTGCATCGTTTAATTTAATTTTCAAAAAGTTTCAATACAACGCAACGTTTCGTAAATGTTTTGAAACCTTGAAAATGTTTAAATCTTGAGATTTATAGTTTCATAAGTAGAAAAAATAAAACAAACATGAAATTATGTTGGTTTCATGAAACTTTTCAATAAACCTTTGAAATTTATGAATTTCGTTAAACTTTAAATAGTTACTTTGAAACTGTTTAAAAATTATTGAAACTTTTGGGATCTGATATCTGCTGCTACGGCGTCTAATAACAAAACTTCAGTTTTGATCGGTCTAATGGCAATTCATATTTTTAATTTATAACCTCCTTCATGTCGCCATATTGATTACGTCACAAGTATATGTACTTCCATGTTAGATCCCAATATTTTAATCTCAAGCGGATTAAAATTAGTCTAATCAATTGAAATAGCTCGAGATAATCGTAACCACCGACTTAAAAGTAATTCATTTTGCAATCAGAATATTTTGGTACAATTTTTCACGGTTGAAAAAGCAATTTCAGATGAAAAATATTGCACATTTTTTAAGTTGCTTTAAACTATGGTTTATTCAGAAGTGAGATAGAGAGTGATATTGGTGATATATAATTATTGTATTGATACTTGAGAGTTAAAGAGTATTTTGACTTCCACTCTATAAATTTAGGTATATAAAGAGATAAGACTGATTGAAAAGTCCTTAGCAAATATTATTGTTAATTATTTTTGGAAAGTTTTATGTAAAAATGTATATAAATAAACTAAGTGTATTTTCAAACAATTCAAATAAACTTATTCTTTAGTAACCACTTTCTGATTAGTGATCCATTTACGCGTCACTTAAATATGACTTTTTTACGTATGTAAGAAAGTGCGTAAATGAAGCACTGGCATGAAATGAATTAAAAGTAGGTGCTTAAATCTTTCGAAATTTTTTAAGGCGCAATTTTCGATCTAACATTTTTTTCAAAGCGAATAATTATAATCAAAACTATTGTTGCTTTTATGTACGTTTTTGATTTTTGAAATCCAAATAAAAAACCGTATGTAATTCGAAAAAAAAAATTTAATTTTACCTGTTTTCTCGAGTTTGGAGCTATGGAACATTGTACCGACAAATTATTTAGATTGCTTTGCTTTTTTGCGTTTTACTGCCAACTGCAAAAACCTAAAGCCTTTCTTCTAGCATAAGAAAATGTGATAAAGTTACACAAGAATTGTAATATTTATGTTTTTGGTTGAATTTAATAAAAAAAGTTAATAAATTAGATTTGATTTGTTAATTATTGCTAATATTATAATATAGTTATGCTGCAATTTGGGTTGCATACCCTTGACGCTCGTTTGCTTATGTGAACCAAATATGATATTGTAGAAAAATACTATTTTGAATTTTGTTATTCTTAAACTAGTTATGAAAATTCAATAAAATATAAAAAATACAACTCTACGTTATTTATAAACATTCCTAACCATAAAAGAATAAAAAACAATTCGGACATTCAAAATCTTTTTTTGCAAGTTCTTACAACTACGGTCTCTGAAATCGAAAGATTTTAATGATTAAAACGTCATCAGATTTAAAATTATACAATTATTTTAAGGTATGTAATACCCATTTTCAAAAATTGCTGTTTTTGATATTTCCATTCTTTTAAATTTTCCGCTTTGAAATTGGTCACAAAATTATTATTTACATAAGAAATTATAAATTAAAATGTCATAAAAATAGGTAATTACCGTGGTGATAAAATAGATTTCTTAGCATTCGCGTAAGGTCACTTCCATGAGCAATTTCTGTAACAAAAAATTTTGCATTACAGCAAGCTAAGAAGTTTCACTTCAAAAACGGCGTTTCGTCAATAAATGTAACAGATCTGTTTCCGTTGTGCCTATTACGCTGTTTAAAAAAAATTGTAAATTATTTTAATTCAACTTTTAACAATTAATTCGTACTTAAAACAGAAATAAATAATAAAAAAAACATATTCTATATAAATCATACAGTAGACGTGGAAATACTTTTCGAATCAATTTCATGCAGCAATAATTTTAACTTCGACTTCAATCGGCGATCCCGTTTTTCACAAATATAATAAAACTTTGTCTTTCGCGAAAATTGATAGATTGGACGAAGTTTAGAGCTGAGTGGTTCAGCTTTATACGAGGTCTTTCAAAAAAAAAAAAAAAAATAGGTATGCAAATAAAATATAGCCTCAGTTCATAGGTACTGGGCCACACGAAATTCGATAAGAGGGGGGAGCAACCCGAGCGGTCACCCCGATCGCCTTGATTCGCGGGCAAAATGGTAGTGAATTATGAGAAATAAAATGCGCTGAAGAATATCTCGCCCGGACGGCTACTACGTAAGGCATATGTACCAGTTATGACCTTTTAAGAGAAGAAGCGAAGGTTTTTTTTTACCCGACTGCGCACAGCTAAAAGAGGATTATGTTTTTCATGTGCACGTATATAATTTTGTATGTAGAGTCCAATTACTCTTAAAATGGTACCGATACGTCATCAATGTATTAGCGTCAATCATCAAAAGGCCACCTAAAAAGGGAAAAAAACAAAAAAATAATTTTGTTTCGTTTTTTTTTTCATTTTTTTCAGTAACCCTTTGCACACTAGGCCACTGAGTCAAGTAGGCGGCGTCCAGATAAATACGCGTTTTCTGTCAATGACGTAGCGGTATCATTCTTAGAGTAATCGGATTATAGTATGTATGTATGTATGTCTGCGTGGACGAGATTAATTATGTATTTATCTCAGCGCGGCGTAGAGTCTGATTGGCTTGATGTATTTTGATGAATGAGGTGTCGATAGATTCGTCATAATCTCACAAACGGCACTGGATATATGACGTCACGTAAAATCCAAAATGGCGGATGACAGTCGGATTTTTTGTTTTTATTTGTTATTTAATTATGAGTAAAGTAGGTAATAGGAATCTGAGTTAAAATTCTGCAGATCAAGAGTATTAGATATAAAAATATCCTCTCAGGTACCCAGTTTTTGGCCCCTTGAAAATGACATTCTAGTTTCTGACCCCAAAAAGGTTCTAGTTATTATAACCTCTACGTTCTAACGTTAGAATGACATTTTGGTCGGTCGTCGTACATTTGAGTGATATTAATTTGAGGTTCCATATCAGTCGAAGGTAAAGTAACGCAATTTGTAAAGATTACGTGCCGCCATTTGAGTTCTACCTAACGTAAAAAAAAGTTCAGTTATGTGCTACATTGCTGAAATATTTATAAGTTCAATTTTTAAATTAAAAAGAAAATAAGTCAAAAAAAACAGTGAGTCCCCGATACTTTCAAGAGATGTGTAAACATTCAAATTCGTGTACGATGACACCTACATTTTGAGATAATAATATTTTCAAAACTAGAGCTAAAGCCCCGGATTCCGATTATGATCTTTCTTTTTGAAGTTTGCGCAGAGCGTTAACCGATGCGCGCGCCTCACTACTTTAAATAGAAAGAACTATAAGTTTTAAAGAAAATCCGCTCGATTTCACCACAAACTTATTTGTACGCAACTATTTTTTTTAGTTTCTTTAATTTTTACTAGATGCTGCTGCTAGTCAATTACGAATTTCTTATTTTTTTTATGAAAAAACAACTTTGGTGTAAGAAGTATAACTTATAAACTTCAGTCGTGTGTAATGACACACACAGATTTTTTTAGGGTTCGTTCACTTTCCGGGCAGGGGGACTGTCCCGTCTTGCCCCCCGCTGGCGACGCTTATGCTTGTCACTCAAAGGGCTGAGCTAGGGATGCAAGGTGAAAATATCAATATCGATATATATCGATTTAAGTAGATATCGATATATCGATATCGGTGGATCTTCGATATCGATATTTTTGGACGTCGATATATCGATATTTATCGATATCGATATATCGTTGCATCCCTATTTTTTTTTAATTCTCACTGCCCGATCACAATTCACAGAGTACTTTAAATTTTGAATTTCAACTTTTTTTAGATAATCATGTGTTGCCAATTGGCGGTAACAACATTTTACCCGATTTCGTGGGTATTCGATTTTGGGCGGGCTCTTTCGATATTTCGTTTCGATATTTTGAGTTTTTTCGATATCGATATCGGCAGATCTTCGATATCGATAAATATCGATATTTTTGGGCGTCGATATATCGATATTTATCGGTTTTTCGGTATATCGTTGTATCCCTAGCCTTTCAACCTACACTACAGTTTGAGACGCACTGGTCGTGACCATTAGTACTCTATAATATTATATTTATTGAAATATATTTTTGTCGGAATGGAAACAGTAATATCTGATTTCGATTTCACTAAGCTGTGTCGATTGTGTTTAAATGAAGACGCTACTTTAATTGATTTATTCGACTTTTCATTAGAATTGGGCTGTCAAGTTGTTGACGTACTATTGAAATGTACTTCCGTTAATGTAAGTATTTTTATATGCTTATTATTTTAACTACATAGTACATAATATACAGTCTAAACTAAAATGTAAGAGGCAAGAATTTGTTTCGTTTTTTATCAAAGTAAATTTATTAACAGATGATAATTGTCATCAATTTTTTTTTAATATTCAAGATTTTAATGGATTGTATCTAGTATAAACATTTTTAACACATGTTCGTTTGATTTTTCGTTTCTTCTATTGAACTTTCGTATTATTTAGGTTATAAGTTTTAAATCTTAAATATTGTACAGGTAACAAGAGACGATCAGTTACCAAAATTCATCTGTCAGGAATGCCACATTGAACTAGAAAAGATAAACCAGTTTCAAATCAAAGCAGTTGAGTCAGAAAAAACTCTACAGCAGTGTTTGAAATTACGTGTTAACAATTTTAATCAAGTTCCTGAAAATTTAGACTTCGTAAGTACCTGTGCAGATATTAAAAGTGAGGAAAAAGAATGGAAAAGTAATTTTTGGGGAATGGATTTACCACTTAAAGTCGACTTAAATATTACTAACGAAGATTTCGCTACAGAAATTAAATCTGAAAATAACATTTGCACACAACAAAGTAACACAAAGAAATACTTACAAAATGATAACAATTGTGACAATACAAAAACCGAAATTGATGACGTGAACGATATGCACCCGTGCACTACATGTGAGAAAAAATTTGAAACCCAAAAACATTTGCAAAATCACAAATGCAGTGAAAATACGGACAATACTGCCAAAAGTCCGTCACCTCTTCCTGTCTATACATGTACGGAGTGCAAAAAACAGTTCAAACGCGAAAAACAACTGCTAGCTCACAAATGTAAAGTAAACGAAAAACAAGAACTAGACGAAATAAATCATAATTTACAATGCAACGATTGTGATAAGCGTTTCAAAAGAAAATCCTTGCTTCAAACTCACAAATGTAAATCGCGAAGATTGTACTGTAAATTCTGTAACAAAAACTTTTCAATGCTGTGCAATTTCGAACGTCACACCAGAAAACATACCGGCGAGAAACCCTACCTGTGTGAAGTTTGTAGCAAAAGTTTTGCCGATTTAGGTTACTTCAAGCATCACTTAAAAACACATATCGATGACAAGCCATTGGAATGTAACGTGTGCAAAAAACGTTTCAAATTCGTCAAGAATTTAAATATTCATCAACGTGTCCATTCTGGTGCAAGACCATATCAGTGCGACGTTTGCGACAAAACATTCAGACAAACGCATCATTTGAAACGTCACAAACGTCTACATACTGGTGAGAAACCTTACGTCTGTAACATTTGCGGTAAGAGTTTCGTTCAGTCTGTGATCTTGACACAACATAAACGGACGCATACCGGTGAGAAACCATTTCAGTGTGAAATTTGCGACATGCGCTTCTCGCAGTCGAACAGTTACAAAATACATAAACAGTTGCACGCAGATGAGAATTCGCATAAGTGTGAAATATGCAAAATGTGCTATTCGCGATTGGCCGATTTAGAACGGCATAAACTAAGACATATCGATGAGAAACCTTTTAAATGTGATATATGCAACGCAAAGTTCACGCAAACGACATTTCTGAAAAAACATAAGAAAATACATTCGGTTGTCGGTTGTTTCCAGTGCGATATTTGCGAGAGGAAGTTTTCAAAAATAAATAGCTTGAAAAAACATGTTAGGTTACACACGGACGATAAAAGTTATCGGTGTGAAATTTGCAACAAGTGTTTTAGATGGGAATGTACATTAATTAAACATAAAAAAGCGCATTCGGGCGCAGGCACGAAAACTTATAAATGTGATGTTTGTGATAAATGTTTTGCCTATAAAAGCAATCTTGAAAAACATAAAAATGTTATACATGCTGATGAAGAAGTGTATTTTGAAGAAGTAGATTTTAAGGATGTATGGTACCTATCTCAAATCACCGAGAAATGAATGAATTGTAACTTACTTCTTAATATATCTGAAGTAAATACACCAAATTTCAAAACGACTTACCGAATAGTTTAAAATAATATATAAATTATAAAAAACTTTTTAACAAAAAAAAACACCTCCTTCAAAAAACCACTAAAAAGAGGAAAATAATGAAATTTTGAGGTCTGTGCCAATTTAATAAAATATGAAATCGGTTAAAAAGTATAGTAGGTATAGTGATTAATATCTTCTTTTTAACCAACTTCATATTTTATTAAATTGGCACAGACCTCAACAGTCAACATTTCATTATTTTCCTCTTTTTAGTGGTGTTTTGAAGGAGGTTTTTTTTTTGTTAAAAAGTTTTTTATTTTTTACTTTTTAGTGTCAAAAAGTGGCATTTACCTTAAAAGAATCACATGCCGTTACTCACTTTTATTAAACCGACTTTCTTACGCTGTCTAATATGTCAAAAAGTGACATTTACCTTAAAGAATCACACGCCGTTACTCACTTTTATTAAAATCAGCCGAACTACTAAACTGATTTTGATGACATTTCTATGGGACCAATCTGAAAGTATATCCTTTCAAATAAAATTTTTTTTTTCAAAATCGGTTTATAAATGACTGAGTTATGAGGTAATAAACATAAAAAAAAATACAACCGAATTGAGAACCACCTCCTTTTTTTGAAGTCGGTTAAAAATTAACATGAGCTCTTATGAAAAATCGCGCTTTCATAGTTTAATACCGGTAAAACACATATAACTATCATCGAGAAAAACTTTTAATTTTTCGAATATGTTCGTTACATATTTAACAGGCTTTGGTCAAAATTTTATCTATGGTCACCGATGTCAATCACGAGAAAAAAATAATTATTGCTAAAAAGTATCAAACAAATGGCGTAATTTATAAAAAGCATGTTTATGCTTGGCAACAGCGCTCTTTTACATATGCATTTTTGACATATTATTACAGCCCACTTTTGAGAACTAACCAATGAAATTGATAGATTTTCTCCCCTTTCAAATGCGACGGTGCCTATGTCTCTGCTATATTTCTATGCAGTCATCATGTATTATAATTTATATCTGTGTGTTGGTGGTAAAAGTTTTAGCTAAAAAATCCAGTATGCTGGTATCTTTTAGCATAGTTACTTACTATACATATTTGTGCCTGTAACTATACGTGCCATACATCCTTAACTTAGAATAATCTCCAGTTGAAGATTCTTATAAGGCAAACTTACAAAAATTAGAAGGGCTGGAATTTGAAGTTATTCTGAAACTAAAAAAACTGGGGTCGCAGTGCAGAACCCTCCCAACAACATAGTGTATTTGCTCATACAGACGTTAATAATTAACGTCTGTAAGAGGGGTTAAATTTTTATTTCGTCATTATTTCGAAATAAAAAATTTAACCCACTAATAGATCCCTTAAAATAATTATTTTTTCTGGATTTCAATATTCAACATGGATTTTATCAATTCAACATCTGCACCAAATTATAATATAGACCCTTCAGTAAGTAATTCGCAAACTAGTGTTTTCTTAAAATTTGTAAATCCGGCCCTGTCGGGTCGATTTTATTAAAATTGTGGAGGCACTTTTTAATTGCTAGTAAATGGGTAAATTTCAATTTTGGGACAATTCCGATAATTTTTTGGATGTTTTTTGACTCAAACACAGTTTTTAACCCCTAAAAACAGCCCTTAAACTGATCCGATTGCGCCCATTTTAAATAGGCTTCGTGCGGTGATGGATTCCAATGTGCATACCAATGAAAAATAAATATTAGTAAAAAACTTTTTAGAGACAAGCTTTTATTTAAATGCACTAAAAAGTCGTGACTAATATACTATCATAGAGTTCATGACCCACGCTTTTATAATTATGAACCTAAATTATAAAACATTATTTTTTTCCTTTTTAGTGCATTTAAATAAATGCTTGTCTCTAAAAAGTTTTTTTTTACTAATATTTATTTTGTTCATTTTAGTCTTTCAAAATTTTACCCCCCTTCGACACCCAGCATGCCCTTAAATTGTCCCGAAAATGGTCGCTCATCAAGCCCTTTCATTTGATACCCATATCATAGGGGTTGATGTAGAAATGATAAATCGCCATTTTGTAACGTCCGCCATATTGGATTAAAAATGGCGGCATTTAAGTAATCGAGCATTGTCACGAGAACCAAACGTGTGTGCCAAATTTCAGCCCGATAGCTTCAGTGGAAATGGGTGAAATATTGATTACAAAATTCCAGGACATACATACATATATACAAGTGAAGTTAAATAAAAACTTGTAATAATAATAAAAATAAGATTTGTTTTAATAATATTGGTTGTATTTTTTTGGTACCTAGTGTTCTTAACTAATAATTTAATTTATTACAGTATATTCCTTATATTTTTGAACACTAAAATCGTAACTCGTATTTAAGAATAAAGTCTCGATTTTTTTAGACCTTTTATTTTCATGAAATTATTTTTTTTTACTACGACGTTTGCTTGAATTTTGATAAAATTGAAATTTCGATTTTTCTATTCATCCTGTTTGCGATAATTTACTTTTCCAGAAATTTTCCACCAGCTAGAAATAATTTTCCTTCGTACAAGTTTTGGGTTAGTTAGTTTCCTACCCCCATTTTGTGTCTTTCATGAAATCTATCAAGTTCAATACATATAGAATCCGAAGAAGAATTTTTACATTTTCTGAATTTATTTACGCTTGTTTTCGGCGGAAAAACATACTGTCTTCTTGGAATTTCAAATTCTTGCGATGTATCAGTTTTATATTCAGTCATCAAAGACTTCGTAACTAGACTAGCCAAAATCGGAGGTACACCTTTTGACAATTCTTGGATTTCTTTATTTACAGGAATCTTTTTATTATCTTTAAGTCTCATTTTTTCACGTAGCATATTTTTCAAATATTCTCTCGTATTTTCTGTAACCTGTTTGCCATCAATAACTTGTAAAACATGCGTGTTAATAATCAACATATCTCTATACTTATGTGTTTTCTTAATAGGGTTGCCTATAAAATTGACGTCACATATATAATACCACAACCTCAGTGTGTCGACTACATCTTCAATATTTTCCAAATTATTATTTTTTGCTATCAAAACTGATAAATTCGTTAACGGTTTTAGTTCATTTAAAGACGTCATTTTATTGCCTGTAATGTTTAACACTCTTAAAGTATTTTTGATCCCAAAAACTGATCTTGGATCAAAACACAAAGACTCACCATTTTTAATGTTTTGTTTTTCAATATGTAATTCTTCTAACTCACTCAAATTTTCAAGACCTTCGACAACACTTATACAATTATGACCCAAATAAAGTTTTTTCAAATTAAACAAATTGTCCAAATTTTCCAATTTACTTATCTGATTATTTTGTAGGTAAAGATGTGTTAAACTTACGGCGCAATCCAAATTTTCGATATTTTTCAAAAAGTTGTTTTGCAAATACAATACTGTCAATTTCTCGCAAGCTGACAGGTCACCGATTTTATGAATGAACATATCATTCATAAATAAATGAGTCAATCTTTTAACGCAATCCAATTTCGATTCCTTCTGGCGAGGAATTATCACTTTCGAACTTTTTTTCTCGATAAACGTTAAATCCGACATGTTGAATGATAAAAAATACGACAATTATTTTTGTTTCAGATTACAGTTAACTAGATTTTAACAATCTGTTATTTTAAGAAATTAGTCGAAGTTTTCAAATGTGCTCTGAGTTCAACAATATAATATCTCCTGTTGCACTTAGAACGCTTTAATATTACACATCTCATGTGAGGCATAATTATTTTTCATAAAAGCTTCATTAGTAAATACGAAAGTTGAGTGAAAAATGTTAACAAGTACCTGCTTTACTTTAACAGCGAACTAAAATGTAAGAAATAAAAATGAAAAACTAGTTTAGGAGATTTTTAGGATCCGCCAACATCATTACTATGGAGTGTAGAGGTAAGGAGAACTCTCTCTGCATATGAAAAAGCGTCCGTCAAAAGGCGATAAATTGGTGGCGCCACAATAGCAAGAGTGTAAATTTTAAAGGATGCGCCAAATAATACTAGAGTAGGACAGTGAAGTAAAGAAGGAAAGCATAACTTCCGCTTTTCAAAAGAAAAACAGTCAAATATCATTGGTAAACTTGTAATTATGCATAAAATAGTAAATAAAGATAATCCCAATATAAATGAACGCCTGAAAAATTATTTAATTTTTTAACAATGATTGCTTTTATAAAAAATTACAAACGCAAAATTTAAAACACCTGCAAATACATACTTGAATTTGTCAATCAATTATATTCTTTTCATTTTTTTTATAAAAGTTCCACATAATAATTTTTGAAATTTCTTCAAAAGTAGAATTCTCTAATAAAAATTATTAAAAAACTGAAATTTCTGATGTAAAACAGATCATGGAAATTAAATCACCGTCCACGTTATCTGACAGTAGTTATTTTAGGTTATATTTACAAAATTATTTTGAACTTTTGGACTACGCAAACAGTTGAGGTTTTGTATACTGCAGTTTTGTTATAACTACTCTAGTCATCAAAAATATTAAATTTTTCAACTCAGCGCACTTCACTCAGTCAATAACTGCTAAGTTCATTTCATACTCTCTTGCTATTTTGGCGCCACTTTGGAGAGATTTGGAACTGTTATTTACAGCTTACAGCTGGACACTTTTGCAACTGTTCCCCCATATGAGAGTGTTCTCCTTAACTCTACCCTCCATAATCATTACGAAGAAATAAAAAAGTTTAGAAATGAATATTCGTATAAATAAGGTAGGTAATAAATATTTACCTCTGTATATAAAGCAGACAGTATAATTCGCAGTGTATAATAAAGTTTCATGGACACGAGAATTAACCGCAACCACACACGATACTGGCTCCAACAAAAGTTGTCGTTTACCCATCAAATTGCAATAATATGTGAACTCACTGCTTTCATGAGCATCGTCTGTGAAGACGCACCTTAACAATAATGTACGTTTTTTTTTTAATATTTCGGAACAATGTACTATCTATAAAGGCAACAATAATCTCTTAAATGTATAAAATAAATCATATTTAGTGTAAAATGAATACACTAAAGGCGTTCAACAAAGAAATGTGCCGAGTGTGTTTAAGAATAAATACAGAATTAGCGGATATATTCACATTTTCGTCTAAATTAGGCGTGCAAATTGCAAATGCAATTTCAATGTGTGCTCCCGTACAGGTAAGTGTATATTGTTGACCTACATTAATAAACGCAATAAGAGTAGATAATGTATAATTCCCTACTAATTTCAAACAGAAAATGTAAGTAAATAAAAATGAAAGTTCATTATTTTCTATCAAAATGATTATTAAAAGTTTTGTAACTATTCAATTCATAAAGATTGGCGCCAGCGCCCGAAGCCAAGGCGTGGAAGTTTGTTGTAACCGTACCTACAAATCTCCGAATTGCGATCTCGGGTGATAAATAATTTTCTATATTAGGACGTTAAAAAACACAGTCGCCTGTCCATAATATTTAATTTAGTTGCTAAAACCTGCCTAGCGCCTTCCAATTAATCATGACATCACAAAATTTTGAAACGTGAAAGAAAATTCGTAAAAGTTGTCGCGCATCTATAATTTTGATTTAACCGCAAGTCCTTAAAATGCGGATGTCAATACTAATTTTTTACATTTTGTACTTTGAGAATTTCGAATGACTCTTTTGTGCATATTCCAGATATCAAAACACGATGGACTTCCAAATTTCATCTGCAGTTTGTGTTACAATAAACTTAAAACAGCTCACGAATTCCAATCTCAGGTCGTGCGATCCGAAAAAACTTTCAACCTTTTTTTTAAGAAATCCGACAACCAAACAGACACATCTTCCCTGTGCAATGAAGAACAATCGTCTTCGAACTTTCTTAATAATGTTGATGAATTTGAAGCTAAAATTAAACTCGAAATAGAACATCAAGACAATGAATCGGATATTCATTTCGATTTTTTAGGTAACGACAGTTCTGAACCAGAAGCAAATTTACCTGAAATTAAAAAAGAAGAAATACCTCAAGTTAAACCTTTAAAAAGGAATAAACGTTCGAAATTCGATAACATAAAAAATAAAGAAGTAAAGTCATCTAAAAGACGTAGACGTTCAAAATTGATTAATAATTGTAATAATAGTTTTGACAGTTCTCCGGAATTTGAAATTAAAGGAAAAAGAAGATCGAAAAATCGTAAATCATCGAAATATGTCAATGACAAAAACGGCAATTCCGACGAAAACCTCAAATTAACTTCAAATTTAGATGTCGACAGTTTTGATGACGCAGACGAAATTGAAGAAAAAGTAAAATCGTTAAAAACCGAAACCGATATCAAAGAAAACGTCAAATCGTTTCTTCGAAAAATAATAAAAAAAAAACGCAAATTGAAAATAGCGCATGAGTGCACCGTGTGCGGTAAACGTTTTTCACATTTAGGAAATTTATCTTTACACAAACGTATCCATTCTGGCGAGCGACCATTTTTGTGTGAAGTTTGCGGCTCGAGTTTTACACAACTGGGAAATTTAGCGGCTCATCAACGTATCCATTCCAACGAGAAACCTTACATATGTGAAATGTGCGACAAGTGTTTTGCGCAAGCGTCACATTTGATTGCTCACAAGAAAATCCATACTGGTGAGAAGAATTTCCAGTGCGATATTTGTGACAAAAGATTCTCGGAACTGAGTTACATGAAACGGCATAGACGTGTTCATACCGGGGAGAAACCTTTCCGCTGTGACGTGTGTCAGAAATTTTTTACACGCATGGATCGACTCAAAGTGCATAAACGACTGCATTCCGGTGAGAAACCTTATAAATGTGATTCGTGCGATAAGTGTTTCACGCGTTGCGATAAACTTAAGGAACATAAACGGACGCATTCCGGAGAGAAGCCGTATCAGTGCAATGTGTGTGGGAAAATATTCGCTTTTAACGCTCAGCTAAAAACGCATAACATTACACATTTAAATGAGGACTCATTGGGACGTTTGTAAAAATGTTTTTTTTTTTTATTAAAAGATTTTATATAACACATGCACGCTTTTAGTGTTTTTTCGTATTGTTTTGCGAACCTTAAATAGCCGTTTATTGACTAGTGACCATTATGTAACGTTTTTCAGTGCTATAATGGTTCATTATGTAACTGTTTTTTTAATTCAATTAAATTCTAAAACCATGCATGTGTTATATAAAGTATAGTGTGCAACGCGTGTGCTAAATCTTTATGCGTCAGGCGCGATGTTTTCAGCACTCGTATTCGGCTCGTGTGTGCTCGCTTACTACTTGTGCTGAAAACATAACGCCTGACGTATAAAGATGTATTTAGCACACTAGTTACACAATATACTATTAGACATTTTTGTCGCCTTGTGAGACAAGCGACTAGGCCCTGCAGTCAGGGTCCATTCTGATGGGTTGAATATACCATCTTGATGTCGTTTGACACACACTGACACACACCTAAACTAACGTAACAACTAACTAGTGAACTCTGTATACTAATATGAATAGTTGATAGCGATAAAAAAAGGGGTTTTGTATGTGGAGAATGTTCAAACACATATTCTTCAAAACAGGCATTAATGTTCACAAAATTAGAATGAAAACTTCAGATAAGGCTTGTAATCTAATTCTTTCTATAAAACTCGATCAATTTTCTGACATTTCAAAATTAAAACTTAATTAAAATTTATTTTTCCGTGCCAAATTCTCAAGAACACTGTTACTGTATAATATCTCACATAATAATATTAAATTAGGTTTTATTTTGAGTTAAAAAATTGATCGACTTTTTTAGAAAGAATTAGATTACAAGTCTTACCTGAAGTGTTCATTCTAATTTTGTGAACATTAATGTCTGTCTTGAAGAATATGTATTTGAACATTCTCCACATACAAAACCCATTTTTTAATCGCTATTAACTATCCATATTAGTATACAGAATTCACTAGTTAGTTGTTACGTTCGTTTAGGTGTGTGTGCGTGTGTCAAACGACATTCAGATGGGGTATTCGACCAATCAGAATTGACCCTGACTGCAGGGCCTAGTCGCTTGTCGTTGTGAGTCGGCACAATGTGAAAATTAAAGCTTTAAAGGGTGTATGTACTTCGACAATTTTATATAGGGTAAAGAAACCGGTTTCGGACCACTTATGTATTGTCGCTCATTTTTATTATATTTGAAGAATAGATAACATAACATATGAAATAAAGAAAATTAAAATGTTATTATTTTAAATCTCTAAAGAAATTAGAAAATACTAATTTGCAAATAAACATTTTCTAATTTCTCTTAGCACCGATAGAACCTGTAAAATATGAAACCAGAGATTTATACACCAATACCCCAGTTCTGTGACCAATACAAAAAAGGGTGTGGGTCTCGGGACCCCCGACATATGTGAAACATCAAAGAAAACGTTATTGAACTCGGTGGTATTCTCTATGTAGTATATATTTTTTCAAAAGCAGCAACTAACTGTTATGCTGACGTAATTCTATATACTGCACTGTAACACATGCGGTTGCCCGAGCGCGCGGAAGCCGAGAGAGAGAGAGAGAGTGCCACAGTGGTGGGGAGAACAGCAGCGAAGGAGCGGACCAAACATTTCGTTGCATATTTCCCCTCACGTGGCTGTTCACAGCCCGACATAAGATGTTTCACATCAATAATATTTTCGGGATTTGCTATATCTTTTTCGAAAAATCTGAGGTTTTGCTTGTTTGAATATATTTCTTAACCTTGGAGTAGGTGCGTACCCTTTTGCAACAAAGGTTACGGTAGTCGCGTAATGTCTTTTCAAGATATTAAAATTGAAATCAATTTTTGAAAATCTCGGGTCGCAGTGCCGAACCCTATCGACAATATAGTGTATTTGCTAATACAGATATTGTGGCTTTATGATGTGAACTTAAGTTTGTTTTTTGGCAAAATAAAAAATTTAACCCCTTAACACATCCCTTAAAATAATTAAATTTTTCTAAATTTCAATATCAGACATGGATTTTAGCCGTACAACATCTGCAACAAATTAAATACATCCTTCGGTAAGTAAATCCATATCCGTAAACTAGTGTTTTCATAAAATTTGTAAGTCCGACCCTGCCGACAATATAGACATTGTGGCTTTATTATGTGAACTTAAGTTTGTTTTTTGACAAAATAAAAAATTTAACCCCTTAATACATTCCTTAAAATAATTAAATTTTTTTAAATTTCAGTATCAGACATGAATTTTAGCCGTACAACATCTACAACAAATTACATACATCCTTCGGTAAGTAAATCCATATCCGCTAACAAGTGTTTTCATAAAATTTGTAAGTCCGGTCTCTGTGAAAGTATTGAAACAGCAATACACAGATATTTACTCACACGTAATATAGCGACTGTGTAACAGTATAGTGCGGGAAGACGCGACGTAACTACGTGCGTTCTGAACGACGTTCCATTCAAACGATTTTACACCCGTGCCTAAAGATGTTTCACATCAAAAATTAAAGTTTAGTACTTTAACATGGCACTGACAGGAAATTTTTAATTTGGTGAGCCGATCAACGGGCCAGGGCTCACAGACCCAATTAAATGATTCACAAACTATTTAATCGGCCAATTTAACAGTTGAAGGTGAGGAACGCTTGGTAGTCACTCATGCAACTAAACAGTCGGTCGACTAAAAATTGTCTGTCAACGCCAGGCCTTACTAAGCTATACCTATCATTTAATGTTACTAAAAAACATATGTTTTTTAATGAAGAAAAAAGGTCTCTCTTATCGCTTGAATGGGCATGCGCCAAAGCTTGGCAAAATCCAGTCATAACTTAGTTCACCGCATAAGCGAAATTCACCGCAGTTTCGGTTCGTCGCTTGGTGCGTTAAGTTCACGCTCGCAATTGTTTCACGTGACGTGCGTAAGTTTTTTTTTGATGTGCAATTGTTTTCATTCACCGGTTATTAAAGGATAATAATATATTATGACATAATTTTTATATAAAAATGTTAAAACTCAAGTTGTAAACCAATTTTAATCATTAATTATAATTAAAAAAATGTTATAAAATAAATATTTTTGAATGTTAAATTACAACACACAAAAAAAGATCAGGTGTGTTGTGGGGAAGTGAAACTTAAAAATTAACTTAATATCTACAAACGTTTTGGTAGATTCTGTCTATATATTTTTTCGTAAGATTTTCCGCTTTGAAATTGAAACTTTCCGATTAAAACTTATTTATATTGAAAATATTTACCGTTTATAAATTATTAAAATGTCAAAATAGGTAGTTAACGTTATGATAAAATAGTTTTTTAAGGATTCGCATGACGTCACTTCCGTGACGAAAAGTTCTACATTAGCGCAAGCAGTGGCGGCGCTAGGATTTTTTGATAGGGTGGGTCAATAACATTTGTTCCCAAAATTTCAGTGCTCGTCAACCCAGATTACTTGCTATAGAATTTTCAAGAAAAACTGTTTAAATTTCGAGGGTTAAAAACGTATTTAAAAGATAAACTGGGGATTGGGGATTATTCCAGGGTGGGCCAAGACAGTTTAAGGTGAGCCATGGCCCACCCTCTAACGCCACCATTGAGCGCAAAAACTTCAAAATTGCTTACGTCTAATTTTTGATAACATTTCCAAGTTTTGAAATAGATTTTTTTAACTCGGTTGCGTAAAAACTTTTTATCTCTACATTAATTCTAAATTCACACTTAATTTCAAAACGGCTTATATTGAGGCAACCAGAACGCTGCAAAAAAAAGAGACGGTACTGGCACTACAGATCACAAATCACGAGATGCTATCTTCTTATTACACGGGCATTACGGACCACGTTTCGAATGAAATTCAATCATCCAATTAAATTTTAAAATTCTAAATAACTCGAAACGGTGTGACAAAGGAGTTCATTTTTTGAGTGTTTATTTAAAGACTTTCATTCGAATGGTTGTTAATTAATTAATTGTAGATTATAGACGCGTCGACAACTCATGTCATTAGCGTCTTCAACACAGCAAATCGAGCAACAAATATTCCATTTGTGTATTAGAATCCGCCAGCCGGCATACACAGACCGACTGGTACGAGCTCGGGTCCCTGGGAGCGCTAATTCCCAAAGAACATTGGAATGCAATTTGCGATAGCAACCACATTCAAATGTCCCCCCTGGGGGGTCGAATGGTTGTTCACGATGCCTATGCAATATGTACCTAAATTATTATTTTTTTAGTGTATTTTAATAAATTCTTGTTGTTTAATTAAAAAGTTTTACCTATACTTTATTTTTAAATTAGTCATATACAGTCAAACTTAGATAACTCGAACCATGACTTGCCACAAAAAAAATCGAGTTATCAAATTATATTAATTTTCACTCTTGACGCTATTGCCAACCAATTTTGTTCGAGCTATCACGAATTCGAGTTATCGAAATTCGACTGTATTTGAAAAAAACGAATTTGACGGGCCCACCATCAGCACCGGCACTTCCACCACAAGCTATAAATTTCCATTTCTTTTTAACTTGTCATTTAAATATCATTATAGTCAAAATATAAGAATATTGTTTTGTCATCGAAACTGTAAAGCTTAAAGTCAATTGGACAAGTGGAAGGGTCCAAAATGATCCTTACAGATAACTGAAACTAATTAAAGTTTATAACAAGAATAATTTGGATTTGCATACGAGCGTTCAATAATTTTGGAGTTTCATGCTTTCACGGCCGGTAGACATCTTGGTAGCAAGTGTTTCCGGGATAGGTGGCCGTGGTCCAATGGATTTTACTCCGTACCAGTCGACCGGCAAGAAGATCACATCGTATTGCCAATCGCCGATGAAGATGCCCAACGGAGCTTTGGGCGAAACGTATACAGAGTAAAATCCATTAGACCTAGCCCGGAAATACTTGCTACCAAGATTCAATAATTTTGCTTTTAGAATAATTAACACTACTCTCAACTTTCACACCTAACTGGTTCACTAAATATCAATCAATCATAATCGATCAATACATATTATAAAACAAAGTCCCCCGCCGCGTTTGTCTGTCTGTCTGTGACCGATTTTCTCCGTAACTACTGAACGGATTTTGTTCCGCGGTTTTTACGATTAGATAGATTGGTTGACGAGGAAGGTTTAGATGTATAATATAATTGAAAATCGGGTGTAATTTCAAAAGACTGATATCAAATTTTTTTTCACTGTTCGCTAGGTGATACTTTGCTTTAGGACATAGGCTATGATAACTGGCCGGCCCGGCTTCATCCAGGTGACAATCGGGGGTAATCTCAGAAATTACTGAACCGATTTCAAATTTTTTGTCATTGTTCGATAGGTGAAAATCATAAATTCAAAGCACCCGGGCGATCCGGACCGGGCCGCTAGTATAATAATATAGTAAAAATTAATAAACAAACACTTGAAAAATTCAACACATTTATTCATCTCAACGATCGTTTCGGGCTTCTAACCCATCATCAGGAGTTTACTTTAAAACGTTGAGATGAATAAATGTGTAGAATTTTTCAAGTGTTTATTTATCAATTTTTATTCAATCATGTTTTACCAAGTGCCTAACGATAATTCTATAGAATTTATATAATACTATAGGTCCACAAAAAATTTTGAAGCAATTCCCTTACTTTTTGTGAACAGACCGTCACAACTCTATCAATTTTAAAATAAAAAAAACTACACTGTCAAAGTTAATCCGTTATCCGTAAAAATTAAATGAAATAATTTAAAAAAGATCGGAACATCAAAAGACAATTAAAAATAATCAGTAAAGTTCTCAAATCTCGTTTAGCAAAACCCCGAAGCGGCGACCGCAGAAGGGCGAAGGCAAGCGGCTACCAGAGCTTATCACAACTTTACTTACTTTTTTCTTCGTTAAAAAGGAAAGTCTCTACCGTGTAAGCCTGTTTAATCCCGATTTCCACTGAACTGATTTAATAAATCGGGAAGATTTATATTTCATAAATGAATTTCCTGTTCCTTGAAATGCTTTTTCATGGGCGCCGCGAGGGGGTGCGACTGCACGGTGCAAACTTCTGGATTATAGAGACGGAGAAGGTAAAAATATAAAATCTGGGAAAAGAAAAAATATCAGTTGTATTACAAGATATAATTTATTTTATTGCCCCCTACATACAAACAAATTTTACCTCTTTATAATATCCCCCCACCCTATTAAAATCCGTTGCGTGGTTTAGGAATTACATTACTCACTCGCTTCGCTCGTTCGCTATATACAGGGTGATTCCAAAGTTGACGTTATCCTTTCACCAGCGAATAGGGCTTCAACAAATAAGATTTTTTTCTTTTGGCGCTTTTTCGAAATATCAACATCAACGGAGATACAGGGTGTCAAAGTTTTATTTAAAAAATTAAAATTTATTAATAACTGCCAAACCACTTGAGAAATTTAAGAAAAATTTTGTAAAAAAATAAAATACATATGTATGTATTCAAAACTTAATTTTAGGTTTTTATTTTTTTACTCGAAAACAAGGAATTCAATAATAATTTTTATTTTTAGAAAAATCAGTTTTTTTTTCTACGCGCGCCACTGGTCAACCCAAAAATATTTTATTTATAGAAAAATTTCCCTCCGACGTAGCTATTGACACCTACAAATTTTTTTTTAAATATCTCAAGTGGTTTGGCAGTCATTAATAAATTTTAATTTTTTAAATAAAACTTTGACACCCTGTATCTCCGTTGATGTTGATATTTCGAAAAAGCGCCAAAGGAAAAAAAATCTTATTTGTTGAAGCCCTATTCGCTGGTGAAAGGATAACGTCAACTTTGGAATCACTCTGTATATAAACCTTCCGTGAAAAATTATCTAACTGATGGTGAAAACCCGCATCAAAATCCGTTGCGTGGTTTAGGAGGAGTTAGCGGTTATACAGACAGACAGACGCGGAAAGCGACTTCATTTTATACTATGTAAAGATAATTAATTTAGTATAGATTATGTTTTTTGTAAAACTGTAAATTTCAGTTCAGTGTAGTGATCTGTGGTGATAATTCAACGAAGATGTTATTTTAAGATAATGACCCGACCGCCTGCACGAGTGAGACGAATTTTCTCTGCAGAAAAAGTTTTTTCTAGACCCTAACCTCGGAAAAAGGAAATGTCACGAAGAAGCAGCGCTGATTTTATCTCTGTCTAGACTAGCAAGCTTTGAATTTCAAACAGATTTTCTTTTTCAATCGGAAAAAAGTCATTAAAAACTTTCCAGCGGAAAAAATAAAATATCACTGCAAACTGTACTATAAAAAATGTCTATATAGATATTTTTTTTATATTTATAAAACGATGTCTCTTAAAGCGTTATCTAAAAATCTAACTTGACAACAACCTTAGAAGATGACTAAAAGCTTGTCATTTTTTCTCGCATAAGAATAGTCCAGGGTAAATTCAAAACGAATAATACAAAATATTCACAGCAAAACAGATAGACGAGAGCTCGTGACAATTTTTTGGTGTTATTTATTCAAGGCCTTATTTTTGTGAAGATGTTGAGGGAGGAATATTAATGTGCCCTGAGTAAGGGATTTTGCTAGATAGCGGTATGGGAGGGATGCAGACCGCCCCCAACATGTAACAAAAAAAATGGTCACAATTATTATTGCTTCAAGGCTGAAATTGTTTGTATAGCTTGTCGGTGACCCAGTAATGCCATTATAATATTTGAAGATCGGTTGGTCAGTGTTAAAGGGGTGGCAGATCACCCTAAACGTGTCATGTACCCGACGAAATTTATATTATTAGTTCAAGGTTCAAATTTTAATATGTTGTTACGGCGACTGTTTTTAGCATAATATATTTCAATTTGCAGAACAAAACGTCGGTAATAACCCCCTCTCTTAGAGGGAAACTTCCTCGCCTAAGGGGGTTAATACCGACATTTTGTTCTGCAAATTGAAATGTATGCTTAAAACAGTCGCCGTTACAACATATTAAAATTTGAACCTTGAACTATTAACATAAATTTCGTCGGGGACATGACACGACGTTTAGGGTGATCTGCCATCCCTTTAATACTGACCAATCGATCTGCAAATATTATAATGGCAAGATATACAAACAATTTCAGCCTTGAAGCAATAATAATTTATTGTGACCATTTTTTTTTTTTACATGTTGGGGGCGGTCTGCATCCCTTCCCTACCGCTATCTAGCAAAATCTCTTACTCAGGGCAATTAATCGATTCTAAACCCAGGATCGAACCAGGGACCTTTCGATCTTCAGTCAAACGCTTTACCACTGAGAAATGCGAATGATATTATAACGCGCGCTAGTGCAGTATAGCTGCAGTAAAACTTCAGCTTGCTATACTGTACACGTAGTAGAGAGTTACTAATATTATAGTCTATACCAGCGGTTCCCAACATTTTTTGTTGTGCGGACCACTAATTTTGTAAAAAAATTTGAGGCCCACTAACTAAATATACGAGTAGGACTAGGTACAAGTAATAAAAATTATAATAAAAATTTATTTTAAAAAACAAAAAACCCGACTGCGTAAAAATCGAACTTAAAAGATGGAAACAAGATCAAATGATAACATGCAGTCGGAGGCATAGTAGTAACAAATTGAACAGAAATACCTCCGACTGCATGTTATCATTTGATCTTGTTTCCATCTTTTAAGATCGATTTTTACGCAGTCGGGTTTTTTGTTTTTTAAAATAAATTTTTATTTCAAATGTTTTTAGTTAAAAATAAATCGATATAGATCCTAAACGGTCAGTAGAATCGAAAAATGTTGAGGGAAAACTAAAAATGATTTTTAAATACCTATTCAACGATACCCCACTTGACATAGTTTGTTGACTTTCATTTTTTCATTTTCACAATATGGCGTCCTGTAGTCGCCATATTGAATTTTCACTAACGTCATGTCTTTTGTGACACTCGCCGGACTAAGGGGAATCGATTGACGTGTGAATCATAAAAATCGGCCCAGGCGTTTGGTCTGTATAGTGCTTCAAAGGAACATACAAACATACATACATACATACATACATACATACATACATAGGCTGTTAAACACATTACCACTCCTTTGCGTGCGCAGTCGGGTAAAAACACACACACTTGATTGTTCCCATCTCGACCCCTGAAGTTCCGATAATATTTATCTTGGCTTAGACTCTCGACCGGCGTCCAGGCCGGCCTAGTACCACGCTGCCCGCGGCCCATGGGTTGGGAACCGCTGGTCTATACTATAATTAATGCACTGTGAGCGTGCAACAACATTAATTTATTAAAATTAATTGATTTTTTAACTTCCCATTCGAAGTTATTGTAATGGGTCCGAAAATCGAAATCAAAATGTATAACAAATTTTTATGTTTCAAGGTCACTACACTATTTTTACACTATTTTTAGAAAATGTCTCTCTGTGTGTGTACGTATGTACGTACGTTTGTGTCCATTTCTTTCTAAGACGAAATCTCGATAATGAAAAATGATATCGACTACGTTAGGGTGTCAATCGACGCGTACATTAACGTAAATATGATCTGAAAGAAATTTTTTCAAAATCAGTTCAGCCGTTCTTTTTTCTTAACCAAATAGACTCCAAAAAAGTAGATTTTACACAATATCTCGCGAATAAAAAATTATATCGACTTCGTAAGGGTGTCGATCGAGGCGTGTTAACGTCATTTTGATCCGACATAAATTTTATAAAAATCGGTTAAATCGGTTCAGCCGTTTTTTTTTTAAATTGTTAAAAATAAATAATAATTATGTTTTAATGATTAAAATGATTACTTTTCTGTGTAATATCTAATTTAATTATTATTATTAAATATTTATCAAACTGGGAAGTTCGTCGTGTGGAACTCAAGGGTCGCACTTTAGTCCTAATAAACGACCCACCTCACGGCTTGTTATTTAATTCTAATTATTATTTGCCAGAATTCATGCCACAACAACACCCAATCTGTGAAAATTTCAACTATAGCTACCTCTTACCGTTTATGAGATAGAGCCTTGTGACAGACGGACGGACATCGTAGGCTTAGTAATAGGGTTCCGTTCGCAGGTACGGAACCCTAAAAATGTTTAAAATCTTCTTTGCAATAGTAAGACAGGCAAAATGTTGAGCTCGGGTCTGGATAAAACTTATACACACCGAAAAAAATTAATATAAATTTTCATAGACCATTTTAGAACATTTTTTTTATTAAAGTTTTTCTTTATTTTTATCGTCTTACATTTTTAATAGTGTTTGTAAATTGGTTAAGCAATCTTATTGAATGAACAAGCGGCTGAGAGAAAATTTCTGAAGTTGGAATAGAAAATCATGTTGGAACATTTTCATCAATTTACCTAACAACAGGTGTAATTTTCCGTGCCAGTTCTACACGATAATGAATACGTGAATAATTAAATCACTGCGTTTGTGTACGAGGGATGTACAAACGGTTCCCTTTCTCTGATTCATAGGGATGAGTCAACCAACAACTACTATAAAATTATTGTTATATTATTCAAGGATAGAAACCGTACACGAAACCGTTAAAAATTCAGTAACCTACCAGAATTTTAGCAGTAGAAAAAACGAAACCAAAACGGAAAGAATCGTGACGACCGGTTAATATTGGTTTTCATGAAAATTCTCATTTTTTATTTTTACGGTGAAAAAGTCCCGGGTGACGGGAAAATTCTAATTTCTAGGGCTTTTCTAACTCGAAAGTAAAATGGAAGTAACGTTTTTGTTTTAGGAATTCATATATAGGTTTTATTATTATCAATTTTTTTATTTTTTTCGTTATTAATAAAAAATAAGATAACCACAAAATTTGTGTTTATAATTGAGTTTTTTCAACACATGCACGCTTTTGGTGTTTTTTCATGTCTATAATGCGGATCTTAAATGGCCGTTAATTGACTGGTGACGTATGCATGATCGATTATGAAACGCTTTTCGATGTAACAATGAAAAACATTAAAAAAACCCGTTACATAATGAAACATTATGTATACCTACCTCTTTTCGATGCTATAATTAAATATGGTTACTATGGCAACGAAGTAAATGAATATTGTATCGAGAGATGCACTGCTGTCAATGAATCTAAGGTTATAAAATCATGCATGTATTTAATAAAGTATAGTGTGTAACGCGTGTGCTAAATCTTTATGCGTCAGGCGCGACGTTTTCAGCACCCGTATACCGCTCGCGATGCACACTCGTCAAGGCTCGTGTGCGCTCGCCTACTACTCGTGCTGAAAACATCGCACCTGACGCATAAAGATGTATTTAGCACACTATAGACTATTTTGATACTTTATTAATTTTCTAAATGTATCGTTAGAAAACCCGTATCGAAACCGAAACTCGATTAAATTTCTCAAAACGAAATCGTAATCGAAACCCTCGACAAAACCGAATCGGAAACACGAACGTTATTTTGATTGTTAGCAACAATCGAATTATTCGATTGGTTTGTTGTTCAGGGGTTTTTCTTGTAAATTTAGTTATTGGGCCTCAATTTTTTTTTAGAAAATTGGTGGTCCACTTAACTAAAAAGGTTGGGAACCGCTGGTGTACCAAGTTTCATCAAAAATGGTCCAGCCGTTTCGAGTAAAGTCGATACAAACTGGCAATTTTATGGAATTATTCTCGCGCAGTCATCTTCTCCGTCTATTTTATAATTCGTTTAAAAATATCTTGAGTTTTTGGAAAATAATTGTTAAAATATTTCTATATTTAAATTAAAAATAATAATATAAGTAGTAGGTAGGTACTCACACGTTCGTTAATGCAGTATCTGAAAAAAGAAAAGTTATGTCAGAATTTTCTTTAATTTTAAATACAGAAAATGTTAGGTTTTTGTTGCTTGAATTTAGTGAGGCTACAAAAAACAAAAATTTAAATCACAAGAAAATTAAAATAACACTAGGCGTTGCTATCAATTATGGTTATAAGTTATAACGCTCCGTCGTAGTATATAAATAATAGTTCTTAACAATAATAATAATAATAATTTTTATTGAAAAGCCACTAATGTGGATACAAACGTCAGGAAAATATAATACATATTAAAAAAGATCCTTTAAATCATAAGGCACAGTATTACAAAAATGTTTTTTTAGTTTATTTTTAAATAGTCCAGTAATTTTAGATTTCCACTGCAGAATAATTCTCAGTTAGCTGATTTTTTTTTATACACCTTCGTTATGGTGTTTTAAAAACTTAAAATAAAACTACAAATCATTTTGTTAGGCCCTCGGGAAGCAACATAATCCCGTTATGTAAAATCGAGGGGGAGGAAGTCGCGGGTACTTAAATAAGAAAAACTATAAATCGTAGACAAAAAATGTTTATACAAAAGTTGTAGATAATTTCGTCCTCTACAAGATTGATAATTACCATTTTTTACAAAAAATAGAACGGAACCGAGAAATTCGCAAAAAACCGTCTATCGTGAACTTGAACCTCGAATATCTGGCAACGCCGGCACGATATCGATGGGGATTTTTTACACGTTTTATAGAACACCATAACGAAGGTATATATAAAAAAAATCAGCTAACTGGGAATGATTCTGCAAATGGGTCGTTCTAATGTCTAAAATTACTGGAGTACAAGGTCACGTAGCAACCGAATAGTAGTACCTAATACTAAATAATATTACTCCAAAACAAGCTTTAGACCTTCTAAGAGGTCCTCTTCAGGCTTATGTTATGGACTTATAACTATAAATAGCTACTTTTTTCATTTTTAGTATTTTCAAAAGAATTTGGCAGTTCATTTGCGTCGCCAACTTCACTTTTGTAGTAGGTCGTTAGCAGTGCGCACGCACAGTAGCAAAATAACTCACTATGGAAATGGCTTTATTTTCAACACTAGTGTGTTTTGAAAACACTTTCAACACACCTGCCTGTTAACTGGCCCATTCCATGCATACATACACGCATGTAAAGTAGCTATTTTATAGTGGGTATGGCAAAAAAACTTTTGGTATATTTTTTTACAATCGTACACAGTATGGTATACGTCGGTCCAGTCAACGTTGGCCAACGTTGCGATTTCGTCTGTAACTGGCTTTAGTATAATATCGGCATGTGTAAACAAGTTATTTCATTATAGCATAGAAAATAAACTTCGTTATATTAAAGGTGAAGCAGGAAAAATAATTTGCCAGCGTGAAATTTTAATAAAGTAGCTGTTATAGCATAAAGAAACATCGTGATTTCCATTTTAAAGGATATTTTATAGTTCACACCAAAGTTCATAATGTAGCCAACAGACAAAAGAAAAACTAAAATTATAACAGATAGGTCAGTGGTTCCCAAACTGTGCGTATCAATGTCTCTGAAAGTTCCGAACAAGTAGAAAAAAGCAAAAAAAAAAATATATACATATTGCATTTTTTTATCTATCTCATTATAGAAATCAACTTTATCTCGTGCTAATGGTTTTTCTATTGCGAATTTCAAAGTTATTTTTTGTTAGAGCATTTTTCACAAGTTCTGATAGTTTTATGTATTTTTCATGTGGTATTTTATTTAAATTTTTATTTCGTCGTCCCTTTTTTCTCGAAAAAACACCCCCAGTGAAGACCTACTGCAGTGCTTTCGTGTCTAGTTTCCAAACGGTTAATTAGACGACAAAAATGAACAGAGAAAAAATATTTGTCATTGAATTTAAAATAAAAAATGTCCTACTCATTGTTCAATTTATCCTAAAGGTAGGCCTACAATAGGGACTCAAAGTCAAGGGTAGTTTTTAGCGCCTGTCGCGTTCTTTCGTTCCGAGTATCTCGTAAACGGCTGATTTGGCGAACAAAGTTCAGAATAGCTGTTTTTCATGAATGAAAACTGGTTGTAAATGATCCATTTCAGTCCGGTGACGAGAGCCGGGCGGTAAAGTAAATTTACGGCCAGCCGGGCGCTAAAGTAAAATTCGATAATAATTTAATTTCTTCAGTTTATTATTTTTAATAATAAAGACAAATTCAATAATTTCTATATTTCATATACTATTACTCCAGCTGGAGGCGAACCTGCGATCTTATAAACAGATTACTCGGCACGCCGCTACCCAAACGGCCACGACGCTGTATGCGTGCGTGAGAGCTTAGAGAGAGACTACTTATACATGATGTGTACAGTTACTTTTATACCTACATTCATTATTGAAGTTAAGTTTGCTACACGAATAAAATGTCAAAAATGTTGAAGACAAAACTTGCTAATTTATAGGGTGTAGGACAAAAAATACAGTGTGTATTAGAGCGCAATGCTATTTTGACTCGTGTAACTGTTAAATTCTCTAACGCTCGTTTAACATATCGCAACTCGCCGAAAATATATTCTATTACGCGCCCTAGATACACAATTTACTATTATGTATCGTTATAAGGGACAACCGACATGCAAAAAAGATATAAATTAAGCATTGATTGCATATATTTAAGGCGTTAGTGAGTTATAAATCAAGTGTTATATAATATGATTGGTCAGTGAACTTGTCTGTGAACGATGCAACAACAAGGACCCTGCCGACGCCGATGTTGTGACGATAATAAATGGTCAATTATTAGGACGTTAAATTGTACGACGCGTCCTGGACTCCTGTTACAATTTGTTATTACGATAATGCTAAATGGTAAGTGTCACAACTATAGCGACAGTCCCAACAGTCTGTCTTTATTGTAGTTCAAAACATAACAACAATAAGTAGGTATATATAGCCTCAGTAGTCTCAGAGGCATTTTCTTAAGTAAGGAAAAACAATTCCTGTAGTGTTCACCATTTGAGAATCTGTAAGTCTGGCAGCCTTTCTCTCTTGCGTTTTAGGTGGCAGGTAGAAATTTGACACATTTTTCATGTAATAATGTTACACTATTTTTTATATATTTATTGTGGATTATAGACGCGTCGACAACTTAGGTCATTAGCGTCTTAAATACAACAAATATACATATATCACTTAAAACTAAATAACATCACAAAACATCCATGAGTAGAGGTGGGACTCGAACCCACGACAGTCTGATTCAGAGACCGCGACGCTACCAACTGAGATGCAACTGAGCCATACTGTCCTCTACACTATTTTTTAATTATTAAATTGTATTATTGAGTCAATGTTGTAATCTTTAAACAGTTTTGTCACCAAGGTACCCACCCAAAATTCGTATGTTATATTTTAACTATTATATAAATAGTGGATTTTCAATATTTTTTTTTCGAAGTGTTCGCAGCAACATTTTGGTCTGCCATTTTAGAATTACAATATAATATGTCATCCTTTATGTAAAAAAAATATGCCAGACCTTACGTAGATACATGAAAAAAAATGTTTTTTGAAGTGAAAACTTCTTTAGGCGCGTTGAGTGATTTTTGGTACGGGAAAATCTTATGTGTTCGCGTCACCGACATGCTATGGGCTAGAATGCCTCTATTCTGTGCTCATGCGCATATACAATAAAAACGGCACTTCATTCAGTTATATCGATGGCGACAATAGCAGCGTCTATGCGTCGTATGCATAAAGTACCCGGTTCAAAACCCACTGGCACCGTGAAATTTTTGTGTTTTTTTTCTAAATTCTATATGATATTTATTTATATATTTTCTCGTATATTTTTATTTTCTTATAGTCTTCCTTTGATATTAATTATAATTTTTGAAGTCAAAACTTCTTTAGGCGCGTTGAATAAACCATATAAAAATATATATAATTGTTGCTCGGAGTGCCGATTGATGTGAAAATCAGACTAATGTTAATAATTTTTCACTTCTGTCGGCAGTCCCCATGACTGCCTAATTTTTTTATCATAAATAAGTTTAACGACACGATAAGAATGACCAATCGAGCAGGCAATGTTATTTTATGTAGGTACCTATTCTAAATTATTACTCATTATAATATAAGTACTAGTATAAAAAAAAAATAAAAAAAAATAAATAAAAAAAAAAAAATGTTTTGAGAGGCCAGTGTAGCCTAATGGATAGCGTGTTTGGTACCGCAGCCTCTAGACTAGACTGTCGTGGTTTCGAATCCCACCTGCGCTCATGGATGTTTTGTGATGTTATTTAGTTTTAAGAAAGTTGTTATTTAGTGTAGTTGAAAGACTCTAATGACCTAAGATGTCGACGCGTCTATAATCCACAATAAATAAATAAATAAAAAAAGTATTGCATTATTAGATATGTAAGTACATGAAAAATTCATATTTTGCCTGTCTAATTTCTATCTGCCACCTAAAACGCAAGGGAGAAAAGGTGCCAGACTTACAGATTCTCAAATGAGGAACAGGTATGTTTAATATTATTTTGACTTACGTCGATTGCACTTAAGAAAAAACTTCGCCAGCTCTCCGTCTAAAAGGGTGTTTTACTGGACAACAAAACAGGGAAAAAACAATATTATTCACAACCGGTTTATTTCAATGTCACAAAAAAAAACAATTACGGAGAGAGACTAATTGGAAGCGATTAAATTTTTCCAAAAATCGAATATTAATTTAACCCTAATTGAACATAAATCAAATAATAATTTATTTAAATTGATTAACAGTAAAATTTATTTATTAACATCAATTATTTATTGGCAATGAATCAATGGAAGAGAATATTAATAGTATACACGAATTGTGTGTGTGCACCTACTTTGCAGGCTTTATTTTTTTAAGCTTGCACTCTTCAAGAAAAAAATGAAATATTATAAATAGAATGTATGGTCTTAGGCGAGCCAGTTACCCTCTAAATTCTAAAAGACGCGTAGAAATAGAGTAATGACTAATCGTTAGCGAAAGCTGATTTTGATTCTAATCGATAAATTAGATTATTCTGAACGTAACCACCTATGTATATGTTTTTTTTAATTTTCAAGTGTGGGAATCTCCCCAAATGGCGTCCTCAAAGTAAAAAAACTCGGGTCGCAGTGCCAAAACCCTGCCGACAATATAGTGTATTTGCTAATACAGGCATTGTGGCATTATTATGTAAACTTAAGTTTGTTTTTTGACAAAATAAAAAATTTAACCCCTTAATACAGCCCTTAAAATAATTAAATTTTTCTAAATTTCAATATTAGACATGGATTTCATCAATACACCCAATTAAATACACCCTTCCATATCTAAGTAAATCCGTATCAACAAACTAGTGTTTTCATAAAATTTGAAAGTCCGGTCCTGTCGGGCCGATTTTATTAAAATTTTAGCAGCACATTTTAATCTTTACTAAAGAGTTAAATTTCAATTTTGAAACGATTCTGACAAATTTTTCGGTATTTTTGGGCCCAAAAACTTTTTGGAACCCCTAAAGACAACCCTGAAAATGGTCCGATCGGGTGATGGGTTCCAATGTCTGTACCAAATTTCGTTTCAATCGATTAAGTCTGTCGAGAGTTATCGTGTACACACATATATATATAAATATATATATATATATATATACATACATATATATAAACATTTTCAAAAATGGTGCCAAAGTGTTCAGGAGGCTATGAAACGTCGAGAAATTTTGGTCCGACCCCTAGGTCCCGCCATCCGACCGACGCCAATAGTGTATGTGCCATATTCTATGGCAAATACACTAAAAATCGTTAAAAATGTGTTTTTTCAGCTCCCACTCGTGTGAGAACCATGCTAGATAGGAGAAAATTACATACCAGTAAATTTGTAGACTAAGTATATATAAATATAAAAAAAAACTTTTTAACAAAAAAAAGCCACTAAAGAGAGGAAAATAATAAAACTTTGAGGTCTGCGCCAATTTAATAAAATATGAAGTCGGTTAAAAAGTGCCAATTTAATTAATATTTTCTTTTTAACCGATTTCATATTTTATTAAATTGGCACAGACCTGAAAGTTTTATTATTTTCCTCTCTTTAGTGGCTTTTTGAAGGAGATTTTTTTTTTGTTAAAAAGTTTTTTTTATACACACACACAAATACACGCACAAACACACACATACACAACACGTATGCAGACACGCAAGAAAAAATTATTGTATGAGTATAAGCAATCCACCCTAGCACTGGCATTGCCAAGTTGGGTGGATAAATTTCGCAAATTATTATAGAGAGAGATTGTGTGTTTTAAAGACCACCAACAGCTAAGGTTATTTGGGCCTAGCACCAATTCATATTTTCAATTCATTATTTTTTTTTAATAATAAATTGAAAATCCAATTGACACTTTTACCAGCTCTCGGGCTAGAACCCGGGAACTGGGGACTTGTAATAGAGGAACGATAGCAACGCCATGTAAACGACAGCACCGCTACTGACTCTCGACCATTCTCAAGCCGGAAATTATTATAATTTCTTGTATAATATTATGTATTAGTCATGTATAAACCGAAATAAATTTCTTTATTATTATTATGTAGGTACCTATGATTCGGCAAAGGAGTCAATGAATCAATACTAACAATTTTCGTATCGACAATAAATTATAACAGCAATTTCCTGTAACCGAACATTAAATAAATAATAATTTATTTCAATTAAAAGTAAATTATATGTATTTACATAAATTGAAATGATAGCACGCATAGCACGAATGCAATTGGCGCGAATTCATTCAAACAAAGATTTACCAAACGCAAATATCATTTGTAATTGTAATGAGAGAGTAGATATCTACTTTACCAACATATATCGACGTTATCGTTCCAATCAGGGGCGGCCTCTTTTAAGTGACCTGTGGTTAGTGATGTAAATGCGTATAATACTCTGGTATAAAACATTTGTATAAAACGGTATTATACGGTAGGTAAAAAAAATAATATACTCCAGTTTTATACTAGGTATGAATACTGCCTATTTTACTATTTTATACAGCACGTATAAAACGTTTAACACCGTTTAAAACGGTTTAATACCGTTTAAAACGCTTTAATACCAAAATGAGAACAGTAACTTTTCCTATTATGCATGTTGGCAATACTGAAAAATGCACAGTAACCGTAGTGTGAAAAAGTAAAAAAACCGTTTTATACTGAAAAAATACGGTATTTTCAAATAGCATACTTAATGGATTTTTGTAATAGTATACTGTGTTACAAGGGCGGAAAGTTGACGATTGCGACGAGTGTGAAGTCTGCCATTCGAACGACGGTGGCGATCACACTTATTTCGCCCCGAGTTACACACAGTATTTTTTGTAATAAGTGCAACATTATATTATACACGTAAATTGGCAATCAGCAATAAATAAATTATAATTTAAAAAAACTAAAAAACACGCTTTAATGAACTAAAAAGTAAAAAATAATTAATTTTCTTGTAAAAAAGCGTGGGGTAGTATGAAAATATGATACAAAGCACACCACGCTTTTTTACAATAAAATTAATTATTTTTTACTTTTTAGTTCATTAAAGCGTGTTTTTTAGTTTTTTTAAATTATAATTTATTTTTGCTTTTTAGTCCTGGAGATCCTGGTCAGGCTAATGGGACAAACTTATGGAATTATTGTATTGTCGTCGGTCCTTGATAAGTGTGCAAAGTTTAAACTAAATCTAACCGTTCAAAGTTGGTCAAAATCAAGTTCAAAGAAGTCGGTTACAAACTGACAAGCCCGCAAACATACAGGTGAAGCTAATATAAGCGTGTTAAAAACAGCGTAAATAAACATATTGTAGGTTAGGCGGAAGTGTCAGATACAGACAAACAACGAAGTCTTACCATAAGGGTTGCATGTAATGGCGCTTTTTTCTTGTTTTTAGTATTTGTTGATTTAAACTCTGGAGGATATATGAGTGATACTTGACGTGAATTACAGCTTTATAGATAATGGCGTTGTTAAGATAGACCTGTTAACAATAGATCTAAAAATCGCAATTTTGACGGTCTCTAAAACCTACAATTTTGATAAAATAAATAAAAATACACATTCATAATCTACTCAAAAGGCCCTTTTCAACGATACCCCACAAGAATAGGTACAAAAAAATTTTTTTTGACCCCCATTTGCATGTATGGGCGCCTTCCTTAAATAAACCTTTTTTAATATTTTGTTATTCTCCGTCTTTGGGTCGCGGTAATACATATTATGTGTGAATTTCAAGTCTCTATTTCATTTCGTTTAGAAGTTAGAGACCTGTGACAGACAGACATCGTTGGCACAACAATATAAGGGTTCTTTGAATCCTTTCTGGTACGGAACCCAAAAAAACTTCACTTGATTCACACACCAATCCTTTCAAAAATCTCGACCATCAATGAGCCATTTTCCTGAGAGTAGTTCCTCCAATTATCCACGAGAGGCAGCACTTGTGGTAGGTACAAACATCATTTATTCCCCATTAGTGTCGTGTCATTTTAACGGTACAACTTAATTATTAATTAATTTAATGATAATAATAATTTAATAATTAAGTTATAGCACTAAAATGACACGACAATATGAGGTATACATAATGTACCTACCACAAGTGCTGCCTTTCGTGGATAATTGAAGGAACTACTCTCAGAAAAATGGCTCATTAATACACAAGCGACTAGGCCCTGCAGTCAGGGTCCATTCTGATTGGTCGAATACTCCATCTTGATATCCTAATATCTCGAATAATAATAATATTAAATTAGGTTTTATTTTGAAATGTCAAAAAATTGACCGACTTTTATAGAAAGAATTAGATTACAAGCCTTATCTGAAGTTATCATTCTAATTTTGTGAAAATTAATGCCTGTCTTGAAGAATATGTGTTTGAACATTCTCCACATACAAAAACCCATTTTTTAATCGCTATTAACTATCCATATTATAGCGAACAGAGTTCACTAGTTAGTTATTACGTTCGTTTAGGTGTGTGTGCGTGTGTGTTAAACGACATCAAGATAGGGTATTCGACATATCAGAATGGACCCTGACTGCAGGGCCTAGTCGCTTGTCATTAATAGAGAGTCGCCGAATAGGATGATCAAAAGACCAACCTATTTTGTACGTTTGAATCATTTAAATGTAAGTTGGAGTGACTCCAAAAGTTTCAATAATCTACTTCGTTTGCATTTTACTGAGTCCTGGCTGTGATTGCAGCGATAAAGCATATTTAAAGTGCCATTCTAAAGGCTTGAACGAGGCTATTTATGCCATTATTTGAAAGTCGCTGAACATTTTAATTACGCTTTTCTCGAAATTATACTCACTAAATTTTAACGATTACGTTATATTTAATGGACTTTCATTTTCATAAAATATTACTGAAAATGTATTTTAATCGTTGAAATCTCAGAACAAAGATAGCTATAGAAACAGCATATTCTCACGTCGCTTGTGAAGCCACAACTATATATACTAAAGTACGACCTGACAGGTACATTATGATCATTCGCTGCTTGTATTCCGTATTGTTAATTACTATTTATTAACTTCCCACTGGAAGTTATTGTAATGGGTCCGAAAATCGAAATCAAAAAGGAAAAAAAATTTTTATGTTTCAAGGTCACTACACTATTTTTACACTACTTTTAGAAAGATGTCTGTGTGTGTGTGTGTGTGTGTGTGTGTGTGTGTGTACGTACGTATGTGTACATTTCTTTCAAAGACGAAATCTCGAGAACGAAAAATGATATCGACTACGTTAGGGTGCCAATCGACGCGTATTAACGTAAATATGATCTGAAAGAAATTTTTTCAAAATCGGTTCAGCCGTTCTTTTTTCTTAACCAAATAACCTCCAAAAAAGTAGATTTTACACAATATCTCGCGAATAAAAAATTATATCGACTTCGTAAGGGTGTCAATCGAGGCGTGTTAACGTCATTTTGATCCGACATAAATTTTATAAAAATCGGTTCAGCCGTTTTTTTTTTTTTTTTTTTTTTTTATTTATTGATGTTTTAATGATTGAAATGATTACTTTTCTGTGTAATATCTAATTTAATTATTATTATTAAATATTTATCAAACTGGGAAGTTCGTCGTGTGGACCTCAAGGGTCGCACTTTAGTCCTAATAAACGACCCACCTCACGGC
Organism: Mongoloraphidia duomilia; assembly: GCA_039654895.1. Lineage (NCBI taxonomy): Eukaryota > Metazoa > Arthropoda > Insecta > Raphidioptera > Raphidiidae > Mongoloraphidia > Mongoloraphidia duomilia. The sequence continues at coordinate 11,286,671 of CM077519.1, read as the reverse complement.
TTGTTTGATAAATGGTGTCGTATTGTGTGCCTGGACTATTGTGTTATTAATTAGTTATTAGTTATTAATTAATTAATTTATTAATTAGTTATTAATTAAATGTATTTTTGCCGGTTCCATAAAATATCGGTCAACTTAAGCAGGTGGTCAGCTTATGGAGGTAGTCAATATGACAGGATTTACTGTATTAATTAGCATGTTTCCCGCGACTCGCGAATAAAATCAGTGATCTGAGCATGCGCGACTTTCATTTTGCATTGCTGGTGTGCAAATGTCAACTTTCGCCTTCGAAACCAAGTATGAAACGCATCGCTTTCAATGCACGCTTACAAAAATATTGTTACAAAACTGTTTTCTGAGTTGACGGAATAAATATTTATTTACAATAATTAAAAATACAATAACAATAAATGCAACAACGAAAAGTCAATTCTAACAATAAAAAAACTTAAACGGTAATTATCGAACTCAACGAGCCACTTAAATAACACTTAACAAATAACTATATATACAAGGATTATTTATTTATACAACAATGAGAGTTGAGTTTTTTGTGGTTATAATATAATAATTATTAAAATAGACAATAGCCGATTAATAATTAATAATTATTAGATAATAATAATTATTCGATTATTTATTTGTAATTATTTATGTCACTGTATTTATATCACATTTATTTCTAACGTTTATTTATGTCGGTCATTTACTCAGCTACTTCAGTACTATTTATTTACATCCACTCCACTATTTATATCACTGTACTGACTGATTCGACCGTTGATTGATTAATATTTATATCACTGATCCACTTGATGGCACGACTCACCATTCACTGATTCCCTCAACACGATACACTCGCTGTTTATATACCCGCGTGTGGTGTACGCTCAGTGCGTCCTCGTATTCTCTAGCGTTGTCTAGAATCTTCGCGTAGTTACTCGTTGTTACAGGAAGCAGACACCGTCTGACGTTTATATACAGGGTGATCCGCAACAATATTATTGGATTTTTTGGAAAAAACATTTTTTTTTCCAAAAATATTATTATCTTGTGAGTTCTGACGGTGATGGTTTATTGTTTCAGACGCATGTGGTTTGCGCAATGTAACAGTCTCGGTGCCACAGTACAAAGTGCGTACAGAGCCAGCCTTGTTGCAGTGTGACTATGACCTTGAAAACGACAGCCTCTACTCGGTCAAATGGTACAAGGATAACGAGGAGCTGTATCGATACATGCCACGTAACGACCCTCCTCAACACAGCTACAACATTGATGGCCTCAAAGTTGACGTGAGTTTAGTATTTTATCGCAACACTAGTTTTACCAGGGGGGTCTTGCCTTACGGGAGAAAACGACCGTCTTACAAGCGCCTTTATTGAATGATTTGTGTCATTTTATGGAACTAAAAACATAAACAAAATAAAATACTAAACATTGGTATTTATAGATAATATCCATTCCTGGCACCTAGTGGCAAAAATGGTAACTAATAAAATGATGCGTCAACAAAAATTTTTAATATAAGTAATTATAATAGGCATGGTAATTTTGTCTCGTTCTATAATTCAGTGAAGTTTAAATTAGGGGGAATGTTTCATAAATGCTAGCAAAAAAATACATTATTATCTAAATATTATCCCGCGACTAAAGCGACATATATATTTTAATAGAATTGAGATTGTTTTAAGTATGTAGAATCAGAACCATTCTTATGTTTTGAATCAACTATAAACTCACACATATTTATTTCAAGCTTTTGATTTCTGCTCAGATGCGACGGTGAAATTTGGCTTTCAAAACGTGGGTCGCTCGTTAGCACGGCCACAACTTATCTGTATTATATGTCATCTGTCCTTTTACCCACTGAGCATGGAGAATACAGACAGGAGCAGACTGGCGTAGAATGGCCCCGGTGGCGACCAATAATTATGGCCTCTTGTTCGAAAAATGAACCAATATTTTGGGCCCCTTATTCCAAAAATGAACCAATATTTTGGTCCGCTTATTCCAAAAATGGACCGATATTTTTGGCACCTTATTCAAAAAATGCACCAATAATTAAACTAGCTACCTCTTACTGTTTGTCAGATAGATCCCTGTGACAGAAGGACGGACGGACATCGTAGGCAGGGTAATAGGGTTCCGTACGGAGGTACAGAACCTTAAAAATTGAACTGAAGTCCAACACTGGAGACTGTTCATTAAAAGTAATCTTAGGCCGACGTTAACACAAATTTCCCACGTTTAAATTTGTTTGTATAAATAATAATGCTGGAAATTGCATGAATTTTTATTTCCGTTTCCTCGTGAAGACAAAACTTTTGTTTTGAATAAATTAGTTTATTAAATTTGATTAAATTAAACACTTTACAAAACAACGTACCTACCTTTACGTAAATTAATTTTTATTTTAATTGTTGTTCTACCCTTTTCTCTTTTAAGTGTCTCGAAACATAAAATTTGCTGGGGAAATTAGTTTTGTTTCGAAAATTGCCATCCTTATTACGAGTTCTCATTGGCCAGTCCGCGACCAAAATATTTATATTTATCTGTTTGTATCAGCGTTTCCTAAAGCAGTGTTTTTCAACCTGTGGGTCGCAACCCCCAAGGGGTCGCGGTCGCAAGCCAGGTAAAAGTAAAAAGCAAAGGTTGTAGGTCCTACACTACAATAATAAAAAATTTATTAAAAAAACATTAAAAAAAATACATTGATATAGGTACCAAACTCAAAACAAAAGAAAGGTTTCGTTGACATTTCAAATAGGGTACATGACGTCACGGAAAATTCAATATGGCGGCCGCTAGACGCCATTTTGTCAGTACGCAAAAAATCGATAAAAACTTGTGTGTGGGGTATCAAATGAAAAGGCTTAATAAGTAGATTCAACTAAAAGGAAGGAAATAAAAAAAATATTAAAAAAACAAAAAACCCGACTGCGTAAAAATCGAACATAATTATGTTCGATTTTTACTTTTTTTTGTTTTTTTAATAAATTTTTTATTTCCTTCCTTTTAGTTGAATCTACTCATCAAGCCTTTTTATTTGATTCCCCACACACAAGGTTTTATCGATTTTTTGCGTACTGACAAACTGGCGTCTAGCGCCCGCCATATTGCATTTTCCGTGACGTCATGTACCCTATTTGAAATGTCAACGAAACCTTTCTTTTGTTTTGATTTTGGTACCTACATCAATGTATTTAGAAGGAAAATTACTTTTGCATTCTGAAAAAATGGCGTATAGCGTCCGCCATATTAAATTTTCCGTGACATCATATACCCTATATCACTCTAGGGATTCAAACGAATCTAATGACACCTCATTTTTCAAAATCCGTCAAGCCGTTTAGGCTACAGAGCGTGATAAAGAAATATACATACATAGATACATACATACACTTGAAAAACATTACCTTCCTTCTGGCGCAGTCGGGTAAAAATACAACATATTCAGTGAGAAGGCTGTCCTGTTTATTTTTTAATAATTTGTCGAATAATTAAATAGCAGTGTTACATTATAATATTTTCGAAATAAGCGTTTACTAGCTTGCTGCAGTTACTAACAGTTTGAATATTTTTATAGCGCCATGTCTCCGACAGTAAGAAATTACTACTGAAGTCAGTTACGTTACGTGCTAGTGGCTTGTACAGATGTGAGGTATCAGCCGAAGCACCTTCGTTTGATTCCGGACAAGCCGAAGCGCGGATGGAAGTTGTATGTAAGTACTACACCTATAGTATATTAATTTCCAAAATAGAGTAATTTGAAAAAATACATTCCAAAAGTTTTACTTAGCTTTACCTAGAGCTTACAACAAAATAAATAGGTAAATACGGTCCAGAACATTAGCAAAATTTGAAATTCTCCCGACCGACCAATCGCAACTCAAAAAACAAAGGGACATGAGCTGATCACGCACACAGGTCACTCTATCTCGAAAATGAATAGATTTGAAGTACTAATAGGGAACCCATTTATTTTTTATTTTAAGTTTCACTGTAAAAAAATAATAAAACATTTAAACTGTCCGTAGATCTACCAAAAGACGGTCCACACATAAGTGGTCAACAGTTAGAATATCAAGTAGGTGAACAAATGGAGCTTAACTGCACCTCTGGAAGATCATATCCGGCGTCCATTTTGCATTGGTACATCAATGAACAACAGGTCAGCAAATAAATATAATCATCATTGAGTCATCTCAAGTCTACAAGCGGAAATCCCCTCCTATTCATACACATTCTAGCGAGTAGTTTTGGAACTTGGCAAACATTAAAATGTAATGAGGGCTATCAGACTTCTTTCCGCCACCTGACTGTGCCACTAGCAAGTGAGATATCTGTCATTAAATATCAGTTGTATTTATATTTTCTGCCACCTAATGGCGCCACTAGCAATTGAAATTGTATCCATTATGGATACAATTTCACACAAATTGCTATTAGATTCACTTCAGTAATTATGAACATAATATGAAGTTTCTCCAATGATTTTATCTTGGTTAAATTTACTACACCGCTGTAACGCCATGTAAGACCAACCTTTTCTTAAGTAAATATTTCTTGTCGCCTGATGATAGCAACCTAAGTTTGCCGAAACATGTAGCGGTATCTTTTATTTATTAATAAAATTTCAATTCTTGCCAAGGAAGTTCACATTTTTAGTGTATTTGCCATATGGCACATACACTATTGGCGTCGGTCGGATGGTGGGACCTAGGGGTCGGACCAAAATTTCTCGACGTTTCATAGCCTCCTGAACAATTTGGCACCATTTTTGGAAATGTTTATATATATATATATATATGTATATATATAATATATATGTATATATATGTATGTGTGTGTGTGTGTATGTGTGTGTGTGGGCAATAACTTTCGAAAGAGTTAATTGATTTTGACGAAATTTGGTAGGCACGTTGAAATCCATCACCGCACGAAGCCTATTTAAAATGGGCCCAATCGGACTATTTTAAGGGTGGTTTTTAGGGGTTGAAAAATGTTTTTGGGCCCAAAAACGCCGAAAAAATTCTCAGAATCATTTCAAAATTGAAATTTAACCCTTTAGTAATGATTAAAATGTGCTGCTAAAATTTTAATAAAATCGGCCCGACAGGACCGGACTTACAAATTTTATGAAAACACTAGTTTGCGGAGAGTGCTTTACTTACTGAAGGGTGTATTTAATTTGGTACCGAGGTTGCATTGATGAAAATATTGAAATTAAGAAAAAAATATTATTTTAAGGGATGTATTAAGGGGTTAAACTTTTTATTTTGTTCAAAAACAAACTTAAGTTCACATAATAAAGCCACAAAGCCAGTATTAGCAAATACACTATATTGTCGGCAGGGTTTTGGCACTGCGACCCGAGTTTTTTTATTTTTAATTATTATAATTAACAAGTGCAAGAGAAAAATGGAGTCTCCTAATAATTTAAATAATTATTATTTTCAGGTGACAAGTCCATCAGCGCTAATTCATTATCCGCCTATGACGCATGCGCACGGTCTAGTATCGTCGGCACTCGGTCTTCAGTTTCAAGTTGCAGCGCGACATTTTCTGGGTGGCGCGATGCGTGTCCGCTGCGTGGCGTCAGTGTCGCCCGTCCTTTGGCAAGGCGATAGGGAGAGCGTTGTCCAACGCACAACGCAAATTGTCAACAGGGAAGCGCTTTTATACGGTTTGTTCATATTTTTTTTAATTGTGTACAAATATGCATAAACACTTTTTTTGACACGTTCTTATATACAAAATCTATATGGGCTTGAGAATAGCCGAGCGTGTAGCAATGCTGCTGTTTACATGTCGTTGCTATTTACATAGCGAGGAAAGTGAAATACCTACATAAAAATTTGGGAACCACTGCATTTTAACCAATTCTATAACAGAACGTAGGTATCTTAATAATACTGCCCGATTCGTAAATGCTCCAAGTTCGGTTATAGTCGTTTTCTTTCGTTTTCATTTTTTAAATATCTCATTAAATTTATTCAGACTACTTTTTGTACATTTTTTTTTCAATAACAAAAAAAACCTCCTTCAAAAAACCACTAAAAAGAGGAAAATAATGTAATTTTGAGGTCTGTGCCAATTTAATAAAATATGCTTGTCTGATCAACTACCACCATATATATATGCAGTCGTGCAATGTTATAGTTATGAACAACGTCGTTGCTTTTCGATGAGTACCTACTAGTCTGATCGACTACCACTTGTATGCAGTCTTACAATATTATAGTTACGAACATAACGTCGCTGCTTTTCGATGAGTACTGGTCTGGTCAATCGCTTTGATTGGACGTGACGTGACGCTCGAGATGCGTAACCGAACGATAAAAACGAGGCAATTATAAAGTCTCACTTTATTATATAGAACGAGATATAGAAGAATGTTTTTGAAAACTAATGTTTTTTTTTATTTTTAGTGAAAGCAGAAGCCAGTCTACCAAAAGCATCAACAATTATTTTGTTGACAAGTTTGTTGGTAAAACGATTGTCGTGAAATTAAAAAATAAAAGACGCTAATGACCTCAGCTATCGAGCGTCTATAATCTACAATCTTTCTTCCTGTCTCTAATAACTAAAAGAGGAAACAAATTATTAACTTTGGTTTAGGGCTTGAGAATAGCCGAGCGTGTAGCAATGCTGTTGTTTACATGGCGTCGCTATGGTTCCTCTATTACAAGTCCCCAGTTCTCGGGTTCTAGCCCGAGAGCTGGTAAAAGTGTCAATTGGATTTTCAATTTATTATTAAACAAGCCGTGAGGTGGGTCGTTTATTAGGACTAAATTTTATTTATTTATTGTAAATTATAGACGCGTCGACAACTTAGGTCATTAGCGTCTTGATTATACATTAAATAACAACACACTTAAAACTAAATGACATCACAAAACATCCATGAGCGGAGGTGGGATTCGAACCCACGACAGTCTGATTCAGAGGCAGTGACGCTAACCACTGGACCACGACTGTCATCTATTAGGACTAAAGTGCGACCCTTGAGGTTAACACGACGAACTTCCCAGTTTGATAAATATTTAATAACAATAATTAAATTAGATATTACACAGAAAAGTAATCATTTTAATCATTAAAACATAATTATTATTTATTTTTAACAATAATTAAAAAAAAAACGGCTGAACCGAGTTTTATAAAATTTATGTCGGATTAAAATGACGTTAACACACCTCGATTGATACCCTTACGAAGTCGATATAATTTTTTATTCGCGAGATATTGTGTAAAATCTACTTTTTTGGAGTCTATTTGGTTAAGAAAAAAGTACGGCTGAACCGATTTTAAAAAAATTTCTTTCAGATCATATTTACGTTAATACGCGTCGATTGGCATCCTAACGTAGTCGATATCATTTTTCATTCTCGAGATTTCGTCTTAGAAAGAAATGGACACATACGTACGTACGTACATACGTACACACACACACACACATACACATACATACACACAGACATGAAAATTTGTTATACATTTTGATTTCGATTTTCGGACCCATTACAATAACTTCCAATGGGAAGTTAAAAATATAATGAATTGAAAATATGAATTGGTGCTAGGCCCAAATAACCTTAGCTGTTGGTGGTCTTTAAAACATAAATTCAATTTTACATTGGTTTATAGTAAGCTGTTGTTAGAATAAATTGTAAAGTTATGTTTTTCGATTAAATAAAAACAAAGAAGAAGAAAAGTGCTATTATTATAACGTAATCGAAATATTTGGATTATAATATGCAGACTGTTTATAAAATCTGTCTTCGTTAACCGGCTAATTTGGATACTCTTAGAGCGAACCTACGCAGACGAGTTTTCCGCGGCGTTTTTAACGCGGCGGATTGAACGTCCAAATCGAAAGCGTGCCTACAAACGAGTGGAACTAGACGAACGGAATATACTTCGCGTTTCTTACAAGCTTTTATTTAACTTGCAATGGTTAGTTTGTGTGTTTGTTTAGGTCAAATCTTGCAAGTCAATTTTGAACGACTTCCACGTATCCGATCGATTTGAAATTTTGTACACATATGTATTCCCGATGACAATACATGAATAAATCGTTTTTAGAAATAAATTCAACCCCTAAGGGGTTCAAACGGGGATGATGGGTTTTTTTTGACTAATCAACGCCCAGGTCAAATCGCTTAAGCTAGAAACTTGAAATTTGGACAGTTGGTTCCTTTTCTGACGTAAGCATCCACTAAAAAAGGATTTTTCGAAATTCAACCCCTACGGGTGTCAAAGGAGGGTAAAATTTTGAAAGACTAAAATGAACAAAATATATATTAGTAAAAAAAACTTTTAGAGACAAGCTTTTATTTAAATGCACTAAAAAGGCAAAAATAATTTTTAATAAATGAGGTTCATAATTATAAAAGCGTGGGTCGTGACTAATAAACTATCATAGAGTTCACGACCCACGCTTTTATAATTATTAACCTAAATTATAAAAAAATATTTTTTCCTTTTTAGAGCATTTAAATAAAAGCTTGTCTCTAAAAAGTTTTTTTTACTAAATTTAAATTCCGTCGGCGTGAACAAGTTCAACGCTTCTGATTGCGTTGATATTGTCATCGCCACAACACGTTAGAAACTAATAACATTGTTTAGTGCAGGGCAAACTAGACGAGGCGACGGATCACCGGTGGATGTACGGTCTGGGTAATAAATTTGCGTGGAAATATGATGTTGACTTCTGATTTCGTTGATATCGTCACCGCCACAACACGTTAGAAACGAAAACATTGTTTAGTGCGGGGCAAACTAGACGAGGCGACGGATCACCGGCGGATGTACAGTCTGGGTAATAAATGTGTGTGGAAATATCCTGTTGATAGGTCTGCCTCTTAATATTGGATGAATCTTCCAACGTCGATTTTTCCTTTTGTTCTTTAAAAATAAATTTGCATATACAATCAGTGCAACCTAACACAGTGGAGTCCATTTTGTTTTATTTATTTATTTATTGTAGATTATAGACGCGTCGACCTTTAAGGTCATTAGCGTCTTTCAACTACACTAAATAACAACTGACTTAAAACTAAATAACATCACAAAACATCCATGAGCGCAGGTGGGATTCGAACCCACGGCAGTCCAGTCTAGAGGTTGCGGCGCCAAAACCATTTTGTAACTAGCAAAAAGTTGTATATTTTTGCGTGAATGTACTCGACATAAAAAACGCTTTCTGTTTTGATACGTAAAATTCAGTGGAAATTTCGCCACCAGAAATTAGGCCACGGAAAATCCGCACGTGTAGTTTCGCTTTTAAGGGCCAACCAAGGGCCAACGCACACATGTAACTTTTTATATCGAAAATGTGCGATTTAGTTAACGAATGACGAATACTCAGCTACTCTAAATTTCTCGTGATACTTCAAATAAAATAAATTTATGTATTTTTTTAAATGTAAATAAAATATTTTTTTCATTTCAAAATGTAAAAACTGATTTATCCAGTCAAAAAGTCATAAAAAATGATACTGACCATTTCATGTAACATTGCTTCTCTCGGCATTTTTTACTTTAAAAATTCTCTCTCCAAAATATCCTATACAATATTATAAAGTACGTACGTGTGTTAACCCAAATAGAGATGTTTTTAACATGAAATGAATGACCAGAAAACAAATGAATCATTTTTTAGTTGAAATATTAATGCTCGGTAATTGCAGAAAGCGTTGCCAAAAAAACTGATATGACAATGTCTAGTGTCGTTGTCAAACTCACTCTCTGACCTCTGTCATGTGAGCTTGAGAATGGCCGAGCGTGTAGCAATGCTGTTGTTTACATAGCGTTGCTATGGTTCCTCTATTACAAGTCCCCAGTTCCCGGATTCTAACCCGAGAGCTGGTAAAAGTGTCAATTGGATTTTCAATTTATTATTAAAAAAAAAATAATGAATTGAAAATATGAATTGGAGCTAGGCCCAAATAACCTTAGCTTTTGGTGGTCTTTAAAACACAATTTTTGTTTCTCTGTCATGTAGAACATTAGATTGTACTCACACAAAAACAAATGATTGATCTATATAGAAAAAGATCGCTTTTCAAGCTAAATTTTGATCAAAATGCGTAAAAAAATGCTGTTTCGAAGTATAAATTGTACAAAAAACTATGTTAAATACATGTATATACACAGTTTAAAAAAAATATCGTTGAAATCGATCAATTATTTTTCGATCAGTATCGATTTAAAATACTGCAATGCTTTTTTAATGGAGAAATATGTGTGGTTCAATTTAAGGTGATTGTCAAATCAATTTTTTTGACAACTCTTTGTGCAACTGAGCATAATTATATTAATTTTTTCTACGTTTCATGATATAATTTTGTAAATGTAAACTGTAAAGCAAATTTGATTTTTTAAATCTAATAAAAGATATTTTCAAAACGAACATGCATTTCTAGAGCTCTGCTCATATCTTGAACAAAAACTAAACAGTTCAGTTTTCCAGGTGTGCAAGCTTTCACGGCCGACATTGTTCCAAGTCTTCATGGTTTCCAGGCTTGTAGGCCGTGGTCCAGTGGTATTTCTACCTGACGTTTCGTCTACAACTGCGGTAGACATTCTCAAAGGCGATGTGGCAGAGGTCGAAGTGTTCTCCTTGGCGGCTCACAGGTCAGTGAGCCGCCAAGGAGGACACTTCGACCGCTTCCACATCGCCTTTGAGAATGTCTACCGCAGTTGTAGACGAAACGTCAGGTAGAAATACCACCGGACCACGGCCAGGGCCGCGCCGACCCCCCACAGCGCCTGTGTGCGAAACCTATGAAGCACCTCTTTTTTTCACGAATCTTAATGTTTCAACTTATTTTTATTTCTTATTTGTTAATTTTGACCGAAATAAATGTTCTCTTATAGTTTTATATAATTAGATAACTCATGGCGGCTCTTTTGATTTTAACGCTGAGCTCGTAATTATTGTAAACTAAAACCCAAAGCGTAAAATTAAACCACAAACGTGAATATTATCTCGGGAGACTTGTACAATAAGCGCAATATTATGTTTTGTTGTTTACGAGGCATTTGTTGCGCCTATTATACCTACTTACTTATCGATACTCCACTACAAAGAAATATGTTGTTGTGTAAGTGTAACAAAAATAATTTCGATAGCGGCGCCCCTATTGTCTTGGCGCCTGTGTGCGCCACACACTTCGCACACAGGGGCGGCGCGGCCCTGACCACGGCCTACAAGCCCGGAAACCATGAAGACTTAGTTCAGTTTTTGTTGATGATGGGAACATCGCTCTCAATTTTTTTTATAATTTCCAACCAGTGTTCTTAGTGTTCTTTAAAAAATTAATTGTTGGCACCGTGGTGTAACGATACTAACGTTGTCGCTGAAAATTTCGGGTTGTGGCGGCGCTAGAATTTTTTGTTAGGGTGGGCCAGAGTTGGGAATGGTGTTCTGAAGGTGGGCCAATAACATTTTTTCTCAAAAGTTCAGTGCTCGTTAAAATTTTAACCCAGATTACTTGCCATAGAATTTACAAGAAAAATTGTCGAAATATCGAGGGTTAAAACGTATTGTAGCAAAACCTCAGATGTTACGCCGCTGGCGACAATAGAATCATCGAGAACAAGTAACAATGGTGAGGCGTGGCATGATATCGAAGACACAGGTAACCACCAGAATGTTCTGGAAAGCGTGCGAGCGTGGGGGGGTCAAGCTGCTAGCTCTATATAAGCAGGAGCAGTCACCGAACAAAGAACAACGAGAGTCGTGTGACAGTGTCGATTTGAAATAATTACAGCAAATAAATTGTTCAGTATTATTAAAAGCGCTTTGTAAATAAATAATTTTTTCCACCCACGTAAGAAAACAGTTTTGTTACAGTATTTAAAAGATAAACTAGAGATTGGGGATTATTCTAGGGTGGGCCAAGACAGTTTAAGGTGAGCCATGGACCACCCGGCCCACCATCTAACGCCGCCACTGGTTTCGGGTTCGAGACCCGACAAGTACAACAGTCAATATTTTTTCCATTAAAATAAATACACTTTTCGTACATTAAAAATGAAGTTGTCAATCGGCCTTTATTTACTTGAGGTGTGACTGGAAAAAAAACCCATCCCTCTGTCGATAACATTTTGAAACATCACAAGTACATATCTGTGAGTGTAAAGCAAAAACACTTATGTCAAATATGAGGTAAAATAATTTTAACGCACATTGAATGATCTAGATTCTAGATGACCATTTTTCGTATTTAAGATGCTTTTCTAGCACAAATATTGCGTAAGTCGAGTCTATAACGAGATTCATTCATCAAACATATAATTTAGTCGGGTAATAAATTAAATTAAAAAAATAAAAACCCGACTGCGTCAAAAGCAAACTAAAACAAGATCAAATGATGATTATAAGGAGAATTTTAGATTAGTAATCATGTCACGGTTGAGTAATTGGAAGCTCATTCCGCCGCGAAAGTGGAAAGGTTCAGGTTAGAATCCTGACTGTGACTATAGTTGGTAAAATGATTTTTTACGATATGTTTGGAAACAATTATATAATTGGCTGCTTTCCAACAAAAATTTTCAATTGCATATCAGCCGTATAAATGTATTATTTAATTTAAAACTCAACGGGATTAGGTCCCAATGAGTGTAAAATAATTTGTACGCACAAAAAAAATGTAATTTAATTTAATGAACACATTACCCTCCGCAGTCGGGTAAAATTCCGACTTACTTGATTTTGCCTCTTGGTAACGCCGATATATTCCTCTGTTTCAAGCGGCAATCATCAATCATTTAGAAATTTTTCACGGAAAATTCAAACGCGAAAAAGTCGGAATGAGAATATAAATACACAGTGAGGAAATATATGTAAATTACGTTTCGTATCTTTTGCTATAGTCGATATCGCCCTGGGATATTACAAAGTACATAGAAATATCTACAGAACAATATTCCAAAAGTACAGTAAACTCTTTCGTAAATACAAACGTAATACAATTGAAACTGCGCAGTTGACCAATTACAGAGAGACGGACTACGACCGAACAGAGAACACACTGGTACTAGGCATAAAATAAGGTAGGACACCAGTCACTGACACACTGACCTGTGAGCCGCCAAGGAGGACACTTCGACCGCTGCCACATCGCCTTTGAGAATGTCTACCGCAGTTGTAGACGAAACGTCAGGTAGAAATACCACCGGACCACGGCCTACAAGCCCGGAAACCATGAAGACTTGGAACAATTGAAACTGTCAGATTACAAAGAGTTGGGACCAGATGTGTAATCTCAGAGCGCCTATCCTTGATACAATCGAAACTCTCATATTACAAAGAGTTGGAGTCAGATCATAGACATAGAAATCTAGGGACGTAGTACAAGCGTGTGGGGTGGTTGCTGTTAAGGAGGGGCGATGAGGAAGCAAGTGTGCCACATTCTATTGGTCGCTTCAATTGCGCAAGCGCTGTACGCGCAATTGAGCGAATGCGCAAAGACGGGACGACTGCATCTGGCGCAATTGAGCATGCGCTAAGACACGGCCAATAGAACGTGGGCACATGCATGGCATGGACATGTCCATAAGACAGGCATGTACCCTCCCCTGAATTGCTTCTCCCCTTCGTCTAAAGTGGCACTTTATACTACATCCCCAGGGCTTGAGAATGGCCGAGCGTGTAGCAATGCTGTTGTTTACATGGCGTTGCTATGGTTCCTCTATTACAAGTCCCCAGTTCCCGGGTTCTAGCCCGAGAGCTGGTAAAAGTGTCAATTGAATTTTTAATTTATTATTTAAAAAAAAGTAATGAATTGAAAATATGAATTGGTGCTAGGCTAAAATAACCGCTGTTGGTGGTCTTTAAAATTCACACAATTACTATATCCCCAGATTTCTATATCTATATGGACCAGATGGGTATTATCAGTGCGTATATCCTTGATACGGTCGAAACCATCAGATTACAAAGAGTTGAGACTGGATGTGTAATATCAGAGCGTCTATTCTTGATTGAATTGTAACTGTCAGATTATAAAGGGCTGGGGTCGGATGTGTAATATCAGAGCGTCTATCTTTGATACAATCGAAACTGTCAAATAACAATAGTGTTTGATAAAACTTTTTACTCTATCTACTAGCAGTACCTTAACTTAAAGTACTTATCTATATAAGGTTGCATTTTATCTGACTACGATCGGTTTAAGATAAAGTTTCTATCAAAACCAACATTAACACGAGCAAAGCGGCTATCAGGACCGGCGGAAGCCCTTTTGGGGGTGTAGCAAACTCCACACCTGAAAAATTTCCGTGTGTGGAATGCCTCAACTGAAAATTGAGAGCATATTTATGCAGAGATGGTTGATAGTCTTGACATCGATTTATTGTTGAACGAATTCATTGTCAAAAATTCAAAAAGGACTGCAACTTTCGTTTTAGTAAGAAATAAATGTATAATAAATTTCAATTTCGTATATAAAATCACTTTGTTCTGACTTTCTTTCACCCTTTAACCCCTCCCCCCACTCCTCTTTACCCCCCACCATTTAACTCTACACTCGGGTTCAACTTCTTCCGCCGGTCCTGGCAGCGAGTAAAGGATAGTAAAAAGTCGTGAGGTGTCGTGGGACACCCGACAGAAGCTAAGCTTCTTACGCATTGTATCTAAAATCGAATTTATCAAAGTTAAAAAAATGTTTGTAATTGAAAAGAAAATATTTAAATTATAGAAATGTAGTTTTTAATTAATATAATTTAATATCGATTAGTAATAAATAATTATTTAGACATTTTTACATATAAAAGTTATAGACACTTGACAAGAGCAACAAAACGAGCTGCCTATAGCCAATGAGATGCGTTGCATCGGTTCGTGACGTTTCACTTTTTGTGTGTTAGGTCCCCATCCTTAACATGCGTTAAGAAGCATTTCGAAAATATAAAAAAAACGCTTTTTCCTGGTCTGTTCATTAAGTATTTCCAATTAAATTTACTTGAATTTATTAGTTTCCACGAATAAAATCTTTTCAAATGTATTAAAAGAAGTTCAAAATGTCTTAATTAAACCGTAGCAAAATTAAGCTCTATAGGTAGTATATAAAGTTTGTTAAGGTTGTAAATTAAGTATTTTAAAGTTTATGTAGATAATTTACCACCTTGATTTAGCCCTCAACTGCACAAATGTACCAAATCTATATAAATAAAAAAATGTTTGTTTGTTCGGTCGTGACTAATTAAAGTCCGAAATTAATTTCTTTATAGTCTATTCATATCAAAGATAGAGTAATTTGAAAAAAAAATGGGTCTGTGCTTATGACCACACGACAGAAGTGAAAACTTCAGATTTTCTAATTTTTGGTGTCATCAGCTATTATAGCCTATTACAGTGCATTGATGAACTAATTATAATTTCTTACTAAAATACTAAAATTGTATTTTTAATTAATTCCACCTTGGTTTCAAAAAAATTATAATCATTGTCAAAGAAAGAATATAACGAAAATAAAAAAATATATAAATAATTATCATGTAGAATTTAGAAAAAAAAACAGCAAAAATTCTACGCTGCCATCAAGTCTCGAACCCAGGTTCCTATGCATAGAACCCAAAAACGTAACCAACTGCGTTATGGGTGGAATTGTGTAGACGGCCGTTTTTATGATATAAGTACCTACGTTGCGAATTCTTACGGTCGGGTTGCGAATTCTTACGGAAGGAGTTGTGAACGCTTCACATTTTTTCAGTATCCAAGCAGAGTGCCTAACGCGCCTAAGGAAGTTTTCAATTCAAAAATACATTCCAACAGTGTCACTTACCTACAATTTACAACAAAATAAATAGGTAAATACTGTCCAGTACATTTGCAAAATTCTCCCGACTGGCTTATCACGACTCAAGAAACAAAGGGACACGAGCCACGCACACATACTCTATCTTGAAAATGAATAGACTATATAATTTCTAACTTTGACCAGCCGTGTTTCGCCTAAAAATATTCCAGTCAAAACCTAAAACACAAAACTATTTTGAGCGTTGGCCAAAACGCATGGACGTTTCACACACTGACCAGTAAATCCTAGGAACGCCCGCGAACCTGGCTTTGACTATAACAGTTATCTATAGTCTATACCAGCGGTTCCTAACCCATGAACCGCGACCCACTTATGGGCCGCGGGTAGTGTGGTACTGGGTCGTGGACTCTGGTCGAGAGTCTAAGCCAAAGATAAAATATTATCGGAGCTTCAGGGGTCGAGATGGGAACAATCGTGTTTGTGTTTATAGTTTTCACTTATATATTTAGTTAGTGGGCCTCAAATTTTTTTACAAAACAAGCCGTGAAGTGGGTCGTTTATTAGGACTAAAGTGCGACCCTTGAGGTCCACACTACGAACTTCCCAGTTTGATAAATATTTAATAATAATAATTAAATTAGATATTACACAGAAAAGTAATCATTTTGATCATTAAAACATAATTATTATTTATTTTTAACAATAATTAAAAAAAAAACAAAAAAAAACGGCTGAACCTATTTTTATAAATTTTATGTCGGATCAAAATGACGTTAACACGCCTTGATTGACACCCTTACGAAGTCGATATAATTTTTTATTCGCGAGATATTGTGTAAAATCTACTTTTTTGGAGTCTACTTGGTTAAGAAAAAAGAACGGCTAAACCGATTTCGAAAAAATTTCTTTCAGATCATATTTACGTTAATACGCGTCGATTGGCACCCCAACGTAGTCGATATCATTTTTCATTCTCGAGATTTCGTCTTAGAAAGAAATGGACACATACGTACGTACACACACACACACACACACACAGACATCTTTCTAAAAATAATGTAGTGACCTTGAAACATAAAAATTTGTTATACATTTTGATTTCGATTTTCGAACCCATTACAATAACTTCCATTGGGAAGTTAAGTGGTCCGCACAACAAAAAACGTTGGGAACCGCTGGTCTATACTATAATAAATATAAAGAGGTAAAGTTTTTTTTTGTTTGTGCGTTTGTCCACGCTAATGTGAAAAACTCCTGAACTGATTTGAAAAATTCTTTCACTGTTTAGAAGCTTATATTATTCCAATGCATTGGCGTAACTCTAAGCTTGATTACACCTTCAAGCACATTTTCAATTTTTAATATAATTTCCCAGTTGCTAAGATTTTTTCTATAGGGGAGACTTTTTTTCTAGGACGGGCTCATTTGTCCACGCCTCTACTCACGCTTGTATAAAAATGTATAGTTTGAAGATATCTTCAGATTTATTTTTATCGTTTTTATAAAACATCTTTTTTTGAGATGGTATATGGTTTTGGATTTTAGCTATCCATTTTTGTGTTAGTTAACTTTGTTATGTGAGAGGAAATGATTTTGAAAATGGTTGGCATCCAGCCTTAAATGAAAAACAGGCTTGTTATTGGAAGTTAAAGACGGGAAAGTTTTACTTGTGGATGTTCGAAGACCATGAATAATTTATAAACTTTGATATAGATTTTGTATCCAGTAACAGAAAGTTTGTTGTTTTATTCTGAAGTAAATAAAATACCATGATCCAGAAAAGAAAAATATAACCGGGTTGAAGCCAAGTACAAAATATAAAACTAGAAGTTCTGTAACCAAAAGGCAATACAACTTATCTAACTAGGTCACGGAAAATATTCCTTAATCGAATTATTGAGCAATATGTATAAGTTCAAAAATTTAACTGATATAGGTACAGTAATACGGAATGATCTTACCCACTTTTTATCCGACTACGGAGAAGCCAAAAATGAAGGGTTATGATTTGTCTGTAAGGCCAAATCTACTGAGCTGATTTTCATAACCGAATTATTATCCGCCCCTGACCTCGCCCCTCTCCTGCATCGCTCCTGACCTCGCCGCCTCCTGCATCGCCCCTGACCTCGTCCCTCTTCTGCATCGCCCCTTATCTCACCCCTCCCTTGCAGCGCCCTTGACCACGGCCCTTCCCTTCATCGCCCTTGACCTCGCCCCTCTCCTGCATCGCCCCTGACCTAGACCCTCTCCTGCATCGCCCCTGACCTAGACCCTCTCCTGCATCGCCCTTAACCTCGGCCCTCCTCTTCATCGCTCTTGACATCGCCCCTGACCTCGGCCCTCTCCTGCATCGCCCTTGACCTCGCCCCTCCCCTGCAGCGCCCTTGACCTCGGCCCTCCTCTTCATCGCCTTTGACCTCGCTCCTCTCCTACATCGCCCTTGACCTCGACCCTCTCCTGCATCGCCCCTGATCTCGCCCCTCTCCTGCATATCCGCACGCTCACTGCGGCTGTCTGAACACAGTATATTTTTCCGCGGTTCAAATGTACGCTCGGATTCCTCCGTGTCTGAACGAGCCCTTATAATCTGATCCTAGATTCGCGGAAACATTTTCTTATAGACCTGGCAACAGTGATAAAAGGTCAGAACAGCGAAGGACACGAAGTATGACGTAGACAGTATCTTTGCTGATAGATGTTTACACAAGCAATATCCTTGTAAAAAATTCGACTGATGACCAGTCCTATACTTCCCACCTAGTAAATATTTGCAAAAAATAAACACTCTTTTTTTTATTCTTTGACTAGGCCCAAATAACCTTAGCTGTTGGTGGTCTTTAAAACACAATTTAATTTTTATTCTTTGAAAAAAGCATGGCCCTCTTTTTTGTTTGGTGATCTATTGATGGCTAGCTTAATATAGCAAAAATCATGGTTACCTTGATTTACGTACAATTTTTATTTTTTTTAGTAAAATATTTTTTTTCTCGAAAACTATACATTTTAGAGAAAAAAAATATTTACATTTTTTTCATATTATTACATCTAGAATTCATTTATATTTTTTTTACCTATGTTAATACGTGACATTGAGAACGTTTTTTTGAATATCTCAGGATCCACTGAACCGATTTGACTCAAAATCTAATCAGATCTAAGTTAAAGACTGATAAACACAATAGAACAATCGGCATGCCCGTATGTTGTTCCGTTCTTGAGATATCGAAGGCGAAAAATTGACCACATACACACACACATACACACATACACACACACACATACAGACATCAGTCAGAAAATGATCTTAAACGATTGCTAGGGTTTCAAAACGTGAAAATCTGTTAAAATCTCGAAATATTTTTTTCGGACTGAATCCATTACTTCCCTACCATAGTAGAGGTGGGAAGTAACAAGGTTCAGTACTTCAGCCCAGTTCAGCGGGAGATTCATTCTTAACATCGTTTTTCACTTCTTCTGTTGTGAATACATGACACATCCAGGTGTCGCTGTAAACGAAACGTTCACAAAGATATGTTACTGTACAGAGTGTTCAAAAAGACTTCACGGTAAAAGGAGAACCACATTGTATGCAATCATTATCATATCTATATAATACTAGCGGCCTGGTCCGGCTTCGCCCGAGTGCTAACAATTATGTTTTATTATCCCCCCCACCCCGCGAGAAATTCTCCTCCTGCGAAGCGAAGTCGGGCTGGTGGTGTTTATTCGCATGAATTTTATTAATACATTACTCACTCGCTTCGCTCGTTCGCTCGAATTTTACATAACAACACGGAAGGAATGACAGGTTTGTATAGCACGTCTGTTAGACAGGTCCGCCACGAACGCCATCTATATTAAATGTGTAATCCGAAGTGGCGATTCCCATACAAAATTACTAATTTTGAATTTTTCGATTTTTCACCTGTTTTTTTTTTTAAACCACCCCTGTATTAGAGCAAACAAAACAAAAAAAAATTATTTAAATCGGTCAAGCCGTTTTTGAGTTTTAGCGAGACTAACGAACAGCAACTGATTTTTATATAGGTACTTATACAGGGTGATCCATTTTAATCTTTTTTTGAAATTATTGGGAAGGGGCAACATTTTCTGAAAAAAATGTTCAGACATAAGTTATGTAGTTTGGAAGGGGACATCGTTTGGAGACAAAAACCACCCCCCATCCCCCCTGCGCAAGGGTGGGGGTGACTTCGACATTTTAAATAGGAACCCCCATTTTTTATTGTGTGTTATGATTCTACGGGGAAAAAAATAGTGAAAAATAAATTTTGAAAAATTTTTGAGAAAAAAATTTTTGAGAAAATTTTTTTTTTTCATAATTCTAATGTCGGTGGTCGCATCCACATGCGAGCAAGATGATAAGGAGTTTGGGAAGTGACTTCCTTCCTTTTTTTCATGATTTTTCATGTTTTCTTGCTCCATTGCGTGAAATTAATTTTTTATGAAAAAAAAATTTTTTCAAAAATTTTTCAAAATTTATTTTTCACTATTTTTTTTCCTTGTTCATGTTTCTTGCCGTAGAATTATAATACACAATAAAAAATGGGGGTTCCTATTTGAAATGTCGAAGTCACCCCACCCCTGCGCAGGGGAAGGGGGTGGGGGTGGTTTTTGTCTCCAAACGATGTCCCCCTCCAAACTACATAACTTATGTCTGAACATTTTTTTCAGAAAATGTTGCCCCTTCCCAATAATTTCAAAAAAAGATTAAAATGGTTCACCCAGTATAGATTAAATAAAACGCAACGTCTCTCTGTCTATGTTTCCGTCTGTCCGTTAGTACACGCTTATAACTCGAGCACTGATCCTATTTAGACGCATTTTTTTTAAATTTATAAGTTTGTCTGATCAGTTTTTAGTCTATAACTGGCCGGCCCAGATACGCCCGGATGCATGCCGCCCGGATTGGATTGAAATCAAGTTTATGTCGATTTCAATATTAAAAACCCAGCATCACAGCAGACTATGACCGCGGTAACATCGAGATGTCACATCGATTTTAAAATAAAAAAATCAAAATATAAGAACAGAAAATAACGCTTTGGGACTACACAGAATTAAAATATGAAAAACTACTAACCCACTTGTGTTTTGAAGCTATATAAATATTTATTCAGTGTCGTGTTAGTCGACAGTCTGTATAGACATGTTGGTCGAAGGGGAAATCCCCTCGTCACGTCTCCCTGTCTGCCTTTTCATTTTCACATAGGTTTGCATTTCAATATTAGCACAGAATTACTAGACTTTTTAAGACGTTCAAAAGTAAAACAAACTGTCTAATAATAATTAATTAGAGCTGGCTTTTTAAAGCAGATTCATAACATTAAAACCTATGCGTAGTGAGTTTAGTACGGCTGAGGATATTATAGGGTTTTTTAGAAGTTTTTTTGCAGCCAATTTATTTATATTGAAAGAGTTTTATTTATACTAAACGTTTTTGTTTAGAATGGATAGAATTTTAAATGCGTGTTTATTGTATGTATATTCAATGTTTTGTAAAATGTATTTGTTGAAGATATTTAAATGTAAACATTTGTTTTTTAAAAATTTTGGTACTCCTGAATACAAGTATACACACTTGCATACAAATATAACAATACACTTACAATAACTTCCATAACTTTCTTTCATTTTAAAAATAGAAACAGTTGTCTAAAATCCATGCTAATATTGGGGTCCGTCAAATGAGCATCTGACATCTGGTGGCAGAAAATTGTACTCAAACGAGGGAAAATTTTACATGCTAACAGTGCAAATTAATCATGAAATTGTTTATTACAAAAATAAAACAAGTAAAATAAACAAAAAGTTTATCGAAAATGGAATTCGCGACGTTTTCTAATATCATGGCAATAAACACTGTCAGTTATTGCCTTGTAAAACTTACTTTACAGAGAATTATTTTCTAATGAAATGTGAAAAAACTGTATTTATGAATTAAAAAAATATTTTATAGTAATAATAAGATGTACTTGTTATCATACTGCAATAAAATAGTTGAATCCCTGATGATTAACAAATTTATAGGATTACCTTCGTATACAAATATTTTGAGGTTAGTAACTTAGCTACTTATTACAATATAACTTATTATGTTGCAGTTATGTGTTTACATTATTCACCTAACCCAGCCTTAAAAGCGCATTGAACGCGCATGATTAATTTCGTGGAGATTTTCTTTTAATTTTGATGTTTTTAAGCAATATGTCGTAAAGATTACTACTTTTGACAGTTCATTTTGCATGCATATTTCTCGTTATATTTCCAACATTTGATAATATGCCCGGCTTTGTGAATCCGTTCTCCTTCAACGAAATTCCTTTGTTTAGGATTCGTACCGGCCCAATCACAAATTGCACTTATATTTATCATTTTTTATCACTTTGAAAATCATAAAATTACACGCAAAAGTATACCCCGTATATGAAATTTCCCTCCGTCTGCGCCATGTTTTTGAAGCTCCACCTATCTGACGGATCCCAATAACAACATCGTTCAAATAATGTTCATAAATCATAATTTCACTATAAAATAATATTACTGATGATGCCTAAAAAAGCAAAACGTTTAGTATAAATAAAACTCTTTCAATATAAATAAATTGGCTGCAAAAAACGTCCAAAAAACCCTATTAAAACCTATTGCACTGGCTTGCCAAGTTGGGCGGATTAATTTCGCAAATTATTACAATTTTCTAAAACATTCACTGTACTATTTTTTTTTTATACGTAATCCACTACATATTTACATTAGATGTACGTCGCAACAGACGTCAAAAGTTATTGTTTGATATAAACACGTAATTTTAATCTCATATACCTAAAATTGTGATTTTCTAAATTATAATTCTCATCAACTATGTTAAACTGTATCTTGTCTAATTAAGTAAGAACGACAGCGTTATATCAGAAACGTCAATTAAATTTAGTGGGACGATATCTCATTGTGCAATCTGATAGATTTTGGAAATTTCTTCTGAACAACTCGTCATATATTCGGTGTATAGTGTCATGTAAACTAACGCCCCCACCTCTGCAGTCATCTCCCGCGGCCTTTGAGAGAACCTTCTGCATCATTTTTTATTCAGTACTTTTTGACACTGAAAAGGATGACCAGGTTGTAGAAACAAGTGAATTCACACACCAACACCGTTTCAGAGATGGTTTATTCATAATGAAAATAAATACGTACAGTCAATCCTCGATTTCACAGTTTAGACTCCACTGTAGACCGTACCTATATATAATATATTTCTTGAACATCAGTCTGCTGTTTCTAATAAGATCAAAATTTTTCCTGAACAAGGTATAGTATTTTTGCCACAATAATGCAATTTTGCCTAAAGATGTTTCACATCAATAAAATTACATTATATAATAGCATAGCGACTGTGTAACAGTATAGTACAGGAAGACACGACGTAACTAAGTGCGTTTTGAACGACGTTCCATTCAAACAATTTTACACCCGTGCCTAAAGATGTTTCACATCAATAAAATTACATAATATAATGACATAACGACTGTGTAACAGTATAGTGCGGGAAGACGCGACGTAACTACGTTCGCTCTGAACGACGTTCAATTCAAACGATTTTACACCCGTGCCTAAAGATGTTTCACATCAATAAAATTATATAATATAATGACATAGCGACTGTGTAACAGTATAGTGCGGGAAAACGCGACGTAACTACGTGCGTTTTGAACGACGTTCCATTCAAACGATTTTACACCCGTGCCTAAAGACCATGTGAAAGTATTAAATCAGCAATACACAGATATTTACACATACACACACACACACATAACATAGCAACTGTGTAACAGTATAGTGCGGGAAGACGCGACGTAACTACGTGCGTTCTGAACGACGTTCCATTCAAACGATTTTACACCCATGCCTAAAGATCAATAAAATTACATTATATAATAACATAGCGACTGTGTAACAGTATAGTGCGGGAAGACGCGACGTAACTACGTGCGTTCTGAACGACGTTCCATTCAAACGAAAGATGTTTCACATCAAAAAGCACTTATTTCTATTATTGACAATAGTTGTAACCAACTTCTTGCTACATAATTAATATAGCGAAAATGATTTTGCTCAGCATCGGGTACTCGACAAGGATTTCCGGTCGAACATTTGCAGTAAATAAGTGAGTAGCAAAACACTGTTTAGAGACATTCACGTGCGTATTGTTGGAGTCCATTGTAATGAGAGTTAGTGTACCATGGAGATACTTGTTGATGTGTGCCGACCGCTGAAGTACCCACCGTGTTTTGCAGTGCACTATATGTTATGTTCCTAACTGAAACTGCACCGGTATTCACAAGTATGATTTGTAGAATAGCCGAGCTAGTAAAAATAAGTGCGAAATAAAAATAAATTCAGAATAATAATGTTTCTTTATAAATTAAACAATAAATAACAAAAAGAATAATAGTGATGACACATTTATGGACAAAAAGCTTCAATTTAATAAAGTGGAAGTGGGTCAAAAATGCGTTACAAAATTTCATCCTTACAGCAGTGGCGGCTCGTGGGGTAGTGCCACAGTGCCATGGCACTACCCCCAATTTTTCAATTTTCTCTAAAAATATTTTTTGTTAATATTTTTATTAATATATTTTTTTAATCAATTTATAAAATTATCGATCGTCCGGATAGCAGAGTTCAGCCTAAATCACACAAATTTCCTAAAACATTTTCACCACGCGATCAGTAACACGAATCCTGTGCCATTTAATAATAGGCACAGTGTAAACAAAGCATACCTTACGGTCCTTATATGTGAGCAAGAGAGATAGAACTATGATTCATGATTTCCCTATGCTGTAATGCTAAATCTAAATGAAATGTGTGCCAGGCACATTATTGGAGATATTCTGTTTGGTCATTGTTGGAATTTATACGCATTGTTGTTTCGGTTAAATGTTATTGTTGATAACAATTTTGTTTCATTATTTGACGGTTTGCCAGAAATGTGTAGAGGTCTTGAACTTTATTAAACTGTATTTTTTTCGGATTTCTATTGTTGCACTTTGTGCCAGTGTGTACTTGTTTAGTCAAACATAGACAGTTGCGTGGATAGTCACTAGGTAAGTTATTTTCTATGTTTTATAGGTACTTCTTTTCTATTTTGACCTTCGTTTTGGCACCACCTGTCTAAACAGGCACGAGCCGCCACTGCCTTACAGACAAGTAAAACTAAGCAAAAGCGTGTGTTAAAACGACTGGAGACACGTTCTCCCACCACCAACACCGGACCTTCCACCACATTTTAATTATTTATTTTTTTAAATTTGTTTTTAAAATTTGTTGTAAACGAAATAACATATTATTGTTTTGTTAACGGAACTACATACGATTAGAGAGAGTAGAGAACTCACCCCCACCACTATACACACTACTCAGTTGACCAATTACAGAGACACGAACTACGACCGAACAGAGAACACAGTAGTACTTGGCATAAAAGAAGGGAGGACACCAGTCACTGACACTGACCTGTGAGCCGCCAAGGAGGACACTTCGACCGCTGCCACATCGCCTTTGAGAATGTCTACCGCAGTTGTAGACGAAACATCAGGTAGAAATACCACCGGACCACGGCCTACAAGCCCGGAAACCATGAAGACTTGGAACAATGCCGGCCGTGAAAGCTTGCACACTTAGACACTCTTTTTTTATTCTTTGAAAAAAGCATGGCCCACTTTTTACTTCCCACCTCTACTATGGTAGGGAAGTAATGGATTCAGTCCGAAAACAATATTTCGAGATTTTAACAGATTTTCACGTTTTGAGACCCTAGCAATCGTTTAAGATCATTTTCTGACTGATGTCTGTATGTGTGTGTGTATGTGTGTGTGTGTGTATGTGGTCAATTTTTCGCCTTCGATATCTTAAGAACGGAACAACATACGGGCATGCCGATTGTTCTATTGTGTTTATCAGCCTTTAACTTAGATCTGATTAGATTTTGAGTCAAATCGGTTCAGTGGATCCTGAGATATTCAAAAAAACGTCCTCAATGTCACGTATTAACATAGGTAAAAAAAAATATAAATGAATTCTAGATGTTATAATATGAAAAAAATGTAAATATTTTTTTTCTCTAAAATGTATAGTTTTCGAGAAAAAAAATATTTTACTAAAAAAAATAAAAATTGTACGTAAATCAAGGTAACCATGATTTTTGCTATATTAAGCTAGCCATCAATAGATCACCAAACAAAAAAGAGGGCCATGCTTTTTTCAAAGAATAAAAATTAAATTGTGTTTTAAAGACCACCAACAGCTAAGGTTATTTGGGCCTAGTCAAAGAATAAAAAAAAGAGTGTTTATTTTTTGCAAATATTTACTAGGTGGGAAGTATAGGACTGGTCATCAGTCGAATTTTTTGTTTGGTGATCTACTGATGGCTAGTAATATAACAAAAATCATGGTTACCTTGATTTAGGTACACATTTCTTGTTTTAGTAAAATATTTTTTTTCTTGAAAACTATACATTTTAGAGAAAAAATATTTACATTTTTTCATATTGCAACATTTAGAATTCATTTATATATTTTTTTACCTATGTTAATACGTGACATTGAGAACGTTTTTTTTATCTCAGAATCCACTGAACCGATTTGACTCAAAATCTAATCAGATCTAAGTTAAAGGCTGATAAACACAACAGAATAATCGGCATGGCTGTATGTTGTTCCGTTTTTAAGATATCGAAGGCGAAAAATTGACCACATACACACACATACACACGCACACACACACATACACACACACACACATACAGACATCAGTCAGAAAATGATCTTAAACGATTGCTAGGGTCTCAAAACGTGAAGATCTGTTAAAATCTCGAAATATTTTTTTCGGACTAAATCCATTACTTCCCTACCATAGTAGAGGTGGGAAGTAAAAAGTAAGTGCATTATTTTTCACCGAATTGTATCAATTCGGAATTTTTCGAAAAAGTCCGTGTTAATTGTTTTGTTTATGAATACGCGACAGTTTACAAATGTACGTAAGGGGACCGGGAACTACCTCGACACTACCGTCGAGGCATTGTAGTGCGGTTTCATTCGGCTGGTTTCATTCTCTACAAACACAAACTGTATTTTCTCATTATTCTAATGGCTCTAGAGGGGTGGCGAGAGTGAGTGTATATGAGGTGTACACCCTGCGACAAAAGTACCCACCGACGTCCTTATACGCTACACTAAACGCTCATCAACGTTTGTTTTTGCTCAAGGTCGACGCGGTTCGTTTGTTTCTCTTTCGAAAAATTGAAATAGACCTGTTCTCAATAAGGAAAGAATCTCTATTATGCAGTCCATCATCCATATAACTAATATTTACACTAATATTTTTCAGGTGAATTTATATCAGATTTATTTATATCAGACGCACTATCCGTCGCTCTGTACTTGACTACGTATTCAACACGACACTGATTACCGATTGCGTGACACCGTCGACTGACTGACTCAACACAACACACTCGCTGGTTATATACCTGCGTTGCCTACGCCCAGTGTGTGCTCGTTCTCTCTAGCGTTCTCTAGACCATTCCTGCAGTTACTCGTTGTTCAGCAAGCAGACACCGCTTCTCGATTTCTCTATTGGAGGCAGTGGCGTAACATCTTGGGGTTTGATACAATAATGTGATACAGTCGATGGAATTTCATTCGATTTTTGGAGAGGTTTATCACACTTATTCGGCCCAAATCGAGGAAACGACAAGGATAGATAAATAGATAGAGGACCGTATAACCTAGTGGATAGCGTACTTGGTACCGCAGCCTCTAGACTAGACTGTCATGGGTTCGAATCCCACCTGCGCTCATGGATGTTTTGTGGTGTTATTTAGTTTTAATTTAGTTGTTATTTAGTGTAGTTGAAAGACGCTAATGACCTGAGATGTCGATGCGTCTATAATCTACAATAAATAAAAAGACAAGGATAGATAGCGCATTTCAGCGCGCTAGACGGAGACACACAGAGCTAATGGCAGAAGTTACTGGCGTATAAATATGCACATACTCGTTTGGTCGTTTGGTTTGATTTGAAAAGACGGTTGTTTAGAAAAGATTTTTAAAAAAGGGACAGTTGATTTGAAAAGACGGAAGCAAACGACCGTCTGAATTGATTCATGGACTTGGATATGAAATGAAGATAAAATGTATCTATTGATTATTATCAAAAATATAATGAATTACCTAATTTGTTTTTTCAAGGGTCATGAAAGTGAACAAAATATTAGGTGCCCATTAAAATGATAGATACTCCAATAAATTAAACTTTAAAAGGTTTTATTCAAAAGCAGCACGTCTGGCAACTTTTAAGTTATATCATTTTTAGAAAATATTATTTTGAATTAAATAAATTTATTATCATTTACCGCGTATTTTTTTTAATGTAGGTTGGTGCTTTGTTGCATAATATGCCGGTCCAATTGATACTACACCGTGTACCAAAATTGTTGATCTACGGCAGTTATTTGCTATTAAATATTTTTTTCTTTAATAATAAATCTTCTTTTGCGAATTAATAATAATGCTGAATTAAGATGTAAGTATACGCTTTGTAGATTAGATACTGTTACGGATCACCCTGTATATAACCGGCAGGCAAGAGTTCTGAGAAACGGGGGTCCGCTTACTGTAACAACTGATACCTGCACGAAAGTTCTAGAGAAAGCGTGAACATACTAGGCTTATGCTACGCAGCCTATATAAACAGCAGTACGAGTGAGTGAGGAATCAGTCAATGGAGAATACTGAGCGACAAATAGTGCGTCTGATATAAATACAGTGAATATAAATATTTGAAACATAAATAACTAAAATAAATAGTGCCGTGATATAAATAACCAAATGGATAAATAAATACGAGTGTAGTGGTAATAATTACGAATTATTGTATATAGTTGTTTGTTTTGCTTTGTAATTACTGTTTAGTTATTGTTTACTTGTGTTGATTGTTAGAATTGACTTTTCGTTGTTGCGTTCATTATTATTGTGTTTTTAATTATTGTAAATAAATATTTATTCCGCCAACTCAGAAAACAGTTTTGTAACAATACAAAGGTTATAAAAAATTTAAAAAAATTAATATATGGCTTTTTCCTGTTAGAATTACCATAAACACAATGGCGATATCATTTTAATTTAAATACGTTAAGTAATATTTACGTATAGATACAAATTTTCAAATTTTGATAACTGCTAATATCACTAAGCCCTAAGGCCTATTTTAATTTCAAAAATGTATTATGGCGCTGACGGCATTATTTAGGTTAGATGGAGATAATTCTAATGGTTTTAAAAAAAATTGTTTTTAGACACCTTGGCGGTATCCATTTCATGGTTTGAAACGTGGTTATGATTTCATTTTATCTTCTTTAGCATCAAGCGCACTGTGTTTATTTTTACCCGACTACGCGACAGCAAAGGAAGGGTTATGTTTTTCGCGCTATCTATGTACAAATGTATGTAAGTATATAAGTATGTGTGTGAAATTCTTTATTCCCTAGTAGCATCCAAAAGGCAGGATGGATTTTAATAAATGAGGTGTAATTAGATTCGTCTTAATCCCGAGAGTGACACAGGGTATATGACGTCACGGAAAATTCAATATGGCGGACGTTAGAGACCATTTTGACGTCAGAATGTAAAAGTAATTTTTATTTTTAAAAAGTCCCAAACAGAAGGTAAGTATACAAATATTTACAAACCACTCTGAATTAATTTCATGTCCAATTAAAATCTCCGGCAAAATCGACGTTTATGCTATTAAAAATAGAAAACTTTTTCTAGATTTTGAACATTTTAAAACACAAAAAAATTATGAAAATATAATAATAATAATAATAGCCATTTATTGACCTGGAAAATAGGTAAGTATACAATTTAAGGATAAATAAATAATATTACATTTACCTAAAATAAATAAACTGATTTGTTAATGTTATACAAAATGTCCTGGTCCTACCCATTTTAGGTATTGGCCTCCTCCATCAATTTCCATTCTTTTCTATTTTCCGCAATTGGGTTTTTAAATGAATTTTTTTTTTTACTTAAATGGAAGGACCCATACAAGTTTTATAGCAAAACTGTTTTTATTTAATTTTTTTGATTACTAATTAAAAAGTTATATTTAAATAAAAATTAATTTTTAAACTCAGTTCCGATGACGCGCCGAAAGAATCCGAACGCGTGTGACGTCATTATGTTATCTATGGTCTTTGTATCCATGGTTACCAAGTTAAAAATTTATTATTTTTGATAGTATGTGTAATACATATACACAAATACCAACAAATGCAAACACATTTTAACATAACGACGTCACAAACATTCCTGGCGCGTTTTGAAGTCACGTGATACTTTTTAAATTTTTATACATTTTAATTAATTTTTAGTAATTTATCTATAGTTTTAAAAAATGTTTTCTTTTCGATTTTCAATATTATTTATGTTAAATTATTAGAAAAAATTAAAAAAATAATAATTTTTTTTAAACTTAAATACCTAATTTGCCACCATGTTGTGCCCAGTATATTTTTAAAAGTATCCATCCATCTTGCTCTTTGTCTACCTACGTTTCTTATAAGTGGGATCAATTTGTAACTATACCTTATGAAACTTAAAAATGCAATAGTAAAAATGTGAGTTTGCACTGCAGGCTTTATTCTCTTCTTGGAATCCATAAAATAAAGTAGTTATAAAGTTAACTAAACTAAAAAAAAGCATTTGCTATTCTTATAAAAAAAAAGAAGGCGAGCATTTACACAACTTTGTGCAACAATGAACTTGTAACAATGAAGCAGTCGGTAATGCAGAACGTGAATCTGATGGATTTTTAACTGGAGATAAATAGTCAACGCGTGCGGTACAATCTTGGCATTCTGTTAGTAAATGGCGTCACGTCCCAACCGAGAATCGGGTTCATACGTGTCCGCAACACAGGTCCGGACTGACAATCATAAAATATATCTAATTGTCAAATGCATTTATCATTCTTATTTTTTCCGTTTTGCAAACACACAAATTTATTTGTAGCAAATAACCATTTTCCACATATTTATAGAACCCAATAAGTTTTTTGTTGTATAAACATCTTTAACTACCTCCCCTCTCCTTCGAAAACAATATTATCTTAAGCTGGGGTGAATCTGTAAGATCTTATATTGAGACGCGAGACGCTGACGTCATAGAGAAGTGTCTAGCTAACTAAAACTTAATTGAAGAGGTGTTTGTAGTACGTTGGTAATAAGTTATTTGTAGTTCATAGGTGCGCTAATAGATGACACTAAAACTTCATTGAAAAAGTATTTGTAGTTCGTTGGTAATAAGTTATTTGTAGTTCATAGGTGCGCTAATAGATGACACTAAAATTTAATTTAAAAAAAGTGGTTGTGTGATAATGACCACAGGACAGAAGTGAAAACTTTATATATTTTTTAAAATTAAAAAATCAGAAGTTTTCACTTTTGTCGTGTGGTCACACACCCACTTTTTTATTAGTGAATATTTTGATTAATTTATAAGTAGATACTGTCCTGTTAACACAAAATACTTTTAGTGTTATATATATTATGAATACCACAAAATATTTATTTCCATTTTTTCTTATTTTTCTTTTTTCCTCTTCTTGAAAATATACTCATTTTGTCAGTATTACGATATTTTAGAAGACACTAGCATTATCATTGACATAGAGGGTGATTGATTAACATTCAGTGCATTCATATAATAATAGATGCATAAATTCATCATCCGTCGTAATAAAACTATTCAAAGGAAAAATTTTGTTGTCTTTTTCTACCACAGCCCTGGGGCGTCGCGTCGCTATCCTAGGGGAGTCGTAATTTCAGAACTTCAGTCCCGATTTGAGAAATTATGCTCAGAAAAGCAAGCTCATCCTACTCATTAATTGTATTGTTTGTAGTTTTTTATGTTTTCTAATTATTAGAATTAGAATCTATAATAAATAATAATTAAGATTCTATATTCCTTGGAGTTTTCTTTAAATAATAAAGTAATTTTATTGTCTGCTAAAGCTACACACATGACGCAGGTATCTTCTTTTAGAAGGGCGTCGCAAAAAATTGCAACCTGTAAAGGGAGTCGCAGTAAACAAAAGATTGGGAACCCCTGGATTAACTTATAACTTCGAACTCAATTTGTAACTTGCAAATAAAATTTGTACCCAGCCTTGTATAATTTATCATCTTTATCCTGCGCACTAATCAGAATGAACCGGTGTGTATTGATATGTTGGTTATACGACACGACTTGGCTTAAGTAGGTAGTCCATTAGTGTATGGTCGAAGGTATAGGTATTTTGTCAAGACATAAAATAGTATTATGTATGGAAATGTGGTATGCTGGCAATAAACATATTTTTTAAGTAAAAAATATTACACAATTGCCAATAATTTTCACAACTATCCATGAAAAAAATATCTCAGCATAACGGAAATCAAAAAGACGTACACAGAAACGACGCCATGTGCATAGATGCCCGTCTGTATATACAGGATGTTTCATGACGTATGATACATATTTATTTTGAGCAAAAAAGTTCATATAAATATGTGGCCAATGTTCAGTTAAAAACGCCGAATATACGCTGATATGGTGTTTATGCAATAATTCAATTGGCTTTATCTTAATAACCATTGAGAATTGGCCAGTGGCGGCTCGTGCCTGTTTAGACAGGTGGTGCCAAAACGAAGGTCAAAATAGAAAAGTTTGAAGTTTTTCCTCTAAAGAGAGCGCACTAAAAGAGATTTTTAAAATATTCACTTTGTTTGTGGTCATCGCGGCGAATAGTTATCAATAATGTCCAATAGAGATACAAAACAAACTAAGGAAATTAAGAGTTAAGACGATACTGTCAGTAGTCACACAAATCACACACTACAAAGCTATACAAACTAAAAAAAAATGTTGACAAAGCAAACCGTCAAATAAAACAAACTTGTTATCAACAATAACATTTAACCGAAACAACAATGCGTAATCAGAAATTTTACAGTGTTGTAAATTCCAACAATGACCAAACAGAATATCGCCAATAATGTGCCTGGCACACATTTCATTTAGATTTAGCATTACAGCATAGGGAAATCATGAGTCATAGTTCTATCTCTCTTGCTCACATATAAGGACCGTAAGGTATGCTTTGTTTACACTGTGCCTATTATTAAATGGCACAGGATACGTGTTACTGATCGCGTGGTGAAAATGTTTTAGGAAATTTGTGCGATTTAGGCTGGACTCTGCTGTCCGGACGATCGATAATTTTATAAATTGATTAAAAAAAATATATTAATAAAAATATTAACAAAAAATATTTTTAGAGAAAATTGAAAAATTAGGGGTAGTGCCATGGCACTGTGGCACTACCCCACGAGCCGCCACTGGAATTGGCCACATGTTTATATGAACTGTTTTGCTCAAAATGAACGATACTATAACATACTATATAATATATTATGTACCATTCCTCCAGAAACACCCTATACATTTTAAAGCTCCATCCACTTGACTTGGGACAGTTTGTATCGATTTGAATTCAGACTGGACTCTTGGCAATAATAGCAGGTATTAAAATACAAAAAATAAAACGGGTGGTTCCATTGTACGTAGGAGGTAAATAAAGGTGTCGGGGAAGAGAAGAAGAAGAAAGGCAGACACAACACGGAGTAATGCAAGTGTTAAGGGAGTCACGCAACAAGATGCTGGACTTCCGATAGCAGAATGCTTTTGTCCCTTTGTAGTACGAGGACATAATGCGGTGGGTAGGCAACTAGGCATATAACACACCTCTTGTATGTATGCAGCTCCCACCATATAGCTCTTGTCGAACGGAAGACGATTGTAACAACTGGTATACAGGACAGGTCTTAAATCAGGACATAAAATAATTGTTTAAAGTGCAAGTGGCACAGGCGGCTCCAGAATTTCATTGACAATAACCTGTTTCCAAAATACACAAATAAGTACGTTATGCGTAACTATGATAGAAACGTAGAACGCATCATTAATTCATGGTCTCCTATCTTTCCAACACCATGTTATGCACTGTACAGTGTGTCCCACCGTAACTGAGACATAGCATTTTAACATGGTGTTACGATAATTTGTTAATATTTGCTCCCCGTTAACTGTTTTTGTTATTTTTATTTTACGATCTGGTTCTAAATGTCCCCAGTAATGATGTTGTAGACTTATTTTTATTT
The DNA here is from genome assembly GCA_039654895.1 of Mongoloraphidia duomilia. Classification (NCBI taxonomy): domain Eukaryota; kingdom Metazoa; phylum Arthropoda; class Insecta; order Raphidioptera; family Raphidiidae; genus Mongoloraphidia; species Mongoloraphidia duomilia. The sequence goes on along the minus strand of CM077519.1, from coordinate 11,252,614 downwards.
AAATGTCTTTAAAAATTAATAAAATCACATTTTTAAAAAATAAATCACAATCCTTGCTTTGTATACCAGTTTAATGGACAACTGCTCAATGTCGCTGATAGCTTAGTTGGCTAGCGCGTTGACCAACATCAGTAACGTTCACGCCAAGCCCAGGTTCGAATCCCGAGAGCTCATAATTAATTTTTTTTTTTTTTAATAATGAAAATACATTGAGAACAATTAATAATGCTTATTATTTACAAATAAAATTATAGCAATTTTATTAATTATTTCCATTAAAACAGAGTTGTACGTGTTAGTTTTAATGAAAACAATTAATAAAATCGCTATACTTTTATTTGTAAATAATAAGCATTATTAATTGTTCTCCAATGTATTTTCACTATTAAAAAAAAAAAATTAATTATGAGCTCTCGTCGGGATTTGAACCTGGGCTTGGCGTGAAGGTTACTGATGTTGGTCAACGCGCTAGCCAACTAAGCTATCAGCGACATTGAGCAGTTGTCCATTAAACTGGTATACAAAGCAAGGATTGTGATTTATTTTTTAAAAATGTGATTTTATTAATTTTTAAAGACATTTAAATAAAAATAAGTCTACAACATCATTACTGGGGACATTTAGAACCAGATCGTAAAATAAAAATAACAAAAACAGTTAACGGGGAGCAAATATTAACAAATTATCGTAACACCATGTTAAAATGCTATGTCTCAGTTACGGTGGGACACACTGTATAGTCTAGTCGAGAAGTGAATTTCTTGAAAATAAATTATAATTTAAAAAAACTAAAAAACACGCTTTAATGGTAAACTGAACTAAAAAGTAAAAAATAATTTTTATTGTAAAAAAGCGTGGGGTGCTCGATATCAGTTGTTATAAAGTATGAAAAAATGGTACAAAGCACCCCACGCTTTTTTTATAAAAAAAAATATTTTTTACTTTTTAGTTCAGTTTACCATTAAAGCGTGTTTTTTAGTTTTTTTAAATTATAATTTATTTTTGCGTTTTAGTCCTGGAGATCCTGGTCAGGATAATGGGACAAACTTATTGAATTATTGTATTGTCATCGGTCCTTGATAAGTGTGCAAAGTTTCAGTTCAATCTGAAGTTTTAAAGTGGGTGAAAATCGCGTTCAAAGAATCCGTTACTTACATACATACATACATACATACAGGTGGAACTAATATAAGTGTGTTAAAAATAAGAACAAGTCTTCAAAAAATATGAGCAATAGTTTTATTCGATTCGGAAAAATATTCCGAAACTTTTTTATTGGAAATTTTCTCTTCTTAAGAATCTTTTTTTCAATTTCCGCTATCGTTTATAATTTTTGAGTAATTAGGTTTTTGAATGAATTTTTTTTTTACTTAAATGGAAAGACCTGCACATACAAGTTTCATAGCAAAACTGTTTTTATTTAATATTTTTGCTTACTAATTAAAAAGTTATATTTAAATAAAAATTAATTTTTAAACTCAGTTCCGATGACGCGCCAAAAGAATCCGAACGCGTATGACGTCATTATGTTATCTATGGTCTTTGTATCCATGGTCACTTAGTTAAAAATTTATTATTTTTGATAGTATGTGTAATACATATACACAAATACCAACAAATACACATACAAATTTTAACATAACGGCGTCACAAACATTCCTGGCGCGTTTTGAAGTCACGTGATATTTTTTAAATTTTTATACATTTTAATTAATTTTTAGTAATTTATCTATGGCTTCAAAAAAAATTTCTTTTCGTTTTTCAATATTATTTATGTCAAATTATTTGAAAAAATTAAAAAATTAATAATTTTTTTTAAATTTAAATACCTAATTGCCAAAAATCTGAGCGGCTTTCTTAATTTTGCGTTTAAACTTTAATCCAATCATTGGAATCGTTAACTCCATTTTTCTCGAAAACGGAACGTGATATCGAAATGAAACAAGAATACATCATTTATGTAGAAATTATTGCTCTTTCAGATTTTGAATGAAATTTCATGTTTTATGTACAGGGTGAATAGTTATTTACCTAAATGTATGTGAAATTGGTCGTAAGTGGCGCCCTCTATGAGCAACACGGAAATTGCAATACGTATCTTATTCGTCACCTAAAATTTTAACTTTCAACACCCTGTATATCCGAAACTATCAACATTCGAATCAGGCATGTTTGCGTCAATGGCCACCATTTCACGTGTAGTATTTCCAGTTTCCGGATTTCCCATTCTTTATGAATCATCCTTTATAGACGTTAAAGTTATGAGTATGCTATCGGAACATTGGAACTGTGTTCTGAAGATAATTTTCTGTCCCAAATAAACTGAAGTGAATACATGCCTGCACTAATGCTTCGAGGGTAGTTAGCGTGATCAAACTCGCCCTTAAATGTATTATATTGTTAAATCACCTAGCCTGCTTCTATAAGTGGACTTCTTGTACCCACCATTTATACACATTTACTATACATGATTATTGAACTAAGTTTTCCATATATTATGTAAGAAACACGCCATCTTTTTTCCAGACGCTTTAAACAGGATCACAATTACGTCTGAGTAGAGGCGTGGTCAAGGTAGCATATATTCTTTTGAAAAATTATTAAGTCTGAACTCAATCCATACTGCAGTTCATATTTCATTATTTTTTTAAATATAGTTCAGTTGCCATATACACCGTGTCCCAGATTGATGTATACATAGGGAAAATAACATTGAGAACATTTACAATTTTGTAGTAAGCTATGGGCCATAAGACCTAATGTAAATATGTAGTGGATTACATAGAAAAAATAGTACAGTGAATTTTTTAGACAATTTTCCATAGCAACGGTTTAAGAGTAATTCGGAACCTCCTTAATAAAAAAAATTCGACTGTTGACCAGTCCTATACTTCCCACCTAGTCAATATTTGCAAAAAATAAACACTCTTTTTTATTCTTTGAAAAAAAGCATGGCCCGCTTTTTTGTTTAGTGATCTAGTGATGGCTAGCTTAATATAGCAAAAGTCATGGTTACCTTGATTTACGTACAATATTTATTTTTTTTAGTAAAATATTTTTTTTCTCGAAAACTGTACATTTTAGAGAAAAAAAATTCGACTGATGACCAGTCCGATACTTCCCACCTATTAAATATTTGCAAAAAATAAACATTCTTGTGTAGCGGTGCTGTTGTTTACATGGCGTTGCTATGGTTCCTCTATTACAAGTCCCCAGCTCCCGGGTTTTAGCTCGAGAGCTGGTAAAAGTATCAATTGGATTTTCAATTTATTATTAAAAAAAAAATAATGAATTGAAAATATGAATTGATGCTAGGCCCAAATAACCTTAGCTGTTGGTGGTCTTTAAAACACAATTAACAATTTAACATTTTTTTTTATTCTCTGAAAAAAAACATGGCCCTCTTTTTTGTTTGGTGATCTACTGATGGCTAGCTTAATATAGCAAAAATCATGGTTACCTTGATTTACGTACAATTTTTATTTTTTTTAGTAAAATATTTTTTTTCTCGAAAACTACATTTTTATTAGAGAAAAAAAATATTTACATTTTTTTCATATTACTAAACCGATTTGACTCAAAATCTAATCAGATCTAAGTTAAAGGTTGATAAACACAATAGAACAATCGGCATGGCCGTATGTTGTTCCGTTTTTACGATATCGAAGGCGAAAAATTGACCACATACACACACACACATACAGACATCAGTCAGAAAATGATCTTAAACGATTGCTAGGGTCTCAAAACGTGAAGATCTGTTAAAATCTCGAAATATTTTTTTCGGACTAAATCCATTACTTCCCTATCATAGTAGAGGTGGGAAGTAAAAATCAAAGCATCTACTATATATTTACATGTCTTATGGCCCATAGCTTACTACAAAATTGTAAATGTTCTCAATGTAACATGAATTTTTATTTATTTATTGTAGATTATAGACGCGTCGACATCTAAGCTAGGTCAGGTATACATGAATCTGGGACACGGAGTATACGCCTAAGGTAAACAAACTTAAGTCAGATTTTAAGTGAAACTTTTTTGCCTCGTTTTCTTTTTCCTTCGGTTACGCATGTCGTAGTCACGTCACGTCACGTCCAATCAAATAATCGCGTATATATCCCAACACTATTGAGTAGCGTAATACAGCGTCATCCAAAACAGTCATAAATATAGCGCAGTAACCACAACAGGATGCGTGGCGTAGGAGTATCGCAGTTGCTTTATACGCAGTAGGTCGCTGGTTTGAACCCGGGCGACACCATTAATTATAGTTTCTTTTTTTAACTATAAGTATTTCATGTCCATACCTATTCCACTTGATATTTATTTATATTTTTTACCCTACATACTGTGTCTGTTTATTGGATTCTAATTTATTTGCTATAGCCGTAGTATTTATTAAACTTTTCTATATACACGTTCCGTCTCTCTCTATATTTTCATCGGCCCTTGATTATAATTCCCTGTCGAGTTTAACACCCCGTAGTGAGGTTTGACTGCAATTAGTAATTATTAATAGTACACAATTAGCCCAACATCAATCACAGAGGGTCCGACTGCAGCATGCTGACGTCATACTAGGGTCGACCAGTTGCGAACACGCGTTATTACAGTCATAGTATAGACTAGATATTTCTATAACCCGATCAACGATGTTGATTTTCAATAGACAGACGATCGTATCAATTTAAAATCCTGATCGTAAATTGTCGGTCGCATTCGGACCGATAGATAATCTGACTCATATTTTCATCTGGGCAAGACCTATGTTTCTCTTTGTACTACTACTACCTACCATAGACATATTACAATATTTAAGTTTTTTATTTAATTTAATTTAAATTTTATTTATATTTAATTTAATTGGGTCGTGTATTAGGACTAAAGTGCGACCCTTGAGGTCCACACGACGAACTTCCCAGTTTGATAAATATTTAATAACAATAATTAAATTAGATATTACACAGAAAAGTAATCATTAAAACATAATTATTATTTACTTTTAACAATAATTAAAAAAAAAAAAACGGCTGAACCGATTTTTATAAAATTTATGTCGGATCAAAATGACGTTAACACGCCTCGATTGACACCCTTACAAAGTCGATATAGTTTTTTATTCGCGAGATATTGTGTAAAATCTACCTTTTTGGAATCTATTTGATTAAGAAAAAAGAACGGCTGAACCGATTTTGAAAAAAATTCTTTCAGATCATATTTACGTTAATACGCGCCGATTGGCACCCTAACGTAGTCGATATCATTTTTCATTCTCGAGATTTCGTCTTAGAAAGAAATGGACACATACATACGTGCGTACGTACATACGTACACACACACAGACATCTTTCTAAAAATAGTGTAAAAGTAATGTAGTGACCTTGAAACATAAAAATTTGTTATACATTTTGATTTCGATTTTCGGACCCATTACAATAACTTCCAGTGGGAAGTTAAAAAAATAAAAAAACAATCATAAAAGTTCTTTCAATCTAGCCATTTTTTCAAAAATTGTGTTCACTTAAGTCGCGTTTAAAAACTATTTGACCTAGAAATATGAACTTTGATAGATATACCTGGATAGTCTTCGCGAATACAACTTATAAATAAATTTCGTCAAAATCGAGGTTGGGATAGCTGCAAGTACGGACAGTGGCGGCGTTAGAGAGTGGGCCGGGTGGTCCATGGCCCACCTTAAACTGTCTTGGCCCACCCTGGAATAATCCCCAATGTCTAGTTTATTTTTTAAATACGTTTTTAACCTTCGAAATTTCAACAATTTTTCTTGTAAATTCTATACAGCAAGTAATCTGGGTTAAAATTTTAACGAACATTGAAATTTTGCGAACAATTAATGTTATTGGCCCATCTTCAGAACACCATGTCCAACTCTGGCCCACCCTAACAAAAAATCCTAGCGCCGCCACTGAGTACGGAACTATTTGTCTGTAAACGAATTTATTGTAGATTATAGACGCGTCAACATCTAAGGTCATTAGCGTCTTTCAACTACACTAAATAACAACTAACTTAAAACCAAACAACATCACAAAACATCCATGAGCTCAGGTGGGACCCGAACCCACGGCAGTCCAGTCTAGAGGCTGCGGCGCCAAGCATGCTAACCACTAGGCTATACTGCCCTCGTCTGCAAACGAAATTAGTGTTTATTTGACGCTCTTATCGTATTTTAAATTTTAATATTTTATTCTCTTATATTTAACATAGATACACTAGATAACAGGTTTTTAAACTTTACATAATAATGTGTGTGTAGGTACTGTGTACAAATTAAGCTCTAAAATTACAAATCCGGTGTAATCCGACAGAGTCGACTGTTCACGATTGGCCGCGGTTCCTTTAGTGAATAATTTAATCGCATCCCGTATATTTCACTGTAATCCTTTTATGAAGATATCGTAGCAGGAATGCTAATAATCTACTGTATCAAGCAGCAGGATACAACACTATTTAGATCAGTGGCAGCGAAACAGGGGACGACAAAATGCACTTCAGAATATACAGGGTGTTCACACGAGGAGAAAAGGCAAGTTTATTTCGAAAATGAAGACGCTTACGGAAACATGTTTCAGACAGAAGTTGTTAGGTTCGATCTACTCTACAGCTGGAAAATATTTTCAATTATACAGGTTGGTCTATTAAAGCGTGGCAGACCAAAATTATGTTTTTTTAATGCAGCACCCTGTTTTTATTTGATTTTTGAATTCTATATCTATTTGTAAATAGAAACTGTAAGGGAAACGATCCTCGAAAATTGAACCGTTTTTGAGTTAGGGACCGTTCAAGTATTACATAACGCAGTTTTTGAAGATTTTTGACCCCCTCCCCTCCCCCCTGTAAGGCGCCATAACGTTTAGCTTTACCCCCCCCCCAAACGTTACGTAACACCCAACTGATCATTTTTACCTAAAAATGTCAATTATGTCGCGCAAAATAGATGCTGGAAAATCATTAAAGTACCGTTACGTACCGCGCTGCTTGATCCCCCCTCCCCCCACTGTAAGGCACCCTAACGTTTCACAAGACCCCCCCTTCCACCACACTGCGTTACGTAATACTCGAACGGTCCCTTATTCAAGCTATTCAAGTTTGTTTGTTTTTTTTAATAAATTGAAAATATAAATCGGTTCTAAGCCCAAATTACCCTGGCTGTTGGTGGCTTTGAAAAAATATAATTATTAGACGGAATTTTAAACATGAAACAATGTCGATATTGCAACGTCACTGGCGTGAACATGTTCATTAATTGCTACTGAAGGTTAACTTGCAGTAATAATGATGTTGTCAGACATACGACCATTTAAATGAACCTCGAAAAGATTAATGCCCTTTCAAGTTCGATATTTCACTCGACTTGTCATTAACTCAACGAGTAGAAAAGATGCTTTGCATACTTCACTAAGTAATAAAGAATGAATCTGCATTCATATACAGTCAGCTCTCACTAAGAATACGTTCTTGTCGAGCGTCTATAATCCACAATTCAATTCAATTCAAGAATACGTTCACTATACAAATGATGTTCCCCTAATGACTAATGTAAAACTAATAACCCTCCCTGCAGAGTCACCCTGCTCCATTCGAAATGTTGAATAACCGCGCGCAGTGTTTATTTTTTTTGCTATACCCACTATAACATATAGCTGCTTTACAATATGCATGTATGTAAAGTGACTTTTGACAGGCCGGTGTGCGTGAACGTATCTTTCCCACACTAGTGTGGGAAACCAAACCATTTCCATACTGATTTATGTTTATTCGCCTTGATCTACCCGCTGACCTACTGACAGCTACTCTCGCCCTAGTATAGAAGTGAAGTTGCGGCGACACAAAATGAACTGTCAACATTTTTTGAAAATACTGAAAATGAAGTGAAAAGCAGTTATTTTATAGTGGTTATAGCAAAAAACACCATATATCTCGTGCGTTATGATATGACTCGTGTGACATAAAATTCGCTATAGGTCGTCACTACTCGTCGCAGTAATATATACCTCATTACGCCACGTCTATGTTTTCGAGCGTCTATTAGCTGCAATATTATACACCACCAGACAATATCTATCTACTATTACCTGAAAACTGGGTTTACAAAAAAAAATAAAAGATCAAAGAGACTCGAGAAATTATGGATGAACAAACATAAAAAATATAAATATCGAATAACCTTTATTTTTTTAAGTCGGTTAAAAAGTGTTTTTATAAGTTACACGTGTTGCGCCCTAGGATTACATATATTCAGTCTCAACTGCGTGTAATTTGACGGCTTAGAATATACAGGGTGTCCCAAAAAGAATGGGACATAAAGTAACAGCTGATTCCTTACAAAAAAATATTGCGATAGACCCCAACATGTCTATTCTGAAAGTTGATATTAAAAGAGATACAGGGTGTCAAAGTTTAATTTTTATTTCTATCATTATGACGCGGCATTTTAATAAAAAACATTGACTTTTTAAATAAAACTGTCAAAATTACCATGATAACGCCGCGCCGGCGTTTTCAAAGCCACCTATGTTCATTTTTAAAATTTGCCATTTAAAACCACATTGCATCGATTTCTTTAAGTGCAAATATCTTGAAAAAGGTTACTCCTAGCCACTTTTACAAAGTATACCTTTTTTACGTAAAAATGACGGAAAAATCAATTTTTTAATTCAAAAAAATAGTACGAGTGCGAACAAAAAAATTATGACTATTTGAATGAGTGAAAAGGTGTGTAAGTGGCGCCCCCTACAAGTAAAAGCCATACCAAGGTCAGATTTGAATTTCTCATGTCAAAAAATCCCCATATACCAAATTTCATTAAAATGCCTAAATTATTTTAAAAGTTATTTAAGAAAATCAAAAATAAAAATTAAACTTTGACACCCTGTATCTCTTTTAATATCAATTTTTGGAATAGACATGTTGGGGTCTATCGCAATATTTTTTTGTAAGGAACGAGCTGTAACTTTATGCCCCATTCTTTTTGGGACACCCTGTATAGGTATGTATGAAAAGGATGCTTCCCGCTTCAGTAAGAGAGTCTTGTAGATTGGATGAGATACCGGAAAGCTCTATATCAACAGCGATATGAATTAGCGTTGTCATTTTACAGTTTTATAAAGCTCTGATTACACTTCGCAATGCGTTTAAAGTAGCAAAGGTATAATTGTCGTGAGTTGATTTTGTCAATAGTGTTCATTATTAAGCCGGCTCTAGATTACTTAGTCAATGTTGACGAATGTATTGGCGACCAATGTTGGGAATGTGTGATCATTTGAATATGTCCATGTATCCACACGACATGATTCTGTTTGGCCAGCGTTGGACAAGCTATAGTATACCCAAGGGCGTCGCCAAGGGGGGGCAGGGGGGCAGTTGCCCCCCCCTAGAGATCAAATGTAGCTAGCCGCAAAGCGACCAAAGTGCGAGCAATTGACTTCCTTACCTATTAATAAATTCCGCATCGCACGACAAAACGTAAATAAATTCACAAGGTTTAATGTATATTGTAGAAAGTATTGAAATATTCAGAATAACATTAAGAATTGATTTAGTTATTGTGCTGTCGAGGGCTTGTGAAGTTTTATACATTGATATTAGAACCGTTCTTATTACAATCGTCATCGAGGCAAAGACTTCCAAAGTGTAACGCTTCATGCTCTCGGCGTTCATATTTTTTATCCTCTATAATATTGCCCCATTGCCCCCCCCCCCTTAGTCATAAGCTGGCGACGCCCTTGAGTATACCCAATGTTTAACTAATATACACCAACATTAAATAGCAAAGATGACGCATTTATTGCAAGTACTTCAGAGGTAATAATTTCTTATGTCCAGCTCTTAATATATGTTTCATGCAACTCATAAATCACAATAATATACACACACTGACAAACATCGCGTAGTGAGAACTGTCCAGTCGTCTGGATGAAAACAAAGTCATATTTGTATAAGTCGAGACCAGCGTTGGCCAATCCCTTTGATGTGTGTCTTCCAAAAAGCAGAACCCAAAATCTCTGCTGGCAAAATCGACATTCACGGACGCAAAACTACGGACCTGAATAAAAAAATCAATTGATTATTTATTTAATTATAATTATTATTTGCCAGGATTTATGCCACAACTACACATAATCTGTGAAAATTTCAACAAGCTACCTCCTTAGTCCTTACCGTTTGTGAGATAAAGCCCTGTGACAGACGGACAGATACACGGACAGACCTCGTAGGCAGGGCAATAGGGTTCCATATGGAGCTACGGAGCCCTAAAAACATTTCATGAGGAATAACACCGTTTAAGTGTAATCAAGTCTTTCAGTATCCCAAAATGCAGAACACAAAATCTGTGATATGATAAACGATAAAATAATATAATAGACGTAATTATCTCTAGGGTATAGAAAAGGATTAGTGTGTTGCACGCGACGATGTTTGTACTTGTTCAACCAATGCATTTCGCCCATGTTGCTATCTTTTTCCAACGCAGGAAAGATATTCTGATTACACGCGACCATTTCCGTTCTTGTTCAACTAACAGAAAGTATCAATGACAACTATCTCTGTCCAACACAGGCAAATAGATATTAATAGAGAAATGCTAATGATTTATGTGATACGGATTTTCACTAACCTAATGTGCAAATTACGATAATACAAATGCTGCTGAATAGAAATCAGTAGCGGAGAATGAGAGGATTTTTTTTTAAAGGGGTGTTACCAGTTCAGCACACAGGGGCTATTTCATGGTATTGTTGACTTATTATGAAAACATTTAATAATAGAATCACATTAAGGGTCGATGTTCTACAGTATTTTAGAGATAATTTACTTTTGACTTTGTTAACACTAAATAATTAATTTATTAGGATGAGAAGAAGGGTGCATATACAACGGGCTTATGAATAATACTACAGTTGACGCTGTCAGTTTGCACACAGTCGGGACCGGATGTGTAATCTAATCTCGCAACGTTCTAAGCAAAACACGTCTGGTACAGTTAACTTATAGTATGAGCACCTGTAAATTACACTATAGTAATAGAATATAATAGAATAGAAAAGTTTATTTGTAAATTAGTATACAAATTACAAAATCGTCAAAACAAAAAAATGCAATTAACTATGAGAAGTCTTTATAATGATATTAATGGTTGAGTTGATAGTTTGATGCTTATATTCATAGTTAACCCTTAAGGTAAGTGATAAGGGTCCCTTCGCTGAGGGTCACTTAAGTGCTGAGGGCACTTTATTCAAAGGAGCGTTTCATAGTCATTTCCTTGAGTGCGGGAAGAATTATAGTAAACCTCCATGATTTTTTCCTTTAGAACAGTTGCTCATATTGCAGACCGATTGTGTTTAGTTGTCATTTTTGATATAAATGCGTGTTTTTCATGTGTTTGACTGTTTTTACTTTTTCGACACTTAAGGGACATACTGTCCACCCTTAAGGTGAGGGTGATGTAAGGGCCCTTACAGACGTCAATTTTGATTATGAAACGCATATTCGATTTGAGGGTATGAGTAAGTGTCCCTTACTACTTAAGGGTTAACTATGAATACGGCCGTGAGTCTAATTTCTTTTAAATAAAGATTCATTGGTAAATTTTTATCGCAACTGAAAGCTGATTGTATAATTTAAGTGACAATTAGTTTGGTCCATTTTTTAATTTATTACGATTAAAAAAAGGGACTCGAATATTAGTACTGCTCCTGATTTTATAAGAGTGCACCTCCTCAACTAACTGAAAATTAGAGAAGTTTTGTTTTGCATAGAGCAAATTTTCGTAAACAAAAAGGGATGGTAAAGTTAAAATACTATGTTGTTTAAACAAAGGTTTACAAGAATCTCTTGAGTTACTTTTAGTCATTATTACTACGTGCCAAGGGAGTGCTCACTTCCGACAAGTTTCTACACTGTTTTCAAGGATCTAATTGCTCTATTTAATTATAGCAACTTCGAATTTAGTCATTATTCTCAAAGCTCGTTTTTGGAGTCGGAACACTCTTACAGCATCAGGGGCATGTCCCCACAGCAAAATACCAAAGGTGATATTAGATTGGAAAATACCATAATAAATACTTTTTACTACCTTGAAGGATGCATATTCCGCAATTTTTCGCAATAGAAATAAAATTCTAGATAACTTTAAACATAACTGATCAATATGCGATTTCTATTTCAAATTGCTGTCAACAAATAGTCCAAGAAATTTTACAGAATTTGTGACCTTAGATGCACAGTACGGTAGAATCTGTGTTGAATTTTTTCTTTATTTAATAAGAGCTTAATAGATGTAAACCAAATGGAGGCCTTTTCAATGGTTTGCTTAGCCAGTTTTTGCAACTGAAAAGAATATTCATGGTGACTATACCGTATTGTATTTTTAAAGACCACCAACAGCTAAGGTTATTTGGGGACTATACCGTAGATATCGGTTATAACGTACTCGCATATAGCGAACCATCGTTCTTCCTGGCGAATTTATACACAGTGCGAATTTCTGAGCTGGCCAGTAGGTAGCTGTATACGTGGGAACTGGGGAAATAAAAACTTTTTAACAAAAAAAAACCTCCTTCAAAAGAGCCACTAAAAAGAGGAAAATAATAAAATTTTAAGATCGGTGCCAATTTTATAAAATATGAAGTCGGTTAAAAAGTTTAATTAATATCTACTTTTTAACCGACTTCATATTTTATAAAATTGGCACCGATCTCAATATTTTATTATTTTCCACTTTTTAGTGGCTTTTTTGAAAGTTTTTCTTTTTGTTAAAAAGTTTTTTATTGAAGTTATACTTCTTTTGGCGCGTTATGAAAGTGAATTTTATTATGAGAGTGAATTTTTACGATGCGCGCGCATCGCGTCACGAAAATTTAACAGGATGAAGTTGCAGCATTAATGATTTCCATAGTTACCATATAAACAAATATAAATAAATTCACTCCAGTAATTTTATTATTTTATATTTCATTAAATTATTTGCATGCAAATTAAAAATTAGTTCTTAATCACGCCAAAGAAGTATAACTTCTAACGCGCGTACAAAGTACACGCATCCATTTTTTTTTACTTTTTAGTGGCTTTACAATACGTTATTTGCACGTTTTATAAAATTGGCGCCGACCACAATATTTTATTATTTTCCTCTTTTTAGTATGGTTTTTTTGAAGGTTTTTCTTTTTGTTAAAATTTTTTTTATTTTTTACTTTTTAGTGGCTTTACTATACGTAATTTGCACGTTATTAGCCGACTTCTGTCTTGATATTTGCAGACATTTACCTTAACTGTTAACTGTTATAATAAAGTTCACTTATGTCTAATCAGTAATATGTAAACTAACAGCTTAGATTCAGAAATGCAAATTAATTAAACAATACGAATGTGAATTCGCTTTTTTTTGTAACTCTACTTGTTTTTCGTCGCTGGCAAATAAAAAAATAAAAAGAAAATAGCAATACTTTATAAATATTTTCAACGTGTCGTAAGTCATAGAGAGCACACATTGGCCTTCGTATATCTAAGTTCATATATCATATGTTTATTACGCAACAGGGTCTGGGCTTCGAACCCAGATTGTATTCGACCGATATTTTAAATGTCGACGTCCGATATTTATGTGCTCTGAAGAAAATATTCTCTGTTACATAAATCAAATATTTCAGTAAAAATACACAGTGCGAACGTGTTATCACGGCTTAACGAGGGATGTGTTAAAGTGTTGAATTTGAAAAATCAAAGCTGTCAGATTACACATTGTTGGAACACTCAAACGCATGCCGATTTATAGGCGCTGGAGCGTCTCGGGCCCCCAGAGTTGGAGAAAGGCCGAACCCTCCCATTTCCTAGTCCCAACAAATAACAAATTATACTCAAGTCTTTCCCTCGGGTCCTTGCAAATGTTAGCGTCCCTGAGAAATATTATTATAGCTAGTCTGCTCCTGCCGCTTTCTTTGAACAATAGTATTGTAGCAAAACCCCAGATGTTACGCCGCTGGCGACAATAGAATCATCGAGAACAAGTAACAATGATGAGGCGTGGCATGATATCGAAGACACCAAAATGTTCTGGAAAGCGCGCGGGCGTGGGGGGTCAAGCTGCTAGCTCTATATAAGTAAGAGCAATCGCCGGAGAAACAACAACGAACAAGGAGAGTCGAGTGACAATGTCGATTTGAAATAAATACAGCATATGAATTGCTTCAGTTCGTTTAAGAATTACTGTTCGTGTTATTATTATATAAACAGTGTTGACTGTTAGAACTGAGATATAATTGTTACATCTTATTGTTATCTATTTTTGTTTCATTTTTTATTTGTTGTAAATAAATAATTTATTCCACCCACGTAAGAAAACAGTTTTGTTACAGTATATTTCGGGCATCTGATGAGAAGCCAGCACCTCGAATTTCAAAAAATTAATTTTGTTTAGCAAATTACAAGGAAAAGTCTCGAGGGGCACGAGAAAAATAACCTGGCTAAGTTATATTAAAAAATGGACAAATATGTCTCTAAAAAGTCTACTCATGTTTTATGTAAAAGACAGAGAATATTGGAAAAGTGTGATTGTCAAGGTCCTGTAAAGGATATGGCACTTTGGATGGATGGATACTGTATAAAAAGTGCAATCAATACTGCCCTGCACTCTTTGCCAATCAAAATTTTGTTTAATTAATGATTACGAAGGGTGTACAGACGCTAATGACCTATGATGTCGAGCGTCTATAATTCACAATTCAATTCAATTACGAAGGGTGAGCGTGAGGAGGGCCAAATTAATGTTATACCCCGGGCGCATTTTTTCCTTCGTACTACCCTGTTTCTACCTAACAATTATTAATAAGTATTCCCGTTATTTTTTATTTTTTTCCTGATTTTTTTCCCTAACTTTTCGAGGTTTGGTGTGTATTGTGTTTTAAAGACAACCAACAGCTAAGGTTAATTGGACCTAGCACCAATTCATATTTTCAATTCATTATTTTTTTTTTAATAATAAATTGAAAATCTAATTGACACTTTTACCAGCTCTCGGGCTAGAACCCGGGAACTTATAATAGAGGAACCATAGCAACGCCATGTAAACAACAGCATTGCTACACGCTCGGCTATTCTCAAACCCTCGAGATCTGGTGATTATAGTTTTTTTAATCAAAGCAATAAAATATAATAATTTTTGACTTACCTGTCACAAACGCCTAAACTTCGTGGACCCTCGAAAATTGTAGAAATTATATAATGACACTTTTTATTTATCGAGCGTCTATAATAATTTACAATGAACACTTTTTATTGTGAAGTTTTAAAGCATCTATTTCAATTTACTAGTTTCACAGTTTTCACTACAATTTGAAAAGTTAATTGGAATTTATAACACAAACACAAACTCGTTTTCAGTTTAATTTACGTACCGCCACCACATAATAATTAATTTTCTAATTATTCGTTACTAATAAATTATAACGTCCACAAAATACAGAAAAACACAGGTTACGCAGCGCATTCAAATGTTTCAAAACCCTAATGAATGGTATTATAGGTAAACCTATATCTAAAATCTATATTTCGTAATACTTTCAAATTTTAATATCATGCAGTTTACACAAAAAATAATCTTTACTGACCTCCCCGCCCCCCAAACAAATTTTACTCGATGAAATGTCACAGAGTGTATCGCGGAAGTGACGTTCAAACAGTTTAACAAGCCGAATCTTTTTGAGGTTATATGCAGCTGTATTTAAATCTGAATGCTTTACGTCATCTTCTGATAGTACCGGGAACTCAGTTTTTTTAATTTGTTTGTCAATTTTTTAAAGTTTGTAGATGTTATACTGTGGCCTTATTCTACTATGCATAAAAATGGCGTTATTAGATCTATATTGACAAATGTCAAGTCGTTAAAATAAATTATTACAATGGCGTCAAATTTACCGATAGAAAGAACCTAAATGATTATGCACAATAATTTTAACAACTAATTTTAAAAGTAGTACTAGTCTATTTAAAAAAACTTCACAAAAAATGTATAATTTTGATTTTTTTCACGTTTATAACTTGAATCATTTTATAATTTATACCTACATCGTTCGATTCAAATTTATTACACATACTGGTTAAACCGTTAAAGTATCTAATAAAATTCACTTTAAAACTTTCTATCAGTGTTAAGTAATAGCTTTTTAGTAAAAAGTGTTTTATATTAATAAACAATACCGACAATTTATTAAAGAACAAAAATACTGCTAGATCAAAACGCGAACCGTACGTTAAAAGTTTAAACGATGTACTGAGTTAAGAATAATGACAACTTCACAAATTGAAATAGTCCTTCTTTCTCATTCTCACAGTCTGAACTAATTTTCCGTTTCTTTCTTTTTGTTAATATATTAAAAAAGTCAATAAAACATACAGATTATGTAATACAGTTTTGTTTCACATTTGCAATAAATAAGGTAATATAATTATTATTCAATAGATCATTTACATAGAGTTAAAGCTACTTTCACAATCAATGTCGTTGTAGTGCAAATGTCACACTACATTTTAATCGACATTTTTTATTATCAAAATTTAAATAAATCTATCGACGTCCCGTATACAAAAATGTATTCACTTATTATTATATTTACACAGGAAGGAATGTACTGTCAAAGCATTTGAGTGTACATTGTCAGTACATGAGTGAAATGTACATCGTTCCACCTGTAGTATCATAGTATGTATTTGTATAGACTGTAGATAGATACCTAGATTGTAGATTATAGATGCTCGACAGTGTATTTGTGTTTATTTTTATTATGAAGCGAAATATTCTATTTTTTATCAAATAATATATCTATTTCAAATTGATTTTTTCTTGTATTATTTCCATGCCCGTTGTAAATTAGCAAATGTTTTTATAATATTATTATGCATCAGAGATTATACAGTCGATGTGCTATGAATATTATCTGATAATTTTAACTGTAGCCACTACTCGAACAAGAAGCATGTTAGGTATTTAGTTCGGTCAAAATAGACCAAAAAATAGTGGTAAGCTTACAATAATTCGCATAGAGCTAAATATTGGTATAGGTCTTTGGTACACTATTATAAGTAAAATTTCAAAAGTCCCCATCGATCCCATGTGTACTGAAAAATTTATTCAAGGTCAAAGGTCGCAAATATTGGTTTTTTGCATTTTTCTCGTAAACGGTAAGTGTTATCATAAAAATAGCTCATACAATCTTGTAGAGGACGAAATTATCTACAACTTTTGTATAAACATTTTTTGTCTACGATTCAGAGTTTTGCTTATTTAAGTACCCGCGGCTTCCTCCCACACGATTTTACATAACGGAATTATGCTGCTTTCCGATGGCTTAACATAATGATTTGTACATTAATTTTAAGGTAAACTTTAAGTTAACGATTAATAATAATTTAATTGAAATTAGAGCAGTAGTTCTCTAATTATAAGCAACCAAACATACAAATCGACAGCAGTGAAACAGGCAGACAGACAGACAATTTTTTTTCGAAAATACGATATTTTTACTTGACATCAATTATAAAGACCATT
Organism: Mongoloraphidia duomilia; assembly: GCA_039654895.1. NCBI lineage: Eukaryota > Metazoa > Arthropoda > Insecta > Raphidioptera > Raphidiidae > Mongoloraphidia > Mongoloraphidia duomilia. The sequence goes on along the minus strand of CM077519.1, from coordinate 11,235,048 downwards.
CGTAAAGTAATTTTGTAAAAAAAATTTCCTTGAAATGTTTATTTTGACCAGACTAATTAGTGTACCTACTTACCATATGACACATACACTATTGGCGTCGGTCGGATGACGGGACCTAGAAATCGGACCAACATTTCTCGACGTTTCATATAGCCTCCTGAACTATTTGGCAGCATTTTTTTTTGCTATAGATAGTCATAATGTTGTAAAAGCTAATTGAATTGCAATGAAATCTCTGTTGAACCAGATTGTCAGACTCCTATAAAAATTTACTAAACATTAATGGCAAAATGGCCACTGAGCTACAGTTCCATTACGACTAGCAGTATATATTTTTATGGGATTGGTGTTGCAATAAATGAGATTGCCGAGATGAGACGATGACGGCCGAACTATATGAACACCGTCCGGCAAACAGTGATAATCTATACATATAAAAGAAAGTCGTGTTAGTTAGTTAGTTACACCATTTATAATTCGAGAACGGGAGCGAAAAAGCAATTCGGGCGAAGCTGGACCGGGCCGCTAGTATTATTATAAAAAATGAACAATGATTTGTTCGTTTCAAAATAAGCAAACTTTGACTCTTATTGTTCAACCATCCCTCATATGACAACCCCCCCTTCCGCCTCGCTTGACATGTTTACCTTATATGGAAAAGAAGGACCATGTATTACGTCATATACTCACATATGTTACATAACACTATATATTATAAGCTCAAGACGCTGGATATGAATATGTTTATCTCTGTTTTCCGCTTCCGCTAGGTCATTCGAATATGATTTATGCAAAGGGTTAAAACGGGAGTCGATTTCTTCCATGCCAATACGTAAAACTGTTTAAATAATATTGTACCTATTGTCCATGCAAACAGAATAATTTGTTGCAGAAATTATTATGTAATTTTTAAACAGTAAAGATCGTATCATCTTAAAGTTGATTTTAGTCTTCAATAATTTTAACGCTATGAAAAACGAGATACAACGTTTCAAATTTGTGTCGAAACGTCGATCATTAAAGAGTTAGTAAATAAATATTGCGCTATTCTTTTGCTTTGTATCCCATTTTTACCCGACTGCACAACAACAAAGGCAAGGGTTGTTTTTTTTCCTAAAGTAGTTAGCGATATAGCAAATATTCTACTACATGATTATTAATTTTATAACTTATGAGGGTCTTTTTATTAATTTAATAAAAAAGGTTCTAACGTACACTTTTCTAGCACTATATATTTAAAATGTGTAAATTGGAAAATATAATGTTATTTAAGTTTAAATGGAACTGGGATAATTTAAAAATATAATAGTTTGCAGAAATTATATAGTAATAAACAATCTTTATTACCTATAAACTAATTTGCTATCGGGCTAGTCATACAGTAGTAAAAAATAGATTTTATTTTATTTATTGTAGATTATAGACGCGTCGACATCTCAGGTCATTAGTGTTTTTCAACTACACTAAATAACAACTTTCTTAAAACTAAATAACATCACAAAACATCCATGAGCGCAGGTAGGATTTGAACCCACGACAGTCTAGTCTAGAGGCTGCGGAACCAAATACGCTATCCACTAGGCTACACTGCCCTCAGTAATCGACACATTAAAATTATTGCGTAAATAATACATCAAAGATAATATCCATACTCAATTGACAATTATTTCACGAGATATTTGCAGTTTTTAAAAGTGGAATTTTTTGGAGTTATACCAAGAATTTCAGAAAATCTATTAGTAATTAACTAAATGAATAGTTAATTACAATTTACAATCAAAAATATATCTCGTCCATTTAAGTGATTGCATAAAGCATAAATCTCCTCTGTGAAAGAAGCCTTAATTCATAGTTAATATTATTACCTGGGTCAACCAACAGGAATTGTCTCGCATGATTATAGCGATAAAAACTTTTCTTGACTTAAAGTTGCCGGCATTCAGGTGGTCACTGGTCAGTGATGGTTCTGTTATGGTTTTGGTTCGCGGTAAAATTAGTTGGTTAATGGTTTATGTATTTAAATTGAATTCGGGATTAACAATATTATTAATTTTGTAATAAATGAACGCGAATAATAATTACGAAGTGTCCGTTAAATTTTAAAATGTGATTTATCGGTTTTTTTATTGAACTGAATGGATATATGATATAGCAATATTTGTTAAAATTCAGTTAATTATGACGTCTTTGTTTCTTATCGTTTTAAATGTAATTAATAAGACGAATATAAATTAGGTGGTAAATAATTATCAGTTATTAATTACGAAATGTTTTAAGCATGTTTTCATATACTTCCAACCGTGTACTAAAATTACATTGATTCTTAATTATTTGTAGACGAACATATTTTACCATTAATTATTATACGAAAAATTAGAGAAAAATATATACTAGTTCCGAAAATGTTTTCTAAATTTGTGTCACTGTGCTTGTATGGACAGTATGAGTGATTACATAATATGCCAGTGAACTGAAATCAACATTGCTATAATTTTAACTGCATATTGGTATAGAATTATTAATTTAAATATTTTGATTTCGGGATGCTAATTAATAATTATATTTTAGTTAGAAAGTGTTTTTCACTGAAGAAAAATAAAAACCAAGAAGGTAATTTTCCGGGAATTCGGGAATTCGGTAAATTTTTTTGTTGGTAATTTTTTGGAACTCTAATTTTCCTGGGAATTCTTTGACCGATTTTGCCTAAAAATGTAGTTTTTCATTCGAGTTTTTTTTTAAGACAAATTCCATTTTCCCTACTTATATTACGAGTACCTAATGTTAGTTATTGTCTCGAAAACTAAGGTATCTAACATCTAGAAGATATGTTATTTACATGGTAAGCGTAAGGGTTCGTGTAAAATGCAACATTTGCTTTAATTATTATTTATTCAATCATTCGATACCTAATGTTGCCTTAGTTTATCGTATGTAAAATAGTACAGAAAGTTATGCTTTACGGGATAAGGACCAAAATGAAAAACAAAATCGTACAATTTTCATGAATTTTTGCTACCCTATTTAATGCCCGTCTTCTTAGAGAACGGGTACGTAACTTCGCGACGGTATCGGTGTTGTTACCATAGTTACTATTCATAATAAATTAGAATTCTCGTGCACACTATAATTATTGTATTTTAAAGACCACCAACAGCTAAGGTTATTTGGGCCTAGCACCCAATTCATATTTTCAATTCATTATTTTTTTTTAATAATAAATTGAAAATCCAATTGACACTTTTACCAGCTCTCGGGCTAGAACCCGGGAACTAGGGACTTGTAATAGAGGAACCATAGCAACGCCAAGTAAACAACAGCACTGCTACACGCTCAGCTATTCTCAAGCCCAGACTAATTATTGTTCTCGGGAAATTACCCCTTCATATTTTATAAAAAAAACGTATTTAATATTTGAAATTGTTTATAGTGTTTGTCGAAATTTAAAAAAATTTGTGAGTGCGCGGTAGATTATATACTGAACAATATTGTAGATTATAGACGCTCGACAACAGACGTCATAAGCGTCTTGAATAATAACTGTGATTTCATTCAAGACTCAAGTGCAACTTTTATAAAGAGACATCTTTACTGTTACTTTCAAAGTCTTGGACCTGTTTGAAGTTCGTATTATTAGTTACCGTGGCAGGTTTTGTTGGGTGAGTAAATTTTTATATTTTTGAATGCTTTTTTTTAAATTATGTATTTTGAAATTATACCAACCTATTGTGTAAATATTTAGGGGTGCATTGAGTACTCAGATTTAGAAAAACCGAGGGTTTGGTCAAATTTAAATGCCGACCGGTATTTGGTTAAATTTAAAAACTAAGTAGCAAGAACCCAGCCGATTGATTTAATAGTATTAGCTTGTAAATCGATGTATCGTTTTAACATCGATGTTTTAACAATTTTTTGTGGTTCTAAAAAATCCGTTTCCGTGAAAAATTACGAAAACTGACTTGTCGGTAAATAACAAGTTAAAAATAATTTGCGTGCAGGGAAATAAGAGATAGAAAATTGTCACCTATCCACTGTTTTACAATCTTATTGCCTTCAAAGTCTTTTCATTGTCAGCATTAAGCTTCGAAGCTCATGTATAAATAAGCGCATGGGTGTTATGGAAAAAAAACACAGCAAGTAGAGTTTAAATGTTATTTTTCTTTATTTACAATGAATGAGAAAGTAAAAAAATCAGCCATTCTTTTTCGATGTTTGTTTTTGTTAAGTACATATTTAAATAAAACGATTTATTCAACAAGCAAGTGTTTAGTAGTTCAACGTGCTAATCACAGTTAGGTTTGTCACCAGAATGAACGCGTATATGCGACCTCAAATTATCGGGTCTTCTAAAGCACTTAGTACAAACATCACATTGGTAAGGCTTAACACCAGAATGTATACTTTTATGCGACTTTAAACCTTGTGGAAAGGCGAAACGCTTGTCACACACGTCACAGTTATACGGTTTCTCGCCTGAATGCGTACGTTTATGTTTTTTCAAATTTGTAAAATCGGCAAAAAGCTTATCGCAAACATTGCATTGGAAAGGTTTCTCGCCTGAATGCACTCTTTTATGCGCTTTCAAACCTGGTAGATGTATAAAACCTTTACCGCAAATATCGCACAAATACGGTCGTTCACCAGAATGTACACGTCTATGAACAGTAAGTTCGTTTGAAAACGTAAAGCATTTGTCGCAAACTTCACACTTAAAAGGATGTTCGTCAGTGTGTATTCGTTTGTGTGCTTTTAACGCGCTGCCTTGTGAAAAGCGTTTGTCGCAAACGTCACAGCGAAAAGGTTTATCTCCAGTATGAGTACGTTTATGCATTTCTAATATTCCATGCTGTATGAAACACCTGCCGCAAATGTCACACTGATACGGTTTCTCACCAGAATGGATACGTTTGTGTCGGTTCAAGTTGAACATCATGGTAAAACGTTTGTCGCATATTTCACAAGAGTACGGTTTCTCACCAGAATGAGAACGCATGTGAACTCTGAGATGACTCGGTCCGGTGCATCTCATCTGGCAAACTGGACAATGGTAGGTAACACTGCTATGGAGACGTTTGTGTCGTTTCAAATGAATGAAGAAAGTGAACGTCTTATCGCAAAAGTTACAAGAATAAATTACTCCGGAATGACTTTCAGTGGTACCGGATTTTTTTTCGTCTGCATAACTCTGACCATATTTAATTTTGGTTGTCTTTTTGTCGGATTTTTTGCTTTTTATGCAATTTTTTGACGAATAGCTGTGATCTTTTTGAATAGCTTTTTCGATAATCTCTTCAAAATGTATCATAGAAATTTTATTATCATAGTGATTTGTTTCTGATTTTATATCGCTTTTAGATATACTTTTCTCGATTTCCTGCGAAATATCATCTGAAATTTCAGATTTTATATCGCTATTTGATATACTTTTCTCGATTTCCTCCGAAATATCATCTAAAATTTCAGATTTTGATTGCAGATCGTACAAATTTTCTACAATTTCGATTTCTTTTGAACTTTTTGTTTTCCCTTGATCATACAACTCTTTTACGTAACGATGTAACGTTTTTTCAGATGTAATAGCCTGTTTCTGCAATCCATACGCTATTCTCAATCGACTGTAACACGATTTACAAATAAAATTTGGAAGCCAATCTTGTTTTGAAATCTGTAAGAGTAAAAAACATTCCTGCATTTCAAATTATTTTTTTATGGAAAGGAGATCAATAACTAAAAAACTGTATTGCCATCAGAGTACTTAAATGCTAACTTACGTGAACGGGAGCACACGTTTTTATTGCGTCTACTATTTTTAATCCTAGTCTCGAAGAAAAAGTAAATATATCGACAAATTCTACGTCTCTGATTAAACACAATCGGCACATGTCACTTAATCCACTACCAAATACTGTTAAAGTTTTCATTTTGAAAATATAATAACTTTAAATACAGATTACAGAAGCGTCAAAAAAATACAGTAGCGGGAAATGTTATAAATTGTGACCCAACATAGCATACGAGTTTTATTTACTGGTAGCTATGAAAATTATTAATATGCAACATCCATTGAACAAAAAAGAATTTTTTTTTAATTTTAAATATTGTTAGTCAGTTATTGATGTTATTAATGCATTAATATTCTTCATAATTACCAGGTAAACAAATCTGGCCAAGTGAGATTCATTGTATAATATAATATATAATATATCTCAAATTGCAGAGAAAATAATATAGGTAACAAAAATTGATAATCTTGTATACGAGAAAGAATATTTTACTTTGGATAAATTTTATTTGATAATTATTATTATTTTTGTTATAAAAAGAAAATTCTTGTTACAGGAGTATTTGACATGACTAGAATTTTTATAATATTATAAATAAATGACATGAAATAAAGAAAAACAGTTAAATTTTGGGAAAAATAAAGTTGTGTTAAAATTGAAAAAGGCCAGAAAGTAGCTAATCTACACAAAAAATAGTATTACGCGATAATTTGGATGGATATGTCACCAACGCCGAGTTAACTCATTCTGCTATTGTCAGTAGATTACTTACATAATATATGAACGGTCACCTGTTGCTTTTTTGTGTAGACGAAGCCACTTCTTGGCAGTGCCGGATTTATATTTTTTATGAGTGTAGGCCACTTTATTTCCGCCGCCCCGTGTACATACCTTTCTAAAATAATAATTTTCCATTTGTAGTAAAGGGGCCTCCTTTACTACAAATGGAAAATTATTATTTAAATAAACGAATGAAAGTTAAATAAACGAATGAATTAGTCATTAAGAAAGAGAGCGTAAAAAAGAAACAAGATATACAATTTTTTACGGGCCTTTTTAATAGCAAAATCATCTATAATATCATCATAGTTTATGGTGTTCATTATCTCTGCTTCTATGTAGAGAAGAGCCAGAGAATTCATTTTTTCTTGAGACAATGAAGACCTTTGATAATTTTTCACGCGTTTTAAACAGGAAAAACTCCTTTCCCCAGAACAATTTGTAGCCGGAGTAGAAAGTGCAATGCGGAGAGCTATATCCAAGTTAGGGTAAACATTAGACAGAGATTAATTCCTCAAAAAATCATGAGAAAACCAGTGGACGTGTTTGACTTTTATCCTCTGAAATCAAGTGACCGTCCTCTGAAATCTGCCGCCCCTAGGACGCTGCCGCCCCTAAGCCGCGGCCTATACGGCCTATTTATAAATCCAGGACTGCTTCTTAGCTTCTTCCACTTTTGATACTAAATCTACATAATATTATAGATCTTCATACAACAAAACTGAACCGCATCAATTAACTTTTTCCTCTTTATGTTTCACTTTGTGAATTTTCAAAATAGACATACGAGTAAAGCATTTATTACAAACATCACACTGATACGGTTTTTCCCCTGAATGTGTTCTTCTGTGTGTCCTCATTATATCAGATCTTGTAAAGCACTTGGTGCATATATCACACCGGTAAGGTTTCTCGCCAGAATGCGTACGATTATGTGTAACCAGGCTATCCAACTGTGTAAAATATTTGCTGCAAATGTCACACTGATACGGTTTAACTTCGGCATGCGTAAGTTTGTGTGCCGTTAATACTTGCAAATACTTAAAACCTTTATCGCATACGTCACATTTATACGGTTTCTCATCGGAATGCGTGCGTTTATGAGTTTTAAGGATGTCCGGTCTACCAAAACACTTTTGACAAACGTCACATTCGTAAGGTTTCTCCCCTGAATGCGTTTTTCGGTGTATCATCAGTACGTGCAATTTGGTGAAACATTTGTCGCAGCTATCGCATTGGTAAGTTTCACCGGAATGGATTCTTCTGTGAGCTTTTAAGTTGCTCAGTTGGGTGAAACTTTTGCCACAAACTTTGCAATGATAAGGTTTTCCACCTGGATTTTTAGACGTTATGTTTTCTACTGTATTTATATTTTGTTGTAGTAAACATTCAGCATTCTGATAAAGTTTGTTTGCTCCTTCCAAAATTTGATTACGATAGAAAAAGTCTTCTTCTATCGGTTTGTAACCCGTTGAGTAATCGTTACAACACTTTTGCTGATTCCCTTCTAATTGATACGAAGAACCTTTGATACACTTTTCCTGCTTTTCTTGAAAACCTTGATCGTCCTCATCTATTGCCACAAATTCTGATTTGATTTCGTTGTTTTCCAATACATTTTGTGCGGTTTCTTCATCAGAATGTATTTTTATATGTGCCTTTAACCGTTCCAATTGTGTAAAACTGTTCCCACAAAAACCGCAACTGTAAGATTGTTCCTGCAATTTTCTGCGAGCTTTCGAATTTATTTGTCTATCACAGTCTTCACAGCGTAACAATGTCTTCCCAGAATGAATTTTTTTACTAATCACTGACAGTTCAAAGTTTTTGTTACACATTTCACATTGATAAAGTTTCTCACCTGAAGGCGTTCCCAAATCAGACTTATAAAACTCCTCCACCTGTGTAATAATTGTTCCACCGAAGTGTGTTCGTTTGTGAGGTTCGAGTAAATTTGCAGAACACTTGTTAACGACGTTGACATTCTCTTCGGATTTAATATTCAACCTGCTGCTACAGACGGCTTGTTCTTCCAATTTTTGATGAGATTCTTCATCTAAAGTCTCGATTTTTACGTTGCAGGCTTCAAGGCTATTTGAACAAGGATCTTTACCTTGAGTTTCATCGCAACAAATGGCGTTCTGATCTTTAAAACTGACAGAATTCGCCTGTAAGTTCTTTAGATAGACATTGAGCGTATTTTCGGATTGTAGAACTTGGGTTTTGAACTCATAGGCTACTTTGAGACGAATGTGACATGGATTACATATAGTTTTTGGCAGTCCATCGTGTTTCATTATCTATAAAAATAATTGTTAAAGTAATATTTTTTGAAATTTTTAAAACGAAACAAAATCTGAAACTTTGCTACAATAATAATCTTTTGTAAGTTAGAATACAATAAAAATTTTAATTATTTGAAAGCCGTTGTTCCATTTTTACACTACTTTGGAAGCTGCCATAGATTTTTCCAAGTAAAATGTGTTTACAAATATTCAATTTGGTCATATAAACCCTGCAATTATAAGTGATGCAACCCAACTAGCATTTCTACTTAACTTCAAATAATTTTTATACAATAGTTTTAGTAAAATAAAATTTTAAAAAAATTACTTTCTCACACTCATTTATTTTATATTTCTCCGATTCTATTTTATTTATTATTTTTCCCCCTCATGCAATAATCTGATTACGTGATTACTCAGTTTAACGGATATCGACTTACATGAACGGGAGCACACATTGATATTGCGTTTACAATTTGAACTCCCAATCTGTTAGAAAATGTAAATATATCGGTGAGTTCCACTTTCTCTGCTAGGCAAACTCTACACAAGTCACTGAGTGTTTTCATATTGTCCAGTATTCAGTGCAATTCGAAATAATTTTGAGTGAAAATAAACCCAAAATATCTAATCAATAATATTGCCATAGTTGAATATATTTTGATTGTTGGTGGAATTACTTTGTTCTACTAAGCAACAGATGTCACTAGTATTCTAAATAATAACAAGTATATTATAATATATTTTGTGATTTATCAACTTTCATTCCGCGTGTGTAATTTGATCTACGTATTGTACTAGAATTACGTTTTATAAACTTCCAATAAAATTGTATATAAAAAATAATGTCAGGAAAAATTAAAGTAGTTAAATATATGTAAGATATATTTTTAAAACAAGGCGTTTTTTTTGTTCAAGAAATTTTAACCACTGACCGGTTTTGATTTTTTTAAAGTTATAACTATACTTATGCGAGTTCGGAAAAGTTAACTCTAAGCGTTAAGCGACGCGCGCGCTTCACTACTATAGAATGAACTTTAAGTTTCAGAGAAAATCCATTCGGTGTCACTACAAACTTATTTTTGTCATAAGATATTGCTTTACAAAAATGAAGTTAGATTTTGACAATAATTAAGTATATTGCACTATTTTTTATATTTTATTTATTTATTTATTTCTTTTTTTTTAATAAAAAATAACCAATTTGGTGTTATAACCACAACAAAAAGATGAGTCGAGCGTCTATAATCTACAACAAAAAGATGTAAAACAAAATTCAGAATACCCAAATTTTTCAATTTATATTAATTTATTGTTTTCTTAATACGTAATATAAAAATGAATGATTTTATATTTATTACAATGCGTCTATGATTTCGAGATAAATTGTATTTTTTCAGCTCTTATTCCCTTGCAAATATCTCAAAAGTGAAAATAAGCCAAACGGCCAAATCAAACAAAAAAATTTGATCCAGTTTCTGCATAATGTGGTTATGTTTAGAGTCTTGACATTTTCACCATTTTTGATCGAACATTTTACATCACGTTTCAAATAACTTTCACATAAATTGTATAGTTCTTTCATACTGTGATACGAGGCAACTTCCATGATTCTGATAACCGTCGTGACGTCATTGAAAAGTATTTCGCTGTTTTGTAAATATTTATAAACAATATCAACAATATTTATGTCAAATTGTCCGCAGTTCGTTATGTAATTGAGAGCAACTTCGTTATCGTCAACTTCGATAAAGTTGAATAACTTATATAATTCATAATAATTTTGAAAATCGCACACTTTTATGTCTACTCCGTACGCATGTTTTGCAAACATTTGAATGACGATTGTTCGAAACGGTAAATGTATTTCCGGTTTCGATACACTTGGGAAGCTGCTAATAATCCTTTCAAAATATTTTGATTTTAGCGATAGAAGAATTATTTTGTGAACCTGAATTCTTCGATTGCTTTTTGAAATTAAAGTACAGTCACTATTCCAACCGGTTGATGATATATATTGACGTCTTCTATCCTTGTCGTTGTAAGGAATAAACCCAGATCCGAATCTATTGGTCGACATTCTGAAATCTGAAACAATTTTATTTTATTATTTTATATTTCGGATCCTACTAATTATTAATATTATAAGTTTTCGGAAGAATAAGAATCAATTCTGTGTTTATTTGCGGTTTATTTGATTAAACGACAATTCATAACGTATTGTCACTTCTTCAGGTTCTTAAAATATCGCAACACAAAAACAAAGTTATAGCTTTGTTTAAAACATAGTATAAATTGGAATCGCTTTTCGCGTCTGTCCGTCTGTTTAAGCGCTAACTCCTCCTAAACCACGCAACGGATTTTGATGCGGTTTTCACCATCAGTTAGATAATTTTTCACGAAAGGTTTATATATATAGCATAATTAATAAATAATAATAATTAATTAAATTCGTAACCCGACCGTAAGAATTCGCAACATATACTTATATATCATAAAACGACCGTACTCAACTGTTCAACTCGTAGCGCAGAGGTTACATCGCAGCGCTCTATGCACAGGGACCCGAGTTCGGAAACTGATGACATCGTAGAATTTTTAGCTTTTTTTTCTAAATTTTACATGATATTTATTTATATATTATTATTTTTTTTATTTATAATTATAATAATTATTTTTCAGTTGCTTAATAAAGTCTTAATAAAAGACGAAACGTCGCATTTTCAACAATAGTTTAATTGTTTTGTTGTCCACATAGCCGTTAACCTCTATTTTAATTATATACTTATAATGTTTTAAACAAAGCTATAACTTTGTTTTGGAGAACCTGAAGAAGTGACAATACGTCACGAAACGTCGTCTAATAAAATAAACCGCAAATAAACACAGAATTGATCCTGTTTCCTCCGAAAACATATAATATTTATTTTATTTCAGACAATGAGTCAAAAAATCCAGATATCTTATCCACACAAAAAGATTTAATCTCAATTTGATTTCAATAGATTTATCGTTAGACACTTGGTAGAACATGAATATGATTGAATAAATAAAATAAATATACAAACACTTGAAAAATTCTACTTATTTATTTTTATTCTCAACGATCGTTTCGGGTTTTTAGTCCATCATCAGGAGATTAGGTTCAGCTACCTACCTGAATAGAATTCATTGTTTATTTAGTAACTAGATTATTTTGTTATTTAGGTACCCCAGATTTTACCTGGGTTAATAATCTTACAGTGTGCTTCTTTTTATTTATTTAGGTGGTTGATATGAGTAAAAGACTATTTGCAACTATTTTGGTTAAAAATATTTCATAGCACGCTGTGACAGTTCTTTTGAAAGGTGAAATTGCCCAGATTTTACTTGGGTTAATGTTAGCCTACTACTCCATCAGGGGAAACATTAGAATGTAGTTTGCATTCCAATGTTTTGTGGGGATTAGCACTCCCAGGGACCCGAGCTCGTACCAGTCGGTTTGTGTATGCCGGCTGGTGGATTCTAATACACAAATGGATTATTTGTTGTGTTGAAGACGCTAATGACCTGAGTTGTCGACGCGTCTATAATAACTACGAAATTGAAATGTTCTCAATATTATTTTCCCTATGTTCGAGTTAACCGTTTACAACACTGAATAGTGTTTACGTCATATTAAAGAAATAAAGAAAATAAAACAAATAATATTCACACCCTGGTTGCTTACGCCACAAACAAAATCATCTTAAATTCCCACTGACCACACTCTAATCACCATCCCTGCACCGACCACATTATTCCACAGTTACCAAACAGGTCCCTTGGTGGTATCAGTAAGTAATCATCATGAGTTTCACAGTAGATATTCCAGCGGTTCCCAATAGGTGAGACGACCTGGCCTGTTCTGTGATGGTTGTTTCTATAAGTTATAACGAAGGTGTTTACTAATACTGTATTTATTAAAATAAAATAAATAGTTTTATTCAATAATTTAACAATATACAAAAAGAAATACAATAGAATTGATGATAGTTCAATACATATAAAATAAAATATAATACACATAATATAGGCACAATAGGCTCGTCCATTGTTGCATTATTATTATAATACGATCATCTAGTGTTCTTAATTAGGTGGCCCAGTTCATTTTACACAGATCTACGACGCGGTCAACACGCGTAGATTGTCAATAATAATTTGTACTTGTCATATATGTTTTAATTGTCAAATTTTTTATCAGGCTTTTTTCTACCACTTGATAGCGCCACTTTCAGTACTGTTAAAATGTTTCGCCCACCTGACAGAAGCGTGGCTAGGAATTACTGGGAGGGAAGCAAAGCAAGGAAGCTCAATAAAAAATAGGTACCTACTTATTAAAAATGTTTCTTTTTTTTTGAAAACGTTCAAAAGTACCTAATTTTTCGCTTGACTACATGAGCCAGGGGAGCAAGTACCCCACCCTGCCCCAACCCCGCTACGCCCTTGTCACCTGATGGCGCCACTAGCAGGTTAAGTATCTGCATTCAATAATTTAACGGCTAAATCTCAGTTTTTTATTTAATTAATTATTTATTCCTTTATAATGGATAAATGAAAAATCACTAAATACAAACCGTTAAACTGTAAACGTTTGACATACCTTACTTGCCACTAGCGCCATCTGACGAATAAAAAATATAAGTGTTTGACGTATATCTTACTTGTCACTAGCGCGATAATACGACGAATAAAAATACGATACTAGCCCTAATTGTAAGGGGATCGGACAACAATAGCGCAGAACTCTGATACAATCAACAACCTCTACTACGATATTTCAATTGTTTTCCCCCAAAACCCCGAGCTCTCAAATATTCCACCTCGCGTGTGTAATTTAACCCACGCATTGCACTTATAGATTTACATTTACTTCTTTTAAAATTCTTAGTTTGTAAGTCGTCAAAATTTTTAGACATTTTTTGTTTACAATTTAAAAAACTATTATCTCTTTTTTCAGTTTTTTTTTGAGGTGAATTTTCGAAGAAAATCTTCTTTGTTTCATTATTATTCATTATTTCATCAATTTTGAAGTTAGAAATGTTATTATCATATTTAGTATCTAAATACGGAAGCGTTATTTCTTCCAAATCAGTGAAAGATTTTTCAATTAAAACAGAGTTTTCTTTAAGCCGATTTAATTTTATTCTATCAAGAGAATCCGTTAAATTTACAATGAACTTATCGATAAATTGACAAAAATGAGTAACGCAAGACTCTGTTAATAACATCTGATTATTTTCATCAATAAAACTTTTTATATTATTTTCATATTCAACTTTTTCGTTGCCCATTAATTTTGAAAATAAATCATCCCCTTTATTCATGATTAGTTGACCATCTTTTTCGATATTCTGATAAATAATTTTACAGTTCAATTTTAACATATCCGCAACGTTACAAAAGAAATGCCTGAACGGTTTCGATAAATATGTATTCACAGTTTCTTTCCATTCTTCGGGAATATAATTCCGATAATAAAATAAAATTAATTCGAATAGTTGTTCGAGCGAATGTAAATTATTTTTTAAATACGTTCGACTTATTTCGATTAAGTTCGGTATATCGAAATATTCCGAAGCTAATTTTGTTTCGAAAGCTTCGAAACAATTGGCGAAGTCACATGTTTCCGAATGTTCAAAATAATATTTTATTTTGAGAACTATTTCTGGACTTAAAATTTTGTCAAAGTTCAATTTTTTCACACAAATTTCGGCTAGTTCTTTGAGGTCATACTTTTTAGAAAAGAACAATGTTTGAAATATTTGAGAGTTATTTTCAAAATTTAACGGCTTCTTTTTAAAATATCTTGAGACATATTTGGAAACTTCACTGTCGGTTTCTTTTTTTAATGTGTCAATATTTACTTCGTTATCGATCCAGTATTCTTCTTCGAAATCAAATGGCCGCGTAGTTTGTCGTCGTATGAGGCTTTGAACAGTAAACACATCCGGGGGACCATCTTTGACGAAATACCAATCGCAGTTATACATTGCAATATAAAAGAAAACTGTAACATAATAATTAGTCGATTAATAAAATATTAAAACGCCTTTAAAAAAATTAAATATTTGAAAAACTCAACTAGCTGTGCCTACCGTTTCCAGAATTTTTATGTCTTATTTGTACCAATATCACTCGAGAACGACTATTTCATTTTTTTCACTTTTTTTCTCTCTTAATTTTTAGACAGCAGGTCACATGAAACGCTTTTTTTAATTTTAATGTTGTCTTTTTTAGGTACAAAATTTAGTCCAATCAAATGGTCGAAAAAATAGGTCTGAAATTGCGTTAATGAGAAGTTTGATGAAATTTTAATGGTAGATAGGGGGTGCCACTAGAACACTCCAGCCAAGTTTTCCCCCCTCGGATTCCGCAAGGGGTGGCCACCATCTTGAATTTAAGGGATGAAATCATGTATCTTGGTAAATACTGTTTATACGTGAAAAATTACTATTACAAAAATTGTTAAGGAGGATGTATCCAGAAACTATTGTTTGGAAAAAATTTTGAAATTTCTTATTATTCAAAAGTTATGAATTCTCAAAAATGACACTGTTGGGGGAAACTTGGCTGGAGTATTCTAGTGGCTCCCCCTACCTACCATTAAAATTTCATCAAACTTCTAATTAATGCAATTTAAAAGTACCATTTTACTGGATTAATTGTATTTTTAGTTAATAAAGTTTTATATTCGAAGTTGCTATATTTAAATAGAGCAATTTGATCCTTGAAAACAGTTTTAAGAATTGTTGAAAATGAGAACTTCCGTGGCACAAAGGATCAATAAAAAACAATACTGATTTTATTAAATTTGCATTTTACTAACGTTTCGGTATTCTTTATACCATCTTCAGAGTCTACAAAATAATACAAACGTGGGTGAGAATATGTGGAAATAAAGTTAAAATTAACAAAAATTTAAATGTGTTTTTTTTTTTATAACTTACCAAATGCTGTCAATTTATTTCAGTATTTTGTTTGAGCGATTAATGAACAAAACATGGTGATGACATTGTTGGTTTTTTTAAATAAAAACTCATAAAAATTGTTAAAAGTAAAAAACTATGTAGTTATCACTGATAAAATTGGAAATAAAATCTGTGTTCACCTCTAATTAATATCCGTTATACTGAAAGACAATGTAAAAACGAAAACAGCAATTTGATAGGATTTAACAAAGACAATTATGTAAAAGGTTATACTAAATCGATTAATGTGCTATATACAGGGTCTTCAAAGTTAAGTCGGCACTATTGCTAACTTCGTTATTTTTGGATCTACAAAATCGGTTAAATTAGCAAACTAGAAGTATTTTTCCCGCTGAATAAAACGATGAAAACAGAAAAACAATTGAGCATCGCGTTTTCGAGTTATGATTGTCAGAGTCACTAGGAGTGTTGCAAGCGGGCTACAAAATGCTTGAACCAAGAGGGTGATGTTTTTGAGAATCTTATTTGAATTTTGTTTTCTTCCAAGTTATAGAATAATTTGAAATAAACGATATTTTTCACCTCATGGATATTCTTGTCACTTTCTATTTTATGGTGAGCCAAAGCTGCCACTAACACAGCTACCTTTAATTTGAATTTGAAAAATCATTATTAACTTAGTCATTTTTGACATAAGAATAGAAGACTATGGGACACTTTTTGTTCAGAATTCAACTGTCTATCGATTGTGAATATTGTATACCGGGTGTATCATTTAAAAAAATAGAAATTTTTGATAAAACTCGAAAACGCGATATTCAATTGTTTTTCTGTTTTCATCGTTTTATTCACCGGAAAAAATACTTCTAGTTTGCTAATTTAACCGACTTTGTAGATCCAAAAATAACGAAGTTAGCAATAGTGCCGACTTAACTTTGAAGACCCTGTATATGGGACAAATTTTCAATATCTGTTCGTTTGTTGACGCTATTTTTAAATTTTTTAATAAATACCATTTCTAAGAAAATCCGTTTGAAATAATTGGGTTCTTTAATTAATATGCTCGTATTGTTGAAATCAAACTCATGATTATTGTTGTAGCTATGTTGTACTAGCGATGTTCATTAATCGCTCAAACAAAATACTGAAAGAAATTGACAGCATTTGGTAAGTTATAAAAAAAAAACACATTTAAATTTTTGTTAATTTTAACTTTATTCCCACATATTCTCACCCACGTTTGTATTATTTTGTAGACTCTGAAGATGGTATAAAGAATACCGAAACGTTAGTAAAATGCAAATTTAATAAAATCAGTATTGCTTTTTATTGATCCTTTGTGCCACGGAAGTTCTCATTTCCAACAATTCTTAATAAAGTTTTATCTTATTTTTTTAATGTAAATTATAGACGCGTCGACAACTTAGGTTATTAGCACCTTGATTACATTAAATAACAACACACTAAAAACTAAATGACATCACAAAACATTCATGAGCGGAGGCGGGATTCGAACCCACGACACTCTGATCAGGGCTTGAGAATAGCCGAGAGTGTAGCGGCGCTGTTGTTTACATGGCGTTGCTATGGTTCCTCTATTACAAGTCCCCAGTTCCCGAGTTCTAGCCCGAGAGCTGGTAAAAGTGTCAATTGGATTTTCAATTTATTATTAAAAAAAAATAAAAAATAATGAATTGAAAATATGAATTGGTGCTAGGCCCAAATAACCTTAGCTGTTGGTGGTCTTTAAAATACAATTATTATTATGACACTCTGATCCAGAGACCGCGGCGCTAACCACTGAACCACACTATTCTCAATTTTATCTTATCTTATCTGATTGTAAATATGTTTTATCCCTACACGCAACATCATGTTTGTACAAACATAACAGTACAAACAAATCGCTACGTGTAGTTGTAATATTTGATGTACAAACGCATGTCAACACAAACAACACATGGAAACATTCCGCTGCGTGAGGAGCGCTTAACACAAATCTACTGTAGCTGTATAAATAATTGGTTTTACTTTTTATTTCAATCAAAGACTATAATAAACTGATACATATTATAGATAGAATAGATAGAAATTTATTTTGTCAATAATTGAGATATAAATCTATTTGACACGTCAAAAAAAGTTCACATTAAAATATAAGAAATGTAAAATTACTGGAAACATAAAAATTCATCTACACTATAAAATACCCGCTCTAATAAGAATTTTTTTATTTTTCCTTGAAAAACAGGTATGTAAATGTAGGCTGAATAATTTTCTGGGCAGTGCTTGTATATATCTTTTCTTGCCAATGGTAGTTTTATGGCCTTTTTTCCACGAGTATCATATCCATGTCCATCCTCTGCCAAGGCATATCTAATAAAACAATAGTAGATTGTAATCTAGTGGTGTAATGAGGTATATTACTGACGAGTAGTGACAGCATGTTAAAACGAGCGATAGCGAGTTTTAAGTCACACGAGTCATAACATCATTACTCACAAGATATATATTGTATTTTTTGCCACACCCACCCTAAAATAGCCATGCTTTTCACTTCATTTTCAATATTTGCTAATAATTTTGACAGTTCATTTTGTGTCGCCAACTTCACTACTATAGTAGGCCGAGAGCAGAGTTGTGCCGATTACACAAAAAAAGTAATTGAGTACGATTATAATTACTTTACAATAAAATGTAATTGAGTACGATTACAATTACATTCGTTTTCAAAAGTAATCGATTACAGTTACAGTTACTAAGAAAAGTAATTGGTAACTGTAATTAGTTACTTTTATGCGATTAAACGCCCAGCTCTGGCCGAGAGTAGTTGTCAGTAGGTAATAACGGTCGGATCAGGGCAAATAAACATTAATCACTATGAAAATGGTTTGCTTTCTCACACTAGTACGGGAAAAATACTTTCCCGCACACCGGTCTGTCAAAAGTCACTTTACATGCATATATACATGCATGTAAAGCAGCTATTTTTTGTGGGTATGGCAAAAAATACGTATCTATACTATAGGTAATAGAAAACTATATATAAAATATAAAAAAGAAAAATTAAATATCCCATTTTTGTTTTGTTTAGTTGCAGTGGCGGATTTACACATTTGCCGCCAGTAGGCTATTCAAATTTTGCCGCCCCTACCGACCTCTACAATTCGATACCCTAGTTCACAATCATATTAATTAAATTTTTTTTGTCAATGAAATTGTAACTTTATGATTTGTGCACCGTATCGATCGTCCTAATTACACCACCTTTTTCCCGTAATTAGTATGATTGTGAACTAGGGGATTAATAAAAGCTCAATCATGTAGTACTAATAAGGCGGAGACCTAATAACATTTAGGTAGGTACCTATTGGGATCCGTCAAATGAGTATATGACAACTGGTGGCAGAAAATTGTACTAAAACGAGGGAAAATTTTACATGCTAACAGTGCAAATTTATCGTGAAATTGTTTATTACAAATATAAAACAAGTAAAATAAACAAAAAGTATCGAAAATGGAATTCGCGACGTTTTCTAATATCATGGGCATTAAACACTGTCAGTTATTGCCTTGTAAAACTTACTTTACAGAGAATTATTTTCTGATGAAATGTGGAAAAATTGTATTTATGAATTAAAAAAATATTTTATATTAATAATAAGATGTACTTATTATCATACTGCACAACAATAGTTGAATCCCTGATGATTGGCAAATTTATAGGATTAATTTTGTATACAAATATTTTGAGGTTAGTAACTTACCCACTTATTACAATATAACTTATTATGTTGCAGTTATGTGTTTACATTATTCACCTAACCCAACCTTAAAGGCGCATTGAACGTGGATAATTAATTTCGTGGAGATTTTCTTTTAATTTTGATATTTTTAAGCAATATGTCGTAAAGATTACTGCTTTTGACAGTTCATTTTGCATGCATTTTTCTCGTTATATTTCCGACATTTGATAATATGCCCGGCTTTGAGAATCCGTTCTCCTTCAACAAAATTCCTTTGTTTAGGATTCGTACCGGCCCAATCACAAATTGCACTTATATTTATCATTTCTTATCACTTTGAAAATCATAAAATTACACGCAAAAGTATACACCGTATATGAAATTTCCCTCCCTCTGCGCCATGTTTTTTAATCTCCACCTATCTGACGGATCCCAATATAAATATGAATCTTTTTAATTTCTGTAAGACAGAAAAAAATTTTGACCCCAAATTTGCCGCCCCTAAAATCTGCCGCCCTAGGCTCCAGCCTACTCAGCCTGCTGGTAAATCCGCCACTGTTTAGTTGTCCGTGCAAGGCTGCTTGTCATATCATTTTGAGTTGCATAACACTTGCTCTACTTGCACGTGACCCGCAGTGACGCAGACTTTTCTGTAACGACAAGTGACGTCACATCCTGAAATTTAAAGGACATCCATTAGGGCTTAGACCTCGCGCGGCGAAAGATGAAGCCACCGCGTCGTAGTAACATGAATGCATTGCGCCCGCCTTCTATAGCTTGCTATTGGCTGTTTATTGTCATAAATAGCAGTTTGCCAAAATTGTACCTAACGTCATAAAACCCAATGTGCAGTTTTGTGTACACGGCACTGTCTGCGGGCAAGCAGGCGTTCACTAGCATATTATTGATGACGTGCCTGGCTTCATCTCTCACCGCAGGCACTCTACTGTTCCCATACCGTATACAACTAGATAGTGCATTATACTACTAAAATTTTATTAGTGAATTTAACAGATAATATGATAATCATTTTTTATTGTCCAAGACCAAACACGCCGCGCTGCGCCGCGTGATAATACGTGGCGCAAAGCTGCGCACAACGGTAAACCGCATAAAATGGAGTTAGAAATTTGTGGTTGAGCGGGAAATTTAAATGTGAGCCCGCGCACTGTTAATAGAAATGGAGCATCCAAAAGCAAAAATCACGATTGCTGGTTTCGTGGTTATTTTTTACTTCCCACCTCTACTATGGTAGGGAAGTAATGGATTTAGTCCGAAAAAAACATTTCGAGATTTTAACAGATTTTCACGTTTTGAGACCCTAGCAATCGTTTAAGATCATTTTCTGACTGATGTCTGTATGTGTGTGTGTGTGTGTGTGTGTGTGTGTGTATGTGTGTGTGTGTGTGTGGTCAATTTTTCGCCTTCGATATCTTAAGAACGGAACAACATACGGGCATGCCGATTGTTCTATTGTGTTTATCAGCCTTTAACTTAGATCTGATTAGATTTTGAGTCAAATCGGTTCAGTGGATCCTGAGATATTCAAAAAAACGTCCTCAATGTCACGTATTAACATAGGTAAAAAAAAATATAAATGAATTCTAGATGTTATAATATGAAAAAAATGTAAATATTTTTTTTCTCTAAAATGTATAGTTTTCGAGAAAAAAAATATTTTACTAAAAAAAATTGTACGTAAATCAAGGTAACCATGATATTTTTTATATTAGAAATCGTGTCCATCGTGATTATAATAAAATTAAGCAAAATCGCAGGATAGTGGACAAAATAATAATTAAATTTAATTTAATAAATCAAATTATTTTGTCCACTATCCTGCGATTTTGCTTAATTTTATTGTAACCATGATATTTGCTATATTAAGCTAGCCATCAATAGATCACCAAACAAAAAAGAGGGCCATGCTTTTTTCAAAGAATAAAAATTAAATTGTGTTTTAAAGACCACCAACAGCTAAGGTTATTTGGGCCTAGTCAAAGAATAAAAAAAAAGAGTGTTTATTTTTTGCAAATATTTACTAGGTGGGAAGTATAGGACTGGTCATCAGTCGAATTTTTCAAAGTGTTCATGACCATTCATTTTTAAATAAATAAATAATTCATAAAAATCGTATCCTTACTTTGTCTGTGAGCAAGCAAACTCTAAACAAAATTAAAAAGTCAAAAAACGCCGTCAAAATAGAACGCGCGCGAAAAACGTGGTCATATTCGCTGGAATTCAAAGTTGCGTAGTTCGGCGCGGTTCACCGTCCAAATAAAACGTACGGCGCCGTTGGTCTGAAGTTGGACAAGGCTTAGCCTTAACTCATACGTACCACGTCTTTCCGACGACATCAGAACCATAATAAAGTCGTCGTTTGTGGAGAGTAGTTAAAATGTAACCTAAAAGTATGGAAACTGGGTCGCAGCACTCACATGTCCGACACATTGCCCGACAATACGACGATAGTCGCAATGTGTTGACGGTATCATCCACAAAATTGTCGCAGTCGGCAGGCGAACACAACTCACACGTGCGATTCTCCAGCGACACACCAACAACATGCCGGCAGTCTGTGTTGTGTCAACACAGACTGACTGTTTGCCCTGCAAGTTTGGTGTGTATTGTCGACAAAGCAATCTACTCATACGTGCGCCTGAACGCCAACTAAAATGTGGTTGAAAAGTGGTACATTGCTGCGACAGCGTCTGCGATAGCGTAACCACAGAACGTCGTTGTATTGTGGTACGTGTGAGGCAAGCCTTAATGTGAACATTGCAGAGTAGTCAACTGTTTATTTGTTCACATTATAGAAGAGTCAACGGGCATATTTTGTTGTTAATGTTATTGAAAAAAAATTGATATATTTGTGAGCGTTTACATTAACGCGAGTACTGTATACGCACAACAGCCCATACACGATCAAATTCAAAACAAATTGCTCAAACTCGTTGCACGGCACTGTGTAGTCAACATGTTTGAACGACAGTGTAGTCAACATGTTTGAACTACAGTGTAAACAACATGTTTGAACGACAGTGTAGTCAACATGTTTGAACGACAATGTAGCCAACATGTTTGAACGACAGTGTAGTCAACATGTTTGAACGACAGTGTAGTCAACATGTTTGAACGACAGTGTAGTCAACATGTTTGAACGACAGTGTAGTCAACATGTTTGAACGACAGTGTAGTCAACATGTTTGAACGACAGTGTAGTCAACATGTTTGAACGACAGTGTAGTCAAAATGTTTGCACGACAGTGTAGTCAACATGTTTGAACAACAGTGTAGTCAACATGTTTGAACTACAGTGTAAACAACATGTTTGAACGACAATGTAGTCAACATATTTGAACGACAATGTAGCCAACATGTTTGAACGACAGTGTAGTCAACATGTTTGAACGACATCATTTGGTGCTCAATTTATTTGATCGTGTACTAGGGACTTTAGTATGATTTTTTATAATGTGTCACTTGAAATAAATGTCGAGATATGTAGTTTCTAATGCAAAATCAGCCCATAGTTAATTGATAATTTTAAAAAAGTTAACAATGAAAAAAATCACTTACCAATCTAAATAAAAAAATCCACTGTTGAAATTGTCACTGACTATTTTATCACTCTTGCAATCAATATCACCACTTTGAGACGTTACACAATTGTGTTTCTTTCTTCACTATTTTAACCTTGTCGGGTTGCTAATTTTATAATTTATGAATGAAAAATGCTAAAATTACCTATATTTATACCCTCTGTGTCCCTAATAATCTCTTCTCTATGTCCCTACCATAAAAGCATGTATACCTACTGAAGAAAACAAAATACACTGTCCAACATGAATGGCGATTAGAAAATGGAGGATTTGAAACTTTCACATTAATTGGAATGATGTTTGTAATAATTTTTTTCTTTATTTAAAATCTTAACATCAGATTTTAAATAAAGAAGAAAATTATTACAAAAGAAACATCGCTGATATATGATACATATAAAATTAAATAAGAATATCAATAAACAAACTGTCACAAAAAATTTGAATGCCATTTACGAGAAAACCTTAAAACATAATTAGTAAATAATCTCTCCTTGTTGACAACTCTATGGTTAGTATTCTATGATTGATGTCGTTGTAGGTAGTTTGTAATTTGTATAGCTATCTGTTAAACCCGGCTTCGCCCGGATATATTGTAGTTTGGCAACGAAATAATCAAAAACAACAAATATCTCGTATATCACTTACTTTATTAGTGTATTTGTCATATGGCACATACACTCTTGGCGTCGGTCGGATGGAGGGACCTAGGAGTCGGACCAAAATTTCTCGACGTTTCATAGCCTCCTGAACAATTTGGTACCATTTTTGGAAATGTTTATATATATATATGTGTGTGTGTGTGTGTTCGCGGCATAACTCTCGAAAGACTTAATTGATTTGAACGAAATTTGGTACACACGTTGGAATCCATCACCGCACGGAACCTATTTAAAATGGGCCCAATCGGACTATTTTAAGGGTGGTTTTTAGGGGTTGAAAAATGTTTTTGGGCCCAAAATCACCGAAAAAATTCTCAGATTTGTTTCAAAATTGAAATTTAACATTTTAATAAAGATCAAAATGTGCTTCTAAAATTTTAATGAAATCGGCCCGACAGGACCGGACTTACAAATTTTATGAAAACACTAGTTTGCGGATAGTAAGCGGATAGTAATTTACTTACTGAAGGGTGTATTTAATTTGGTACAGATGTTGCATTGATAATAATATTGAAATTAAGAAACAAAACATTATTTTAAGGGATGTATTAAGGGGTTTACTTTTTTATTTTGTCCAAAAACAAACTTAAGTTCACGTATTAAAGCCACAAGGCCTGTATTAGCAAATACACTATATTGTCGGCAGGGTTTGGCACTGCGACCCGAGTTTTTTTTATGTATGAGCACGCATAACTTTTTACAGAGTAGTCCGATTTTTACTATAGTCAAGTTCTAAAATGTAAACTTAAAATCTAAATTTTAAACTTATATGTATTTCACTATTTACACAAGCGGCACAGTTTTTATGCATGGGACGCGTATCATGTATGCTTAGATTGTTTCATTGCTATCTGCTCCATTAACGTTGTGACGAACTACGCATAAATTCACTATCTTAAATTTTGAAACTTGACTATAGGTATTTTTTTATTGTTGTATAATATTATAATGTATGTACTATGTCTATGTACCGAGGGACCTGTGGCAGGATTTGACCTTCGCATATGGTGGGCACTGGGCAGTCGCTATAATAGTCCATAGACATTACCAATCTGGCAAGAATTTGAAATCCCCGCCTGTCTACAGACTAGACTGATCTAACTCTTACTTGCGGCATTGCCCGGTTCCTCAAAACAATAACTTTAAATTCGCAACTTAGGCCCAGCCAAGCAGCCGGGCCACCAAAAAATTGGTTAGATACTCATTTGAGTTGTCCCCCTCCACGGAAATCTTTAGTAAAAGGCGAAAGATTTATACGATCTGAAGGGAGACCAGAGTTAATAATATATAGAATAACCAGACTAGTCGACTTAAAACTACGTCGTCGTCTGCGCGAGAGTTAATAATTCTTAAAATGTAAAATGTTCGTATATGATCGGTAAAAATCGTATGAATATAAAGTTGTAGACACGAACCAATGGTTATGCTTAGTTAACATTGTTTACTACACCAGCGCCTCTGAGAATCTAGAGAACAATTCCAAAAATGATTAGCTGAGTCTATATTAATTAATTAAATTATTGTACATAAGTAATATAATCTCGACTTTTAACTTTGATAATACAAAATGATATAAGTAAGCATAATGTGTTATAATAATGATTTTCTGATCCTTCTATTGCTTTTGTACAATAGATGGTAGCACGTATACCACACATCTACCTGAGATACACGCTTCTCAACTTGAATTATTGAAAAGTTGAAATTTGCGGAAAGTTGCAGAAAAATAAAAACTGTTCAATTATTGTAAAAGTAAAATCACAAAGTGTTGAATGTATTGTTTTTTATTCAATATTTTAGAAATTATGATCTTTTTTGATGCTAGATAATATAATTACGCCATCTTTTTAAAAGTCTACGAATTAAGACGTGTTATCTTAAAACACCCATAGATGACGCTACTGAACATTTCGAGACGCGAGCTACAACGGAACTCCTCTACGCCCTACGACAAACAATACATGCACCCGTGTTTGGGTAAATTTATATTTTATTGAATGTATAATAAAAAAAGATGCTTGGTGTGTGGGTAAAATGCAATTATCTAAATTCTAAATCATATATTTTATCTAGATTCTAGTAGGTACATTATCCTGCTATGTGCAGAGACACTAAAATATGGCTCGAAGTTAACGGAACATGGGATTATGGAAACTCGAATTATATCATTTATGTTGTAATAATATAGCGTAGATAAATGATAAACAAAATATAGTTAATTAATCGTATAATAAAGACCAGCAATATTTGATGACTTTTTTAATGATTTGTTTTATTCAAATCAATTTGAAACAGATGGCAGACATAGCACAATATTATATCATTGGTAATGATCTATGATAATATGTAGCAGTAATTTCTTATAGTTATAATGATTCATCAAGGTATGGCGCCACAGTCGTTCCATTTTGTATCAAGGCAGAACGAAAGTCGTGATGTGTGCGGTACGTTCTGTAATGGGCTTTCGCACTTTGACGACGAAAAAGCATACTTACCTGGCGTAGGGGCTACCGTGATCATCAAGGCGGTTCCCCCGGGGTGAGGCTCTTCCATTGCACTTCGGTCGGGCTGACCCCTGCGATTATCCCTAATGCGGATAACTCGGGCGCATAATTTTTGGTAGTCGGGACTGCGTACGCGCTGTCCCGGGCAAATTTAAATCAAACATAGTAAAACAGTGGTTCAGACTTCAGAAGGGCTGTATGCTGCTGGTTAATTTTTTATATTTTCATTGTTTACGCCCGTTTTCAAAAAAAAAACGATTTATTAATATTGAAATTTGTGTATTATGTTAGGTTATCAATTTACCCTGTTCACACTCATTTCCTAGACGACTTTCCAATGTTCCATCATATTTTTGTGTGGCCTGTGTGAGATTCATCATAATATTATGCATTGATAATATTATAGATGTCATAACTCATATTTGAGTGTAGCAACTAACAATGCCGTTGTTAATAATTTTATGGCTTCTCTATTATACAAGCCCTACGTTCTCTGGTTCTAATCCGAGATCTGGTAAAAGTGTCAATTTTCAATTTATTATTAAAAACAAAATAAATTGAAAATGTGAACAGGTGGCCTAAGCCCTAAATAACTCCAGCTGTTGGTGGCCTTAAAATATATTTTATTACGATTTCTTAAAATTTCCAACGGTAATTCACTATAGCATACCCAGGGATGGCGAACCAATGGCACGCGGCAGAAAATTATCGGCAGTCGGCACGGCATTGAGTGAGGTACAAAATCGAAATAATTAAAAATATGTATGTTAGATGTTGAGGAATAAATTTTACTATAATTCAATTAACAAAAATGAAATCGATACAAGTAGACGATAGTTTGGAAGTGGAGCTGAATGAATTATCAAAATAATTCTTTTTATCTACGTTTTAGATCCACTAAATTTCTTTGCTTGCTTGTTGGCGCATGTCCCATGGCCGCATTACATTTCTTAAAAAAATATGCCACGTTACCACGTAGATGTGAAAAGGTTCACCATCCCTGGCCTAGCCGGTATCACGACAAAAGGACGCGTCAATTCTTAATTATATAAGGATCCGACATAATATTATGTTGCTGAACAAGATTTTTCGCGATATTGTGTTTTTCAGAAATTTTAATAAAAAAGTCGTCCAATAATTTGAGCTGTTAATGTCAATTCATATTTTTAATTTATTATCCCTTTCATGTCATCATATTGATTACGTCACAAGTTATCATCCCATATTATGTCAGATCCCAATAAATAATAATTTTCATAACAAAATAATATTTTATTCAAATCAAAATTATTATAACAGCCATATTATTGTATAATAATAGTTATTATATTAAATTTTAAATGTTGGCGCGGTTTCGCCATTCCTTGAAACGAAACATGACTATTAATTTTTTATTTTCTAATCATATTCTGAGCCAATAGTGATGCTGACGTCATCAGATACTACGAATGTTTGATGATACCAGATGTCAGTATCAAGTACAACTGAAAAAAAAACTTTTTAGTCCAACCAAATAGTCGAAAAAATTGGTCTGAAATTGCGTTAATTAGAAGTTTGATGAAATTTTAATGGTAGATAGGGGGTGCCACTAGAACACTCCAGCCAAGTCTCCCCCCTCGGATTCCGCGAGGGGTGAGCGCCATCTTGAATTTAAGGGATGAAATCATGTATCTTGGTAAATACTGCTTGTACGTGAAAAATTACTTATACAAAAATTGTTAAGGAGGATGTATTCAACAACTTTTGTTTGGAAAATTTTTTTAAATTTCTTATTAATCAAAAGTTATAAATTCTCAAAAATGACACTGTTGGGGGTGCAAACGGTTTTTTCGATTTTACAACAAAACGGTCAATCGGGGGCGAAAAATGGTTATGATAATAGTTGTAGCTTTTGAGTTTCTCTATACAATATACATGTGTTAAACATTTTTTTGCCAATATTTCTGAAAATGTTTGAATTTTGCACATAACAAATTCATTCAAGTCATCACATTTTTGAGAATTTATAACTTTTGAATAATAAGAAATTTCAAAAAAATTTCCAAACAAAAGTTGTTGGATACATCCTCCTTAACAATTTTTGTAATAGTAATTTTTCAAGTACAAGCAGTATTTACCAAGACACATGATTTCATCCCTTAAATTCAAGATGGCGGCCACCCCTTGCGGAATTCGAGGGGGGAAACTTGGCTGGAGTGTTCTAGTGGCACCCCCTATCTACCATTAAAATTTCATCAAACTTCTAATTAACGCAATTTAAAAATACTATTTGGCTGGATTATTTGTGAAAAAGGTAAAACATTTTATAAGTCTGTATTATAAGAAACTTCTAGCTTATCGTATTCTAGATAAAAAAAAATCAGTAAGTAGTAAATCCACGTAGCAAACTAAACTTGCGACTTCGAATAACTTTTCGGTTATCCGTCTTGCAAAAGATGTTTTTTAATACTTTTTTTATAAGATTATGGTACTTACTAATTTCACCTGGGTTAACTACGGCGCTAAACTCGTAGCATTCATATAAACATTCAGCGGGTGGTGAAATGCGCCATTTTTTCTTTCCCTTAATCTGAGCTTGCCATGATGGATTGCCCACGTCATCAACCTAAGAACAATTTTATAAATTGTTATTTAAAAATGTAATAAACTTCAATATATTTTTATTTCTTATGCACCATTCTCTAATAAATTATGTATTTCGAAGATATATTATGCAAACCTTTATCTATGGAGAAATAAAGAAAAAAATCATCTTTGTAAAGTGTAGTCATTATTATAGACCGAGAGCTAGTGACAATTTTTTGGTATTATTTATTCAAGGCCTTATTTTTGTGAAGATGTTGAGGGAGGCATATTAAAGTGCCCTGAGTAAGGGATTTTGCTAGATAGCGGTATGGGAGGGATGCAGACCGCCCCCAACATGTAACAAAAAAAATGGCCACAAGTATTATTTCTTCAAGGCTGAAATTGTTTTATAGCTTGTCGGTGACCCAATAATGCCATTATAATATTTGCAGATCGATTGGTCAGTATTAATGGGGTGGCAGATCACCCTAAACGTGTCATGTACCCGACGAAATTTATATTATTAGTTCAAGGTTCAAATTTTAATATGTTGTTACGGCGACCGTTTTAAGCATATATTTCAATTTGCAGAACAAAATGTCGGTATTAACCCCCTCTCTTATAGAAGGAAACTTGCTCGCCTAGGTGTTTATATCGTTCATTTTAGTTTTTCAAAATTTTACCCCCCTTTGACACCCGTAGGGGTTGAATTTCGAAAAAATGAAAAATCCTTCCTTAGTGGATGCTTACGTCAGAAAAGGAACCAACGGTCCAAATTTCAAGTTTTTAGTTTCGGCGATTTGGCCTGGACGTTGATTAGTCAAAAAAGCCCTACATCCCCGTTTGAACAAACACACAAACAAACTAACATACATTGCAAGTGAAATTAAAGCTTGTAAAAATACTCACATGCAAATGAGCACCAGGTCCCGGTGTTCCCATAAAAATCCAATCCTCCGAAACGGAATCGGACGTTTTCGGTAAGAAATACGGTCTTCGGTAATGTTCGCGAAGTGCAGCAGTTGGTTCGTCATCACAGCTGCACCATCCGAAATACCATGGTTCATGACCAGGTACCATTTCCGCTCTGTCGGCACTCATATTCAAAGCTTCCCGCAAGCTTTTGAACTCCGTTTTGTAGGAGAAGAACTGGCAAGCGTCTCGCTTAATGTAAAGATCTCGGAAGAAACGAAAGTTAAACGTTTCGAGGGCTGGCCATCCAACAGCACCGTCCGTTACAATTACCGGACGTCCGCTATAAGCGTACTTCCGTTCGAAAGCTTCCGGTGTAATGTTAAACACTCTGTCGATTTGCGTTATGTCGCGACAAAAATCGCAGTCAACTGGGTCTCGAAACCAAGTATTTCCAATGAAACGTGGCATATCCAAGAAACACTAAAAAAATCGAAACAAAAAACCGTAAAACATGTTTAATGCTGGTACGACTTTTTTGCCATACCCACTATAAAATAGCTGCTTTACATGCATGTATGTATGCTCCAAAGAATATACAATACATGTACAAAGAATATATCTTCAAGAAAAAAGACACTTGAAAATTCTACAAAATTTATTAACACTCAACGCGTTTCGGGTTATCAACCCATCTTCAGGAGTACAAGAACTATACTAAACTTATAAAATACAAAACCATCCTTATACCTATAGAATCTAAATAATTACCTACTATACTAATTACCTATTTAACCTAAATACTAAATTATTGTCTGTAATAAAGGTGAAAATGTAAAATCTACCTGTTCATTTAATAAAGTTTTGTTATGGTTTATAGCTTTCTGAATTTCTAAATTTTCCAAAATGGTCAATCTTCTACCTTTATTGCAATATGTAACGGTTTGAAGTTAATTGGGTCAAATATGTGGTTAAGATCTATACAGTGGGTACTGAATCCTGTATTGTGATTAAAGGTTTGGATAGATTTTGCATGTTCATTAATTCTAGTTTTGAACGTACGTCCAGTTTGACCTATTCCTGCCTCTCTCTCTCGGATTGAAATTTCTAACTGCTTTGGAGAGGTCGTGACCCTCCTTCCCATTTGGAGCCTCAATAGACTCTTATCGATATTTATCTATCAGTAAATATTTTACTTACGCGCGAATCTCCTTCTTTGAAATAAAAGACATACGCTACAGTGATACAAATCGCAGCAGACAAAACAATTACAAAGAACTTATTGTTTAAATAATTGAACTTATTGTTTAAATTGAAAGATCTTTTCACATAATCTTCTCGGCAGATACGTTGAACCACTTTTAAATTCTTCAAATCGTTATCGGTTAAACCGGCCTTTTTGGCGCGGTTTAAAATTCCGTTAAGACGTTTTTCAGCGCGATACATTTTGTCAATGAAACAAACGATGCTTCGAAGTCTGAAGTTCTCGACAGAGCATGCGTGTTTGTTTCTGACGTACACACATTTAACAATTGAAATCTATCGTCCACATGTTATATTATTCTGCCTCTGCGTTAAGGGATGTATCATGAAATGGTAAAATTTAATCGTTTTTATGATGAATTAGAGACACTAAATTTTTGGTTGTTATTCTTATGTCGAACCAATTTTAGATTTATTATTTCTTTATCAAAAAAATAAATAAAGATATTTGCAATTTTAGATTATTTAACTTTAAAAAACTTAAATCCTTTAACACTAAGTTGGCAAGACTTAAATAACAAAGCAAAACATATTTTTGTAAAAGTGAAAAAAACCAGGGCTTGAGAATAGCCGAGCGTGTAGCAGTGCTGTTGTTTACATGGCGTTGCTATGGTTCCTCTATTATAAGTCCCCAGTTCCCGGGTTCTAGCCCGAGAGCTGGTAAAAGTGCCAATTGGATTTTCAATTTTTTATTAAAAAAAAAATAATGAATTGAAAATATGAATTGGTGCTAGGCCCAAATAACCTTAGCTGTTGGTGGTCTTTAAAACACAATTTAACAATTTTTTTTGAAAAAAACCATCTTCAATTCAGGGGTGGATTCAGTAGCTCTGTTCGGGGTGGTGTTTAAGAATATAATTATTATAGCTATAAACAATAAACTAGTGCTTTTTTCCTTGAAAATCCGCGAAAAAATTATCAGAGGCCGCTATTTTGTTTGTTTGAAAAAAACTTCGATCAGGCACTAAATTAACTACCTATTAAACTAATGTAAAATGTTTTTTTTTATTTGATTGATTTTAAATGAACCAGTAAAATGTTATTATGGTCACCGCTAAGCACGACTTGTGAGTTGTGGGATTATCACTTAACATAGTTAAGGTTCAAGGGGGGCAGCTGCCCCCCCCCCTCGGTACGCCCATGATACTAACATTGTTAACGAAACGCGTGTCGAGAAAAAGTGGCAGTGTTTTGGTGTTACTTTTTTAATAACGTGTCTTCATAGCAAAGGGTACAAAAAAAAAATAACAAAAATATTGATTTATTAGCGATTTCATCTTTGGAATACAATGACGCATAACTTGGTTACTTCATGCGCCAAAAAAGATACTATTTTAGTAAAAAATATGCGAGTATAATATTATATTATACGGAAAATATAGCTGCTGAAGTATGTGCATGCATCCCTTAAACACCAGGATAAGAAAATAAAATTGATCGTCAGTGTAAGAGATAGAATTACAAAATAACACGGCAACTTGACGTTCGTCTCTCTTCTTAAGTGTTGCCGTCTAAAATGTCTGTTATCAGTAAAAGACAGTATGTGTACAACCATGCAACTAGAAAATTACTTTCATAATACAATTTAACCCGCAACACCTGCGACCCAATCAGAAACTATTATTCGATCTACAATCAATAATAAACACTACAGTTATAAACTGTGTGTCAACTCAAATTTCTATTAAGGAAATAATGTCACACTTTTCAACACAACAAAAACATTACTTAAGCACTTTTAACGTCAGCGTGACTAGTGCTCAGTTTCTGATACAAATTTCAGCTTTGAATCTAGACTTTTTTAACATTGGAAATGTTTATGTTCGTATATGGGGGCAGAGTTACGAGTTTTCGTTCAAAACCAAAAGACAACGGTATCGCGATCAAGTGAGGAGCAATCATGCAAAATTGAACAAGTGCAATTTTTTCGAAATGTGTTTTATATCATGTTTAGTTAATTGAGAGGTATTTGCGACGATCTGCGGTGTTATTTTTGAGCAAATGTTAATAAATACTGTAGAAAAATCCATTTAAAAGTTAAGTAATCAAGCAAAAGTGAACGCGTATATAACAGAAGAATAATAGGGTTATTCCTGACAAAACTAAACAGTGCATTGATAAATATTGTGTGTATAATTAACAGTTAATTATGTTTCATCTATGCTGTTATCATTTCCAATGTCCTCGATGGTTGCAAGGATTGCGAAATCTGTGAATTTTTTATTAACCCCCCCCCCTTGGCTTCAAGGATTTAATCCCATGTGCCAGACACAAAATGAGAATCTAGACTTAAAAATGTCATTTGTTTTCAACTAAATGAAGATCTCTATTTAGTTGAAAGTTAGTGTTATATGACAAATGACATTCTTAAATCTAGACTTAAAGCTAACAGTCGTATCAGAAACCCAGCACAAGTGACGTCACACATGGGCGTCGCCAAGGAAAAGCAGCCCCCTCCCATAGAGAGGTAAATCTTAAAAAAAACTATTAAAACTTTACAAATTGTATACAAATTATATCCTTTATCATCTTACGAAGAGGGGGGGGGGGAGAATTAGGCAAAAACAAGGAAAAAAAATAAATATATACCTACAATAAAAACAACAACAGCCACTTGATGAACAATATTACATATTTTATTAATATTTATAAAGTATTGACATTAATTATATTTATTTTTTAATATTATACTAGTAAGTCTTAATTTTTACGACACTGCTAAACTGCAATAAAAAAATAGAAATATACCGGGATGCTTTAGTACAAAATTTAAAAAAATACTAAGCATTCAGAATTTCAATCAGAACAGTTTTTTGAAATATTTCGCTTTTTTTTACTTTCAAGCAGATTTATCTTAAATCCTCAAATCTACCAGAAATCGAGCATTAAGTAAGTCTTGTATCTTGATAACTGATAAATAGAGCTGGAATTATACGGAAAATATCGTAGCACTATAAATGATTATTAAATTAGGTATGTACAATTTGATTTTCTTTTCTAAAAAAAATATAAAAAACAATAAGTAGGATATTTGGAAAAAGTAGACAAATAGGTAAATATATTTTTTATTCACAAAACAAGTATTAAATTACAAATAAATGCTTATGTTTGCATTATTGTTAGCAACATTTAATTAATTTAATATTTGTATTGTGAATAAAAAATATATTTCTCCTGCGCTCATGGATGTTTTGTGATGTTATTTAGTTTTAAGATAGTCGTTATTTAGTGTAGTTGAAAGACGCTAATGACCTGAGATGTCGACGCGTCTATAATGTACAATAAATAAAAATAAAAAATATATTTATTTATTTGGCTGCTTTTTCAAATTATCCTACTTATTACTGCTATTCTAACATCGGCTGTAATTAGACTTATCTAAAATTTAAAAAAAAACAATGTTTAAATTTGTAGTTGCTTTTGTCACAGTTTAAATATGAACTTGTTTCTCATTTGGTAATTATAATAATATTTTTGTTTCGTTTTTTTTTATATAAAAAGGATACATGACTTGTTTGTCAACACGCTGTAGCGAAATTTATTGATTACAATATAAAATAAAATTAATGTAAAAACATTTTTTTTAATAGAAGATGCTTTTTATTGAGGGGCCCTAAAAAGCAGAAAATAAAAATTTAATCTTCCAAAGTGATGAAAATTTTTAAATGTTTAAAAAACTTTAAAAAGCAATCGAATCAATATTCTAGAATATATTTGTTGGTTAATCATAAATTTTAATATTAATTAGTTTGCTGGGGTCTCGAATGCTTTTTAAAATTTTTGAAACATTTAAAAAATTTCATCTCTTTGGAAGATAATTTTTTTTTATTTTCTGCCAACTTCACTCTATAGTAGACAGAGAAATAACTGTCAGTATGTAATATCGGGCGGGTCAGAGGGCAGCGTAGCCTAGTGGATAGCGTACTTGGTACCAGCCTCTAGACTAGACTGTTGTGGGTTCGAATCCCACCTGCGCTCATGGATGTTTTGTGATGTTATTTAGTTTTAAGTTAGTTGTTATTTAATGCAATTTAAGACGCTAATGACCTAAGTTGTCGACGCGTCTATAATCTACAATAAATAAAATAAATCGGGTGGGTCAGGGCGAATAAACATAAATCACTATGGAGATTGTTTACTTTCCAAACTACTGTGTTTAAAAAACCTTTTAACACACCTGTCTGTTAAGTGACCCATTGCATGTATGTAAAGTAGGTATTTTATAGTAGCTATGGTAAAAACATATTAACATAATAATAATTATTTAAATTTTATGTTTGCTATCAAATATTTGCAGTGGTTGTATTAATATCTTGTATTAAATTGTTGATGTTGATATAACTGTATTATAAAGAGCGTTTCTTAATTATGTACACTGTACATAGACAAACTTCAGGAAGTTTTAAGCTAGAAAGTTCAAATAAAGACAACAATGAGAGTTGAGTTTTTTGTGGTTATAATATAATAATTATTAAATAGACAGTAGCCATTCCACAAACAAATACTTTTCTTAACGTAATCAGTCGGCGAACATGCCATCGTGATGTTAAACGTCAAACAATTAAGATATACAAGGAAAAAATCAAAGACCACTGTCAGGACTTGAACCCGAAATTCCCAGTTTCCGGCTGGTTGAGTTACCACTTACTCACACAGTGCCCCGAGAGTGGGATCTGTTCTTTTACTATATATACCTATTTCAACACTAAATCACACTTATTTCGCATGAAGTGTGATTTAGTGTTGAAATAGGTATATATAGGAAAAGAACAGATCCCACTCTCGGGGCACTGTGTGAGTAAGAAGTAACTCAACCAGCCGGAAACTGGGAATTTCGGGTTCAAGTCCTGACAGTGGTCTTTGACTTTTTCCTTGTATATCTTAATTGTTTGACGTTTAACATCATGGCATGTTCGCCGACTGATTACGTTAAGAAAAATATTTGTTTATGGAATGGCTACTGTCTATTTAATAATTATTCAAATAAAGATATGTCATACGGTGATTTACAGAGTGCTATAAGACTCTAAAGATGGCGCCTAAAATTGGTTTATAAATAATATCTATATTGCAGTAATTGTTTTAAAACTATTTTTCTCCCGTAGATCTTGGATCAATTAAAAAAGAGAACATTTTTTTTTTGTGTAATTCGAGTGGAATAATGCTACTTTGAGGACATGGTGTAAAAAAAATAATTAAAAGGGCAAAAGTGCGTGTAAAAAAAGTGATATCTCGCGAGTTTCAACACCCCCCACTACATAATTTTGTAACAATAACGCAAAAAATAAGCTTTTATTAGTGGTAGTACGTGTGCCAAATTTTAGAAAAAAATGTCCAAAGGTTTCTGAGCAATTGTCAACTGAAATAAAAATAAATAATAATTATCAACAAATTCCACTAGAGCGCGTTGAACGCTATGTTTATACCACTAATTATTTTTCGTATCAATTTCTCGTTTTATGTTATCATTATTTTTTTCCAAAAGCAATGATTTTTCTGAATTCCTTGTTACAATGGCCGGCATAACTTTTTTCAAATGAACTCGTTTATGTCCTATCAAATTGCTCAAACATTTGAAATTCTTGAAGCATTCATCACATTTATATGTCCTGTCGGAACTATGTGAATTCAGAACATGATTCTTCAAGTTACTGCTCTGCCTGAATTTTTTGTGGCAAGTATCACATTCATAAGGTTTCTCTCCAGAATGTATACGTTTATGTGAAGTCAACGAACTCGAATTAATAAATGTTTTGCTACATTCTTCACATTTATACGGTCGTTCCTTGGTATGTGTACGTTTATGTGTTTTCAAAACATTCGACGATTTGAAATCTTTAGGACAAACGTCACACTTATACGGTCTGGTCCCAGTGTGGCTACGTTTGTGAATAATAATGTCACTATTAGTTTTGTAAGTCTTGCCACAGATGTCACAACTATACGGTCTTTCGTTGCTATGTACACGCAAATGAACCTTTTTATCAGACTGTGTTTTAAAACATTTGCTGCAAAGTTCACACTTGTACGGTTTTTTGTCTGAATGGCACAGCTGGTGGGCTTTGAGCTTTTCGAAAAGTTTGAAAGACTTTGAACACTTAGTACACGAAAACGGTTTTAGGTTAGAATGCACAACTTTGTGACGCACCCAACTCGAACAGTACATAAACCGTTTATCGCAAACGTCACATTGGTATGGGGTCTCACCAGTATGTATACGAGTGTGTACTGTCAGTCGTTTCCGCTGAGTGAATGTTCTGTTGCAATATTCACACTTGATACCTGTAGTCCCAAATTCATCAAATGCATCATTTTTATCGTTGATCAGTGGATCTTGTTCGATTTCTGGCAAAAATAATTCACGTGTCTCAGTTTCATTCACTTTGAAGAATTTTTGTTCGAACTGTATTTTTTGAGGTGATGTTTCAGTTGAAACGTTTGGCTTTTGTTCAATTTCGTTTGGCGTTTGTTCAATTTCGCTTAGTTTTTGTTTAATTTCGCTTGGCTTTTGTTCAATTTCGTTTGGATTTTGTTCCACTTCGTTTGGATTTTGTTGGGAGGTTAATTTTATTGGTGATATTAGAGGTATTTTTTCCGTTTCGTGTGCAATTAACATTTCTTCCGGTTGTTTTTTTAATGGCGGCTCGATAACTTTCAACAAAGGTGGTTTACTTAATGTTGGCGTGTTTATTGTAGCCTTGCTTTCCGGAATTTCAATTTTCTCATTTACCTCTTCAACCATGTCCTGCTCCAAATCAGATTGATAATCAAAATCCATATCAGTACTTTCTGATTTTCCATCAGTTTCGTCGATAAAATCAATATTTTTCAGTTTCCCCAAATATCCTTTTAATTTCGCATCTGATCTGTGGCATAATTTTATAAAACCGCATACAATGTCTAATTCATAAAGACATTGTTCACAAATCCAGCTTGGGAGGCCATCTTTTCTTGTTATCTAAAAATATAATGGATACTTATATAAAATATAACAAATAAACTGTAATTTTTCGATGTTGTTCTAGGAATATAGATAATTATTATAAGTTAGTTAAAAATCAGGACCTAAATAAGGAATGAATACACATTATCCAAATTTTTAATAATTTAATTTTTTTGAGAAATTTTAATTTCATTGACTAGTTTATATGAAATTTTCTGATATTTCCACGTTTTTTTCCATACGTGTAATAACCTTGATTCTATAATTAATGCGTTTTTATGATTTTTATATTATTCTATGAATCATACAATAAAACTAAGCATCGTTTATTTCGTTAAACTTACATGTACGGAAGCATACTCTGTTATCAAATTTGCTGTAACTTTCCCTTGACTCGGGTTTCTTTCAAATATATTTTCTAAATTATCGAAATCACCGAGACATATTCTACACATTGGACTTAAACCTCCTAAAGCGACAATTAACGCCATTTCACACTTAAATTGAAATTATATACCAAACAAACACTTGACCACGCTGTTTAGAGATGAACAGTTATTAAAATGGTCCACTGTGATAACATAAGATTATTAAATACTCTTTTTTTAGTGAACCAAATAAATAATAATGTTAACTTATTGTTTAATGTTATAGCATAGTACATTTTAGAGCGAAAATTTAGAATAAAACTAGTTTTTTTCGTTTGTAAATTGTTAAGAAATACTATGTTGTCAATAACAACTATAATTTGGACGCGGTGTCAGTGGTGTTTATTATAGCACAAACTCGAGATACGGATTATTATTTTATTTAGCATTTTGGTATAAAATAAATACAATATTTTTCATTCCTTTATGTTTTAAAATAAATTGAACATATTAAGTTGGTCAGCTTTAAAACAATTTTTCTTATGTTGCCAACACTGCCCGCTGTCAGTCAAAGCAATCAATTAAAGGTCGTCTGAAGAAGTGAAATTAAACCAAAATGTGGTTTGAAATAATACCAAGTTTTGCTATTATCACTGTTGCTTGTGCATTACCAACGACAATACATTATTATCTGCACAAATTAGTATTGGGAAATCCTCACAGAAGAAATATGGATTTTAACTTCAATAGGCGGCTGTATATGCGTGACACCCGCATTTCGGGTGCAGCTGAAAGCCCGTACGTACAAGTTGGTTTGGAAAATATTCCTGATAACTAAAGACAACCACAATATAACCGTTTATATAGTATCCCTTTCATTGTAATATTATTAAAAATAAAACTATAAAAACATGTACAAATGTTTTTTTTTTACATACAATAAACAGTTTGTTCTTATGTAAGATGTTTAATCTTAAGAAAGTGGGTAATATTTCTTACAATACATAATAGGAAACGTAGAACACAAAAAACATTAAAAATACGAATTTAAAGGAGATAATATATTTGAAATTATATGGAAGTACAATATTAAATTTACGTCTTTTTTAATCTAATATGTATTCCGAAAGATTCCATTGACGTAAAATTTACGCCAATAGAATCTTTTGGGATACAATAGATTTAAAAAAATTGAAACTATTAATTTATCGATTTGTTGTAAGTTTAAAGGGTAGGTACTTAAATTCGAAATACAATCTTTTGTCTTTCATGAACACCATGAAAATTAAAAATCTAAATTGAAAAAATGTTTGAAGAATGTTGGCTACAAAAAGTATTTGTTGTGTAAATGTAACTTTTTAATACCTATAAAATAAATAGTGTTACAAGGCTTAATTCTATGAAAGTATCTCTCATTTAATTAAGCCAGTCAAAACATAGTGTAACAATTGAAAGCGTCTTCCAAAAAATTGGCATAATATGCTCAGTAGAGCTGTAGCAAACCGTATGTATTCGTTACCGAGTAACGGGTACATCGCCTGACTCGAAGTACCGAATCGTTACTCACAAATTTATTTCGTTATTCTCATTTGTCGTATGTCACTGTTTGATTCGTTATACGAACGAATACGAATCACATGTAACACTAAAACGTGAACTGGAATGCATCGTACGTATGCGTGTGCCTTACTATCTGTGTACTTTGTATGCTTATTTTTGATGTATTTTGAATTCGTTTGTTACATTACAAAGGAAAATAATATTTATTGTTGCGTGTACCGCCGTACATTGTAACATTATTTGTTTATGATAATTTGATAAACCCATTCTTAAAATCACTTTAACAATTACGCGAGTGCGACTCAATGCGAGGCTTCATGCTAGACACTGCTACTAAACTAGACTACCAGTACTCGATTGTATCAAAAGTAACGTAACGATACGAAAGTAACGGGTGCTGATTGTTTTAGTAACGAATACATGTGGGTACACAATTTCTCGTTACTTTTACAGCTCTAATGCTCAGCATTTTTAGATTCTGAGCAGCTAATATCCGTAAATTATACAGGTTCCCCAATCCCCATGCACACAAAAAAAATACACTAAAGCTTACGGAATAAATCGATATTTATTTATTTATTTCATTAATAATTAACATTGATTGATAAGAGATGAGTTAGCTAATAAGCATACCTACCTACTTTAATTTTTCCATTTACCAAGGTGTGAACGAAAGTCAAATTAATTTTAATGTCAGGCAAATTTTAAGTGAAACTTTTAGCCTATTTTTTTTTGTTCGGTGCGCATGCCCAATCGAAACGAACGACCAGACCAGTACTCATCGAAAATCAGCGACGGATGTGTTTATAGTTCATACAAATATGATGGCAGCCGATCAAACCAGTACTCATCGAAAAGAAGCGACGTCTACATAACTAATATCGTACGAATACTCAGTCGAGCAGCACATTAAATACCTATTAACCACCATCGATAGAATCTGGATTTTTACGTTCATCTCCATACTGATCAGGGTTCAAATTACATTACCAAAACCATGTATACAAAAAAGTTTCACTTGCACCATAGTTTCATAAAACTACCCTAGTTTTTTTTATTTGCTTGACCATTCACATCTATATTATATAATACTGATTATACAGTATGTAAGGGCTTGAAAATAGCCGAGCGTGTAGCAATGCTGTTGTTTACATGGCGTTGCTATGGTTCCTCTATTACAAGTTCCCGGATTCTAGCCCGAGAGCTGGTAAAAGTGTCGATTGGATTTTCAATTTATTATTAAAAAAAAATAATGCATAGAAAATATGAATTGGAGCTAGGCCCAAACAACCTTAGCTGTTGGTGGTCTTTAAAACACGCACGCTATACAGTATGTAAATCGGTAAGGTATACATAGGACATTTAGCATTGGAAAAAAATGATTGGATCAGAATGCTTTTCTTCTGGAGACAAAATAGTTTTTTAGGTAGCTCATCTCTTATGGAGACATAAATAATTAATCGAGGTTCAGGGTGTCCCGGTGTACACTCCTGAAGTACACGGACTGTTTTGGATGTTTGTGAGAACAAAGTTAAAATACAGGTGGTGACCGTGACTGCCGATCGGAACTCGTGTAAAATTATGCTTCCCTAAACATTTTAGGCAAAAACCCTTCAGTTAAAAGTTCGTGGGT
Source organism: Mongoloraphidia duomilia (assembly GCA_039654895.1). Classification (NCBI taxonomy): domain Eukaryota; kingdom Metazoa; phylum Arthropoda; class Insecta; order Raphidioptera; family Raphidiidae; genus Mongoloraphidia; species Mongoloraphidia duomilia. The sequence continues at coordinate 11,193,492 of CM077519.1, read as the reverse complement.
ACCTATAAAATGTTGCATCCAAATCAATACACAAAATTAAATTTGTATTTTAACCTACCCATATTCTATGGTCACCACCCTGTATATTGTTATGGTTCCTCTATTACAAGTTCCCGGGTTCTAGCCCGAGAGCTGGTAAAAGTTTCAATTGGATTTATATTACTCTTCTGAATTTGAAGAATAGATATTCCACAACGTATATTCCTTAGTATGAACCATTTTATGTAATTTAAAACTAGTGACTGATGTAAACACTTTTTTGCAAATATTGCATTGAGTTCCAGTGGTATGTAACTCTTCGTGTTTTTTTAAACCTGCCAATTTTGAAAACTTTTTATAGCATATAAGGCATACATTACCATGATATATTTTTATATGTGAATGTAACTCTGTGGTAAAACCAAATTTAAGATTGCAAAATTTGCACTTATGGTTTTTAAGCTCAGAATGTACTCGAGAATGGAGTTGCAATGATCTCAAGATTTTATAACTAGTTCCACAAACTGAACATTTAAATGGGCCATCGTTTGAATGAACCATTTTGTGCACGTCGTATGCTGACTTCAATCTAAAGATTTGTTTGCAATTTTTACACTGATAACGTTGCGATTTTTTGGTAACTTGCTGAATTTCATTTTCCGGTTCTGGTAACCATACCTGCTCAAAAGCTGGTTGTTCCATTTCTATAATTTCAGTCTTTATTTTTGTATTTTTAATTTTATTTGACATCTCCTTAGTTTTCATATCGACAGAAAATACCGGCAACTTTTTGTGATTTATTTTGGTGTGCGAATGATCCATTGCCTTTACAATGTATAATTAACAGTCGTCTTTTATTAACTTATGTCCTTAAAAAAATAAGTCAGATTAGTTTTAGACCTTATACTAAAAGTGACTTACCTGAACGGACGCACCTTATGTAATTTTTACTGAAACAAACTTCACGCGTTCCGTCATATCTTTAATTTAGAGCCAGTCTATTTCCATTATATTATAAGATATGGTTTTCCACATTTCTATAAAACAACTTCAATCATGTTTTAACATTTTACGATCAACATGGAGGTTTTAATTGCACTATGGAGGAGGAAAAAAGTAAAAACTTCAATCAATAACTGCGCAGCTTTTCTCCTGAATGTAGTTGTTTTTGATTATTTCAGTAGGTAATTATTAGTGTATTTGCCATAATATGGCACATACACTATTGGCGTCGGTCGGATGGCGGGACCTAGGGGTCGGACCAAAATTTCTCGACGTTTCATAGCCTCCTGAACAATTTGGCACCATTTTTGGAAATGTTTATATATATATGTATGTATATATTTATATATATATATATATATATATATATATATATATATATATATATTTATATATATATTTATATATATATGTGTGTACACGATAACTCTCGACAGACTTAATCGATTGAAACGAAATTTGGTACACACATTGGAACCCATCACCGCAAGAAGCCTATTTAAAATGGGCCCGATCGGACCATTTTCAGGGTTGTATTTAGGGGTTCCAAAAGGTTTTTGGGCCCAAAAATACCGAAAAATTTGTCAGAATCGTTTCAAAATTGAAATTTAACTCTTTAGTAAAGATTAAAACGTGCTGCTAAAATTTTAATAAAATCGGCCCGACAGGACCGGACTTTCAAATTTTATGAAAACACTAGTTTGTTGATACGGATTTACTTAGATATGGAAGGGTGTATTTAATTGGGTGTATTGATGAAATCCATGTCTAATATTGAAATTTAGAAAAATTTAATTATTTTAAGGGCTGTATTAAGGGGTTAAATTTTTTATTTTGTCAAAAAACAAACTTAAGTTTACATAATAATGCCACAATGCCTGTATTAGCAAATACACTATATTGTCGGCAAGGTTTTGGCACTGCGACCCGAGTTTTTTTTGTTGAATACAGAATTTTTATCCACAATGAAAAAATAAGCATCTTCAGCCTAAAGAGTATGCACAATATCTCATATTTTTAAATATAGTCGTAGAAAATTGTTATCTTTCAATAAAATAATAAAGAGAAACAGACATTTTTATGCACCTACATAGTACATATATCATGCATTTGAAATTTTTTATAAAGCTTTCAACAAATCCATAATAATAAAGTCATCAAACTAAAAGTTTTATATTCTATTGTAAATTATTGTTGACTGCTTTATCGTATTATACATAATATGTGTATAAAATTGTAATGAGACCTCTGTCTGTAATTTCATTTTACTGCGAGTTTTTCGGATTTTTGGTCTTATAACTAGACAAATGAACATATTTCCAATTTTGTACGGACATCTCTCGATTATCTCTGGAACGGGTCTGAAGAAAGTTAACAACTTACTGTTAATCGCTTCCCAAATACTAAATAGTATAGGATAGATTTCATTTGGATCATGATAGAGATTCAAGCAATCAACTTTGCAAATAAAATTGACGTTCACGTGAGTGAAATGATCAAAATCGATTTTTGAGTAAACAGTTGCTTTCTATTACTTGTACGACAAAATGGTCGTGTACAAATTTGAAGTTTAGTCTAGAGGCTGTAGTGTTGTCGTCTAGACAAGACAAGACTTTAAAAGTCTTATCTTATCTTGAAATATCAAGACAAGACTTCACTTAAGTCTTGTCTTGAAATATCAAGACTTCACTAAGTCTAAGTCTAGATTAAAAATCTCTCTTGTCTTGTTTAATATCAAGAGTCAAGACTCTAGATTAACCGAGTAGTCTTTACCTACTACCTACTTAGTTTATATAGACTCTTGAAAATTGTCTAGAGTTTTGTCAAGAGTCTTGATCTAGATAAAGCAAGTCTTGTCTTGTCTTGAAAATTTCTAGACAAGACTTTTGCAAGTCTTGTCTTGAAAATCTAGACAACACAAGACAAGAGTCTAGAAAGTCTAGATCTAGACGGCAACACTAAGAGGCTGCGGTACCAAGTACGCTATCCACTACCCTCGCAAGCTTTGTCAAGGTGAAATAGCTCTTATTTATAAATTTGTCACACGAACACTACGGAACCCTATCATGTGCGTGCCCAACAAGCGCTTAGCCGGTTTTTTGATATATTTTTCGTGGACAAGCTGCGACTAAATAAGAACATTAAAAAAAATTATAAAAAAAACTTTATCAATAATTTTTCACACTTCAAAGTGCTATGCCGCCTGGACTAAAAATGGTTATTTCGGTTTTCATTATGGGCTATGGTATTCTATCAATGTACAAATAATAATAGTTCAAAACACTCTTTATATAAAGCTGATACGTATCAATCCATCATATAAACTTACGTGTCAATAAGTCCATATATTTATGTTTTATTAATAAGTACAGTAAAACACCTGCACTCAAATCTTTTGATAAGGTCAACTTACCCACACGTGATTTTTAACCATTAGTCATTACCCATAGTACATCGTTTGGTTTGTATGAAATTATGCGAACAACGCAATTTTTATCCTCAAGTGCACTGTAAGAAATGAGAAGGTCGATTACATAGATTATCGATGGTCCATTTGTAGCCAGCGATTAATGTGGTAATAGGCACACAAAGAGACAATGGCGTCGCAAACAGGTATCGCCTGCACATCGCGTAGATTCCATAAAAACACATTGCGCATGCGTGGTTACTAATTTTACATTAATTTGTTTTGTATTCATCCATTTCATATATGTAACTATACATTTTATTTTGTAATTTTTACACACTTTATTGGAATATTACACAAATTATGTAATTTTAATTTACTTTATGTAAAAATCACAAATTTGTTTAACTTTACAGTAAAAGTCCAAGTTTTTATGAAGTTTTCTGTGTAAAAATAAATAATAATGTAAAATCACTTAGAAAACCGGGCGAATTCTACCTTAACTTTCAAAGTATTTTTACATCCATTTTTTACAGTGTGAAATGTTTTATTAGCTTCCAAAATCTATATTTAAACTTAATTATGTTTTTAGGGTTCCGTACCTCCGTATGGAATCCTATTTCCCTGCCTGCGATGACTGTCTGTCTGAATCCTGGCAAATAATAATTGGAATTAAATAATCAATTAATTTTAATAAATTAATGTTTTTATACTGACAAGTGGAAGTGGCCTCATTGTACGCAAATATTATTTATATTGGAATCAAACCATATAACTGTCAACCGTGAGGTTCGATCTTACACGGTGCTCTCTAACATATAGACACAGTTTACATTAATTAAATTGTTGTAACGGTACAGAACCCTCGTGGAGCGAGTTCTGCTCGCTTTTGACCGTTTTTGTTTTATTATTTTCATGTCCGTTACAAATCCTATAACAGGGATGGCAAACCTACGCGACAGAGTATTGTCGGCAGAGCATTAATTTAGGTACAAAAAGAATTTTAAAGCAATTTTGAATCATTTTTTGCTCACTAAATTTCTTTTGGCACGTCATGGCTACATTTAAACATTTTTTGAAAAAAATTGACACGTAGATGTGAAAAGGTTCGCTATCCCTGTCCTATAAGTAATATTTTTATTTATTATGTTTTACTAGTGAAAATACGGTATTAAATTTTTTTGTGTATTAAACCCATAGTATAATACCGTATTTTTTCAGTATAAAACGGTTTTTTACTTTTTCACACTACGGTTACGGTGCATTATTCAGTATTGCCAACTGCATAATCGGAAAAGTTCCTGTTCTCATTTTGGTATTAAACCATTTTAAACGGTATTAAACCGTTTTAAACAGTGTTAAACGTTTTATACGTGCTGTATAAAATAGTAAAATACGCAGTATTTATACCTAGTATAAAACTGGGGTATATTATTTTTTTTACATACCGTATAAAACCGTTTTATACAAACGTTTTATACCAGAGTATTATACGCATTTATATCACTACGTTTTACGCTTATAGTGTCTGCACTCCAACAGCTTAAAACCTGCAGTCAGAACCTTTCCCTATAAATTAAAAAAGAATTTAAATTTTATCAGTGGTCTTCGAGTTATAAGCGTCCTTTTTGTACAGACAACTTGGATTCAATCCGATTTGTACCCGGACGAAGCCGGGTCGACCAGATAGTATAGCCTAAAAGCTCCCACAGACCAATGCGGATAGCGAGAACGGTAACGAATATGGCGCGGGATCCGACATAAGTATAATTTGATCCCGCGCCGCGTTTGCTCCTGTTGCCGCTCCTGCTGTCCTGCTTTCTGTGGGAACCTTTAATTGTATTCTATAGATCAGGATTTTCAAAACTTTGGTAATTTTTTCGCCCTTCCTTTGGAAAATATTTTTTATAAAATATAAAAAAAATCAACTTGTTTGCCACAATATAGGCCACTTGAATTTCTTCACAACCTATACTTTACAGGCCCGGATTTCTGCCTAGGCCAACAAGGCACCGGTCTAGGGGCCCAGCCGCCGAGGGGGCCCCGGCCAGGACGGAGATGGAAATTAATGAAAAAAAAGCCCAAAAATTTTGTTATATAACTCAGTTGGCGACTTCTTTTGTTAAATTTCCATCCAATTAGGTATTTAAGTTTAAAAAAAATTATTAATTTTTTAATTTTTTCTAATAATTTAACATAAATAATATTGAAAATCGAAAAGAAAAATTTTTTTAAAGCTATAGATAAATTACTAAAAATTAATTAAAATGTATAAAAATTTAAAAAATATCACGTGACTTCAAAACGCGCCAGGAATGTTTGTGACGTCGTTATGTTAAAATGTGTCTGCATTTGTTGGTATTTGTGTATATGTATTACACATACTATCAAAAATAATAAATTTTTAACTTGGTAACCATGGATACAAAGACCATAGATAACATAATGACGTCACACGCGTTCGGATTCTTTCGGCGCGTTATCGGAACTGAGTTTAAAAATTAATTTTTATTTAAATATAACTTTTTAATTAGTAAGCAAAAAAATTAAAAAAAACAGTTTTGTTATAAAACTTGTATGTGGTCCTTCCATTTAAGTAAAAAAAAAAATTCATTTAAAAACCCAATTCTATTTTTTCCCCTTTTTTTTGGACTTGGGTGGCCCAACTGTCAAGTGCCTAGGGGCCATGGGTTTTTAAGTCCGAGCCTGCAGATAATATGTGAATGTCGAATGATCATTGTTTCTGTCAGGTTCCACTGTAAACATAAACAAACTGGTCGATTTGATTTCACACTTTATTTTTTCTTGGCTTTTGGGATTTGATTTTGAACGTGATCGAAATATTAAAATAAGATCAGGTTAGATTGCAGATGTTTAAATAATATAGTTCCAGTGCATCGATTCGCTGCTCCACTCACCACGCTTGGTGTGTAGTGTTCAAAGAATAGGACGTAATTCTATAAGATATGACACTTGAACAACGAAGTTGATTTTCGATAGAGATAGACGCCCCTATCAATAACCAATGGTCATGACTCCAGGATTTCATTTGGTTGGGGGGAGAGATATCTTAGAGGCCATATTAACTTCGTGTTTATGCAGATTGCAGAATTACTGTTTTGAAAGAAATCTGCAATAATTGCCGTAGCTTAGGGAGCAAGCCACCGATATCAAATTTCAGTAAGTTCCGCCTTTCTGCTAATAGTCTATAACAGTATAACATAACTAAAATATGTAGATACCATTCCTCCTGAACCACCCTGTATATTTTACAGTGGGCATTTATAAATGTGACAGGTGTTACTTTTTCAGTCACTTTTCAAGTGGCTCAAAGACTCTGCACTCAAAATTTGAATTTGACGATTCGATTTTTTTGCATGCTCGATGGAAGTAACGAAGTCTTGTTTGGGGCAATAAACAAGCAGATAAATCATAAAGTGCCAGTGGAGACTCGTTAAAAGGGTATGAGATCCCATAGGCGTTCGTCTGCTTACTTGATATGTGCGTGTGATGCCGCTATATTATTCTCTCTTGGTACTTTTATTTACATAGTTATTTTTATGGTTTTTTAACAACCATTTTGTGCTGCCTATTAACCGGTTGTGGTTTTGTATATTGCATTAAATAATTAGAAATTATTGATTATTTAACTGTCATTTTCTGTAGTTGTAAAAGTGATAGCTATCAATAATAAATTACTTTACAGAATGTCCCCCAAATAGGGTATCACAATTGTTAAACGACGCCAATAGTGTATGTGCCATATACAGGGTGAGGCACATACGGCCGTATTCATAGTTAACCCTTAAGTATAAGTAAGGGACACTTACATACTCATACCATCAAATCGATTATGCGTTTCATAGTCAAAATTGACACCTGTAAAGGCCCTTACATCACCCTCACCTTAAGGGTGGATAGTATGTCCCTTAAGTGTCGAAAAAGTAAAAACAGTAAAACACATGAAAAACACACATTTATATCAAAAATGACAACTAAACACAATCGGTCTGCAGTATGACCAACTGTTCTAAACGAAAAAATCATGGAGGTTTATTATAATTCTTCCCACACTCAAGGAAATGACTATGAAACGCTCCTTTGAATAAGGTGCCTTCAGCACGTAAGTGACCCTCAGCGAAAGGACCCTTATCACTTACCTTAAGGGTTAACTATGAATATGGGCAATAAAGTGTTACAAGCTAATATCTCAGAAGGTATTGATTGTAGCAAATCAAGTTTCGCATAAAAACTGTTTGGTATCAAGGGGCACGTATGTTGGTAAAATAGATTTTCTTCTTGATTGGTATGCTGAGGTTGGGTCAAGGTCACCTCCATTTTTTTGAAGTGAAAACTTCCTTAGGCGCGTTAGGCACTCTGCTTGGATAGTGAAATAAAGTGAACCGTTCGCGTTCGCACGTTCGCATTCACAACCCGACGGTGAAATTCGCTGAATCGGAGTTATTCGGCTCAAACACGAACACGTATTAGCACTTAGCAGTATGCCGGTAATACTAACGTCTCGGTTATGGAGGCTAGACAAGGAGTACAATCTCACATGGGAAAAATTGACAAGATACCAAAAAACTCTGCCCGGGTAGTGAAATAAAGTGAACCGTTCGCGTTCGCAAGTTCGCATTCGCAACCTTATATAAATATTTTAAAATTAGAAAATTAGAATTTTTCACTTCTGTCGTGTGGTCATAAGCACTGCACACCCACCTTTTTTTAATCAGACTATGTGGATTTTTTCACGGAATCTTGTAACCCTCGTTGTAACCGTTATTAAGACGAATTCAACGACCTAAGACATATAAGGCTATTCAAGGTCATAAATAAAGAAGTTGTGTGATGAAAATAATTAATTGCAATTACTGATTTTATTTATTATATTTTACAAACGAATGAATGAATTATAAATTATAGACGTTCGACAACAGAGGTCATTAGCGTCTATTTTACAAACATTTGATTTTATAAGATAAATAAAAGTGAATTTGTTTACATGACAACGAATACAATAATTCGTGTGTTTAACGGTATTCACGGCATCTGTCTGTACCCGCGATAGATTTATTTCGTATATCCCATCGGAATCACTCCTACCTACCGCGCCTAAAGAAGTTTCACTATTATATTTTAAATTTTTAGAGAAGTCTCAAATAATTTTATGTTTAGGAATCTCCAAATGCCTCAATTCAGCACTTTTTCCGATGTAATTTTCATTGTTTGTGTATTTATTTTAATTCTAAAATAGTAAAAAACATTGCAAATGTTCTAGTTCAGTCCTGGTAAAAAAGAGTAATCAATAAAATTAATGTAGACTTATATCAACTGTTGCAGCGACATAAAATAATTCTGGCCATTTACATTGTTCTAACTTCATTTGACGTTAAAAACCCTTTGGGTAAATAAATATAACGAGATCCATCGATTTCATTGACTACGGGCCGCCTAAATACCGCTTCACAACAACTTGCCTTGTCGGAACCCAATGTTATGCTACACCATAAGGCAAAGGTTCCCTAACTGTGCGTCGCATCAAGCAAACAAATCATTAGAAACGGTGTACCTCAAGGGTCAATTTTGGGCCCGATTTTATTCATAATATACATAAACGACCTACCGGATATAATGACAGATGTCACCACTTTTTTGTTTGCCGATGACACAACGTTTTTGTATGAGCTAAAAAAAGTCAAATTTCTTGGTATTATATTTGACCTGGCTTTGAAATGGGACACTCATATAAATGCTTTATGTAGCAAACTAGCTAAAGCTACTTACGCGGTTAGGAGAATAAAAAACTCAATTTCAACAGACACAGCCCGTACGGCGTATTACAGTCTTTTTCATTCCCTTATGGAATACGGAATTTTGGTCTGGGGGGCACCAGCCGCTCAAAGAATTTTTATACTACAAAAAGCTGCTGTCCGTATTCTGGCAGGTGTCTGTAGATACGAGCATTGTCGACCCCTTTTTAAACAATTAAAAATAATGACCTTCTATGGCGCCTACATTTTTCACTGTTTACTGTATGCTAAAGAGCATTACAACAATATGAACACACATTCTAATGTACACTCATATAATACAAGAAATAAGGATTGCTTAGTTTTGCCGCTACATCGGTTAACTACGACACAAAAAAGTTTTAAATATTCAGCACTGAAATTTTTTAATAAGCTTCCTAGTCATTTACAAAACTTGCCTACGAAAAAATTTAACAAACAAATAAAATTGCTTATTAGTAATAAATGTTATTATAACATAGAGGAATTTTTTAATTCTAGGTTTTAAATATTGTATCTGTATTAATTGATGACTTCACACTGTACTTAATACTTTTGTGTGTAAATATATCTATTCTATTCTATTCTATTCTATCCTAGGGGAGTCATTAAATGGCAAATTTTGAAAATGAACATAGGTGGCTTTGAAAAATGTATTGAAGTTCATGGTTGTCATTTTGAAAACCTTCTACAATAAAATAAATGTTTTTGATTCGCTATTTAAAGTAAAATATTAATTAAAATAAGAAGCATTATTATTTCACTAAAATTTGCCATTTAAAACCACATTGTATCGATTACTTTAAGTGCAAATATCTTGAAAAAGGTTACTCCTATAGCCACTTTTACAAAGTATACCTTTTTTACGTTAAAATGACGGGAAAATCATTTTTTTAATTCAAAAAAATAGTACGAGTGCGTACAAAAAGTTATGACTATTTGAATGAGTGAAAAGGTGTGTAAGTGGCGACCCCTACAAGTAAGAGCCATACCAAATTTCATTAAAATGCCTAAATTATTTTAAAAGTTATTTAAGAAAATCAAAAATAAAAATTAAACTTTGACACCCTGTATCTCTTTTAATATCAACTTTCGGAATAGACAAGTTGAGGTCTATCGCAATATTTTTTTATAAGGAATCAGCTGTTACTTTATGTCCCATTATTTTTGGGACACGCTGTATTTATATTGAAAATGTTGGTATATTAAAATCACTAGATAGAATAAAATGCATTCGCAATTAAAGCCGCCTCTACACGTTTGGCCAGCGTGTTGGGCCAGCCTGTTGGGTCAACGTGTACAGGCCCTCTTGGCGTATTTTGGTCGTTGGCCACCAAGACTGGCTGGCCAGTCGAATAGTATCGGTTTTCGTGCACACATCAAAGGATCTAGGCGCGCAGTGTTCACATGTTGGTACTTTGGCCCAAAGTGTAGAGGCGGCTTAAGAGTTAACAGCATTTTTTAACCAGGTGCTGTTTTAAAGAGAAAAAAATGAAAAAGTCCGAAAGGTTGGCATTAAGGAACCTTAAGTAAGCCATGAATCGATTATGAACGCATCTTTAGAATATATATTTATTGCCTTTACGTTATCGCTCTTGCTTTATGAACCGTTTATCTGATTGGAATGGAAATAATGCCTTTTCAATACTCAAATTTACATTTCAAATTATAATAATGCGATCAATACCGTCACTTCCAACATGACGACCCGTTCCTCCACCGTATAAGACCAATCATTACGTACTAAAATGTCTAAAATGGTGTTATTAGTACAAATTATTAAAGCCATCGCTTTGGAGCAGACAAAATACATTCATCTATATTCTCCATATTTACACAATATACAGGGTGTCCGGATTTGAAGTGTACATAGGACATTTACATGGGAAAATGGTTTTTCCCAATTTTCTGCTTTCCTATACATTTTACAGAAAAAACATACTTGACAAAAATGAAAGGAATTCATGTGTAGATTAAGATAGTATTTTTTTTAGATATTTTTATTTTTTTTGAAAATTTGTATTTTAACTCTACCATCGTAATTAATACCTTAAATAGCCTGACTAAAAACAGAATACAAATTTAAAAACAAATTTAAAAAATTGAAAAACCTATTTTTTTTTTCAAACTTTTGGAATTATTTTTATTATTAACATAAACTGTAGCTAAAATAGATAAAATTTACCTAAAAATTGTTAGGAATATTTGTTAGAATAGCTTCCTTACTAATGATAATAATCAGCAAGCTAGTAAGGAATCATATTCTAACTCATATTCATAATAATTTTTGGGTAAATAAATAAAAGTTAAAAAATTTGAAAAAAAATATACTTTTTTTAAATTTTGTTTTCTGACTTTACCAACGTATTCTATGGATAAAATTGGCAAAAAAGTTATTATGAGTATTAGTTAGGATATTTAAGGTATTAATTACGATGATAGAATTGAAATACAAATTTAAAAAAAAAAACTAAATACTAAATAAAAAAATCTTTAAAAAAATACTATCTTATTCTACATATGAATTCCTTTCACTTTTGCCAAGTATGTTTTTCTGTAAAATGTATAGGAAAGCAGGAAATTGAGAAAAACCATTTTCCCATGTAAATGTCCTATGTACACTTGAAATCCAGACACCCTGTATATATAAATCAGTGGTGTCTACTGAACACTCGCGTTACGTTTAAACATACTTTTCTTCAATTTCAAAAATATATGAAAGATTTTGATTTTTACGATTTGTTGTATAGTTAAGAAAACTAAATTGTTGTATTTCCATATCACTTTACTCTCACTTTTTTGTGCACTTTTACTACTTTTACAAATCACTAATGTAATTTTGGCAGCAACATGTTTTATATCATTTTTTTGTATCCACGGATGTTAAAATTGTACCGTGATGACGTAGTCATGGTCATAATTATATATCATACAATGAGATCCCTATGCAAATATTACTATTGTAATAAAGCCTTTAGCGAATGCATTTAACACCCGTCCATAGGGAGTACGCCCAACTAATTGCTATTTATTTAATGTATGTAAAATTATATTCATCTATTGACCTACTCACAAGGTCTGGCTGTACAGACGAAGTAGACCGAGAGCTAGTGATAATTTTTTGGTGTTACTTATTCAAGGACTTATTTGTTTGTAAAGTATATAGCTTGTGGAAGTTGTATAAAATGCAATAGCAGCATTATAATCTTATTTAAAGTATACCAGAGTTTTCTTGGAGTTCTGTACGCACGAATATTAGTTTACCAAGTTATTGTTAGAACAAAAGCAACATAGCAATAGATGAGTTTTCGTGAAGCTCCGAGCGCATGTTTAATGAAGAACAAACATTAGTATGTCGAGCGGAACGTGTGGAAGTTGAAGTGAAGCTATAATTAGAATAAAAAAAAGCTACATAGTCGGTGGGAAGGTATATCTTTATGTGTGAAGTACGCGCCGTGCTTTCGTGAAGCGAGGTGTTTTCAAAGCTCTCGCGTGGCGGCGTCTCTATAATATAATCAATGCCCCACCAACTGTTGCAGGCCGGCTGCGTTTCGTTCTTGTCTCCTCGCCGTCACTTGTTTTGTCAGTATCGTTTGAACCGCAGTAGTAGTTGTAGCTTTTGGCTGTATTCGTTCTCCAAATAGTAGTGTTTTGTCTTTGAAAGAGAAAGAAACAAAATAATACATAATAATAATCATTATAATCCCATGACATACAGCGCGTGTCATTAACAGGTTGAGTGTGTTTTGTTTCATGGTGTTCATTTGTTTTATAGACCGTCGCGTCGTTTGTTTTAATTACTGTTGCGGGAAAAAAATAATTTATTGTTACGCTGCGTGAAATTAAGCTTTTATGCTGCGTTTTTTTCTTCTTTTATTTTGAATTAAACGCTTTTATAAATAATGAACGTTTTTGTATTATTTTTGTTTTAAAAAAAAACATTATCATTAAAAATATTCCTTTTTGAATTTATTTTTATAATTTAAAGTACCAATAAAAATATTCTTCTTATTTTTGTATTTACTTTTAGAATTCACAATTTTATAGACTTGGACGTAAAATAATGCATTTTTCGAGGCATTTTTAGTATAATATTTTTTGACCAAAGGAACTTATTTTTCAGTTTAATTGAACTGACAGTACTATTAAAACTGCTACTATTATTAAATAAGTTTCAGACATTAAATAGTTCTGAAAATCTTTAAAATTTTATTTGTAACTGCAAAGTAATCATAAAATACCAAATTTTTGTCAGATATAAAATTGACAATTGAAAAAACGACAAATTTTTCGACACTTGTCATAAACGTCTAATAGACAAAATTTTGTTAAAACCAAAATGCATAACAATACTGAAATTAATAACTGAAACAAAGTTTTAAATCTTTAAAAAAAATTTCCTTATAGAAAATAATTACACGGTAACTCCGTTAGTGCAATACATTTATTTATATTATTGTAAACTAGTCTAAACTCGCGGTTTCTTTCGCATTGTATAATATTTTATAGCTTTTTCCCGCGGCTTCGCTCCGTGAACGTCAATTTTACCCGCAGACTCGCTCGCATAAATGTCGATTGTGACGGAAACCCTATAGCTTAAACAGTATAGGTACGCTATATACTTTACATTCATTAATCAGATAATAATAAATAATTATTAATTAATTCAACAATGAATTTTTTAATCCACAAGGCATCCACTAGGTAGTGAAAAGTATTTCTTAACAAATCAGTCAGCATATTATGCCATCATGATTGTTAAACGTCAAATCAGAAACCACTGTCGAGACTTGGTATATGATAAAATCAATCGATTTAAAACCCCTTATATCCACACCATATTATTCACGTAACAATTAGAGGTGAAAATAATAAATATCTCAGACAGCTAGGCTGCCATGATTTTTGAGCTATATCTAAGAAAAAATCAAATGACCACTGTCGGGACTCGAACCCGAAACCCCCAGTTTCCGGCTAGGTGAGTTACCGATTTCTCCACAGTGCCCGAGAGTGGAAACCGATCTCTTCTTATATATAGCAATTTCACGTTGAAAACACACTACATGCGAGAGTCGACTATTTAAATAAACTGCAAAGCATAGTACAGCTATATTAAACAGTCGAATCATGATACATGCGAGAGTTAACATTTTATAAGTTTTAACAACTTATCGAGACTGTCGAGACTTCAACCCGAAATTTCGGGTTTAAGTCCCGACAGTGGCTTCTGATTTTTTCCTTATATATCTTATAACAATCGTTTGACGTTTAACAATCATGATGGCATAATATGCTGACTGATTTGTTAAGAAATACTATTCACTACCTAGTGGATGCCTTGTCGATTAAAAAATTCATTGTTGAAATAATTAATAATTATTATATTGTTGTCCACAATTACCTAACTCATATATTGTTATTTAGATAATAATTAGTCCAATTTTTATTTGTTGTTGTTGTTGTTGTTGTTAAGAAATACTATTCACTACCTAGTGGATGCCTTGTTGATTAAAAAATTCATTGTTGAAATAATTAATAATTATTATATTGTTGTCCACAATTACCTAACTCATATATTGTTATTTAGATAATAATTAGTCCAATTTTTATTTGTTGTTGTTGTTGTTGTTAAGAAATACTATTCACTACCTAGTGGATGCCTTGTGGATTAAAAAATTCATTGTTGAATTAATTTATAATTATTATATTGTTGTCCACAATTACCTAACTCATATATTGTTATTTAGATAATAATTAGTCCAATTTTTATTCGTTTTTCAGTGTTTCTTCGAAATCCACTGTAGGAATGTTTATGGATTAAATCAAAGCGTGTATAAAGTTCTATTCTCTGAGTGTGTAAGCTCCATAATACATGTATGTATCGAAGTTTACTGAAAATCAGTTCAGTCGTTTGTTAGTTTTGTGTGAAAAATATTTTTATTTGTATTAGGGGCCTAGTGTAACGCGAACGGAGCCGGACATAAAGCAGTCTGGATAAAGTAACGACAGGATACAAGGCTTATAATTTAAAAACAGTTATTCACTAATCATTTTTAATGGCCAACGTTTCGGCAAACATTTTTTGCCTTCCTCAGGACCTTAAATATTTTAGTGAACCGTCACAAATTTAAAAACGGTTCACTAAAATATTTAAGGTCCTGAGGAAGGCAAAAAATGTTTGCCGAAACGTTGGCCATTAAAAATGATTAGTGAATAACTGTTTTTAAATTATAAGCCTTGTATCCTGTCGTTACTTTATCCAATCATTATAACCAAGGTGTTCTTATTATTTTATTATAAAGCAGTCTATGATTTGAATTGAGGAGCCCTATATACGTGAACCAAATTTCAAAAAAATCGGATTAGGAGTTTAAGAGTTATGGCGGAACAGACAGACAGACGCACAACATAAGCCAAAAATTGATCAAAATTGGAATAATGATAATTTTCGAGATATTTGCGGAAATCTAGAAATTACCCCCTTTCACTCCTTAAAAAAAACTCACGGTTTAAATTAAGGGTACTTTTCAGGAAATGTTTTGGACATCAAAATAAATGTCTGCACAAAAATCCAACAATTGGTCGGAATTTTTTGAAGACAAAGTCAAATTTTACTAGACTATATATTGTAACTATATAAAAGTTTATTAAAATTAAGTAAAAATTATAAAAAAAAGTGCAAAATGGCAGAAATAACAATATGATGACCTCAGCTATCGAGCGTCTGTAATCGCCAATATTTATTGGAAAAACTGTTTAAATTTATCTTAGTTACTATCACTGACTGTCTCTAGTGCTCGGTTTCTAGTATGACTTTCAACGGTATATCTAATTTTAGCACTGAATTAACGTGGGAAGCAATGGTAAAATTCAGTGTTAAAATACATTTTTATTTTTACTTTCAAAATCGATCATAAAACTTTCTTTTGAAGACTTGAGATTTCTTGAAAGTAAAGTTTCTCTTCATTTAGCGGTGCTGAAAGGTCCTACGAAGTTTCTTTTATCAGTAATGTTCTGATATATTAATGTGCAAAAAGGTGAATAACTTTTACAGTGGCGCATGGTGGCAGGTAAATTTTATTTAAGTTGTTTGTATGTCATTTTACCATTCCAATTTCACAAGTGGGGAATGGTGAGAATACTAATTAGGGTCTAAATTCACTTTTCGCACTTTATCAACATTTTTTCGTTTCGAGATCACCAGAGTCCAAAAACTTATTTTTGGAAAAAGAGTGGAGTACTCTATGATCGAGCAGCAACATACGAAAATCGATCAAAACTCCCCATTCTCTCTCACCTGTCTGATATCTGCCCTGGCGATGTCCGATTAAAAAATTGTGTTTTAAAGACCACCAACAGCTAAGATTATTTGGGTCTAGCACCAATTCATATTTTCAATTCATTATCTTTTTTTTTAATAGTAAATTGAAAATCCAATTGACACTTTTACAAGCTCTCGGGCTAGAGCCCGGGAACTGGGAGCTTGTAATAGAGGAACCATAGCAACGCCATGTAAACAACAGCATTGCTACATGCTCGGCCATTCTCAAGCCCCGATGTCCGATTATAAGATAGTCAAATTACTTATGTATAGGCAAATATGTAGATTATACCAAAACCTTCGTCATGTAGTGGAATTATTGTAGTATATATATATAGTTTTTTATACAGGAGAACTGCTCGCTCGTCTGTGGTGCGGCTCTCATACCATGGAACAGTGATTTTCAATTCCATGAAGCTCTGTAACCCTTCAAAACAAAACCGCGTTTTCTGAAACCCTTGGGAATACAAAAATCATATTGTGCTAAAACATGTTATTCATTAAATAAACATATAATTATGTATAATAAAATATAAACATGTAATTACGTATCACAAACTTAAACAATATTTTTATTCAGTGTTGGCAAGAAATCAATAATAATTATAATTTTTTCTTCGTTTTACAAAACCTTCCTTTCCATTAGAAATCGGTGCATTGGACTTATAAACACCTTTTTTTTAAATCGTTAAAATAATCTCCATCCAACTTAAATAATGCCGTTGGATTTTTTGTTTAGCACTTAAAACGGCTTCACAACAATTTTTTGAAGTTGGTTTAAATAGACCACACCTCCATTTTCCCTTTCAAACGGCTGACGTCACATGCCCCGAATATCACGACCTACTCCTACACCCCTGCACATATATTTAATACGTGTCTCGTATTGATAGTTGATTGATAGCAACGGTGTGACCTGTGTTATGTGGTCTTGCATTTATACCAGAACGAGTGTGTGTTTACCGCGCGAGCCGAAGGCGAGTGCGGTAATCACATGAGTTCTAGTATAAATGCAACATAACCTTAAGAGAGTATTGTAAAATCGCGACTGTCAGATTCGTCACTTTAGATACGTGTTACATACAATATTTTTTGCAACAAATGCTTCAAAAGTTCAATTTAAACAAATAAAACACAATTTAGATAAATATTTTATTAGTGCAAAGTAATCTATAAAGTACTATTTTACGCACGTGTGTTATAAAGTAAAACAAAACAGTATTACTTTAGAGAACGGAGTGCGTTAAAACTTACTTTAAACGCTACCGTTCGAATGCATAAAGAATCACTTTTCAAACGGTACACAACCATCTAAAATAATATTGTACTTTTGATGCAAGTTTTGCAAAAATAATTATAAAGTCAACGCGGCAGAGGTTGTGATGTAAGCAGGTATTAAAATTTAAAAATTTGTGTCTCCGTTAATACTTAACGTAAATAAATAAATGAAATAAACGCCGTTGTGTTTGTGGCAATGAGCTTTCTAATAGGAAACAGTCGTATATTATTTTTTTTATTTTTTACAGCCTCTCTATCGATAGTCATTATGTCATAGATTACGGCAACTGAATGTAGGGAGGGAAGGTGGTTGCAAAACGAAATGAAAAATGTTTTATCCTTTTGACGTGAATTACTACACCTCAGGCACTGGTGGTCAGAAAGTTAGCGTCACGAAAATTGCAACGAAAATCGTCACGAGGGATTTTGTTTAATTCCGGATCGCCCGGATAATAATAATAATAATATATTCTTTATTTGTAATACTTTATACTGGACTACAGTTTAAATGGCGTCAGAAAAATATACATTAAAAATTTATAAAACTTACTTTGAATAAGACATTTCAGGTTTTAATATTACTTTTTAAAATCAATTTTAAAAAAATCGTCTGTTTTATACAGACATTCTTTTAAGAGAATTCCTTTTATGGCCTTCTTGAAATAATGCGACTAGTCTAAGATCCTTCTTCATACAATCCTAAACAATACGTTAAAATTATCATTCGAATAGGTCAAGTAGTACCTGAGATAATCGAGGGTATACCGACAGCTAAGGTTATTTGGGCCTAGCACCAATTCATATTTTCAATTCATTATTTTTTTTTAATAAATTGAAAATCCAATTGAAACTTTTACCAGCTCTCGGGCTAGAACGCGGGAACTGGGGACTTGTAATAGAGGAACCATAACAACGCCATGTAAACAACAGCATTGCTAAACGCTCGGCTATTCTCAAGCTATACAATGTACATACAAACATAGGCATAATATGCCAGACTTCAAATTTTCGCTCACTGCTCATTAACCTTTTTGTCGTAGCGTAATAATAATAAGTAGTTTGTTATTCGAGAAGGTTTAGGCTTTTAACCATGAAAGGAATTTTCAAATTTTGAAAATTGTAAAGCATTTAGTCGAGGATCGCGCATGCGATCTGGGACGTAAATTGGTGTACGTTCGCTAGACTATAAGATATAAAGTAGAGCACTGTAAGAAATGAGAAGGCCGATTACATAGATTATCGATGGTCCCAGCGATTAATCTGGTAATAGGCACACAAAGAGACAATGGCGTCGCAAACAGGTATCGCCACAACGCGTAGATTCCATAAGAACACATTGCGCATGCGTGGTTACTAATTTTACATTAATTTGTTTTGTATTCATCCATTTTATATATGTAACTATACATTTTATTTTGTAATTTTTACACATTTTATTGGAATATTACACAAATTATGTAATTTTAAATTACTTTATGTAAAAATTACAAATTTGTTTAACTTTACAGTAAAAGTCCAAGTTTTTATGAAGTTTTCTGTGTAAAAATAAATAATAATGTAAAATCATTTAGAAAATCGAACGAATTCTACCTTAACTTTCAAAGTATTTTTACATCCATTTTTTACAGTGAGTAGTGAAAAAGTTACTCTTGATTATATCGTTGCCAAACCAAAATCCACTGAGCGAAGCCGGGCCGAAAACTAAGCATACTAATATTATAAAGAGAAAAGATTTGATTTTTTGTATGTTTGTTTGTTTGTTTGTTTGTTTGTAATGGATAAATTCAAAAACTACTGAACTAATTTTAAAAATTCTTTCACCTATAGAAAGCTACATTATCAGCGAGTAACATGGGCTGTATTTTATTTTCAAAAAAATTAGAGATCACTACGAAAATTACAATAATGTAACCCAAAGTATCAAAAATTTGCCTATAAAAGTCATTATTTGGCGTGCGCTGCGAAAACTATTGATTAATAATAAATTCGAGCAGATGAGCGAAGCGAGTGAGAAATGTTTTAATTAATTATAAATTCGAGCGAACGAGCGAAGCGAGTGAGTAATGTTTTAAATAATTATAAATTCGAGCGAACGAGCGAAGCGAATGAGTAATGTATTAATAAATTATGAATTCATAGCACCCGGGCGAAGCCGGACCGGGCCTATAGTTATTAACTAAAACAAAAAAAATAGAAAATTAAAATTATTGAATGATACCAATCTATTGTAATGACAGCCAATAATAATTTTCGTTGGAACATAAAACACTAATTTCAATATACATTTTTAATAAATGGTACAGTTATTAATGACATGTTTGACGTAAAAAAATCAATATAAATAAAGAAAGCCATATCCAAAAGACTCCACAATACTGTCTGAATATAACAAATGCTACCTAGTACATCTGTATAATAAATGACAATCGCTGATGTGGAAATAATTGAGAAACGTTTTTTGTTCAATACATTCATATATAAAGTTGTTCTATAACTTTCGCATTCTGAACATATGAAACCGAAAATATTTTCCGGTCAGCAGATTGTGAATTTTCCGGTCAGTAGATCGTGAATTAACCCTTCAATAGATATTGCAACTGAAAGAGGCACTACTGCTAATCACAGATTTTTAGATATATCTAGATAGATAAAAATTTTACTGTCAATTATAAGTATATAAAAATTGATATCAATAGAATTCAATAATAATATGTACAATGTTCCGACTACCATTGCATATAAAAACATGATTATCAAGTTTTTATTTTGCTTCCTTTAAACTAATTGTGAATATGGGAATATTCTAAAAAACCCATACAGAAAGATATAGGTATCTATTAGAGTCCGTACCATATTATAGTAAGACTCCATTGTCCGTTTCTCTATCTGTCTGCCACGGGCCTCTCTAACTCTTAAACGACTGAACTTAAAAACTTGAAATTTGGTGTATTCCAGGGATCGTCACTAAGTCACTAAGTTGGTGGGACTAATGTGTCGTTCATGTATGATTCGTTCAACATGAACGATTTCCCTTTTAGACTAGAGCTGAAGCCTTTGAAAATGGTAAAAAGTGAAAAAAAATTATAGTAGGATGAAACCCATTGAGAAAGGAAGAGAATAGAATAGAAATGAAAGGAAAAATAATTTACGGGCGATCTGAGGTCGGGAAGTGGTAGGGGGTGGGTTTTTAAGGGTAAAAAACGGTTTATCTCGATTTCCGGCAAAACTACAAGTCTTATGGAAAAAAGTTTAATTGCAAAGTTGTAGGTAATAAAAAGATCTACAACTTTTGTATCACACTTTTTTCACATAACCTCAAAATTTATGTAAAAAATTCAAATAACCAAGTTTTTGGTTTTTTATTTTTATCTTTTACAAAAAAGATTTTTTTTTCACGAAATTTGGTGAAAACTTACCTTTTTATGTCCCAAACAAATTGTAATTTTTTTGATTTAAAATATTTATTTTTTCACCTTATTTTGACTTAATATCGAAAAAGCACCCTAATTTTCAATCGAAAATTCTCACGTCAAAATATCTGCTTTTTTAAAAAAGTCGGTGGGCTTTTTGTTCGTTGAAATATCTACTTTATGATGGTGTAAAAAAAATGTACATTACTACGGTAAATGTTCTCAGAAAATGCAAAGAAACGAGAAAAAAACTCGTATCCGAAATTTTTTTTTAATCATTATGTACAATTTTGAGGTATTTATTAAAATTTACACTTTAATTACTCGTTTATTTGCATTTTCTGAGAACATTTACCGTAGTAATGTATATTTTTTTTTACACCATCATAAAGTAGATATTTCAACGAACAAAAAGCCCATCGACTTTTTTAAAAAAGCAGATATTTTGACGTGAGAATTTTCGATTGAAAATTAGGGTGCTTTTTCGATATTAAGTCAAAATAAGGTGAAAAAATAAATATTTTAAATCAAAAAAATTACAGTGTGTTTGGGACATAAAAAGGTAAGTTTTCACCAAATTTCGTGAAAAAAAAAATGTTTTTTGTAAAAGATAAATATAAAAAACCAAAAACTTGGTTATTTGAATTTTTTACAAAAGTTTTGAGGTTATGTGAAAAAAGTGTGATACAAAAGTTGTAGATCTTTTTATTACCTACAACTTTGCGATTAAACTTTTTTCCATAGGACTCGTAGTTTTGCCGGAAATCGAGATAAACCGTTTTTTACCCTTAAAAACCCACCCCCTACCACTTCCCGACCTCAGATCGCCCGTAAATTATTTTTCCTTTCATTTTTGTTCTATTCTCTTCCTTTTACAATGGGTTTCATCCTACTATAATTTTTTTTGGTTTCAAAAATTATCGACCCTGGTCTATTTATTATGTTGCGAACGAAATAATTATTTTATTTCAAAATGTGTTTTCCCGTCGATCAAATTTTTTATAGATTTATTTTATTCGTCAACTGTTCTTTTAAAAATAATGTACGGAACCCTCAGCGCATAAAGTACGTCCATACTTGACCGTTTTTTCAATAAGTACATGAACTACGTGTTGAACAACATTCCAGTTCAAAATGATCAACTGGAGGATTAAATAACTGACCTGGCCTGAAATTAATCCGTTGCATCATCATTCATGTTCTCTTGATAATTTACAGAATGGTCCAAAAAAATCAGTAAGCAAATTTAAGAAGCAAAGTTTATAGTATAAAAGCGAGTACAGTAGAGTCTCAATCATCCAACTCTGCAGTAATTAACTTATCTGATTTCTTGTTTATCCGACATACTATGTGTATCTTCAAAAACTAAAAAGATAGATTAAATTTTTATATCTCCATAAATGAATATAATATACCGAAATAACGGTTATCGCTCAGTTCCCATTTCTACCACCATGAACGCGATCTGTCAGCTACCCCTACATTTCCCCTCCCACATAGGTCTATAATATTATTGCTAGATGGGTACTGTATAAAAATGTAGATAATGTAGTTCAGTTACGTAATTATTATTTCTCTTGTTACACTGTATAATCACTTAGTGCAAAACATAGTAGCGCAATCGCTCACAAAAATCCTAGAATTTTTCTTTCGTCGTTTTCAGAAAATTATTCTGAATATAAAACTTTTTGTTGTTTGTTGTTATCATTCCTGGAAATTGTTTAAACCATGAAAGTTTAAAAAAAAAATTTTTTTATTAAGAAAATAAATTATTTTTTTCGTCATCGTTAGGCTTTTCTAAATAAAAAAAGTCCTTAGGTTCATTATCGTATTTGTACACTATCAATAATTATAAATTTTTTAGTATTTTAAAAAATTATACGCATTTCCAGTAAATAATAATCCCGTATTTGACAATTTTTTATATAATAATTAAGCAATTTGCAAAACGATGAGCAACCTTAATTTCAAATTTTTAATCCGCCACAACCCCATTTTTAATAAATAACTCGAACTATTTTTAAGGCGCTTATTATAATAATAATGTCTTTATTGATAACAAGAATTTTTATCAATTGGCGTGGAAATCAGCTTAAAGCTGGTTTTCATTTAAAACCATTTTTTTCGAAAGAAAAATAATTTGTTTATCCTAGGATTTTTGTGAGCGATTGCGCCACTATGTCCTGCACTAACTCGTAAAATAATTTTTGATGTACAGACATCACAATTACGTAAGGTATCTGATAAAAATTGTGCAATCAGAACTATTATAATATGAAGTAATATTGCATACTTGTATGAATTATTAAAATACGAGATTCAATCTCATTAGGTATTTCAATCAGTCAGTGTCTACTACGGGACTTTAATTTGTTTTTAGCAGTGGCGTCGTTATAGAGGGTGGGCCATGGCCCACCTTAAACTGTCTTGGCCCACCCTGGAATAATCCCCAATCTCTAGTTTATCTTTTAAATACGTTTTTAACCCTCGAAATTTCAATAATTTTTCTTGTAAATTCTATAGCAAGTAATCTGGGTTAAAATTTTAACGAGCACTGAAATTTTGGGAACAAATGTTATTGGCCCACCCTAACAAAAAATCCTAGCGCCGCCACTGGTTTTTAGTGTTGCGTACATTTATAGAATCATCTCGGTGTCCGTCTGTTTGTCCGTCTATTTCATTTTCAAAAAGCTTTTCCCAATAATACTTTGCACACCATCAAGATAGTGTCTGACAATGGAATAGTTTCATATTAGTTTCTGTATTGAAAAACGATGAATTTAATTGTGATATTTTGGGGATAGCTAGTTTAAAATTCATTATTTACAAACACGATTTGAAATCTCGAAAGATGACGTCAAAGATCCATTAATTTGTGTATGTTCTTACTAAAAAAATACAATAATATATATTTTTTTAGTTTATAGTAAATGTAGGTACATTTGGAATTTATTTTTGTGCGTGTAAAGAACAAGAATTATTCTTAGAATAGTTATAAAAATAAGTGTAAAAAAATTGTGAATAATATTTTGTGTCATACTTCAAATTTCTACTGTCGCTGTTTTCCAGGTATGTATAACTTTTTAAGCATCACATTGTACAATGAAATTTAGATAGAGTGCTTTTTTACAAGCTTTTTATTAACTTTACTTGTTAGTTAATTAAATGTTAGGATCAAATTTTGTAATTCAGTTTGAGTCACTTCCACATATTCGGGCGACTAACTTTGCACACATACGTTAGTTCCGATGACAATACAGTATTTTCATGTCTCCGACCTGATGATGGAGAAACGTTACAATTGGCGACCGCGACAGGACACCTCTCGTTGGTGAACAGTAGATCTACCGATTGACTTGTAACTTTGCACACATACGTAGTTCCGATGATCATACAATATTTTTGATGTCTCCGACCTGTGACGGAGAAACGTTACAATCGGCAACCCTGACAGGACACCTCTCGTTGGTGAACAGTAGATCTACCGGTCGACTTGAAACTTTGCACACATTCGTAGTTCCGATGACAATACAATATTTTTGATGTCTCCAACCTGACGATGGAGAAACGTTACAATCGGCGACCGTGACAGGACACCTCTCGTTGGTGAACAATAGATCTACCGGTCGACTTATAACTTTGCACACATATGTAGTTCCGATGACAATACAATATTTTTGATGTCTCCAACCTGACGATAGAGAAACGTTACAATTGGCGATCGTGACAGGACACCTCTCGTTGGTGAACAGTAGATCTACCGGTCGACTTGAAACTTTGCACACATTCGTAGTTCCGATGACAATTATATTATAAATCTCTGTTTCAGAGATATTTTCTATTTACCGGCCCATATTTCTATAATTTGCTGCCACTTCAGTATAAGAATATTAATTATAGTTCAAAGGTTTTTTTGAAAAATATTAAAAAATGGCTCTTGCTAAGAAATGATGTCAATGATCTTTTTTATGTAAATGTATAACTCAATATTCGGCTAGGAAAAATAGAAATATGTTTATTGTAACGGTGCATCCAACACAGGTTTTCCTAAGGATGCACCTATAGTTCTCTTTGTATAATTACAGAAAATTGTATTTTTGTTGTATTATGACATGTTTTGGGAACAAATAAATATTCTTTATTCTTATTCTTATTCTTATAATACAATATTTTCATGCACTTTCCACTTTAAACGAGCACAACTCATCTTTATTAATTAGAAATACTTACTAAATTACTAAAAATATGAATACTGATACCTAATCAAATACATATCTATAATATCTACTGTGATTTTTTCTTTTAAATGGGAATATTTTTTTTCTATAGTAGACATACCTGAGAAAGTTTTTTATTTCCGTATCTTATTTTTGTGTTGATGTTTTTGTTGATTCCAAAAATAAAAAACCTTATTATTTTCTACATTATTCGTTTCAGTGAACTATCCCATTCTTAGTAGGGTGGTCAATAGGGGGCCTCCAGATCAGGTTGCGCCTGGGGCCCCACAAAATCAAAATCTGCCACTGATTGTAGACGATCGTTTGCAAAAAATTAAGTGTGGTTCGAATGGCTAACAGTGCGAACGAACGTTTTCCATCGGCTGTCGGTAAAAATACAAAGATCAAAAGAAAATGTGAGCCGCGAATATCTGGAAAGGTTGCGAGGACAGTATGGTGTTACGGTTAGCGTAGCGGCCTTTGGATCACACTGTCGTGGGTTCGAATTCCGCCTCCGCTCATGGATGTTTTGTGATGTCATTTAGTTTTAAGAGAATTATTATTTAATGTATTTAAGACGCTAATGACCTAAGTTGTCGACGTGTCTATAATCTACAATTAATAAATAAATGGAAAGGTTACTGTGTGGAAGTGTTGACAATAATTTGCAGTAGTTCGCTACCATTTGTCGAGAAAGGACAAAGGTTGTTTTACTGGGAATACTAGCGAATGTAAATAATGCACGTCATTCGTTCAGATGTGTATTGCTACCCAGAAACGTTTGCGGGGGAGCGCACATACTCTTAGTTACGCCACTGTGTGTAACGTTTGATATATACAGCGTGTCCACGAAAGTTCTTTACAAATGGATTTTTTTTTATTAATTATTGAAGCAAAAATTTTTTTCTGTGGAAAAGTTCTGCTTCGTCCAAAGAAAATTTTTTTCGGCCTAAAGTTATACGAGGGAAATACTAAAAATAAAAATTATCTGTGATATTCAAGATTTTCGCTAAATTAGTTACATAATCAAATTTAATTCAAAATTATAACATAACTAACTTCTAAGTATAATTATTTATTCAAAATTATAAATCAGAATTCAACATGTCCTCCATCTCTCTCCATACAAAGAACAGTATAACTTTAGGCCGAAAAAAATGTTCTTTGGTGTTTTAGAGGTTTTGGACGAAGCCGAACTTTTCCACAGAAAAAAATTTTTGCTCCAATAATTAATAAAAAAAAATTCCATTTGTAAAGAACTTTCGTGGAGACGCTGTAGATTGTAGATTATAAGAAGTTAGACTTCCTTCGAGTGTAGCGATACACACAATTTTTTTAATTGTATTTTTTATGTGTCTCTCTGTATAAATCCAGTTATATCTGCAATGCAACAGGCAACTCGCAGGGTAGAGTCTAGAGTAAGACCGGGATACACTTCCGTTATTTTCAACTCTTTTTATCTTTATCGTGATTGTATCACATCTTCTCTGTCGCACTCAAAGTGAAACATTCCTAGCGGCAGGTCGATAAACCGACAGATTCCAACAGTCGAATAAAATCGGTGCTGTTTTCAATGCATTTTGAAATAGAACAGGGACGGCTTATTTTATTAGCGAAGGGCTTACATAATAACAAGTACACGTTTAACTTGAAAGAATGCGCGTTATTGGAATCAAATATATCGGTTGGCATCATCCGTCGCAAAAAAAGAAATTATAGTGTTGTCTCCAATTTAAATTGCTTAAAACTTAATAGATAATTAAATCAAATAATTTTTGTTCTCTTAATTAAGTCCACATCATATTTTCACATAACAATTAAGTAGTGATAGAATAGAATAGAATAGAATATTATTTATTTCGAAAATACACGAAGTGTAGATGAAAACGTCAGTTTAAAAAGTACAAATTCTTAAATTAATTTTCACTAAATTCTTGAAATTTTATTCACACATAGCTAATACGTAAGTATTAGATGATCAGTAAGTAAAATAATTTTTAAAAGCTAGTGGACAGCAACATACTAAATTCATTAAGAGAATGTGGACTTAATTAAGGAAGGTCTACAGGAACTCAAAACGTTGTTTATCTGTAGGTAAAACCTAAGGCATCCCGGCCTAACGAGTTTATTAAGTTGATAAAACTTATAAAATGTTAACTCTCACATGTATAATGATTCGACTGTTTAATAGCTGTACTATGCTTTGCAGTTTATTTGAATAGTCGACTCTCGCATGTAGTGTGTTTTCATCTTGAAATTGCTATATATAAGAAGAGATCGGTTTCCACTCTCGGGCACTGTGGAGAAATCGGTAACTCACCTAGCCGGAAACTGGGGGTTTCGGGTTCATGTCCCGAAAGTGGTCATTTGATTTTTTCTTAGATATAGCTCAAAAATCATGGCAGCCTAGCTGTCTGAGATATTTATTATTTTCACCTCTAATTGTTATGTGAATAATATGGTGTGGATATAAGGGGTTTTAAATCGATTGATTTTATCATATACCAATTAATTACTGTCCACAGGAACTCAAAACGTTGTTTATCTATAGGTGAAACAAAAATCGTTTTATTAATTGAATTAAATCAAACGATTTTTGTTCCCTTAATTAAGTCCACATCATATTCACATAACAATTAAGTAGTGATGTGGATTTAATGAAGGGAACAAAAATCATCTGATTTAATTATTTATTCAGTGCCTTCCACAGTAACTCAAACCTTGTGTTCGCTTAAAACTTGTTTCAGTAAATACTATTAAAAGTATTTTATAATTTGTAAAATTATTTCATTAACAAACTACGCATATATTGGCATAGTACACGATTTGAGACTAATACTTAAAATAAGGAATTTAAAACAAATCATAAAAATCTTAATTACTATGAAACTATATCTTTAAAATCATTGAATATCTTGAATTTCTGTACCACTCATTGTTTTTGTATTCTATTAAACTTTTGTCAGATTATAATATTATGTAATCATTTATCATAAAGCCAAATACTTATATTAGGTTATATAGACGCAACATCACACTTTAAAACAAACAAATTTAATTTTTGTACCTTTTGATTGTTTAGAAATCAAAAATCGGCTCCACTTAACCAAATTACTGATAAAAATTTTTTTTCGTTGGAAAGCAGCCAATTATATAATTGTTTCGAAACATATTGGAAAAAATCATTTTACCAACCAGTGGTCACAGTCAGGATTCTAACCTGAACCTTTCCACTTTCGTGGCGGAATGAGCTTACTATTATTTATCTCAAATTACTGATCTTTTGATAAAAATCACAAAAATATAATTCTCTAAATTCTAAAGGTTTTGCATTGAACTTTAACTTTTCTTTATTGGGGATAGATAATATTATATTCAACGCTTATAAAATAGGCAGCACTAACTTTACCAACCCTGCTAAAAATGTACTTCCCTTTTTGAAGTGGAACTTCTTTACGTACGGTAGAGTGAATTCGATTCATGCGACGCACCCTCCACTTCTCTGTGCCGTTGAGCTAGTGTGAGACGTTGAGAAGACATCGCTCCAGCGATCGTTACAGGCAGCTTAATACGTATGGACGTATGTGTGTGTCTTACATTCGAAGCTAAGTTTCACTTCTGTAGTGTGTAGTGTAAAATACACATTTAATTTTTTTTTAAATGTGTCCACATCAGTTCTTGTTTTCTTCATCTATATGACTACTACTCTGTTAAATCAGACTATATTTGAATGAACCATTTCTCCTTCTTGTTAAGTTGTTTAACGTTTTCTGTTTCATCCCGTATCTTCATCTGCGGCTATATTATACGTTCAGCCATCTAAGCCTCTTTATTCGAGTGAGCCATTTTCCCTCTATACTGTTGCTTGTTTGTAGGTTATGTAACACTCGTTTACCAACTGTTTGATGGCGGCTTTTACATTCCCGAAATGTTTCTTTTATCTTGTTTGCTGACATTGCAGCCAAAACATCTGCCTTTATTCAACTGTTCGGAACAAAAACACGATAGGAACAAAATAATGAACACTCAAACGGGATAGCACACAAGGCTGGATCAAAAAGCGAACACAATTGAATATCTCAACGTACATCGTTCCAGGCAGACGTCGCCACTTAAAGCTACCAGCTAGAAGACCACTAGAGAATCCAGCAACCAACGCTATTACTATGTCTGTTTAAGAGTATTCGATATCGGAAGTTACCCCCTGCAAGCTTTTCATCTCAAATCTTTTCCCCTCGTCTAAAAACTGTTATGGCACTCCCGACGCTATTTTTAAAACTAAAAGGTTCGGGTAAACTTCAAATGAAGAACCAAGAATCACACTACAGATTCCTCAGGCGAATTTTTTGAAAAAAGTTTAGATTACTTGTGAAAGATAATGTAATTTTTAAGAAGTTTAAGTTTTTCCAGGATTTTTTTTCAATTTTTCGCCTGATTCTTGGTCCTTCATTTGGCGTTTACCCGAACCCTTTAGCTTTAAAAATAGCAACGGGATATAGCTATAACAGTTTTTTGGTGAGGGGAAAGAATTTGAGATGAAGAGTGCAGGGGGTAGCTTCCGGTAGAGAATATTCTTACGTCCGTCTTCTGAGAGAACAGGTAATTAACTTTGCAATGGTACCGGTGCTGTTACTATTACGGTCCGACGGAAGGCCAGTTTTTTGGCCAAAGCAGAAGGCGAATTTCGGTTTTTTTCTCACCTTGAGCCGAAGCCAAAAGTCTTGTGTATAATGCTAAAAATCGAGAGAAAATATTGAACGTTGAAGTTGAGAAGTAGGTATTTTTCATTTTTTACTTTCCACCTTTATACTATGGTAGGGCAGTATTGGATTCAGTCACGTTATGAGTCTATGACACCCTATAGAAGTCATTTGAGACCATTGTCCGACTGATGCCTCTCTCTCCTCTCCTCTCTCTCTCCTCACCCTCTCTCTCCTCTCCCTCTCTCCTCTCTCTCTCCTCTCTCTCTCCTCACACTCTCTCCTCTCCCTCTCTCTCCTCTCCCTCTCTCTCCTCTCCCTCTCTCTCCTCTCCCTCTCTCCTCTCTCTCTCCTCTCTCTCTCCTCACACTCTCTCCTCTCCCTCTCTCTCCTCTCCCTCTCTCTCCTCTCCCTCTCTCTCTCCTCACACTCTCTCCTCTCCCTCTCTCTCCTCTCCCTCTCTCTCCTCTCCCTCTCTCTCCTCTCCCTCTCTCTCCTCTCCCTCTCTCCTCTTTCTCTCTCCTCTTTCTCTCTCTCCCTCTCCTCTCTCTCTTCTCTCTCTCTCCTCTCCCTCTCTCTCCTCACTCTCTCTCCTCTCTATCCTCTCTCTCTGTGTGTGTGGGTGATGTAATATAGTATATCTATCTATAGTTTAGGTCTTAGGGGCTAGATGGCTGTGACATACGGACAACAAGACAGGATACTGAAAAAATAGGGTTTCACACTTTGATTACGGAACCCCAAAAATCAGTCTCAGGGCGCACCTCGTATATCAGAGTTACGTTGTATGTATCAGATTGTATAGATACAATTGTGTACTACTACTACCTATCCAAACATATTCATTGTGGATATAGTTTGCTGGTAGCACAAATAATGACATAGTGTTGCAGCTTTGTATATAATAGTGGACGACTGACTTTAGTAGATATATGTGGTATTTTCCGAATATATCCTGTTATGTTAGTAGAACAAAGGAAGAATATTTTAAAAAAATCCTTTGTGGTAGATAGATAATATATAGATTTTATTCCTTCCAGTAGATCGCTGGCTTGCTTTAACCAAGGCTCTTGGATCACAATGGAGTTCTAATTGTTCATTTGTTTTGTTAAAAGCTTGAATGACAATTCTTTTGAAATTAAAAAAACACAGAGAAAAAGAAGCGGTCTTACATTCATCTAAGTATATGTCTATAAATCTACTTTATTTGGAAGTAAATATCGTAATCCCCTAACTTTGCGAGTTAGGTCGTTCTTGGCGGTATACGTTTGTAAAGTAAAAACTCGTTACCTCGTAAATCAAGGATTTAATTCATTCGAAAATGATCGGATCAATTTTGATAAAATTTCAGTTGCTACCCAAACTTATTGGGATCCGTCAAATGAGCAAATGACATCTGGTGGCAGAAAATTGTACTCAAAACGAGGGACAATTTTACATGCTAACAGTGCAAATTTATCGTGAAATTGTTTATTACAAAAATAAAACAAGTAAAATAAACAAAAAGTTTATCGAAAATGGAATTCGCGACGTTTTCTAATATCACGGCATTAAACACTATCAATTGTAAAACTTACTTTACAGCGAATTATTTTCTAATGAAATGTGGAAAAACTGTATTTCTGAATTAGAAAAATATTTTATATTAATAATAAGATGTACTCATTATCATACTGTACTACAATAGTTAAATCACTGATGATTGACAAAATTATGTGTATACAAATATTTTGAGGTTAGTAACTTACTTACTTATTACAATATAACATATTATGTTGCAGTTATGTGTTTACATTATTCACCTAACCTAGCCTTAAAGGAGCATTGAACGGATGATTAATTTCGTGGAGATTATCTTTTAATTTTGATGTTTTTAAGCAATATGCCATAAAGATTACTACTTTTGACAATTCATTTTTCTCGTTATATTTCCGACATCTGATAATATGTTCGGCTTTGAGAATCCGTTCTCCTTCAACGAAATTCCTTTGTTTAGGATTCGTATACCGGCCCAATCACAAATTGCACTTATATATTTTATCATTTCTTATCACTTTGAATATCACAAAATTACACGCAAAAGTACACCCCGTACCTATATGAAATTTCCCCCCTCTGCGCCATGTTTTTTAAGCTCCACCCATCTGACAGATCCCAATAGTGCAGACTACTTCTTACCCGGTTACGTGCCAGTGAAGATAGGGACCGCCAGGAACGAATTAACTCAGGCTATAAGGGGATTACGATATTTACTTCCAAATAAAGTAGTCTGATATTCTTATGTTAAATTCACTTAAATAGTGAATTTATTTACGGTAAGGAGTCTATAATCATTATGAGGTATGGAACCCTAAAAACAAAATCTGACCTTATCTCAAACGCAAATCACTATATAAGTACCTTGATTTCCTTATGGCATAATGAATATGGTGATAGGTGAAAAATCGCATTCGAGATAAAAGTCAGACTATGATTTTTCACCTCCCAAAATGTAAAGAAAAATAATTTTCCGTATGGCGTCTGTCAGTCTGTCTGCCTGTCTGTCTGTCTTTCTGTCTGTCTGTCTGTCTTTCTGTCTTTCTGTCTGTCTGTCTGTCTGTCTGTCTGTCTGTCTGTCTGTCTGTCTGTCTGTCTGTCGGTCCGTCCGTCCGTCCGTATGTATGTATGTATGTATGTATATGTCTGTCTCTTTGTGGAATCTTCATTGAGACATGGAAATAATAAACGGATTACTAAAATACCTGAAATCTTTAACGTTCGAATAATTGCATTTTTAAAAAAATAGTGAGATGTTGAATGACCTATATAGGTATTATAGAGAATGCATTGTTTACGTAGACAAAGACATTTTGCAATCAAGCTTAATGAACGACATAAAAGTTTATCATGACCTATTAATAAAGATCTGGACGAGTTAAGTTTTATAAAGTGTACAAGAGTAGATTGTGTATGTAGGGCGTATCCACATATTTTTACTTCCCACCTCTACTATGGTAGGGAAGTAATGGATTTAGTCCGAAAAAAATTTTTCGAGATTTTAACAGATCTTCACGTTTTGAGACCCTAGCAATCGTTTAAGATCATTTTCTGACTGATGTCTGTATGTGTGTGTGTGTATGTGGTCAATTTTTCGCCTTCGATATCGTAAAAATGGAACAACATACGGCCATGCCGATTGTTCTGTTGTGTTTATCAGCCTTTAACTTAGATCTGATTAGATTTTGAGTCAAATCGGTTCAGTGGATCCTGAGATATTAAAAAAAACGTTCTCAATGTCACGTATTAACATAGGTAAAAAAAATATAAATGAATTCTAGATGTTATAATATGAAAAAAATGTAAATATTTTTTTTCTCTAAAATGTAGTTTTCGAGAAAAAAAATATTTTACCAAGAAAAATAAAAATTGTACGTAAATCAAGGTAACTGATTTTTGCTATATTAAGCTAGCCATCAGTAGATCACTAAACAAAAAAGAGGACCATGCTTTTTTCAAAGAATAAAAAAAGAGTGTTTATTTTTTACAAATATTTACTAGGTGGGAAGTATAGGACTGGTCATCAGTCGAATTTTTTGTTTGGTGATCTACGCTAGCTTAATATAGCAAAAATCATGGTTACCTTGATTTACGTATAATTTTTATTTTTTTTAGTAAAATATTTTTTTTCTCGAAAACTATACATTTTAGAGAAAAAAAATATTTACATATTTTTTCATATTATAACATCTAGAATTCATTTATATATTTTTTTTACCTATGTTAATACGTGACATTGAGAACGTTTTTTTTTAATATCTCAGGATCCACTGAACCGATTTGACTCAAAATTTAATCAGATCTAAGTTAAAGGCTGATAAACACAATAGAACAATTGGCATGCCCGTATGTTGTTCCGTTCTTAAGATATCGAAGACGAAAAATTGACCACATACACACACACACACACACACACATACAGACATCAGTCAGAAAGTGATCTTAAACGATTGCTAGGGTCTCAAAACGTGAAATCTGTTAAAATCTCGAAATATTTTTTTCGGACTAAATCCATTACTTCCCTACCATAGTAGAGGTGGGAAGTAAAAAGAGGACCATGCTTTTTTCAAAGAATAAAAAAAGAGTGTTTATTTTTTGCAAATATTTACTAGGTGGGAAGTATAGGACTGGCCATCAGTCGAATTTTTTTCGACGAGATGCGTGACATGTTAAACAAGCGTCAGTATAAAATTTTTGAAAATACTGAAAATGAAGTGACCAGTAGCTATTTGATAGTGGGTATGGTAAAAAATATATATCTCGTCTGTAATGATATTATGACTCACTATTTACTCATTATTAATATACCTACCTTATTACGCATCTAGACATAAAATCTACTATTAACGCCCGCTATAAGCGGGCGCCGGGTGGTAAAGTTACTTTACCGCCCGGCTCGTCACCGGCCTGGAATGGGTTATTTTTCGACCGGTTTACATGCGTGAAAAACAGCTATTTTATAGGGGGTTATAAGCTTATAATGACCTAATAGGCTAATAATAAAAATTCTGGACGAGTTCAATTTTATAAAGAGTAAAAATATAGGTACTTAATTGAAATTAATTTAGTATTTTGAAAGTCATACTAATTTAAAATTTTAATCGATGAAGCAATTTATATAACAAGGGTCTAATAAATTAAATTTATGATTCGAAGCTTTTTCAAGTTTGTAGAGCGAAACAGAATTTTGCAATTCATACATAAAAACCTTTCTTCCCTTTCCACAATCCAGTTTCGAACTTCGGCAGCCTTCGTTGTCGATCGAGAGTAGGCCGATCTTAATTAGCGAAGAAAGAATGTATAGTGTACACTTGAGAATTAACAAACAAGTCTTCCAGATTTCGATGGCTGATTTCATTCAATAATATTGTTTGCCATCCATTCACCAATGTCGTTTAACAACTTTACTACCATTTAATCCTTTCTAAGCCGTAAGTAAACTACGTATGTCACTTGATCAGGGCCGGCGCTACGTAAATTTTGGTACCGGACGAAAGTTTTTTGCCCTGATACATATTATTTTAATTTTTAGGGTTCGTTATCAGTGGAACCCTATTATTCTCAATATTCTGGCTGACATGCCTCTGAAATCTTAACTTGAATATGACGTTTTACTATTCCAACTCAAAAATTCACAGACTTCGCAATCCTTGCAACCATCGAGGACATTGGAAATGATAACAGCATATATGAAACATAATTAACTGTTTATTATACACACAATATTTATCAATGCACTGTTTAGTTTTGTCAGGAATAACCCTATTATTCTTCTGTTATATACGCGTTCACTTTTGCTTGATTACTTAACTTTTAAATGGATTTTTCTACAGTATTTATTAACATTTGCTCAAAAATAACACCGCAGATCGTCGCAAATACCTCTCAATTAACTAGACATGATATAAAACACATTTCGAAAAAATTGCACTTGTTCAATTTTGCATGATTGCTCCTCACTTGATCGTGACACCGTTGTGTTTTGGCCTTGAACGAAAACTCGTAACTCTGCCCCCATATACGAACATAAACATTTCCAATGTTAAAAGTGGGGAATGGTTTTAATTTAGGTCAAAATTCGTTTTTCACAATTTTCCAATATTTTCCTTATTTGAGGTTCCCGGAGAACAAAATAAATCCGTAAGTGAAACTATACTAACGAAATAACATAAGTTCGTCTTGTTTCACTCACTTTGTAGACACGATTTCGATTTGGATGAGCAATCCGCCCGTGTGGTTTCGCTCTTACTCAAAATGTTCATAATACCATATCATGATTCATATACCTATACCTTTCTATCAAATCTTTCTTCTTGCCTTTTAAGCTTGCGCCGCGTTGTCCAATTACAAGCGACTAGGCCCTGCAGTCAGGGTCCATTCTGATTGGTCGAATACCCCCTCTTGATGTCGTTTGACACACACACCTAAACGAACGTAACAATTAACTAGTGAACGTATACTAATATGGCTAGTTGATAGCGATTAAAAATGGGTTTTGTATGTGGACGCAATGTTCAAATACACATATTCTTCAAGACAGGCATTATTGTTCACAAAATTAGAATGAAAACTTCAGGTAAGGCTTGTAATCTAATTCTTTCTATAAAAGTCGATCAATTTTTTGACATTTCAAAATAAAACAATGTTATTATTTGAAATATTAGGATGTCCAAAATTTATACAATAACAGTGTTCTTGAGATATTGGAATAGAAAAATAAATTTTAATTAAGTTTTATTTTGAAATGTCAGAAAATTGATCGACTTTTATAGAAATAATTAGATTACAAGCCTTATCTGAAGTTTTCATTCAAATTTTGTGAACATTTAATGCCTGTCTTGAAGAATATGTATTTGAACATTGTCCACATACAAAACCCATTTTTTAATCGCTATTAATTATCCATATTAGTATAGAGAGTTCACTAATTAGTTGTTACGTTCGTTTAGGTGTGTCTGTGTGTGTCAAACGAATCAAGATAGGGCATTCGACCAATTAGAATAGACCCTGACTGCAGGGTCTAGTCGCTTGTAAAACTTGTTGTCCAATATTGATTGGAATTTTTTGGTAATATTTTCATCTCCCATTATAAATCGGGGGCAATGTTTGTGTTTGATAAATTATTAACATTTGTTTGAATATTAGTTCTTATTGTCACATTTTGCCTTTAGAACAATCTATTACATATCCGATTCCAACTAGGTTACTAAACTAACAATTTCGAGAATAATGCCTGCTTTGTTGGCCGGTGTTGAATCCGTTAAGTGAAATCGGGCATTTTATTATTTGCACAAACTCAACCTTGCACTACATTTTCTACCCGTCTCTATTTGTATTAGGAAATCTCTTTAATAACACCTTGCTTCCGTTTAAGGAGGAATTTCACGCTCAACTGTTAATGTACCTACAATTGGTTCCATTTTAACATTCCCATTTAATCTACTCTAGAAATACTGCTCTTTGTACACGTTTTATGGTACTTACATTTATTTATTTCTTTTCTCGTTTTTACCTGCGGCTTTACTTAGATAGAAAA
Organism: Mongoloraphidia duomilia; assembly: GCA_039654895.1. NCBI lineage: Eukaryota > Metazoa > Arthropoda > Insecta > Raphidioptera > Raphidiidae > Mongoloraphidia > Mongoloraphidia duomilia. Next base: position 11,156,314 of record CM077519.1, on the reverse strand, counting down.
ATAAGAGACTGGGAATTTTTCCAGCTGCACTGAGCTCAAGGTCTCATTGTGCATCCCCAACATCTAAACCAGATCCCAAACAGTCCTGAGTCCACGTGAGATGGACCTAATGAATCTCTTGATACCCAAATACTTGGTTTTCAAGGTTTAAAGTCTGATGAGGCGCTTGCGCATTGCGCAATACCTCGTTGCTTGTTATTGTTGGGGTATGTCTCCAAAGAGTCCTGAGTCTTCACAGAGAGCAATAATTAGTTTGTAGACTTTACTTGCGTTGATGTCAGTTTTGACGGGAATTTCTTACCTGGTCGTAGCGATGACATCTAGCAATTACCTCGGTTATAACGTCTTCGCATACTGTGAATCAGCATTTATAACGAACTAAATTCCAAGTCCTTCATTTTTCCGTAAGTATATTATAACAATGTAAAATAATTTATTGCTTACTGCGAAATTCGGATATAACAAACCGATTTTAGCACTTCCTTAAGGTTCGTTATTGCGAGGTCTACTTTATATTTATTTTTACTTTTATAATGTTTAATTATGCCTTACATTTAGAAATCATTGACTGAAGTGCTATATATTGTTATTTATTAAGTCAATGATTCAGAGATAATTTCCCCACGGCTTTGATCTCGTTATGATGTCGGTTTTGACAGGAACATTATCTTAACGAAGTTACAGACTGTGTTCCGTTACTATTTTATATATTTGTACTACACTTTACCCGCGGACGCGGTAACAATGGTTATGGGATGGGTATAGCTATGTGAACCTCAGAATTCTGATTAATCTTTCCACGTTTTACTGCAGATACATATTTTCCGCTAGTCTGTTAGAAATTGCATATTGAATGGGGTCGCCCCACTTTTTTTTTTGTTGGAATATGCATTACAAATAGATTATGAAACAATTTTTTTGAGAAATTTTCGAAAGCTGTTTCTATAATAAAAAAATCGTAAAAGTGTGTATTTTCAATGGATTTTATATCATTTTTAAACACCCTCTATTTAAAGCGTGAGCGAAGCCGCAGTAAATTCAGGCTAGTAAACAATAATTTGTTAGTAGTAGAATAGTATACATGCACAAAAACATGATCAAAAAAAAGTGGGTGTGTGCTTATGACCACACGACAGAAGTGAAAACTTGATTATATGCAAAACATACATATTATAATATTATTTTATTATTATAATACGTAATAATAAAAACGTAATTCTTGAAACAATGCACTCCTTGTTAGACAGTAAACTTGGTCACCGACCCGAGCGCGCTTGATGTCGAGTGGAGCCGAGTAAACCCGATTCAGCGTCACTTTTGTTCACTATTCAGAAAGAACGCAAAGTGCGCCTAAAGAAGTTTTCACTTCAAAATGCCAATTTCGTGTCGCAAAAGAACATAAACAATGAATTTTTGCGCCCATTATACGTATCCACTGAATATGACCCTTAAACTACTCTATAGAGAATTATAATGAACTCCCGTGCTTTATAAATATTCATAACTAAATAGAATTTTGTCCGTATGAGTTAGACATTAAAATATTAACTAGGCTTTATTTTAGTGGGTATCCACTTTATCTTTGAACCACCGCAATACCAGTTTCTTCTACGAAACTCATAAAATATTATACCGTTGCGAATTGCGATCGATACATATTATTACCTATAAATAAAATAACTGTCTGTAATTATAAGTTTTTAACGTAATTTCGACTTCGGTGGTTTATAGAATGCCTAGACCAAATTAGCCATTTTCAGAATTTCTATCTGTTGCATTCAATAAATAATCTGTCATTAACCAACTTAATGTTTGCATCAATTGCTTCACAACAATAAACGGGTATGTTTGTATCGCGGGTACAGACAGATAAGGTGAATATCATTAAACACAAATAATTGTATTCGTTGTCATGCAGGAAAGGAATACATCCACTTTTATATTTTATCTTATAAAATATATTAAATAAAATAATTCGTAATTTTATTTTTTTATATTTTAAATTTTTATCCAATACCTATATATTTTCATTAGGTATTAAAAAAAAATGGGTGTGTGCTTATGACCACACGACAGAAGTGAAAACTTCAGATTTTCTAATTTTAAAATATATACTTATATATAATTTTGTAATCACACAGTTTAATCATAAATATATTAAAATCGGCCTATACAATTAAATTTAATGAATATAATACCTTAACGATAATATTAAGCTTTAGTGTCATCTGTTAGCGCACTTGTGAACTACAAATGACTTTTTACTCGTATTAAGTTTTTAGTGTCATTTATTAGCACACTTATGAACTACACACTATTACCAGCATATTGCAAATACGTGTTCGTGTTTGAGCCGAGTAGCCCCGATTGTCACCGTCGGGTGCGTTTCACATCACTGTTGTTAACTGCCCAGGCAAAGCGTGCCTAAGGAAGTTTTCACTTCAAAAAAATAAACAAAATATTAAAAGTCTTCGGGATTCGGACCATGGGCTTGGCGTTTGTACCTGCCGATAAAAAATTTTTCGACGACCCCGCATTTACTGGTTGTACAGGTAGGGTTGCCAGATCAAAAACCAAGATTTTCGGGACATTTCTTAGGCGAAGGCAATTTATTTCAGGGGGGAAGTTATTGTGAAAAAAAATGTTTTATTATTTTACTATTTTTTGAATTTATCATTAGACTTGTCTAATTTTATTCATTTATCACACATCGTTGCACGGTGAGATGTGGGACGCACTTCTGAGTGTGTAAAGCACGCGTAATTTCGTGTGAATCTTTAATAAATCATTTTATTGTTCCCAGTTTGTCTTTACCGACATAGGGTAAGTCCGAAGAATACAATTAAATACAAGTAAAAATATATAAAATATGTACAGAATTTGCAAATTGTGCTAAATAAATACTACTTAGCATGTAACTTAGTGTTGTTTCTATAGCGATCGCGAGCACGAATTCGTTGAACTTATGCATTTCCGGGATAGAAGACTTAAATTTCGGGACACGGGACAAACCAACAAATTCCGGGACATTCCTGGAAATCCCGGCCATCTGGTAACCCTATGTACAGGCCACATTTTTCATTGGATCATCATTAAAATGTTCTTTTATTTCTCTTGAAAGTTATTCAAAAGTAGGTGTATGCTAAATTTTAAGTATGTGTGTTGAGTCATTAAAAAGAAAAAAATCGTTAAAACATTTTTTTTTGCTAATAAAATGGGAATCTTAAGGCAATAACTTTTGTCTTAATGACCCATTTTCCTGAGAATAGTTTTTTTCAATTATCCACGAGAGGCAGCACTTGTGGTAGGTACAAACATTATTCCCATTGTGTCGTGTCATTTTAGTGGTATATTTATTTCAAAATATATTTATTTTCATTTATTATTATTAAATTAATTAAATAATTAAGTTATACTACTAAAATGACACGATACTAATAGGGAATAAATAATGTCTGTACCTACCACAAGTGTTGCCTCTCGTGGATAATTGAAAGAACTACTCTCAGGAAAATGGCTCATTGACATACAGGCATATTTGTTTATGATTTTTAGATGAAATACAATTACCAAAGTAATCAATGTTAAAAGTCCAGTTTAACAGAAAAAATTTTGAAAAGCTAATTTTGACCTAAATTAGTACCATTCCCCACTTGTGGAGTTGGAATGGTAAAATATCGAGCTTAGAACACTTTATTCAGAGATGCGACAATAGTGTTGTTACAAAACTGTTTTCTGAGTTGGCTGAATAAATATTTACTTACAATAATTAAAAACACAATAATAATGAATGCAACAACGAAAAGTCAGTTCTAACAATCACACAAGTAAACAATAACTAAACAGTAATTACAAAGCAAAACAAAACAACTATATACAATAATTCGTAATTATTACCACTACACTAGTATTTATTTATCAATTTGGTTATTTATATCACGGCACTATTTATATTACTGATCCAGCGTAGACTTGAATGCGTGACTCACCGTTGACTGATCGATTCCTCACTCACTCGTACTGGTTGTGTATACAGGGTGTACCACAGAAAACCAAACATAGGGAAAACTCCATTGTGCAAATTAGTAAGGATCAGTGATTGCTGTGCCCTTTTTCATGCTTAAAACCATGATAATTAATTTAGTTGAGTTAGCCATGTGTATTCTATCTTTGTCATGCTACCAATTTTGTTTATGTCTTCCCTGTTGCACTCATTTATTTTCTATGTTCTCAATCCTGTGATACACCCTGTATATGCTGCGTGGCGTAAGCCTAGTGTGTTCTCGCTTTCTCTAGAACTTTCGCGCAGGTACCAGTTGTTCAGTAAGCAGACCCCGTTTCTCAGAACTCTTGCCTGTCGTTTATGTACAGGGTGATCCGTAACAATATGTTGAACAATACCAATATCTTCAAGTATTTCTTAGTGTTGTTCATTTTGAAATCGTCCCCGAAAGATGAGAATAATCCGCGATATAAATTCATACTCCAGAGTCATTTCGCATTCACATAAATAAAATAAAATATATGTACCTACTCCTGAAGCCTTTATGTTATATGTTTCTTTTATTTGTCATTTTGATATATCCTTTTTGTGTTCTCCATTTTCTTTATCAGAATATGTTAAGACGCCTTTCCACCATTCAATCTTTATGTGTATTTTTTTAAATTTATTACTTGCTTTAAGTTCGACTTCGCTTCGCGTGAGGAGAATTTCTCACGGGGGAATAACAAATTAACAATATAATAAACATACGTGAGCGGAGCCATGGGTGACCGCTATTAAATCATAATTTCATACCACCCGGGCGAAGCCGGAATGGTACCGTTAGTTGTAAAATAAAACTATAGAAGTAGTTCTACTTATTCGGTTGCGGCCCCTTGTAATTTTTAGGGTTCTGTAACTCAATAAGAAAAAACGGAACCCTTATAGAATCACTCGTTGGTCCGTCTGGCTGGCAGGCTGGCTGGGTGTCCGTCTGTCAAGAACCATTTTTACAAGCTTTTATTTAACTTGCAATGCATGTTAGTTAGTTAGTTAGTTAGTTTGTGTGTTTGTTTAGGTCAAAACTTGCAAGTCAATTTTGAACGACTTCCACGTATCCGATCGATTTGAAATTTTGTACACATATGTATTCCCGATGACAATACATGAATAATTCGTTTTTAGAAATAAATTCAACACCCAAGGGGTTCAAACGGGGATGTAGGGCTTTTTTGACTAATCAACGCCCAGGCCAAATCGCTGAAACTAGAAACTTGAAATTTGGACAGTTGGTTCCTTTTATGACGTAAGCATCCACTAATAAAGGATTTCTCGAAATTCAACCCCTACGGGTGTCAAAGGGGTGTAAAATTTTGAAAGACTAAAATGCACAAAATAAATAATAGTAAAAAAACTTTTTAGAGACAAGCTTTTATTTAAATGCACTAAAAAGGAAAAAATAATTTTTAATAATTTAGGTTCATAATTATAAAAGCGTGGGTCGTGAACTGTATGATAGTTTATTAGTCACGACCCACGCTTTTATAATTATGCACCTAAATTATTAAAAATTATATTTTCCTTTTTAGTGCATTTAAATAAAAGCTTGCCTCTAAAAAGTTTTTTTACTAATATTTATTTTATGTCGTTACGCTATATTATCAGACCGAATATTAACATCATCTAAATTTTTTTGAATGAACGCCAAAACCGCGTCTGTCGCGACTGGGTGTAATCTGACAGTTTCGATTGTGTACCATTTGAGACCTGCTTTATATTGTCATCCATCTATTTCTAAAATGTATCGAAGGTACAATGATTTTCCCGATAGACTTCCCTCATCCTATTTTTGTCATGACAGCCATTTGACGATAGCAATTGCATGTAGTACAAGCAAAATATCCATTCTACTAGAAACACATTGTCATCACATTATTTTCAATTGTTTTTCTCTCAGATTTTCAGTCAATTTTGTCTGTATTTTTTCCAGTTAATGTCAGTTTACAGTGTTTTGAATTTTTTTTTAAAATTCATTATTTGCAAAAGAGTTTTGTTTCTATTAAATTGGTATTGCTGTAATGAATATTGGTAACATTGATCTCTGTAGATGGATATAATATAGTCCAGCAGTCAGGTATTTACCTGGAAAGTATTCCGAAGTTAATGATATTTTGGTATGTTGTTTGTGGGTACTCTGTGGAGTAGAATCTAAGTTTTCGACCTCGAGAACCATGTGCTAACGTGGGGGGAGCCGAAAACCCACGAAATTTTACCACCTTTTTTGCTTTTTTCGAAATCTCTCAGAAACAGTCGATTTAAGCAATTCTTTCATTATGTAATGTTTTAAAGATGATTATATTTCCTACAATTTTCATTCCCACAACTTTTCTGTGGTACTAATAGTAAGCGCGCTGCAGCTTCTTGAAAATCATCCGCTCGGCTTTTTGTAACCTTGGTAACCAATGGTTAAAATGTAATGTTCTTTTCAATAGTTTTATTTATTTTGAACTTTAAATTGAAAATACACATGTTACACATTGGTTACCAAGGTTACAAAAAGTCGAGCGGGTGATTTTCAAGAAGCTGCAGCGCGCTTACCATTAGTACCACAGAAAAGTTGTGAGAATGAAAATTGTAGGAAATGTAATCCTCTTTAAAACATTACATAATGAAAGAATTGCTTAAATCGACTGTTTCTGAGAGATTTCGAAAAAAGCAATAAAGGTGGTAAAATTTCGTAGTTTTTCGGCTCCCCCTACGTTAGCACAGGGTCCTCGAGGTCGAAAACTCAGATTCTACACCACAGAGTACCCGCAAACAACACACCAAAATATCATTAACTTCGGAATACTTTCCAGGTAACCCCCTTCATTTATTATCTATTTTACTACATATACATATATTATCAAAAAAACACTCGTTACTATAACGTTTTTTATCGTTTTTTTGCTCGCTTTGAGGGCTAAGGGTTACAACTAACCGACGTAGGGTATCAAGACCTTCCATTACATTTTCTATAAGTTCAAAAGGGTCTTCCTAAAAAGCTTATGCTTAGTGAAATTCCATAAGTAAAAACGTTGTTAGCTCTCGGACTATAATCGTTTTGTTTTATTCAAGCGTGAAAAATTATCTAATTTCACCGAAAAACTCGAACAGGACATAGAAAATGTAATTTTGTGGTAATTTATGTTATTTGTTATTTAACAGAAAAAAAAAGAAAATCCGATTGTGGTTAACAAGGGATCTTCTGAAACGTTAGTCCAAATTGAGTTGTTTTGTTATTATTTGATTATTGTTATTATATTTTCTCTACCTTTCGGTCAGAACGTACGTACTGTGTTCTTACAGTATCTATTGTAGTTTTCAACTCTTTACGAATAATAAGCTCAATTATGTTCTTTAACCTTTTAATGACGCACTAACCATTTTTAGGGTTCCGTAAATCCGATGAAAAAACGGAACCCTTATAGAATTACTCTCGTGTCTGTCTGTCTGTCCATTTGCCACAGCTTATCTTCTCCGAATTTACTGGACGAAAAAAGTTGAAATTTGGTACATATTTAGAGTTAGGTGACCCAATCACGAACGTATAGCGTAAATAAACTAATTCTGATTTCGGGGGGCAAATTAGAAATAAAAAAAAAATTTCAGGTGCATCATGTGACGTATCAAATGAAAGGGCTAGCTATGAGAAATACAAATATTTTTTTTTATAATTTTAAAATGCATAGTTTAAAAGATATTAAAAAAAAACGAAAATCGAGCTTTCTCCCCCATTTATCTCCGAAACTACGGAGCCGAAAATTTTGAAAGAAATAGGGAATATTTAGGGCCTCACTCATAGTTTACAGGGAAACCTAAACGAAAATCCTAAGCCTTTAAATTCCCACAGGAAACGGAATAGTACGGAACCCTCTCCACGCGAGTCCGACTCGCACTTGACCGGTTTTTTTACCTAAAATGTATTTAGTACGTTAAATGATCAGTATAATAAAAGGTTTCCATCGACATAAAGAACAGAACTTCAGTACAATAAAAGGTTTCCATCGACATAAAGAACTGAACTGTTAATCTGGCCTGTGAGCATATTCCGTCTTCGTTCAACAACTAGCAGGTTTGCTGATGGTAAAGAAAGATAAATATATATGTCCCAACTTTATCGTCCTCTTTTTTTGCGCCTTTGTATGCGCAGTGGTAGACTAGCACAGAACGACTAGCAGTCCAGTTGTTTATGTCGATGAAAAAAGCCAGACCATACAAAAAAATCACCGAGAAAAAGATTGGTTCGGACAATAAAGTTTAATCTTACAAAAAAAGGTTTCTTTGTATCTATACAAAAGTCTAGTTATACAAAATGAAGTTAATTTGTTAAAAAATAGTTATTTTCGATACGTGTGCGCAAAGTGAGGTATTCTAGTAGGCTTAAATTGAAACACGAGCTAAGAGACTGACGCATACGCAAACCAGATCGAGTGCGCTGTATACCCCCATGGGCCGTTAGGCGAGTGGGGGTAAGCGCACGAGATCTCGTTGTGTATGCGTCAGTCCCTTTAGCGAGTGCCTTAATTTAAGCCTACTAGATATCTCACTTTAAGCGGACGTATCGAACATAATTTTTTATAACGACTGCTTCTAAAGTTTAATAGAGAGAGAAAAAAATTATGAAAACGGAAAATTCGCTCTTCTAGTCCTTAGAGCTTTACAATTACAGACTAAGTTACGATTTAGTTTATTTTTATTAAAGTTATTAACTTCTGTATAAATCATTAAAAACATGATTCTCTCATGATGTGAACTTTGTATGCGCGATACTATATATAGGAACACATCGATCGATAGCCAGTAAGTGCTTGTATTGTACAAAGTGCGGAAATTTCGAATTTATAAGATGTAGACATTTCACTTTTACGCACGCTTTAGACTTTTACGCACTGTGACGGTACTTTTACGCACGCTTTGGACTTTTACGAACTGTGACGGTACTTTTACGCATGCTTTGGACTTTCGCGCACGGTAACTAAAATACGCCTCTTTACGCCCGCGTCACAGTGCTCGAATATTGAACTTTAGAAGCAGGAGTTATAAAAAGTTATCTAATAGGGAGACTAAAACTCTATGCAACCTTGCACTTTTGACAGGCCGATTTACGGAAACGTATCTTTCCCACACAAGTGTGGGAAAGCAAGCCATTTCCATAGTGATTTAGGTTTATTCGCCTGATCCGCCCGCTATTACATGCTCCTGTGCGTGCCTCGGCCTACTATAGGAGTGAAGTTGGCCGCATACAAAATGAACTGTCAACATTTTTTGAAAATACTAAAAATGAAGTGAAAAGCAGCTATTTTATAGTGGGTACTTACCTATATCAACGCAAAAAACTTACCTACATTTCGAATAACGAAAACCTTTTTTTGGAATTTAGTTTCACAAAAACAATTCTGAATCGACGATCCCTCATCTCAATGATCTCCCCTTGTAAATATTTTTCTTCTTCTAATATGGATTTTAAATATTTTCAAGTACTGCATTTCAATTTGCTGAAATACTAAAAACCACGATTGGAAATATCAGGAAGCTTTAAAAACTTAATTGGAAAACTTATTAACTTTTCTGCTGTATTTCTATATTTTATCCTTCAAGGATATTTATTTTATTACAGTTATCAATCGAGCCGGTTTTTAGCGTAGACAAAAACAAATAAAATTTTCGATGGGAATAACTTTTGTCGCTAAACATTTTATTTTCGACTAGCTTTACCCGCGATTTCATCCACATTAATACAGTATGTAGATTGTAGAACTTTCTTCAAAAAATTTAAAATATTAACAGTTTATGACTGCTACATTAAAATGTGCTATATTCTGCTTGCAAAACCCAGACCTATTTCTAATGATCATAATGCCAGACATAAATCTAAGGAATAAGGATCAATGAGCCATTTTCCTGAGAGTAGTTCCTTCAATTATCCACGAGAGGCAGCACTTGTGGTAGGTACAAACATTATTTATTCCCCGTTTTAGTGGTATAACTTAATTATTAAATTATTATTATCATTAAATTAATTAAATAATTAAGTTATACCACTAAAATGACACGACACTAATGGAGAAAAAATAATGTTTGTACCCATGGTCCATGGACATACGAATCTATAGGGACGGAAGTATAAAGTGTCACTTTAGACGAGGGGGGGAGCCATTTAGAGGAGGGTGCAGGCCTATGTCTCATGGACATGTCCATGCTATGCATGTGCCCACGTTCGATTGGCCGCGTCTTTGCGCATGCTCAATTGCTCGTACCGCACTTGCGCAACTGTAGCGACCAATAGAATGTGGACATAATTGCTTCCTCACTGCCCCCCCCCCCTAACAGCAACCACCCCACTCGCTTGTAATACGTCCCTAGATTTCTATCTCTATGGGATTTCATATTAATTGTAAGCAAAAAATAGTTATAACTTTGAAAGTACTGCTGTAGCGAATAATTTTGTTTAATGATTTAGATGCAAAATTTTATGTTCTGAAACTTTTATTCGAAGATTTTTTTCCTAAAATAATTAGGGGGGCAGGAAATCGCAAAAGTTTGATTTTACGGATTAAATCCCTATTACCCGCAAAGCAATTCAGCACCCTGTATATAAATGCACGTAAAAGTCAATAGATTATTTTTAACGAAAAAGGTGCGACATGAGACCCTGCGACCAATATTGAAGATTGCCCTAATAATACGTTTTTGCAAAATAAAAATTCGATTACACTGGCTGTTATTACCCCAAATCGCAATGTTGTAGCTCAAGGGAGAATACACAAATGCGTACACATTAATTAATAGTAGAATGAAAATAGTAATAACTAAATTTGCTTCCGTACAAGATGAAAACTCTTTATTGGATTAAAGAGAAATTGACAACATGTTTCGAGAGCTTAAGCTCTCATCATCAGGTCAAGTTAAAACAATATTTTACAAAAATTGAAAATTGATTACAATTGTGTACTGTGTTTAAGCATATTGAGGAATTATCTATTGTAATAGTAAATTTTGTAATAACAACAAATATAAGCCTTGTTCCTCAATATGCTTAAACACAGTACACAATTGTAATCAATTTTCAATTTTTGTAAAATATTGTTTTAACTTGACCTGATGATGAGAGCCGAGCTTAAGCTCTCGAAACATGTTGTCAATTTCTCTTTAATCCAATAAAGAGTTTTCATCTTGTACGGAAGCAAATTTAGTTATTACTATTTTCATTCTACTAAGTATTGAACAAGAAGCAAAAAACGAAGTCTTATTATACACAACATTAATTGATGTTTTAATGTCATAGTTTGGCTTCAAAAACGGCCTTAACGCGAACCCAACCGCGGGTAAAGACTAATGCTAGTACTAAAAAACTCGGGTCGCAGTGCCAAAACCCTGCCGACAATATAGTGTATTTGCTAATACAGGCCTTGTGGCTTTATTATGTGAACTTAAGTTTGTTTTTGAACAAAATAAAAAATTTAACCCCTTAATACATCCCTTAAAATAATATTTTTTTTCTTAATTTCAATATTTTTATTAATGCAACCTCGGTACCAAATTAAATACTCCCTTCAGTAAGTAAAGCACTTTCCGCAAACTAGTGTTTTCATAAAATTTGTAAGTCCGGTCCTGTCGGGCCGATTTTATTAAAATTTTAGCAGCACATTTTAATCGTTACTAAAGGGTTAAATTTCAATTTTGAAACAATTCTGAAAATTTTTTCGGCATTTTTGGGCCCAAAAACATTTTTCAACCCCTAAAAACCACCCTTAAAATGGTCCGATTGGACCCATTTTAAATAGGCTTCGTGCGGTGATGGATTCCAACCTGCCTACCAAATTTCGTCAAAATCAATTAACTCTTTCGAAAGTTATAGCCCGTACACACATATATATATATATATATATATATATATATATATATATTCTCGACGTTTCATAACCTCCTGAACACTTTGGCACCATTTTTGGAAATGTCTATTTATATATGAATTATTTTTAAATTTATTTATATATATATATATATATATATATATATATATATATATATATATATATATATATACATATATAAATAGACATTTCCAAAAATGGTGCCAAAGTGTTCAGAAGGTTATGAAACGTCGAGAAATTTTGGTCCGACCCCTAGGTCCCGTCATCCGACCGACGCCAATAGTGTATGTGCCATATGGCAAATACACTAATAAAAACTCGGGTCGCAGTGCCAAAACCCTGCCGACAATATAGTGTATTTGCTAATACAGGCTTTGTGGCTTTAATACGTAAACTTAGTTTGTTTTTGGACAAAATAAAAAATTTAACCCCTTAATACATCCCTTAAAATAATATTTTTTTTCTTCATTTCAATATTATTATCAATGCAACCTCTGTACCAAATTAAATACACCCTTTAGTAAGTAAATCACTATCCGCAAACCAGTGTTTTCATAAAATTTGTAAGTCCGGTCCTGTCAGGCCGATTTTATTAAAATTTTGGCAGTGCATTTTAATCTTCACTAAAGGGTTAAATTTCAATTTTGAAACAATTCTGAGAATTTTTTCGATATTTTTGGGCCCAAAAACATTTTTCAACCCCTAAAACCCACCCTTAAAATGGTCCGATTGAGCCCATTTTAAATAGGTTCCGTGCGGTGATGGATTCCAACGTGTGTACCAAATTTCGTTAGAATCGATTGAGTCTTTCGAGAGTTATCGTGCTAACACATATATAAATATATATATATATACACATATACAGGGTGAGTTCGACCACCCGTATCAGTCGTTTTTTTCGAAAACGGTTAGTCGTAGAGAGTTGTGTCAAAAATTTGTATTATAAAAGCCCTAATAAAGAATCGAATGGTGATAATTTTTTTTTCCGGGAAGGTCGGCTTCCCTATTAGTTTGCTCCAGAATGTCCAGAACTCCGGAATTATAAATGTAACAATAGGTCTAAAGTGGTATTGTTGAAAAGATCTTTAAAAAATAAGCAAGTTTTGTAGGAAATTTTTTTTATTACTGCCACCCCTGTAAATTTCTATAAGTATAAATATAAATTATTATATGTTCAAAACTCCGGAATTTTAGAAAGCACGATAGGTTGAAAGTGGTGCTGTTGAAAAGCTCTTTAAAAAATAGGCAAGTTTTGTAGGAAACATTTTTTAATTACTGCCACCCCTATTAAGTAACGATCGTTTGAAATTATTAAATCAAAATTTCATAATAACGATCGAAGTCGGCATTAAAAATTTAGCAACCTTAGACATTGTCACAAGTGTTCAAACTGTCTTCCATTTACTCTTTAATACATACTACTGAGCTCTTCTGGTTATACTGTGAGTGTACTTCTTCAGTGTTTAATGATCGATAGATAGGTAACTAGATTTTAAATGCGGACTTTTAAAAAGTTCGTTATAATGACATTTTAATTTAGTAATTTCAAACAAATATTACTTAACAGCGGTGGCAGTAATAAAAAAAAATTTCCTACAAAACTTGCTTATTTTTTAAAGATCTTTTCAACAATACCACTTTCGACCTATCGTTACATTTATAATTCCGGAGTTCTAGACATTCTGGAGCAAACTAATAGGGAAGCCGACCTTCCCGGGGAAAAAAATTCGACTGATGACCAGTCCTATACTTCCCACCTAGTAAATATTTGCAAAAAATAAACACTCTTTTTTTTTTATTCTTTGACTAGGCCCAAATAACCTTAGCTGTTGGTGGTCTTTAAAACACAATTTAATTTTTATTCTTTGAAAAAAGCATGGCCCTCTTTTTTGTTTGGTGGTCTACTGATGGCTAGCTTAATATAGCAAAAATCATGGTTACCTTGATTTACGTACAATTTTTATTTTTTTTAGTAAAATATTTTTTTTCTCGAAAACTATACATTTTAGAGAAAAAAAATATTTACATTTTTTTCATATTATAACATCTAGAATTCATTTATATATTTTTTTACCTATGTTAATACGTGACATTGAGGACGTTTTTTTGAATATCTCAGGATCCACTGAACCGATTTGACTCAAAATCTAATCAGATCTAAGTTAAAGGCTGATAAACACAATAGAACAATCGGCATGCCCGTATGTTGTTCCGTTCTTAAGATATCGAAGGCGAAAAATTGACCACATACACACACACACACACATACACACATACACACATACACACACACATACAGACATCAGTCAGAAAATGATCTTAAACGATTGCTAGGGTCTCAAAACGTGAAAATCTGTTAAAATCTCGAAATATTGTTTTCGGACTGAATCCATTACTTCCCTACCATAGTAGAGGTGGGAAGTAAAAATTATCACCATTCGATTCTTTATTAGGGCTTTTATAATACAAATTTTTGACACAACTTTCTACGACTAACCGTTTTCGAAAAAAAACGACTGATACGGGTGGTCGAACTCACCCTGTATATACACACATATATATATATATATAAACATTTTCAAAAATGGTGCCAAAGTGTTCAGGAGGCTATGAAACGTCGAGAAATTTTGGTCCGACCCCTAGGTCCCGCCATCCGACCGACGCCAATAGTGTATGTGCCATATGGCAAATACACTAATAAATAGGTAATTGTGATTTGCTTATTTTCACTGTAGTAACTAGAAAAGCCATGATTTTATTTTACTATAGCAGTAAACTGAGTCATCAAAACTTGAAGGTAAAATTTTATATGTCTGACTACATAACTAAGCTAAACTATACAATATATTATACTACCTACGTGTATGGATGAATAATAGATGAAATGAATATACTGCATAGATATAGAAATCTGGGGATGTAGCATCACTTTAGACGAGGGGGGAAGTCATTCAGGGGAGGGTGCATGTCTGTCTTATGGACATGTCCATGCTATGCATGCAGTGCTCACATTCTATTGGCCGCGTTTTTGCGCATGCTCAATTGCGCCAGATGCAGTCGTCCGCGTCTTTGCGCATGCTCAATTGCTCATACAGCGCTTGCGCAACTGAAGTGATTGTCAAAATTATATTATGAGTTATTTTTTCCACATATTAGTTATTTTTCCACACTGTAACAGTGAGAAAGAAAATAATAAAATTCAATCTCACAGTTGACGGAAAACTTAATCAATTTTGACTTTCCAGCGCCCGGGAAAAATGTTTAGGTTCAGGCGGCTTCTTAATTTTGCCCCCGTCAAATGTTGGCGCCCTAGGCCCGCGCCTCGCGGGCCTAGGCCTAAATCCATCACTGAGTACAGTGAAATCATAGATATAGAAATCCGGGGACGTAGTGTAAAGTGCCACTTTAGACGAGGGGTGTTCAGAGTCTTGTCGAACTCCAATCGTATTTGTGTTGTGGCTTTCATGCAGAATCGACCATGTTTAATGCAGAATCGACTATGTATGTTCGAAGTGTGACGTATTTAACTCGGCCCTGTAGGTCCAGACACAAGCGTCGTGCATTTTGTTTACAGTGTACCTACGTTGTCAACTTAAATAACAACAATATATATATCACTGTGTCAAGTTTCAGGAGGGAATTAACAGATGCTGCAACTGGAGAGTGATTTATTTGTTGGTAACTTGTGTCCTGTTTAATATAACATAAAGCATGATACACATCGAAGCGACAGATTCTAACTGTTAATAGGGTCGTTCCGCGTATAAAAATTTGATAATTTTGAACAGTGTATGAAATCCACTTAAGTGTTTCCCAATATCTCATAATTTTTGTTATTTAACATTAAGTTTACATGGCTAATGCAAGTTTATAGTGAATTATATACTTATATTATTATAGATTAAAACTAAACAAAAGAGACACATTAGATTTTAAGTTTTTAACACGGCATTATGTAATGCGTATTCGTAACATCATCACAGTGGGGGGGTATCCCGTATTCTAAAGTATATGCGGTTGTAATAATATACGCTAAAGGCGCAAAAACTCTGTAAAAATACTCAAATGCACAACGATCCTTCTCATTAAAAATTAATCAGATTTCTCTGTTGAAAGCTTTATTGGTTTTAAAATTGGTCAGCTAGCTTCTATCACTGCGAATTCAAAGGGACAGATAAGAGGGCGAAAAAGTTAGGGCATAATATGTATAATACCTCTTTCTGACGTTTTCTTATTGACTCTTTATCATCTGCAGATCTGCGTATTGTTGTTGAACGAAGACGGAATATGCCCCAACTTAATAGCCCTCTCTTTCTGCTTCAATGAGCCATTTTCCTGAGAGTAGTTCCTTCAATTTTCCACGAGAGGCAGCATTTGTGGTAGGTACAAACATTATTTATTCCTCATTAGTGTCGTGTCATTTTAGTGGAATAATAATTAATTTAATGATAATAATTTTATAATTAAGCTATACCATTAAAATGACACGACACTATGGAGAATAAATAATATTTGTACCTACCGCAAATTCTGTCTCTCGTGGATAACTGAAGGAACTACTCTCAGGAAAGTAGCTCATTGGCTCGCGCAGCGCAGACTAGCAGTCCAGTTTTGTATGTCGATGGTTATTGTCTGTCACAAATTCATATAGAATCACAACTTAACATTCCTTTTTGAAATGTTAACCCCCTGTACTTGGATGACGTTTGGCATTTAAGATAAAAAAAAATTTTAGTCGCCATTTTCTTTTTCCAACGACCGCGCCGTGGTGGCTCAAAGAGTATGGAAGACAAAAGAAACTTAGATTAAACAGTTTCGATTCTCATTTTGTAATTATCTGCACGCAATGAACCAATATTTGACTTATAAACTTAATATTGATTTGATAAAATATTCACAGGTAAGTTTCGAAATTATTCTGCGTTAACTAATAAAACAGATGTATACGCATGAGTCACAAGAAAGCTTACACAACAGATGAAAAATGATATGAACGGTTTTTCAAAATTTTCTTAGGGCTTGAGAATAGCCGAGCGTGTAGCAATACTGTTGTTTACATGGCGTTGCTATGGTTCCTCTATTACAAGTTCCCAGTTCCCGGCTTCTAGCCCGAGAGCTGGTAAAAGTGTCAATTGGATTTTCAATTTATTATTAAAAAAAAAATAGTGAATTGAAAATATGAATTGGTGCTAGGCCCAAATACCCTTAGCTGTTGGCGGTCTTTAAAACACACACAAAATTTTCTTCTTATTATTTATACTTCCACCGCCCCCTTATTTTTATTTAACACCATAGACATAGAAATCTATTGAAGTAGTACAAGCGAGTGTAGAGGTTGCTGTTAAGGTGAGGTGGTGGGGAAGCATTCCGTTACGCAAGCGCTGTACAAACAATTGAGCATGCGCAAAGACGCGGCCAATAGAACGTGGACACATGCATAGCATGGACATGTCCATAAGACAGGCATGCACCCTCCCCTGAATGGCTTCCCCCCTCGTCTAAAGTGGCACTTTATACTACATCCCCATGATTTTTATATCTATGTTTTTTTTTTTTTTTTATTTATTTATTTATTATAGATTATAGACGCGTCGACATCTCAGGTCATTAGCGTCTTTCAACTACACTAAATAACAACTATCTTAAAACTAAATAACATCACAAAACATCCATGAGCACAGGTGGGATTCGAACCCACGGCAGTCTAGTCCAGAGGTTGCAGCACTAAGCACGCTAACCACTAGGCTATACTGCCTTCTATCTTTATGTTTAACACCCATTCAATTGCTTCAAAGGATTCTACCGTCCTTCTAGATAACTCCCCTCCCCCCGAGGGGGTTCGTATGTGCAATAGAAAAATCCGCAATACGCACGTTTTTATTGCGACTATGTAATACGTATAGGGAACTCAATTTTATAGCGTATCTCATTTATTATTAATACTTCGTTATTGTACAAAACAAGTTATTGTTTTACTTGGTTTATACACACCAAACCTTTCTACATATAAATGAATTAAATATGGACGGGCATTTATTACTCGTGAATGTTGGTGCGCCAGCAGTTGCGGACTAAAATTCGACTATAAGTTACAGTGAAACTTGTTTGTAACTAGACTTGCGTAAAACAGTTCTATAAAGATGGAACGTTTCCTTTGTTGAGCGAAACCAGTTCGCGAAACTATCTAGTTCCAATATTTCACTGTACCTACCTTTGCGTTGTAAGGAAATAAAGTTGAAGCACAGGCATAATAACGAGTTGTAGATGTCCGGAAAGCGCCTAGTTTAACCGAACGCACCAGGCACGCGCCGATGCACCTCTCTGCACTTTAAATGAAGCTAGCCATGTACAAATGAATAAATTACAGACCCGTTTAAAACAAAACAAAAAAAAAAAAAAATCGACTGATGACCAGTCATATACTTCCCACCAAGTAAATATTTGCAAAAAATAAACACTCTTTTTTATTCTTTGAAAAAAAGCATTGCCCTCTTTTTTGTTTGGTGATCTACTGATGGCTAGTAATATCAAAAATCATGGTTACCTTGATTTACATACAATTTTCTTTTTTTAGTAAAATATTTTTTTTTTCGAAAACTATACATTTTAGAAAAAAAAGATATTTACATTTTTTCATATTATAACATCTAGAATTCATTTATATTTTTACTTCCCACCTCTACTATGGTAGGGAAGTAATGGATTCAGTCCGAAAACAATATTTCGAGATTTTAACAGATTTTCACGTTTTGAGACCCTAGCAATCGTTTAAGATCATTTTCTGACTGATGTCTGTATGTGTGTGTGTATGTGTGTATGTGTGTATGTGTGTATGTGTGTGTGTATGTGGTCAATTTTTCGCCTTCGATATCTTAAGAACGGAACAACATACGGGCATGCCGATTGTTCTATTGTGTTTATCAGCCTTTAACTTAGATCTGATTAGATTTTGAGTCAAATCGGTTCAGTGGATCCTGAGATATTCAAAAAAACGTCCTCAATGTCACGTATTAACATAGGTAAAAAAAAATATAAATGAATTCTAGATGTTATAATATGAAAAAAATGTAAATATTTTTTTTCTCTAAAATGTATAGTTTTCGAGAAAAAAAATATTTTACTAAAAAAAATAAAAATTGTACGTAAATCAAGGTAACCATGATTTTTGCTATATTAAGCTAGCCATCAATAGATCACCAAACAAAAAAGAGGGCCATGCTTTTTTCAAAGAATAAAAATTAAATTGTGTTTTAAAGACCACCAACAGCTAAGGTTATTTGGGCCTAGTCAAAGAATAAAAAAAAGAGTGTTTATTTTTTGCAAATATTTACTAGGTGGGAAGTATAGGACTGGTCATCAGTCGAATTTTTTTTTACCTATATGTTAATACTCGTGACATTGAGAACGTTTTTTTTAATATCTCAGGATCCACTGAACCGATTTGACTCAAAATCTAATCAGATCTAAGTGAAAGGCTTATAAACACAATAGAACAATCGGCATGGCCGTATGTTTGTTCCGTTTTTACGATATCGAAGGCGAAAAATTGACCACACACACACACACATACAGACATCAGTCAGAAAATGATCTTAAACGATTGCTAGGGTCTCAGAACGTGAAGATCTGTTAAAATCTCGAAATATTTTTTTCGGACTAAATCCATTACTTCCCTACCATAGTGGAGGTGGGAAGTAAAAATACATATAGATTAGGGATATTCACTTAACATCGATATATCGAATTTACTCGATGTTTGCCGTACGATATATCGGATTGATTCGATGTTTTGACAAATAATTTTTCTATTCGATATATCGGTATATTTATAGAAACATCGAATCGATTAAAAAAACTAAGTTTTTGCAGGTAGATTAAGACTTTAGTACTTAATTTGTTTTTTTTACTGTTTTGAAGCGATATATCGAAAAACATCGATACTGGGATCCGATGTTTTATATCGAATATAAATATCGATATATTTTTTAAGTGGACACCCCTAATATAGATACTGATCGAATTGAGAACTTCCTTCTTTTTTGAAGTCGGTTTAAAATTAAAATCATGAAATTTTCTACATTCAAATTTGCATTACTAGATTTATTATTAATTTTACACTTCAAAATTTCGCACTGCTTAATTGTAATTTGACTGTCAGTTGTTTTTAATGTGTCTAATATGGGATGTTAATTGCAATTTTTTAAATGTGGCATGTGATACACCAAATTAATCAGAAAAATAAGCATAATTCGAATATCTAAAAATCCAAAATGGCGCCCATAAGAAAAACCAAAGTTCATGTCAATATCTGATTATGTAGTGAATATAAAAAAATTAAACCTACGTCACTGGAAAGATCTTAAAAAGTTATCAAAAAATGGTTAAAGAAGTTTTCAGGTATCTTCATAAATAAAAAAGTTATGGCCAGTTTTCAAAAACGGCAATTTCCACTATTTTCTAAATAAATCCATAGTATGTCAAAATTCAATTGTTTTTTCGACGGGACGTTAATGGGCACATAATTCTGCACTAGTTTGCCCATTTAACCGACTTTCTATCTCCACTAATAACAAAGTTACCCATGTTAGCCAACGTCAACTTGGACACCCTGTATATTATCATTAGGTGCGTAATATTATCATTCATTTTTTTAATAATAAAATTATGATAAAATTAGTAGGTATCTATGTGTTATAATATATAAGAATGGTACTATTATTATATTAACTTCTGGCCCTGATGGGCCCCTAAAAATTAGCCAAACTACATTTTTAGGTCGTTGCTCATAAAGCTATTGATGTCCTGCATTGTTCATAATTTCGTTATAAGCAAAATTCAACACGTTAAAGATGCGAGTGCCACGAACTCGTTAATCTCTTTATCATATTACTGTAATATCATCAATGGACAATATAGTCCCAGAGCCGACCGTGTGAAACTCGCCGGTATAAAATAATAAGATGAGTGTCATATCAGATGAAAGAGCGTCAAAATCCTTACACAAAAAGTGCAATTTGCCCCCCGTCATCCTGGCGGGAGCCGCTGGCCGCCCCTTTGAAAATTGAAAATTTTTGACAAAAGCCACCCGGGACCAAGGTTAGTAGAGCATAAGTTGCCTCATTCCGATATAGTAGTGGGGGGATGACGTCACTCAGAATAGAAAAGATCAGACCATGGACGCTGCTAATTTTTGGAAATAAAAATCACAGTAACCATGGTAGTGTGATATGTTTTTTTTCAATACCTATTAGAAACATGGTTCTTCTGTTAGTGAAAAAAATATGACAAGTTGTCAATTTTGCGATAGCTGTTGAGTGTTATGGTGTTTTGTGGTTATTTTTAATATTTTGTGAATATAAAAGATAAAATAATTAATTTATCAATTTGTTGGTTAATTCTATTCGTTTCTTAAATTTAGAAAAATAGGTAATTAACAAGATCTGCCATTTCTTGAGCATTATTAATTAATTTTTTGTTTGTTTATATTATAAATATTAAAACCTAAATTTTGTAATAAAAATAAAAATTATCCTATTTTTTAACATCTAATCTTCTATTTATTGTCTCCTGTTAATTTTAAGAAAAAATTTGCACGAAGCACCTAATATAAATAAGCATAATCTTCAACAATTTTTGTACTTGATTTAAACTAAATTCTAGCTGACGTCATTCCCGCGCTTATGCTGATTGGTCAGATGGAATGAGGCAACCTGTACTCTAATAACCTTGACCCGGGACAAAATAATAAGATGAGTATCGTATCATCTTATTATTTTGTCCCGGGTGGCTTTTGTCAAAAATTTTCAATTTTCAAAGGGGCGGCCAGCGTCCCTCGCCAGGATGACGGGTGGCAAATTGTACTTTTTGTGTAAGGATTTTGACGCTCTTTCATCTGATATGACACTCATCTTATTATTTTACATACCGCCGAGTGTCACACGGTCGGCTCTCCTACTAATACTAAACATACTATTATTGTATGTTTTTAGTTTTGTCCATTGATGATATTAAAGTAAAATTCGTGACACTCGCATCTTAAACGTGTTGAATTTTGCTTATAACGAAATCATGAACAATGCAGGACATCAATAGATTTATGTTATTAGTATTACCTAGTATTAGTATGTAAATTTAATTATAAGCAACGACCTAAAAGCGTAGTTTGTGATCAATCTGCTTGCTTATTTGGCATCAGATTTGGCTAACTTTTAGGGACCCATTAGGGCCAGAAGTTAATACAATAATAGTACCATTCTTAATAATAGCATATAGATATTAATTTTATCATAATTTTATCAAAAGTTTGATTCGAAAGGAAAATATTTATGCATTTATTTTGAACTAAAATATTTAAACTGATTCTCGTTTACAAACTAAAAAATTCGACTGATGACCAGTCCTATACTTCCCACCTAGTAAATATTTGCAAAAAATAAACACTCTTTTTTATTCTTTGAAAAAAAAGCATGGCCCTCTTTTTTGTTTAGTGATGTACTGATGGCTACCTGATGGTTACCTTGATTTACGTACAATTTTTTTTTTTTTAGTAAAATATTTTTTTCTCGAAAACTACATTTTAGATAAAAAAATATTTACATTTTTTTCATATTATAACATCTAGAATTCATTTATATTTTTTTTTACCTATGTTAATACGTGACATTGAGAACGTTTTTTTTATTATCTCAGGATCCACTGAACCGATGTGACTCAAAATCTAATCAAATCTAAGTTAAAGGTTGATAAGCACAATAGAACAATCGGCATGGCCGTATGTTGTTCCGTTTTTACGATATCGAAGGCGAAAAATTGGCCACATCCACACTCACACACATACAGACATCAGTCAGAAAATGATCTTAAACGATTGCCAGGGTCTCAAAACGTGAAGATCTGTTAAAATCTCAAAATATTTTTTTCGGACTAAATCCATTACTTTCCTACCATAGTAGAGGTGGGAAGTAATAATAATAACAATTTACTTGAATTAAATAATCATATAAACGTATTCTTTAACGAGAAAATGTTTTGTTTTTGTTTTCCCGAGTCATGGCTAGCTTGATTTAAAATGTTAAAATGCCCATTTTTTCAGCTATTTATTAACCGACTTTCAATCGGAATAAACGATTGAATAGAGAATTGAAAATCCTACAAGAAAATATAAAAAATATACGGGGTGTCATTTAACATTTTAATGTTAAAGGTTGAATTTTTAGGGGTGGCTTTTTATAAGCATTGTTTTCACTATTATTTTAAAGTACCCTTAAAAAGTATAGTCTTTGTCCCGCCTAAATATCTCAAACGGTTTAGGAACTAGAGTCTGGGTAAATTGTCGTGGGACACCCTGTATAGAGAGATCAGTGGATGCTTGCTACGTATAAAGGAAACTTCTCCGACAGAGAACATAGTTCTTAGAACTATACAGGTCCCGGAACTTACCAAGTCTAGTTGTTGCGATGATTCAGAATTCAGAAAACATTCACTTATGGAATGAGAAACAGGCTGCTCAAGTTGTAGTCAACATCTACTTGTCGGTATCGCCATTTTTTATTTTCCAGTTTCAAAAATGGTCGGTTCAAAATTGATGAGTATTTTGATGGTCCTGAGTAAATTATTAAATGAAAATTTTCTACTTTCATATACAAAAGTCATTTTATTTAGTATATTTTAGTAATCGCTGATACAGTGAATTCACTCATGCATATACAGAGTGTCCCAAAATTGCTGGGGCACAGAGCTACCACGTGTAGTAGAGGTCAAAATAAGTCGATGGACCCAATTTATTAACTTCCCATTGGATGTTATTGTAATGGGTCCGAAAATCGAAATCAAAAAGGAAAAAAAAATTATATATTTCAAGGTCACTACACTATTTTTACACTACTTTTAGAAAGATATGTGTGTGTGTGTGTGTGTACGTACGTACGTACGTATGTATGTGTCCATTTCTTTCTAAGACGAAATCTCGAGAATGAAAAATGATATCGACTACGTTGAGGTGCCAATCGACGCGTATTAACGTAAATATGATCTGAAAGAAATTTTTTCAAAATCGGTTCATCCGTTCTTTTTTCTTAACCAAATAACCTCCAAAAAAGTAGATTTTTCGAGGCGTGTTAACTTCATTTTGATCCGACAAAAATTTTATAAAAATCGGTTCAGCCGTTTTTTTTTTTTTTTTAATTATTGTTAAAAACAAATAATAATTATGTTTTAATGATTAAAATGATTACTTTTCTGTGTAATATCTAATTTAATTATTATTATTAAATATTTATCAAACTGGGAAGTTCGTCGTGTGGACCTCAAGGGTCGCACTTTAGTCCTAATAAACGACCCACCTCACGGCTTGTTTATATACCAAAATGTACCGTTTGCCCGTGAGAAGAGTTCAAAGTTTACATAAAATTTTGTATTACAATTTTATTAAACTTGTACTAGGGAATATCTGTTAGCATTATTTAAGAAAACAATTTTTTCCTTCGGAACTATGCGGAATACGAAATTTTTACAAGAGTAACAAAATGAAGATAATTAATCAGTCTTCTCGCTAAAAAAATTTGAGAACCGTATTACCACCCCTAAGAAAGTTCTGAAAAAAATGTCAGTGGGTGAGGGTGGTTTTAACCCTTCTACAATTTCTTTTGGGTTTCTTTGATTACCGAAAGGAGGGTAATCATCTAAAATGCACGTTTGTCAAATTTCATTCCATTTGTTTCACTCATTTCTGAACAGCGTACAAAAATGTGTTTTTTATGTAAACTTTGAACTCTTCTCACGGGCAAACGGTACATTTTGGTATAAAAATAAATTGGGTCCAATCGACTTATTTTGACCTCTACTACACGTGTGCTAGGCCCAAATAACCTTATCTGTTGGTGGTCTTTAAAATACAATTCTACTACACGTGGTAGCTCTGTGTCCCAGCAATTTTGGGACACCCTGTATTTCATAGTTTCATCGAGAGATGTAGCTTAGTGGTACAGCACTAGACTCGCATTCGGAAGGTACTGAGTTCGAATCCCGGCGGGGGCAGATGTGGCTTGGACTTCTTCCTACTGCCTCACGCCGAGAAACGGTAATGCCTGTACCGGCCAAGGTTATTAGAGTACAGGTTGCCTCATTCCATCTGACCAATCAGCGTAAGCGCGGGAATGACGTCAGCTAGAATTTAGTTTAAATCAAGTACAAAAATTGTTGAAGATTATGCTTATTTATATTAGGTGCTTCGTGCAGATTTTTTCTTAAAATTGGCAGGAGACAATAAATAGAAGAACAGATGTTAAAAAATAGGATAATTTTTATTTTTATTACAAAATTTAGGTTTTAACATCTATAATATAAACAAACAAAAAATTAAATAATGCTCAAGAAATGGCAGATCTTGTTAATTACCTATTTTTTTAAATTTAAGAAACGAATAGAATTAACTAACAAATTGATAAATTAATTATTTTATCTTTTATATTAACAAAATATTAAAAATAACCACAAAACACCATAACACTTAACAGCTATCGCAAAATTGACAACTTATCATATTTTTTTCACTAACAGAAGAATCATGTTTCTATTATAGGTATTGAAAAAACATATCACACTACCATGGTTACTGTGATTTTTATTTCCAAAAATTAGCAGCGTCCATCGTCTGATCTTTTCTATTGAAGTGAGTAAGCATGGTATATTCTGAGTGACGTCATCCCCCCACTACTATCTATCGGAATGAGGCAACCTATACTCTACTAACCTTGTGTACCGGCCATCTTGTTTGAGGCTTTCCATGGATTCCCTCAATAATTTCAGATGAATATCGAGATGGTTCCTTATTCCTATGCTCTCAAAGTTGCCTTTCCTATAATTCCTCAATTCGCACATTGCTATTAATTAAGTTGAAGTTTAAAAGAAATTGTAGAAAACAACGGGAAGTGGCAAAATGGAAAATAGTAATGGTGCGAATGGCGTCTGTTATGACATAATGTCGGGAAACGGATATTAAACGCATTATTATAATATTATTATTATTATTATATTTCATGATTTCATTAACATTTCCAGAACTTAATTAATCTACAAATTAGTAAAAAATAAAAAATAACCACTGGATTGTTTTTTATTAAAAATAATTAGGTAATGTACGACTTAATACTATACCTACGCTGATAGCGTAGGCTGTCAAGCGTCTATAATCTACAATCGACTTGATACTAACATGGCAGCTCTTAGTCCTAATCATAAAAAAGTATCTAATTTTAAATACAGGGTCTATCAAAAAAGGTGTCTGCTACTTTAACGGGTGATTGGTGATGCTAAAAGAAGCAAAAAATGTTTTTCAGTTATAACAAGTACTTATTCAGATATTTTATTACTAAGAAGCACCGTAAACTCAATCTATATAATATAGTCTTTAGGAAGTAAATAAGATAACTTTGAGAATTGGACATGGGTTTATTACCGGCGCCTTTTTTGTTACACCTTGTATAATATGTGCTTATTAATATTTTATGTATCTAAAGCCGACTCTACACGTTGGGCCAGCGTTGGACCAAAGTACCACCGTGTGAACACTGCGGGCCAAGGTCCTTTGATGTGTGCACGGAAACCGACACTATTCGGCCAATACCAAAATACACCAAGCGGGTCTTTTTTTTTTAATATTAAATACCAGATCTACATATTACATGTTATACATGATAATGAGCACTACAGAGATATATAGTCGTGTTTTTATAACTAATGATCTTCTATGCCCCATGACCCATAGTGCCCCTTGCTTCCCTACATACAAAACCGTTCGTTTTATTTAATATGCGTTCATTTTATTTATTTATGCGTTTGCTTATGCGCCACTAAATTAACATGCTGCGAAAAGCTTTTATTACAAATGTCACACATGTGTGGCCTTTCTCCAAAATGAACTTTTGCATGGGTTGTCAAATTGCTTTTCTTTGTAAAATGCATGCTGCAAATTTTACACCCATACTGTTTGTGCATGCTTTTATGGGTTAGAAAGTCAATTTTGTTCGCGAACACTCTGTTGCATACTTCACACTCATTATGTTTATCACCAGCAGGGATAAGTTTACTTTTTGTATTTTGAATTTTTATCTGATCGGAATGCATTGATGAGTGATGAATGTTTAAACTACGTTCATTTTTAAATTTTAGAGAACAAATTTTACAGTACAAATCAATACACTTGTGTTTAATCAAGTGATTTTTATGAGAAAAGCATGTATTGCAAATGTAACAAGTATAAAATTTTTCATGTGAGCGTTTGTGTTTTACCAATTGATCTTTGGTAGTAAAACACTTGAGACACAGTACACATCGGTAAGAAATATTTAAATTTTGATCAATATTTTTGTTGCGCACAAGTTGAGTAGCTTCTTGAGCTTGTTGAACGCTTTGGTTGATTTGAATTTCACAAGCGCCGTGCTTATTGACTTCTTCAGACGCTACTTGGTAAGTTTTTCTTTGTTGATCTGGTACATCGTTTTGATCGACTAGTTCTTGATCGACTAGTTCTTGATCGACTAGTTCTTGATCGACTAGTTCTTGATCAACTAGTTCTTGATTGATTGATTGATTGCAAATTACCGACGGTCGACAATTAACTCCAGCGCGCTCATTGGATTTTTCGAGAACAGCTTCTCTTTGTTGGATTAACGGTTCTTCATTAAATTTTGCTTTCGAATGTACACGTTTATGATGCACCAAAGGATAAGTTTTGTTATATTGGTGATAGTTTTCATGCGGATTGCTTTGGTATTGTGAATGATTTTCACTGGTGTTGTTTTCGATATCAGTAGGTTCTGTTTTGATTTCCGGTTGTTCGTTGTAAAATACTTCATGCTGGTTACAGGACAAATTTGTTTGAGTTGTATTATTTTGAATATCAACAGGTTCGGTTTTGATTTCTTCTTGAGTTACGTTATTATCATCGTAATTTTCGAGTTGTACGTCCTTCGGTTCGCTGGAATTTAAGTAGCTGTGCAAAGTTCGTTCTGACTTAACGGCTAGCTGTTGAAATTTGTGGAATTCTTCCACCATAATTGAGCAAGAGATGCATATTGTACGAGGTAAATCGTCATACACTGAAATCTGTATTAAAGGATTTGATTTTAAATAGGTGCTTTTGAAGTAAAAAAAAATACAAAACCGAAAAAAAAATTTTTTTAACTTATGCTTAACAGCATATTGTGCAAATTTTTTCAATTTTAGGTACATGTTAATTGACCCAACTTAAGATTAAGTCAATAATATATATGTGTGTAAAATCTAATAAATAGTTATTTATTTTTCTGAGTATCTATAAGTAAATGATCGCTAATTCCGTTTTTTACCCATGTAAAAAGTAATATAATTTACTTACGTGAATGGGAACACACGCCACGAGTACGTCTACTATATCGCGTTTCAAATTTGACGAAAACGAGAAAATATCAACGAATGTTTGATTTTTACCAAGACATAGTCGACATATGTTTCGGAAACTATGAATTGGTGTTATTTGTTCCATTTTTTAAATAAATTGTACGTTTAGCAATTATAGACACACTAAAGCTTCGTTTAACTATCGACTATCGAGTGTTTTCCAAACTGTGCTCCGCGTAGTCCTGAGGATTCGCATTAATTAAAATTCAATTTGTTGCACCATTTTTCAATTGTTATCCAATTTATTTATGGTTTATCGGCTGAAAAAGGAATAACTAAAAGTCTAAACATTTGCATGTGCTTTACTTTATGAAACTGAACTTTATTCTTGAATAATCAAATTAAAACAAATATTTTTACATAAATCTTAACAAAATACAAATTTATAACATTGACAATTTTTAGTATTTTTATAGTGTTTAATAGTATCGTTTGAATTGCAATTACATATTTCACGTCTAAATTGATATTGTTCGATTATTGCTGAGATCTTGCCATTTTTTTGTAACAAATACAGTCAATTACATTTTTTTTCAAAATAATTACCCTTTACAGATTATAATCTAAATCAATAAACCCCTAAAGAAAGATGATCGCAATTTTCAACAAAAATTAACAACAAAATTGCTTGATCCACACGAAAATTTCGTTTTTAAATAACTGACGACTCCTTAGAATGTATTTGTACAGTGTGTCTTTTTAAACCTTGCCTATCAGCGTAACGATTCGAGCAAATCTGACACTGATAAGGCTTTTCACCTGTATGCGTTCGCTGATGTTCGACCAATCGTCCTTTCTGATAGAACCTCTTATCACAAACGTCACATTTATGTGGTTTATCCCCTGTATGCCGCTGTTTATGAACTTTTAAACTATGCCTATGCGTAAAACTCGCCGGACACAGATCACACTGAAATATCTTCTCACCAGTATGAATTCGTTTATGCGCCGTCAAATTATACAACGCCGAAAAACTCTTGTTGCAAACGTCACACTGATGCGGTTTTTCCCCCGAATGTACGCGCATATGAATAGTTAAACCGCTTTTCTGACTGAATCTACCGCTGCACACTTCGCACTGATACGGTTTCTCTCCAGTATGTATTCTAGAATGCGTGACAAGGCTTGTTTTATTATTAAAACATTTGCTGCAAACTTCACACTTAAACTTCTCGCCCGTATGCACACGTTTATGATGAGTAAGTTTCCAAACTTCATTGAACGATTGAGTGCAAAAATTACACTTAAACCTATATTCTCCAGTTTGTTGAGTTATATCAATACATTTATGGGTAGTGAGTTTCCATAGTCGATCGAAAGATTCGTTACAAATGGAACATTTAAGAGGAATGTCGGTTTTGTGTTGAACTTTGTGTAAGATGAGGTTTTCTTTAAATTTGAACCGTTTTTCGCAGTGTGGACATTTATAAGGTTGCTCACTGGAATGTGTACGACTGTGGCTTTTCAATTCAGGCTTGGTATGAAACCGTTTTTGACAAATTGTGCACACAAATGGTTTCATTGAGTTGTGTAATTGATTGAGCCCACGTGTACAAATATGCTTTTTTAAATTGTCTTCGCCTCTGTACCGTTTGAAACAGTATTTGCACTTATATATTGTTGATTTTTTGATACAAGTATCTTTTTTATCTTCGATTATCGATTCTTCAGGAACGCCACGAGAAGAATCGGAATCATCTGGATTTTCTAACTCCATTTTGACGTTTTCCTCGACAACACATTCCACCAGCTCGGATTTAATAAATGGAATTGTGGCAGTAGAATTTTCAGTTATCCATATACTATTTGTCGGGTGTGTTTTATTTAAATGGTTTTGTAAAGTTCGTTCGGATTCTACAGCTTTGTCTTGAAATTTGCGAAACTGTTCTAATTGATTTAAACAACAGTCACAAATGAAAGGTGGCAGTTCGTCATGTTTTGATATCTGTGAACAAAAATATTTCAAATAATCCGAGGGAGCACTGAATTCTGTACTATTACTAGAAAATAAATAAATAAATAAATTGTTTTAAACTTCAGATGATTCTTTTCCGAAGGAATAATTGTAAAACATTTGGGAACTAATCGACAAAAAAAGCTTCATTTATATCAAAAATCAGTACATTTGTTGTAAACTTACATGAATGGGAGCACACTTTAAAAGTGCATCCACTATTTCACATTCCAGATTTACAGAAAACGTGAAGATATGGATTAATTTTTGATTTTCAACAAGGCACAGTCTACATATATTTTTTAAATCGCTGGTAGACGGTATTTCTCCATCCATTTTTATAAATTTACGTATTATTTTAATGCACGCAAAGCCACTCTCACAACTTCTCGGAAAACGACTAAAAAATGGCTGGCCTCGTATAGTTTATATTATTGTAAGGGATGCCAACTTTATTTCAATGCATATAAATAAAATCATATATAGCCGTATTTGTAACAAAATTTTTACTTAGAATTAGATGTACAGTTTATAGAGTGCTTAGACCGAATTAGCCATTTTCACAATTTTTATGTCAGTTTGTGTTCTGATTTAAGGCCTGAAGGCCATACTAGAGCGGGTGGCTGTGGCGTTTTTTGAGTAGGCCATACTTTAATAACGCGGTGGCGTTTGCGATAACTTCGTGCAGTAACGATATAACGATAATTTTTATATTGAGGGTGAGACAAATCATATAAAACATTATATTTTTTAACACACTGAATAGTTTTTCAGTTTGACCGCAGACCGCGTGCGTGCACTGTGCAGTACCGACGTATATCTAGTAGACATTATTGTATTGTTATTTGTTGAGATTGCGAATAATCTCAACAAATAACAATACAATAATGTCTACTAGATATACGTCGGTACTGCACAGTGAATGCGGTCTGCGGTCAAACTCAACCAATATTATTGTAAGTGGTGCCAACTTTATTTCATAATTTTTAACTTCAATGCATATAAATAAAATCATAGCCGTATAGTAACAAAATTTTTACTTACAATTAGATGTACAGTTTATAGGATGCTTAGACCGAATTAGCCATTTTCACAATTTTTATGCCAGTTTGTGTTCTGATTTAAGGCCTGAACACATTAGAGCGGTGGCGTTTTTTTGAGTAGGCAATACTTTAAAAACGCGGTGGCGTTTGCGATAACTTCGTGCAGTAACGATATAACGATAATTTTTATATTGAGGGTGAGACAAATCATATAAAACATTATATTTTTTAACACACTGAATAGTTTTTCAGTTTGCCCGCAGACCGCGTGTACTGTGCAGTACCGACGTATATCTAGTAGACATTATTGTATTGTTATTTGTTGAGATTATTCGCAATCTCAACAAATAACAATACAATAATTGTATTGTTATTTGTTGAGATTATTCGCAATCTCAACAAATAACAATACAATAATGTCTACTAGATATACGTCGGTACTGCACAGTGAATGCGGTCTACGGTCAAACTCAACCAGTTGTATCTGACCGCCACTGCCACCGCCACTGCGCCATAGAACGCAGCACCCAGAACGCTTACCGCTGACAAGCAGCGACATATGTGTGCGTTTTGTTTATTAGCGTTGCGTTAGACCGACACCGCTCTAATGTGTTCGGGCCTTTAAAAGCATATTTATTATTTTCTGGAATTTTTCTGAAAATTAAAAGCAACTAATTCTATAGTTAACAATTAGATTAACAATCAATATTGTTATTACTTCCTATACTGTACAAATTCACTATTTTAGTGAAATTAACATAAGGACATCAGACGATATTAATCGCCATAACATGCCCTTATTAATTATTATAGAAAGGCTACATAAGAAAAATTTAAATGCACCGCCGGGAATCGAACCCGGAACACCCAATATCGCGTCGGGCAAGTTTTCCAATTACTCCACGGTGCCCATGGCGTACACTTAATCTTTTCTTATATATAGCACAAATACACCACAATCCACAAACTGCGAGAGCTAATATTATTTTTATTTTTATAACAACACTACAATGAATGTTGCTTTTCTCAAAATAGGCCGGATATGCCTAGTAATAATTTCAATTATTTGCGAGAAAATTACTTACAGTATCTTATAAGATACTGTAAGTAATTCTCGCAAATAATTGAAACTAATTCTATGTTTTGCAAATAGGTAACTAAATATATCGCACTGAGGTAAAATCTATAGAGGACGCATACCGTATACAATTGCTTATACAAAACTGAAGCCAGGTTTGACGTCACAGGTCACAACAAATATGGCGGCAAAACACGGGATAGATTGGGAGTGTTCTTCTCTTCTTCTCACATAAAATGAGGGCCGAGTTACAATGGCGACTGGCTTCACTTTTAAATGCTTGTACTCCCTCTCTATAGCTCTAACCTCAATGATATATTGACATTGCATTTATTTACATTTACACCAAACATGATTACATAAAAACCGTACTAAAAATATTACATTGTTTATTTTCGATTTTTTTACTCAACAAAATTTTGATAATACATTTATTTTATACTTTTTTATCAAGCTGAATGTATCTATTTGTGTTTAATCAAATTATAACTGAACGAGAAGTGGTTATTGCAAATGTCACACTGAACGGCTTCTCACCCGAATATATTCGTTTATTCCGTTTCAATCCACATCTATCGATGAAACAACTGCCGCATATTTCACATCTGTACGGTTTCTCACCAGTATGCATACGTTGAGGACACAAAACGAATCCTCTGCGCGAGACACATATTGCAAACGTTACAGTGATACAGTCGTTCACCCGTATGCGTACGTTTATGAAACTTCAAACTATTGAAATGCGCGAATCGGGGGGTACAAATATCACACAAATACGGTTTCTCGCCTGTATGTATTCGTATATGACTGTTCAACTGAACCGCGCTATCGGCTATACTCATACGTATCGTTTGAGTTGCGATTACATATTTCCACATCTGAATTGAGATGATACAATTATTGCTGATATCTCGCGATTATTTTGGAGTTTACTCCTTAAGAATCGATTTTCATATAAGGCGCACGGTATGAACATTTTATGAGGAGTAAAATTTACACAAGCGTTGACAAAAAAGCGTAACGTTTTTCTGCGCAACCTACCTTGCGCACCTTTCAGTGTATGTGTATACTTGTAACAGCCGTATACGCATGTAAGTACGTATGTTTGCCTACTTTAAGGAGTAAACTCCAGTCGAGCGTCGGAGCTGACACACACTTTTTTTTGTAACTAATACAATTACTTTTTTTCAAGATAATTACCCTTACAGATTATAATTCTATAAACGGCTCGGGCTTTTGTGTTGCCAATTAACGCCTAATGAAAGATGATCGCAATTTTTAACAAAAATTAAGAACAAAATTTCCTATTGATTCACACGAAAATGCCATCGTTTTCAAATACTGGACGACTCCTTAGAATGTACCTGTACAGTGTGTCTTTTTAAACCTCGCTTATCAGCGTAACGATTCGAGCAAATCTGACACTGATAAGCCTTTTCGCCTGTATGCGTTCGATGGTGTTCGACCAGTCGTCCTTTCTGATAGAACCGCTTATCACAAACGTCACATTTATGTGGTTTATCCCCTGTATGCCGCTGTTTATGAACCTTTAAACTATGCCTATGCGTAAAACTCGCCGGACACAGATCACACTGAAATATCTTCTCGCCGGTATGAATTCGTTTATGCGCCGTCAGATTATACAACTGCGAAAAACTCTTGTTGCAAACGTCACACTGATGCGGTTTTTCCCCCGAATGTACGCGCATATGATTGGTTAAACCGCTTCTCTGACTAAATCTAACGCTGCACACTTCACACTGATACGGTTTCTCTCCAGTATGTATTCTAGAATGCGTGACAAGGCTTGTTTTATTATTAAAGCATTTGTTGCAAACTTCACACTTAAACTTCTCACCCGTATGCATACGTTTATGATGAGTAAGTTTCCAAATTTGATTGAACGATTGGGTGCAAAAACTACACTTAAACGGATATTCCCCAGTGTGTTGAGGTTTATGTAAGTTGAGTGTGTTTCTAAACTTGAAACGTTTGTCACACACTTCACACTTAAACGGTCGTTCACCAGAATGTGTACGATTATGGCTAGTCAATTCAGCCTTGGTATAAAACCTCATATCGCAGAGTGAACAAACGAATGGTTTTATTCCGCTATGTGTTCTTTTGTGTGAAGTTAGCTGCGCTTTCGAAATGAATCGTTTACTGCACAGTTCACACAAATATGGTTTATCGCCTGTATGAAGCCGATTATGGATGGCGAGTCTGTTTTTGAAACCAAAACATTTGTTGCATATTTCACATCGATAATTTCCACGCGTGCAGATGTGCTTTTTAAGATTGTCTTCGATTCTAAATCGTTTGTAGCAATCTTTACATTTATATATCGTTATTTTCATATCACTGGTATGTAGTTGTTTATGAGCATGCAAAAGATGCTCGTTGACGAATGATTTGTTGCATTCGGGACAAAGATACGGAGTTATTTTAATGTGAATGCGTTCGTGTTTTGTTAAAGCTGTTTTTTGAGAAAATCGACTCTCACATATATTGCATTTATATGGTTTGTCTCCGATGTGCGATTGTTTATGAGCGACTAGGGAAGTTTTGTATGTGAATTTTTTGACGCAAATATCACACTGATACGGTTTCTCGCCGGTATGAATACGTTTATGCAGTTTCAAGGTCGAATTCGTAATAAATCCTTTTTTACAGATGTTGCATTTGTGAAGTTGCTCGCCCGTATGCATACGATTATGGATAACTAAGTTACTTTTTGAAGATAATCGCTTATAACAAGTTTTACATTGATATAACTTTACTCTATCGCCTGTAAATTGTCGTTCATTTCTTATTTCATTTTGAGAGAGTTCCGATTTTATTAGACTGTCGTCTGCTACATGTTTATCAAAAGAAGATTCCTGACTTTCATTAGAATGTACACGTTTATGAATAATTAATTGATTTTCGTCGTTAAAACTCTTGTCACAATAACAACATCGATAAGAAAGTGTGACGTGCGTTTCCATATGCCTTGTTAACCCGGTTTTTTGAGAAAATCTGCTGTCACAAGCATTACATTTAAAAGGTTTATCACCGGTATGAACACGTTTATGAACAACCAAAGCACCTTTGTAAGCAAATGACTTGTCGCAAATATCACAGTGGTAAGGTTTTTCGCCTGAATGAACACGCCTGTGTAATTTCAAGGTTGAACTTGTAATGAAATACTTTTGGCAAACATCGCATTGGTGTAGTTGTTCACCAGTATGCAGTCGATTATGGATTATTAAATTATTTTTCGAAGATAGTCGTTTAAAACAAATTTTGCATTGGTAAAGTTTTGTTGTGGTATTGCGTATTTTTAAATTTGATTTGTGACCGTAATCTTCTGATTTTAAAACCATGATTGCTTCGTTTTCTTCAATTTTTAGTGGTTTTTTGTCGCTATCAACTGTTTCTTCACTTTGCTTTTTAAAGTTTGATACTTTGTCTATTGATCTTAAATCGTTTGCGTGAATTTTTTTATGGCATTTTAAATTATTTTTACTTGTAAAAACTTCATTGCAATCGTTACAACGATACGGGTTTGGAGACGACTTCTTAATTATTTTAGATCTCCTCCTGCCACTTTTAGAAATTGATTCATCAGCTGGATTTTCGCTAGATAAAGTTTCTAATTCGTTAGTTTTATTTTTATTAGGATTAGAAATTGCTAAGTCGGCGTCATATTTTGGAAGCCAAACAGTATTTCGATTTTCACCAAATTCACGATTATTGTTTAAGTTTGAACCCGTGATTGTAAGTTTATTATGAAAATTCGAATTATTTTCAGGGACAACCGAATTCGCTGAATCTAAAGATTCTGATTTAATGTTTTCTTCTACCACTTCAGATTTAAGGCAATGGTTGGCTAAATTTCTATCTTCCAGATTTTGAAAAGTTTTTTTAATAGAATTTTCTGGATTTGTTGGTTGTATTTTTTTTAAATAGTGTTGTAAGGTTCGTTCAGATTCTACAGCTTTATCTTGAAATTTACAAAACGCTTCCAATTTATCATAACAACAGTTGCAAATGAAGGGTGGTAATTCATCATGTTTTGATATCTGTTGACAAAAATATCGAGTTAAAAATGTATTTTAATTATTTCTAAAATAGTCTTCAGTATTAACTGCAAACATTTAAAATCACTGATTTAGGTATATTAAAAAAAATGCACTGTTTAGTTTTGTCAGGAATAACCCTATTATTCTTCTGTGATATACGCGTTCACTTTTGCTTGATTACTGAACTTTTAAATGGATTTTTCTACAGTATTTATTAACATTTGCTCAAAAATAACACCGCAGATCGTCGCAAATACCTCTCAATTAACTAGACATGATATAAAACACATTTCGAAAAAATTGCACTTGTTCAATTTTGCATGATTGCTCCTCACTTGATCGCGACACCGTTGTCTTTTGGCCTTGAACGAAAACTCGTAACTCTGCCCCCATATACGAACATAAACATTTCCAATGTTAAAATTGCTGTCACAAGCGCAATACAAAAACTAAAAATACTTACATGAATGGGAGCGCACTTTAAAAGTGCATCTGATACTTCACACTGTAACTTGACTGAAAACTTGAAAATGTCTACGAACTGCTTATTTTTATCAAGGCATAGCCTGCACATACTTTTCAAGCTGCCGATAGACGCAGTAACTTTATCCATTTTTATAAAACTAAGCAATGTATTTTACTATTTAATATAATCAAACTGTCATTTAAAACTACCAAGATGGCCGCCTTGTAGGTACATAAAATCAATAAAGGGAGAAGTGACAAAATTTTAAAAAATGTACGATTTGTTTTACGTTTCCAAAGAATGTTTTCTTGATTTGTTTAAAATGAAACAACAAAACATTGCCAAATAAAACGTAGATACATAGATAAATGGATCAAGAAAAAATAATATAATTTTTTTGATTTTTCTATTTAAAGTAAGGCACATTTATAATATTATTACAGATGTAATTTTTTTTTATGTATCCTTAAAACTATGTTACTAATTAATCACTTATTATTTATTACTATAACGTCACTTATTACAGTTTTTTTTAGTTTTTAAGTCAATAAGTGGAAAAATTAAATGCATAATATTTGATAGCAAAATGCTGCAGTAAATTTGAAACGCATACTGAACAACATTTTCGGAATCAGTTATCCTAATCTTTTTACGATAAAAAAATATTCCAACTATTTTTCACTTTTTTTAAATAAAAACAATTACTACTTATTAAGGATGTATTTGTGCCTTATGCCTTTTTAAACCTCGCTTATCAGCGTATCGATTGGCACAAATGTCACATTGAAAAGCCTTTTCTCCTGTATGTGTTCGATGATGTTCAACCAGTCGACCTTTCTGATAGAATCTTTTATCACAAACATTACATTTATGCGGTTTATCACCAGCATGTCTCAGTTTATGGATTCTCAAACTATACCGATGGGTAAACCTTGCCTGGCATAGATCACACTGAAATATCTTTTCACCGGTATGTATTCGTTTATGTTCATTCAAACTATACAACTGTGAAAAACATTTATTGCAAATTTCGCACTGATGCGGTTTTTCCCCGGAATGTACGCGCATATGATTGGTTAAACCACTCTTTTGACGAAACCGAACACTACACAGTTCACACTGAAAAGGTTTCTCACCAGTATGTATTGTAGAATGTTTAATCAAGCTTGTTTTGTTATTAAAACACTTGCTGCAAACTTCACACTTGAATTTATCACCAACATGTATACGTTTATGAGTAGTGAGTTTCCATAATCGGTCGAATGATTCGTTACAAATGGCGCATTTGAAAGGAATGTCAGTTGTATGTTGAACTTTGTGTAAGTTGAGATTGTTTCTGAATTTGAACCGTTTTTCGCAGTGTGGACATTTATAAGGTCGCTCGCCGGAATGTGTACGACTATGGCTCTTTAATTCAGGCTTGGTATGGAACCGTTTTTGACAAAGTGTGCACACAAATGGTTTTATTGAGTTGTGTAATTTTTTGTGCAAATTCAGTCGTGTTTTCGATATAAACCCTTTGCTACAGACGTCACACACATATGGTTTATCACCGGTATGTATCCGATTGTGGATTTCTAACCTATCTTTAAACGGAAAACTTTTGTCGCATTCTTGACATTGATAGAGCCCACGTGTACAAATATGCTTTTTTAAATTGTCTTCGACTCTGTACCGTTTGAAACAGTCTTTGCACTTATGTATTGTTGGTTTTTTGATGTCTGTATCTTTTTTATCTTCGATGGACGATTCTTTAGGAGTGTCAGAAGAAGAAGAATCGGAATCGTCTAGATTTTCTAACTCAAAAGGCTCTGATTTGACGTTTTCCTGGAAAACGCATTCCACCAGCTCGGATTTAATAAATGGAATTGTGGTAGTAGAATTTTCAGTTATCCATATACTATTTGTCGGGTGTGTTTTATTTAAATGGTTTTGTAAAGTTCGTTCGGATTCTACAGCTTTGTCTTGAAATTTGCGAAACTGTTCTAATTGATTAAAACAACAGTCACAGATGAAAGGTGGCAGTTCGTCATGTTTTGATATCTGTTGACAAAAATATTCAAATAATCCGAGAGAGCACTGGATTCTAAATTATTGACAAGAGTATGATATCCGTGACGCCACAATCTGACGAACTTCTTTTATAGAACACCTCAAAATAACAAATAAAAGATTTCGATATATCGATAGATTCTCGAGATATTGAAATTTGAAAAAATCGATAAAAATTTTACAAACTTATTTTATAAATCTCTTCAAAATAAGGAAAAAAAACTAATAAAAAATGTCGATATATCGACTAGTTTTCGAGATATCGAAAGTTGAAATTTAAAAAATAGATAAAAATTTGACAAACTTTCTTATAAATCCTTACTCTTATAGATTTCGACGAGATAAAGAAAACATAAAGTATAAAAAGTTTCGCTATTTCGCTTAATTTTCGAAATATCGAGAAAGTTTTAAAAACGCCATTGCACCAACATCCCTCCGCGTACGTGTTTTTGGGAATTCCGCATCTGTAGCAGCCCCCTTTTCACCCCGCAACAAAATGCCATCTCACCAACATTCCCCACTTTTTTGTTTAAAAAAACATGTTTTTATGTATTTTATCACGAATATTTTTTATCGCGGTTAATTTGTCGCGCATTTTGGACACAAAAAAATCCATATCTCCAAAACTAAGCGAGATATCGAAATTGTTCATTCGTTTTTTTTTGCTTATTTTGAAGAGGTTTACCTATAAAAAAATTGTCAAATTTTTATCGATTTTTTAAATTTCAACTTTCGATATCTCGACAATTAATCGATAAATCAACATTTTTTATTCGTTATTTTTTGCTTATTTTGAGGTGTTCTATAAAACAAGCTCGTCAAATTGTGGCGCCAAGGATATCATACCTTCCCCAAATTAATTAATAGTATTTTTTAGCCTTCAAATGAATGTTTTTCACAAAAAAAATTTTATTTCATAATTTAGAAACTAATCAACAAGAAATTAAAAATCATAGCAATGTTGTAAATTGTTATTCTTATAATTAATATCTTTGAATTGGAAACGCAACTTACATGAATGGGAGCACACTTTAAAAGTGCATCCGCTATTTCGCATTGCAGATTTGCGGAAAACGTGAAGATATGGACTAATTTTTTATTTTCAACAAGGCACAGTCTACATATATTTTTTAATTCGCTGGTACATGGTATTACTTCATCCATTTTTATAAATTTGTGTACTAGTTTAATGCACGTAAAGCCACTCTCCCATCATCTCGGAAAACTACTAAAATGGCTGACCTCGTATAGTAAATAGTTTAATAATAATTATATAGTGGTGCCAACATTTCAAGCGTTCAAACATAGGAAATGATGTTTGAACAAAATATGTTAACACATAATTTTTTTTAAATCAAGGCAAATAAATACAATCGTAACTTTGCACTTGTTTCAAAATTTCTACTTAGATGTGTACAGTTATAGGATGTGTAGACCGAATCAGCCATTTTTAGAATTTTTTGTCAATTTTCGTTGTAGGTAACTCATAATATATTTTCTGGAATTTTTCTGAAAATTGAAAGAAATGTTGTTTTGCAAATAGGTAACTAAATATATCGACAATTATTGTAACAAATTTATTAAGGACAAACTTGCATTTACTTACAGTTTACATCAAACACGACTACATAAAAACTATAACAAAAATATCGCATTGTTTATTTTCAATTTTTTAACTCAACATACTTTTCCATGGTTATGATTCCTCAGATCTATAGAAAGAACCAGTGCACTTTATACTGGAAAGAACAGACGAAAGAGTATCGGCTGTATTATTTTTCAATAGAGATTAAATTTTGGTAAATTATTATCATAAACACATCTACTGTTTGTGGGCATTTGTCTTCTAACATGGATGACATCTCAAAATTTTGATAATATGTGCATTTATTATATCCCTTTTTATCAAGCTGCATGTATCTGTTTATGTTTAGTCAAATTATAACTCAGCGAGAAGTGCTTATTGCAAATGTCACACTGATACGGTTTCTCGCCCGAATGTATTCGTTTATGCCGTTTCAATCCACGTCTATCGATAAAACAACTGCCGCACACTTCACATCTATACGGTTTCTCACCAGTATGTATACGTTGATGACACACAAAATGACTCCTCTGCGCGAAACACTTATTGCAAACGTCACAGCGATACGGTCGCTCACCCGTATGCGTACGTTTATGGATTTTCAAACTAATCAAATGCGCGAATCGCGCGTTACAAACATCACACGAATACGGTTTCTCGCCTGTGTGTATTCGTATGTGACTGTTCAACTGACCCTTAAGCGCGAATCGCATACTACAAAAATTGCACAGATAAGGCTTCTCCCCGGAATGGGTACGTTTATGTTCAACTAGTTGTTGTTTCACTGTAAAACACTTGCTGCAAACGTCACACTGATGCGGTTTAACCCCGGTATGAATAAGTTTATGACCGCGTAATGTATCTTTGTGCGCGAAGCTCTTATTGCAGACAGTGCATTTGTAGTCTTTAGTGGTACCGTGTTTATCTTTGTGACGTAATAGACCCCACTGACGGATGAAACCCATCCCGCAAACGTTGCAGATGTAAGTTTTTTTGTCATTGTGAATACGTTTGTGGTAAGTTAGGGCACACATTTGAGAAAAGGACTTGTCACAAACGTCGCAGCGGTACGGTTTTTCGAGCGCATGAATTCGTTGCTTGTGACGTGATAAATAAACGAGTTTCGGAAAACATTTGCTGCAAACGTCACACATATACGGTTTGCCGCAGGATTCCGAATTCGCATTGCTAGAAGAAATGCCTCCATGTGCAGTTTCCTTGTGTTTGTTCAAATGTGTATCGTCAGTAAAGCTTTCGTTGCAAATTTCACATTGTAAAGGACTATCCTCAGTATGCGTACGTTTAATTGTCTCTTCATGTTCGTGTTCTGTTTTCTCGTATTCGTGTTCAGTGTTCTTGTGCTTGTCTAACTGTTTATCGTCGATAAATGTTTCGTCACAATATTCACACTGGATAGGACAATCTTTCGAATGCATACGTTTGTGTTCGTTGAGTATAGTTTTTTGATTGAAACACTTTTTACAAACATTACACTGGAATGGTCTCTCAC
Organism: Mongoloraphidia duomilia; assembly: GCA_039654895.1. Classification (NCBI taxonomy): domain Eukaryota; kingdom Metazoa; phylum Arthropoda; class Insecta; order Raphidioptera; family Raphidiidae; genus Mongoloraphidia; species Mongoloraphidia duomilia. Next base: position 11,114,227 of record CM077519.1, on the reverse strand, counting down.
CCGTATGGATAAGTTTGTGTCTTATTAAACTCCATTTTCGATTGAAACACATATTGCAAGATTCACATTTATATATATTTTTGCTGTTGTGGATTTGTTTGTGATAAGTAAGGGCGTAAGGTTTTGAAAAACACTGATCGCATAGATCGCATTTGAATGGTTTTTCAACGGCATGAATTCGTTGTATGTGTCGACTTAGATATATTTTTTGGGAAAAACGTTTTGGACATACTTCACAATGATACGGCTTTCCGTTTTTAATATCAGATGAAGATTCAAAATTTGTTTCTTCAATATTAACTTCACAATTAATGTTACTAACCGCATCCGCGTCATCGGTTTCGTCATCTGTTTCTTCTTTTATATTTGACTGAAGAGATGGAATGAAAATCATTTCCGTTTTTTGCTGATTCGAATCTAAATTTTTTGTTTCATCGTATGCAACTGTTGATTCAGATTTTATTTGACAATCAGTAGATGCCGTTTGTTGGTCAGATTCAACCGGATCACCAGTTTGGCAAGCTGCTGATTTTTTCATGTAACGGTGTAAAGTGATTTCTGATTGAACTGCCATCTGCTGAAATCGACTGAATTTTTCCAGTTGAATGTAACACCATTTGCATATTATAGCAGGAAGGCCGTCGCACTTTGAGATCTGATAAAGAAAAAATGGATTAACTTTGCTTATTGTGTAATCTTCGGCTTTAATAATCCAGCTTCAAAATGTTAAAATCAATTTTTATAGACAAATAAATGATTTATACGGCTGAATTGCAAATGAAATTTTTTCGTTGGAAAGCAGCCAATTATGAAAAAATCATTTTACCAACCATAGTTACAGTCAGGACTTTAACCTGAACCTTTCCACTTTCGCGGCGGAATGAGCTTACATTTACTCAACCGTGACAAGATTACTAATCTAACATTCCCCTTATATGCTTTTGAAATAATTTTCACTTTCATGATGAGCTCTCGCTAGAACGAGGATTCACACCTACTACCTAGCTATAATAAATTAACTCTCGCATGTAGTGAAAATCAATTGATTCCGAAGCATATAAGGGGAATGTTAGATTAGTAATCTTGTCACGGTTGAGTAAATGTAAGCTCATTCCGCCGCGAAAGTGGAAAGGTTCAGGTTAGAGTCCTGACTGTGACTATGGTTGGTAAAATGATTTTTTCCAATATGTTTCGAATCAATTATATAACTGGCTGCTTTCCAACGAAAAATTTTCATCAATTTTTATACAATTAAGTTTATAGACGTTCAAAAAACAATTTTTGGATTTACATGATTGTCCGCTTTTTATTTATTTGTTATAAATAATGATAACATTTTTAAAGGTAATAATAATGAATACTGTATATTAAATGCAAATAACTTAAATCAGTATTGCAATTATTGATCCTATACCACCGAGATATCCTCCTTCAATCTAAGGATCACCATTACTCTAAATTGTTCAAGTTATTTTTACTGTCATAGTATAACGTAATTGCAGTATAAAATATAAATAGAAAAAATTCTAAAACGCTTACATGAATGGGAGCGCATTTCAAAAGCGTATCAGCGATTTGACACTTCAAATCTACAGAAAATGTGAAAATATCAATAAACACTCTATTTTTAGCAAGACACAGTCTGCATAATTTAGTTGTAGTATTTATAGGTGTAGTTATTTTTCCCATTTTGAACATTTATTTATTTTTATCCATTTGACGTAGTTTACAATATACATAGAGAACAAAGATGGCTGATATTAGATAAAAGGAGAAAACGCAATGTAAGAACTTTGAAAGCATTAAATAGATGATAGCTGTTGGGTGCAGTTTTTTAACAATGTGAAAAATGCAGCAGTGAAATTATTAATTTGATGATTTCATCAAAATGTCAAGCCATTAGTTCCTTTTTATGTTGACAGTTCTGGAACTAGTGAACCAAACAGAGCTTTCCACCAAAAGCTTTGTTGACTCTGTTATATTATAATAGTTATGTTAATATCTCCTTATTTTTTATGCTATAAAGAGTAGGTTTCTGAAACTACAGTGAATTTCGTTTTTTTACATTGCACATATTTCAGCAGGTTTGTTAATGAGTAATCTGGATGTATGATGTAAAATTCAATATGGCGGACGCCAGACGCCATATTGCCAGACGCATCAAAAGTCAGTAACAGCTAACTAGATATTTCAACAGACTTGTTATTTATAAAGTCTGATCACAGAACCGTAGCACCTTAGCAGGAGGCCCAATTAATACAAAAAGAATTAAAACAAACTGGGTAGGTATTCAGTTCCATAAAAAAATTCACAGATTTCGCAATCCTTGCAACCATTGAGGACATTGGAAATGATAACAGCATATATGAAACATAATTAACTGTTTATTATACACACAATATTTATCAATGCACTGTTTAGTTTTGTCAGGAATAACCCTATTATTCTTCTGTTATATACGCGTTCACTTTTGCTTGATTACTTAACTTTTAAATGGATTTTTCTAGAGTATTTATTAACATTTGCTCAAAAATAACACCGCAGATCGTCGCAAATACCTCTCAATTAACTAAACATGATATAAAACACATTTCGAAAAAATTGCACTTGTTCAATTTTGCATGATTGCTCCTCACTTGATCGCGACACCGTTGTCTTCGTCGCAAATACCTCTCAATTAACTAGACATGATATAAAACACATTTCGAAAAAATTGCACTTGTTCAATTTTGCATGATTGCTCCTCACTTGATCGCGGCACCGTTGTCTTTTGGCCTTGAACGAAAACTCGTAACTCTGCCCCCATATACGAACATAAACATTTCCAATGTTAATATAAAAATCTTCCCATCGCCCAAAGATAACAATGAAATTATAGGTAATAATACTGGTTAATGCCGGTCTTTTGAGATACATTTTTATTTTAAAGTGAAACTTTATTAACCTTGTTTTTTTCGTTTAGAGCGTCACGTCACTTTCAATCGAAGCGATCGACCAGACCAGTACTCATCGAAAAGCAGCTACGTTTATGTTCATAACTACATTGTGCGTCTACATAACTAATATCGTACGAATATTCAGTCAAGCAGCACATCAAATACCCATTGACCACCAACGTTAAAGTCTGAATTCTTACGTTCGTCCCAGTACTGATTGTTATCAGGGTTCAAATTACATAACCAAAACCACGTAAAAAATTATATACTTTCGGCAAATTCAGGGTTAAAAACGTTCAGGGTTATGGCAGTACAGTTTCTTTTTTATTGATACCTCCGCTCATTCATCGTCTAAACTCTAAAGTCTAAACATTTCGGAATAAAAGGAAAGATAACAAAAATCGTCGGTGTTACTTTCGGAACGCCTGAGCTAGGGTTTTCAGGGCCTAACACCAATTCATATTTTCAATTTATCATCTTCTAATAATAAATTGAAAATTCAATCGATACTGTTACAAAACTGTTTTCTGAGTTGGCGGAATGAATATTTATTTACAATAATAACAATAAATTCAACAACGAAAAGTCAATTCTAACAGTCAACACAAGTAATTAACACTTAACTATATACAATTGACTACACTAACATTTATTTTATCAGGTGAATTTATATCACGGAACTATCTATATCACTGTATTTATATCAGATTTATTTCTAACGTTTATTTATGTCGGTCATTTACTCAGTTACCCTTCAGTACTATTTATTTATATCCACTCCACTGTTTATAACACTGTACTGACTGATTCGACTGTTGATTGACTAATATTTATATCACTGATCCGCTTGGTTGCACGACTCACCATTGACTGACGTATTCGACACTACACTGACTGCTTGACTGATTGCCTCACCCACTTGCACCGGCCGCTTATATACGCTGCGCGGCCCAGCCTAGTACGTTCTCAATTTCTCTAGAACTTTCGTGCAGGTACCAGTTGTTACAGTAAGCGGACCCCCGTTTCTCAGAACTCTTGCCTGCCGGTTATATACAGGGTGATCCGTAACAATACTTTTATCAGCTTTCGGATTTGACCCTCGTAACCAAGGGCCTTGTAATAGAGGAGTCATAAAAACAACTACATTGCTACACGCTCGGCTGTTCTCAAGCTACAGCTTTTCCGATCTACAAGTAGGTTATATTATCAGCAATAAAAATAAGTAGATGAAGATGTCCCACAAACTGATATTACGTGTCGAGGCAATACCTGCAATAATTTCATCTCTCCGTTCGCATTCCAAATTCTTCAGGATATGAGTTCATTAGTCATCCAGCCGCAGGGCCCGACGAGCTGCCAACATGTGTTAGTTCAGAAGCCCACCGATAGGGGAATATAAACCGACCGCGGTAATGTGGGATTATGAATGCAAAATGCGTAGATTCGATACCACAACAGCAAACCGCTGTCCCCCGGTGAAGCAGCTGCAGGATGGGGAGTAGGGGTTGGTATACCAGGCTGGGGCTTGATACATTGTACGTGACGTAATCATGTTACTGAACCATCGCCGCGGGATAATACGCCGTTAAAATGTTTTATATTCTTCTGCTAATTCACACCACGTCGCTTGCTGTTATAGCTACCTAATATGTATGTTTTAACATAATACAATACTGGTGATTACTAGCAGGGATGGAGCGCATTTTATGAGTAAAGTATGCCGTGTGAGTACTTATTTTGCATACATTATATACTCCATTTATTACAGAGGATATATTATAGCTGTCCATATTACACATAAAATCATTGTTGCAAGGAGTTAGACCCGTTTTAACACAAAGAGACAATGGCGTCGCAAATAGGTATCGCCACATCGCGTAGATTCCATAAAAACACATTGCGCATGCGTTGTTACTAATTTTACATTAATTTGTTTTGTATTCATCCATTTTATATATGTAACTATACATTTTATTTTGTAATTTTTACACACTTTATTGGAATATTACACAAATTATGTAATTTTAATTTACTTTATGTAAAAATCACAAATTTGTTTAACGTCACAGTAAAAGTCCAAGTTTTTATGAAGTTTTCGGTGTAAAAATAAATAGTAATGTAAAATCACTTAGAAAATCGAGCGAATTCTATCTTAACTTTCAAAGTATTTTTACATCCATTTTTTACAGTGTACAAACAATTGACTTCTGCTGACAACAAGCTACACACAACTAAAATATGACTATATTCATAGGACCACCCCTTGTTAGAAAACATAGACCTGTCCGATCCGAAACTCGTTTATGCGCAGAAATGCCGCTACTATCTTCTCTAAACAAAATTACTTTACCTGATGTAAACCATTAAAAGAGCGAATGCCTGTTCTAAAGCTAGTTTAGTCCTACAGAAAGGCAATATTAAACCAGCGTTAGAATTATGACGCGTTGCAAATTATATGATACTGCAGCTGTTTTAATTAATTAATCGTGGCAGCGTCGTGAGCTCTATCCCAATGGGCATCCCTCATAGAGATAGCGTACAGAGCTCATTTGTTAAACGTAATCGACCAGCCGATTTTTAAGACAAAATGTTTTTTAATAATCCATAATTCCATAATCTTTCATAAATCAAAAAAAATAAAATAAAATACAAAAAATTAGGTGTTAAAAATTTTCTAAACAGCCTGTACATGTAAGTCAGATTGCTTGTCGCGTATTGCTATAATTAAATACCACTGCGTCAGTTCCAGGGTTCATTTACAATATACGGTATATACCTACCAAGATATATTGAATGTCGGATCTGAGACACGTTCAGTAGGTATTTAATAGGTCAAATACAACATGCCATGGGTAAAGTTTCTGATATACCGAATGATTATTTCCATGATACATTTTTAGAGTGTAATGACATACTAACGTTAAAATCGAACATAATATACGACACAATAATTAACACACAAACACCCAATACTCATTAATCGTCCACATACATACACACTCACACTTCCATTTCATCTACCTACTATATAAATCATAAAATCTCGAAATTTAAAACAGTACTTCACAATTCACAACATAATAGACATGTGCTTAGCATCATAATAATATTATAACGTGTTACGAATACTCAATGTGTGTTTTATAATATAAAAAATTAACCACACCTGAAGATGGCAACTAGTTGCTGAAACGCGTCGTGTTACCAACACATGAAGTCACAAGACGGACAGAAGGTATTTCTAATACTTCTTATTATTAAATTATTTCCAGGCTGGACTCTCTCTGATGGCGTAGAACTTTACAAGTAAAGCCACCAACTGTCGAATTTATGTTGAAGAACTCTATAATATAGAGAAATGGTGATCCGTAGATGATGTAGAAATTAGGAGAGAAAAACTCAGTGGCAAAAGGATCACATAAAATTTGCAATACTGATGATTAAATTTGCATTTATAAGCTTACCGAAACGTATAAGCTTATAAATGCAAATTTAATCATCAGTATTGCAAATTTTATTTGATCCTTTTGCCACTGAGTTTTTCTCTCCTAATTTCTATGTCGAATTTATCTTAGTGATGGGCGGTACGAGATGTTTTTACAATCGAATCAATTGTAATCGTTCATAATAACAATCGAGTCCACAATCGACTCGGAGTTTGATTTCACAATCGAAATGTTCGATTATTCAAGTCGATTATTTGCCACATAGGTTATAGCAATAGCAGCGAATGAGAATACATATAATCGCGATTCAAGGTTATATGCTAGTCGACTGACGTTCACGCGACTCGTTGATTGTTCACTGTTCACACTATTCAGTCGGTACTCACTACTCTGTGATTATTGAATTCGTATATTAGGTACGCGATTACTGCACAATCGACCATCGATTCTCTATGCAATATTTGTCCAAAATCTAAAAATAGCGTCGGTAAAATTGATGCCCAGTAGGTATTCTTAATTTATGCAGTCATTCTGCTATCTCGAATCACCATCTAGAGTATATTATTAGCATAGGTACGTTATCATAGTAATTAAGGAAATTCCAACTATATCGTTGTTCACCACTACCACAGGCTACAAAGACAGTTGTATATACAGAATGTTACAAAACACTAAACACACACGGAAAATACAGTAAGGTATTTGCTGCTGATGATTACGCTGTAAACTTGTGTAGTTCACGAATGAACTAGTTCGGCAGAGCGTTCCTATGTACGAACTACAAGAACTAGTTCGCAGCCAATCAAGAAATCAGTTCGTTAGTTCAATTATCTACCACGCAGTGAAAATGGCGAAAGAGACTCACGACATACCTTCTAACCTGAAACAACGGAAATTTACTTGCAGTTTTGGTTGCTTTACCGACTGTCAATTCTTTCTGAAATGCATTTTGGCGGTTTAGGAGTCCTGCAACAGCAATAAGATTTTTACGAAAATTTGATGTGATATAGATAGATAGATAGATAGATAGATTTATTACGCAGCAGTGACAAAACTGTATGCCGTAAGTCAATCAATATCAGATAATTTCATAGTTAAAATTTAATGTCTTTAACAGCGAACTATTAGAGCGAACTCAATTGAGCGCTCTTTTTAGTGAACTAAAATGCCCAAGTCTGTTACGCTGATGACCTAAGCTGTTGAGCGTCTATAATCTATCTAGCTTATATACTGATGATTTGTGAATAGCGGCCACTGTGTGAAACCCACTTGTGAGTTGTGAAATTGATGGAAGATTTTTAGAAGAACCGTTAGAACGTTAGGACTGGCTGACATTTTAACTTGGAAGTGCCATATTGGTGCACAATTTTAAACGCTGACTGTCATAATCAAGGGATTGGCTGACATTTTTCAAACCGTTATAAATAAACATAATTATAATTACTGATGATTCAAATTTCCTGATAGCGTTCTTACTCTGTTACCTTCTTCTTTAGTTTGCCCTGCACTTGTACCTACTACCGCTTCTAAGAAGCGTCAGGCACTCAAAGTAAATATAAATGATGCGTCTAGGCGCACTACCGAACACTTCCTAAAAATATTAAAAAGATTTTTAGTAAGCTTACGTAAAATCATCTAATATTCAAAAGAGCTTTGTGTAAGAAGGAACCATTAACTTAAATTTGATGTAAAAAAAATCTATCCTCAGATTAAAAATACAATCGGGAACATGAAGGTAATAAAGGTCTAGGTGGGAGAAAGGAGGCTAGACTCCTCTTGTTTATACAAATATTTAAAAAGAGGCTTGGTGTGTGGATTAAACCACACTGCTAACTTCCCATTCGGTGCCCTTAGAGATTAAATAAAAAAACGCTAATTGAAATATGTGTCGAATGAAATAATTGATTCGGAGTCGATATCATTAATTGTTCTCGAGATATTAGATATTATCGTACGAACGAACTAACGTACGTACACACACAGAGAGAGAGAGAGAGATCTCTCTAAAAACAGATAGGTATGTCAAAATTTTTCATTCGCAAAATCGGACCCATTAAAATATAACTTCCAATGGGAATTAAATAGAAACTGGAACATTCCATGAACGTTTGAAAATACCGCACAAACATTAAAAATAACACACAAATAAATGCTTGGTGCGCATCACTGTTAGGAACACCTTCGATTGACGTAGCGTTACATTGCAATATTAGAAAAATTCATTTCAAACCTATGTCACCGTCGGGACTCAAACCCGAAACTTCCACTATCGCGGTGGCTGAATTATCATTAATTACTCTACGGTGACGCGATAAGACAATTAATTATTTCCATTATAAAGCAAATTGTAACTGATATCACATCATGCTAGAGCTGATTTTTAAAGTAAGGTAATGTTATGAACCTTCACACATTAAAAATAACTTTCTGTAAGCTAGAAATTTTAAGAACGTGCGGATTTCCAATTAAAATATTATCTTTCTGAATTAAAAAAATTCATTTACAACGTATTCTATCTTTGAGACTTTGAGACATTTTGTATGACTCGTTTTGTCGGTAATACAGGAAGACGTAACAGTAGGTTGTCGTCATACACCGTCTTGTGTGTCGCCGGTCGCTTTTCCACGGTTTATTATGGTTCATCCGTTAACAGATGAATGCTACGTAAAACTCAATCAATGTATTTGTTCAAATGAAATTATTCGAACACTGGCTGAAAATGAAATACTTCGCAAGATAAATTCTCGCCTAAACCACCACTCCATTGGCGGCTTCAGGATTTGTTTGGAGGGGGGTGCGCAACACATTGTAACTTTTCAGAATATTACTGATGATGCCCAAAAAGGCGAAACGTTTAATATAAATATAACTCATTCAAATAAATAATTTGGCTGCAAAAAATTTTCCAAAAAAAAATCTTATAATATCCTCAGCCGTACTAAACTCACTACACATTGTTTCTCCAGTTCCAAAGAATATTTCTTACATACATCAATAACAATGTGCCCGAGAGCCTTACCAAACAGGCGTCGTTGTTCCCATTCAACATCTTCAGGCCAAATTGTCTCGTAGCAATCAATAAATGTGAGAAAATCCTCACGGATTGAAATTCCTAACTGATTTGGTCGCAAATACACATTATATAATACACATTATAACTGTGGTGGCTATAAAAGCGGTTTCTATTTATGACATAACACTTCTTTTATAAAGGAACGGACTACGATTACATCATACAGTTAGAAACAGCTAACATTCTCAATTTATTACCATCTGCATGTTTGCTAAGTACGTGCCTGGAAGTTTTATCTTCTCCAGCGACACTTAATTTATCTTTAATTATTAATTAAAACATTTTTAATATGTAATGTAAATTTTAACTTTGTTAAAACGGAATCCACTTTTGTAAATCAGTGTTATATAGGTAGACATTAGCCAGTCTTTTCATCTCTTTGCAGTAAAGTAAAAAGTAATTTCATTTCAGTTAAAATTACTTGCCATGTTAATGATAAGTTTTTGAAAGCATTTTACCAGCTAGAACCAGCAAGTTAAGAAATTAACATTAAAATAAACGGGTTATTCTGGGCTGCCATTAAGTAAATTCAATTTTCTTTAAGAATTTCATAAGTGCCTGAGTTGTATTTTTAACCGACTTCTAAAAAAGAGGAGGTTCTATCTATGTTTTTTTTATGAATGAATGTACTGTGATTGTGAAGCCTCTGTTCATGCCGTCTATTTTGTTACTTCATCAACTGTATTCATATTTAGTTCTTTATGAATGTTGCATCAATACGAATGTCCCACGGGGCATTAACAATTCCCCGCAATACTTTGTTTTGAAAGTTTTGAATTATTTTCACTTTTGATTTCTTGGTACATGCCCAAAGCTGTAGCCCGTACGTCCAAACTGATTTCAGTACTTGTTTATTAAATAACAACTTATTATGTATATTCAAATCTGATCGTCGTCCAAGTAGCCAATACATTTTCCTGTATTTAATGACTACTTCTTCTTCTTTTTTTTAACATGCGCCTTCCATTTTAGCTTAGCGTCAAGTGTCATATACCTAAATACTTGGCTTCGTTTGCATGTGGAATTATTTGGGTATTAATTAAGACAGGAATATTTGAACTTTTTTAACTTCCCATTGGAAGTTATTGTAATGGGTCCGAAAATCGAAATCAAAATGTAAAACAAATTTTTATGTTTCAAGGTCACTACACTATTTTTAGAAAGATGTGTGTGTGTGTGTGTGTGTGTGTGTGTGTGTGCACGTATGTACGTATGTACGTACGTACGTAGGTACGTGTCCATTTCTTTCTAAGACGAAATCTCGAGAATGAAAAATGATATCGACTACATTAGGGTGCCAATCGACGCGTATTAACGTAAATATGATTTGAAAGAAATTTTTTCAAAATCGGTTCAGCCGTTCTTTTTTCTTAACCAAATAGACTCCAAAAAAGTAGATTTTACACAATATCTCGCGATTAAAAAATTATATCGACTTCGTAAGGGTGTCAATCGAGGCGTGTTAACGTCATTTTGATCCGACATAAATTTTATCAAAATCGGTTAAGCCGTTTTTTTTTTTTTATTATTGTTAAAAATAAATAATAATTATGTTTTAACGATTAAAATGATTACTTTTCTGTGTAATATCTAATTTAATTATTGTTATTAAATAATTATCAAACTGGGAAGTTCGTCGTGTAGACCTCAAGGGTCGCACTTTAGTCCTAATAAACGACCCACCTCACGGCTTGTTATCAGTGAAGTTAACATGAGACGATTTGAGATCTCATGTTTGTGTTTTTTTTAAAAACCACCAACAGCTAAGTTTATTTGGGCCTAGCACCAAATCATATTTTCAATTCATTATTTTTTTTTAATAATAAATTAAAAATCCAATTGACACTTTTACCAACTCTCGGGCTAGAACCCGGGAACTGGAGACTTGTAATAGAGGAACCATAGCAACGCCATAGATTTGAGTTATCAACTGCCAACTGCCAGATTAGCAGTGTCATCTGCGAATGTGGCCATAGTGGGATATCTCTTGAACATAGAAGATAAATAGTGGGTCCAAGAACACTCCCTTGCGGTACTTCTGTCTTATTTCTTTGAAATCTGAATATTCGCCTGCATGACATAAAATAATATTTTTAAGGACTCTTTTTTCCTTTCAGCCCGGTTGTTCAGTTAACTGTAAATAATATTTTTCGTTTTTCTTTTGTTTCAGGTATGAACAACATATCCGATTCGTGTTTATTTTACCCAATCAATCGTAAGTGTTTTGTACAGATGTTCTATACCCCGTGTCCGATCTCAAAGGTGAACATAGGGATTTAACATGGTATTGTTCATTTTTGCTGATTCGTGTTCGCCAATTCAACGTACAAGAAAGGTAGTAACTATCGAAAAATAAAACTATTGCGCATCAAATGATTCTAAAAATAAGACCATAAATGAAATGTTTACTTTAAAATACCAATTTGAAATTTACCGATTTTGCAAAAATGATTTCAAATTAAGTAGGTGAAATACAAAACACTGAAAGAAGTGTGCTGTAATAAAATTGTCAAAAAACTTTTGTTCTCGTAACTGGTGCACGTAAGCATTTTTACAATAATTAAAGTAAAAATGAATAATTATACCTGTTTTTTTTTCTTATGATAGTCTATACGAGTAGAAGTAAAAGCCAAAATACTTAAAAATGGCACACAACGTTAATCCCCTATGTTCGACTTTGAGACCGAACACCCGGTATAATAATATTATATGCTATTACTTATATTTTTTACGTCCATAATTGACAATATGTATCTATAGCTACTCGATGCAACAAAATGTTGCTTTAAAAATGTTCGTGTTTTCAAAAAGTGTGTTTTAAAGACCACCAACTGCTAAGGTTATTTGGGCCTATAGCACCAATTCATATTTTCAATTCATTATTTTTTTTTTTTAATAATAAATTGAAAATCCAATTGACACTTTTACCAGCTCTCGGGCTATAACCCGGGAACTGGAGACTTGTAATAGAGGAACCATAGCGACGCCATGTACACAACAGTACTGCTACACACTCGGCCATTCTCAAGCCCTATTCGTGTTTTCAATTGCATCAATTCTCACAAGAACGGCGCGAAGCGACAGCAGCATTAGGCGACAAAATTCAACGCTTCGGAGAGCGTTGTACGCCACTTCGCGCCGCCTGGTGAAAATTTCCAACAGAACTGTCAAGACAAACACTTTAAGATTTATCAAAATCGATCCAGACATTTTCGAGTTAAACTGTAACAGAGAAACAATATTCTAGAATAGTTATTTTCGATACGTGTGCGTAAAGTGAGGTATTCTAGTAGGCTTAAATTGAGACACGAGCTAAGGGACTGACGCATACACAACCAGATCGAGTGCGCTGTATACCCCCACGAGCCGTTAGGCGAGTGGGGGTAAGCGCACGAGATCTCGTTGTGTATGCGTCAGTCCCTTTAGCGAGTGCCTCAATTTAAGCCTACTAGATATCTCACTTTAAGCGGACGTATCGAACATAATTTCTTATAACGACTACTTCTAAAGTTTAAAAGAGAGAAAAAAAATTATGAAAACGGAAAATTCACTCTTCTAGTCCTTAAAAACTTTACAATTACAGACTAAGTTACGATTTAGTTTATTGTTATTAAAGTTATTAACTTCTGTATAAATCATTAAAAACATGACTCTCTCATGATGTGGACTTTGTATGCGCGATATTATATATAGGAACACATCGATCGATAGCCAGTAAGTGCTTATATTGTACAAAGTGCGGAAATTTCGAATTTATAAGATGTAGAGATTGTACTTTTACGCACGCTTTGGACTTTTACGCACTGTGACGGTGCTTTTACGCACGCTTTGGACTTTCACGCACGGTGACTAAAATATGCCTCTTTACGGCCCGCCTCACAGTGCTCGAAAATTGAACTTTAGAAGCAGGAGTTATAAAAACATATTTCCACATCTTCAAACTTGCAAAAAAACAGTAAAAAAAGAGAAATCACAGACAGAGATTATATTATTAGTATTGACATTAAACTTGAACATCACTGCTAGCAAGCCTGCATATTATACAGTCTTTAAATAGGTACATAAAGGCCTGAGCACATTAGCGCGGTAGTGATGGCGGTGGCGTTTTTAACATTAGAAATGTTTATGTTCGTATATGGGGGCAGAGTTACGAGTTTTTGTTCAAGGCCAAAAGACAATGGTGTCGCGATCAAGTGAGGAGCAATCATGCAAAATTGAACAAGTGCAATTTTTTCGAAATGTGCTTTATATCATATCTAGTTAATTGAGAGGCATTTGCGACGATCTGCGGTGTTATTTTTGAGCAAATGTTAATAAATACTGTAGAAAAATCCATTTAAAAGTTAAGTAATCAAGCAAAAGTGAACGCGTATATAACAGAAGAATAATAGGGTTATTCCTGACAAAACTAAACAGTGCATTGATAAATATTGTGTGTATAATAAACAGTTAATTATGTTTCATATATGTCCAATGTCCTCGATAGTTGCAAGGATTGCGAAATCTGTGAATTTTTGAATAGACCACACTGTTGCGGTGGTGTTTGAGGTGACTTTCAATTAGTTTTTGAGTAAAATTGTCTTCGTCATTCGCCATCTCAACAATACAATAACGTTTACTATATGTCGATACACGCGGTCAGCGGTCAAACTCAACAAGTTGTGTCTGACCGCCACCGCGCCATAGAACGCTGCACCAGAACGCTTTAACGCTTACAAGCAGCGACATAATATATGCGCGTATCTATTTGTTTATTAGTGTTGCGTTCAAACGCCAGCGCTAACGCCACCGTCACCGCCACCGCGCTAATATGCTCAGGCCTTAAGTTGAGTTTAATTTTCTAACTAAAGAATGCAGATACCTTGTATCATATTTTTGTTTTTAATTTTGAACGAGTTGTTTAATTTAAATATTTTTTAATTAGCATTTTAAACTTTATTAATTAATCAATGACCGTGTGTGGCAAACAATGTATTAAAAAATTGTTTAAAAAATGTCAAACTTCGATCATCATTTATAATTAGCTAAATTAATTAGTAATAACTTTTTAAAAAATGACCCCTAGTTTGTCAGTTTAAAACTGTTTTACATTTTTCAACATACCCTATGGCAGAAATGGCGAACCTATGCCATCGGTGGCACGCGACAGAATATTATCGGAACTGTATTGATTGGTATATATACAATCGAAATAATTAAAAGTATTTTTTGCCATATCTATATGTATAGCGGACATTAATGACCCATTTAACAGGTAGGTGTGCGGAAAATGGTTTACTTTCTACACTAGCGCAGAAAATAACGGTTGCCATAGCAACTTCTGTTTATTCGCTCTATACGCCTGCGTGGGCCTGTCATTACTTACTTGCACGAACTTCGCGACACCCTGGAAGGAAAGATGACGACGCAAATGAACTGTCAGAATTTTTTGAAAATAAAGTGAAAATTAGGTATTTTATAGTGGGTATGGCAAAAAATACCATATACGTCTCGTGCGTAATGGTATTACGCCTCGTGTGACTGTAAAAACTCACTATCTCTCGTTTTTATACATACTGTCATCACTCGCCGTAATATGTCCCATTACGTATCTAGACATACAAACTACTATTTTGCACGGGTGCGCGCGCATGCGAATATTTTATACACGTATGTGAGCATTTAAATGCTAATTGCTATGGCAACGAAGTAAATATTCTCAGCTGTCAGTAAGATTTCGGTGTTTGAAATTGATTAAATAAAGCTCTATAGAGTTGAAATTGTTGTACATTTCATACATGTGTTACAAAAGATAATGTATACAACACGTATAATTATATATATGATGTTTGGGGTGTTGGTACGCTCGCCTACGGCTCGCGTACCAGTATCACCCCTCGCATCATATACGTACATAATTGCACTTGTTGTATAAACTACTATTTCATCTACATTTCAATAATGTTTAATCCACTAAATTCTTTAGGTGCTTGTTGGCACGTCATGGCTACATTAAACATTTTTTGAAAAAAATTGCCACGTAGATGTGAAAAGGTTCGCCATCTCTGCCCTATTGTGTACAATCAATTCTAATGGACACAGGCTGTTCATTTGTTTTTGTACATTTGTGTACCCTTTAAAGAGAGAGCGTTTGAGAGACTATTAAAATATTTACTGTTAAAAATGTATTTAACTATAGTAGACGATTGACGAAGAGCCGACCGTCAGATGGGGCAGATAAATAGGAAACTACAATTATTATTTTTATTCTGCCGGATTATGAGATACTGACGTCATTTCTGGTCATTTTTTGGATTTCACATTGGCGGGCGGCATATTCAAAATAATTATTATACAATTAAAATTACTACCAACAATTTTTGAGAATAAAGATACAGATGAGGACAAAAATTTGAAGGGATACGGAAAAATTTGAAGCGACATGGTTTCTGAGGTTATTTTGTTCTTCGATTATTTTAACCATCGGTTATTTCGCCCCCGGTTTCTTTGTCGGTCGATTATCTTGTACGCGGTTATTTATGGAATGAAAGTCAGGGTTCTCCGTTTTAAAGAGCGACAATCTTTCGCGTCCTTTTCAAAAAAAAAATTTTTTTTTGGAAAATTTTTCGAGTAATATTTTGAAAATCGTCAAGCACATTTGAATTTCACTGTCGCTGATTTAAGAATTACTGAGTCTCATTCACTTGAAAAATATTATTTTAAGATAACGTTTTCATTTTGTAGAATTTGTCAAAATGTTAGTTTCAATTAGAGCAAACCTTCATATTATTGAATTAGAAATAAATCCAGCCTAGTATAGTATATTATGTGGCTACAAAACAAAACTGCTTGAGCCAATTTATTTTTTGTATACCTATTTTTTTTGTATACCTATTTTTTTTGTATACTCAGTGGTTATAGACTTTCCGTAAGACCGACTGGGCCCAGGCCTAGAGCGGCCAAATATTAGAGCGACCAATCTGCGCTCGCAGTCGCTATCTAGCTCAAGCACGTGCGGGGCGCGACGGCGTGCATTAAGCTCTCATGATAAGCTCTCGCTAGTACAAAGATTCACATCTACAACCTAGCTATAATGAATTAACACTCGCATGTAGTGAAAATCAGTTGATTCCGAAGCATATAAGGGGAATGTTAGATTGGTAATCATGTCACGGTTGAGTAATTGTAAGCTCATTCCGCCGCGAAAGTGGAAAGATTCAGGTTAGAATCCTGACTGTGACTATGGTTGGTAAAATGATTTTTTCCGATTTGTCTGGAATCAATTATATAATTAAATAACAATATATGAGTTAGGTAATTGGGGATAACAATATAATAATTAATGTTGTTGAATTAATTTATAATAATTATATAAATGGCTGCTTTCCAACAAAAATTTTCAATTGCAAATCAGCCATATAAATCTATCAATTTATATTAAACTCATATAATAATATGGTCTTATAACTCAGAAATAAAATATTTCTAGCGGGTTGAACCGAACGCTTTGCCCATTTTTGTACAACTTCACATTTCTTCAAACCAAAATGATTTATATTACTCTACACTATTTCAGGATATAGTTCTCTTTTTACCCGACTACGAAAAAAGGAGGGTTATTATTTTATAAAGTAATCTCTATCTCTACATAGTATAAAACAAAGTCGCTGTCTGCCTCTGTCTGTTTCTCCGCTTAGTTCTTCTAAACCACGCAACGGATTTTGAAACGGTTTTCACTAATAGAAAGAGCGATAAACGAGGATGGTTTTGTATATAATTTGTAAATATTTTATACAAAATGGCTGAACGCGACTATGACTGTGTTTTGTCAAAAAATAACTGTTTTCGTACGCTTACATGGCTAACGCTGGCCAAATCTTTAGAGATACATCAAAACAATGTATGAAAAAATTGTAGGTCTTAAAAACCGCTATATTAAATCATAATTTCATACTAGCCGGGACGGGCCGCTAGTAAAGAATAAACAACTACTTTTCTATTGTGTATAGTAAGACTTCGTTTTTTGCTTCTTGTCTAATACTTAGTAGAATGAAAATAGTAATAACTAAATTGGATTAAAGAGAAATTAACTCTCTTTAATCCAATAAAGAGTTTTCATCTTGTACGGAAGCAAATTTAGTTATTACTATTTTCATTCTACTAACTACTTTTCTGTTGTTTATAATTTTGTCGAAATTTCTCGAAGCTCATTCGGCGAGATCTCGACAATTTAATCTCGGTCCCGTTTCAAAATTCGAAGCGACAAAAATTGTTTATCTCGTCACGGCGGCGAAAAATTGAGAATCATTAGTATGATCAAATTTAAATCGTCATTAATTTTACTTTACCGAAAATCTGACACGAGTGATTTTGCTTTGTGACCACAGATAAAACGAATCCGTATGTAGTAACGTATATGTTTGTATAATAGCTGAAGCTGTAAGCGTTTTAAAGCTTCAGACAAACAAGGAATACTTATATATAGTGACGTGTGGCTCATCTAAATTACATAATCTCTTCCATTCTTCATCTTGTTTCGCTCTATAAGACTAGATTCTGCGCCATTTTATTTATATATATACAGACTGTTTAAAATACATTCTCGAAAGCATTTTAACGTTTTAGGCAATGCGTAACAAAACAAAAAAAATCATTCATGTGCTTTCACTTGTTTTACAATTAACAATCGATAGAGAATGGCGTGAAATGTGACTGTTGAAAACAAATGGACATCAATAACAAAGGACGGTCAATGAATTAAAACGTCCAATAATGTATAGGGCAGAATCATATCAGCTGTCTCGTTTTAACACAGATAAACAGAGAAAAGAAACAACTGCATATGGTTAAAGTAAGATGGGAATAGAACACATTTCGTGATATACATTTTTGTTTTTTATTATTTATGAAAGTAGCTTGACAAAGCTTTCATTAAAACAATACGTTTATTAAGCTTCTTTATGGTAGTCCATTAATTTGTTTTAAATGGAACGTGATATTGTACAGGGTTGAACAGAAATAGATTGTAAAATTATAGATGCTTGATAGCAAAGATTATCAGCACTACCTACTGAACAATATAGTAATAGTAGTTGAACTACTCCATATTTCTCTTTTGGAGATGCTTCTCTTCGCAAAGTTTAGCTCAGCTCGATAACGTTACGTTAAAAAAAAACGATCAGGCACGACTCGGATTAATTTTCCCATAGTACCTATAGGAGTCAATTAATCATTAATCATTTTTAGGGTTTCGTACCTCCAAAAAAAAATGAACCCTTGTGGGATTACTTCGTTTGTCCGTTCGTCCGTATATCTCTCAAATAGTGTTGTCGACTAGACAAGACAAGACAAGACTTTCAAAGTCTTGTCTTGTCTTGAAATATCAAGACAAGATAAAAATATATGAGCACTGTGGTTGGAATAAAAACAAAAATAAAGATAGTTACTTCTTACCACAACAGTTTTATTGATGGATGTACATTTCGAAAGCTATGCTTTCATCTTCAGCAAACACTATAAAACTGTTGTGGTAAGAAGTAACTTTCTTTATTTTTGATCTAAACAAGAGTTCACTTAAGTCTTGCCTTGAAATATCAAGACTTCACTAAGTCTAAGTCTAAATTAAAAAACTTTTGTCTTGTCTAATATCAAAACTCTAGATTATTTTTAGATTAAAAAACTCTTGTCTTGTCTAATATCAAGACTCTAGATTATTTTCAAGAGTCTAGATTAACCGAGTGGTTTACTTTACCTATCTACTACTTATAGTTTATCTAGACTCTTGAAAATTGTCTAGAGTTTTGGCAAGAGTCTTGATCTAGATAAAGCAAGTCTTGTCTTGTCTTGAAAATTTCTAGACAAGACTTTTGCGAGCCTTGTCTTGAAAATCTAGACAAGACAAGACAAGAGTCTAGAAAGTCTAGATCTAGACGGCAACACTACTCTCAAAATCAACTTACTAAATAGACGCTAATGACCTCTGTTGTCGAGCGTCTATAATCTACAATTCATTCATTCAACTTACTAAGCTTACTAACCCTTGCATCATATTGTAACGTCATTTTCGATGGGTGTTTCAAACACGAATGCAAACTTAAGCATTCATTTGTATATATTAATAATTGCGATACTTAATCATGCGAACAATTTTCTGTATACTATTACAATGTTTCCAGCAGCTATAGTTTTCGAAATTCTAAGGCAAATAATATGGTTGATGATTTGGAACCCTCCTCGGCATGTAAGTCTCACTCGTGCTTGTTCGGTTTTTTTGTATTTATTCTTAAACTGTATATTACACTGTCTATACATCCATTATGTAACCAAAGAAGATATATATTACAGAGTTGCCGATCAATGTTAAAAAAGTGTGACTAGAACTATGCTATGGAACGTGCCGTTAATATCCAGAACTAATAGTTACTATAGACCCTACTTTGTTATAAAAGTAAGGCCCGTATTCACCGAGCCTAGTTAGTTATTTATTCCATTGATTTATTCCCCTGGTAACTATTATTCGGAATAAATAGCGATAATTAAATTCACCAAACGTAGGGTCGGCACGAAATACACAAATTACTTTATGGTCTGGCGACCTTTTCAGATAAATATTAATTTCATATCTTTGAGGTAAAGGATTTTGTCAGTAAAATATGTCAATATTCACCATTTTACATTTTCGATCGATGCGCCATCGGTCGGATCTTTGGTAAACGTGCTTTAGAATCAAAATATTTGACAAAATGTCCAAGGTGTATTGTATAAAGTAAATTTTTACCTGAGGTTACTATTCTATCGAATGAATTACTTGGTGAATTGAAAGTTAATTTCATTCCAATGAATAAATTTTATTAACTTCTATCTTTAACAGTGTTCGGTGCATACGGGCGTAAAAGAAAGACTTTATATGTCTGACACAATCCACAATAAGTTAAGCTCACCTTTAACCTACCAATTTCTGCTCCAATAACATTACGAGTCTATAATATACGTAGTATATGAACTCCTTTTTGCATGGGAATTAGAATGCATCCATAACCCTCCGCAAGAACAACGTTCACATGTTTTCTACCCTGTTTTCTTTTGTTTCTTTGAACGAACGTTAGCGCAATTTCACACAACATTTAAAATGATAAAAAAAATTAACAAAACAAACTTTCAGGTTCGTTTAAAGTTAAGCGTCCACTAACTAATAAAACTAACAATTCTAGTTCTCGTTTTTACGGAGGAGTAACCGTGGATTACAAGGCTATCAGTCCACATATTCCGTGAACAGATGGCAACACTATCGCTTTTTATATTTTTTTGCTATAAATCTGACATTTACTCCACACTGGCGTACTAAATGATATTAAAATTTATAAAGTTCGCTTCTTTTTATCCGATTACTTTTCATATTGGAAGCTTGTTTAATAGACCGAGAGCTAGTGACAATTTTTTGGTGTTATTTATTCAAGGCCTTATTTTTGTGAAGATGTTGAGGCAGGCATATTAAAGTGCCCTGAGTAAGAGATTTTGCTAGATAGCGGTATTGATTTTCGGACCCATTACAATAACTTCCAATGGGAAGTTAAGAAAGTGTTGACTATACACGTTAAAGAGTTATAAGTTTTTCCAGGAATTTTTTTTTCAATTTTTCGCCTGTAGGTTCTGTAGTGTGATCCTCGGTGCTTCATCTGGTGTTTACCCAAACCTTTTAGCTGTAAAAATAGCGTCGGGAGAGAAGTAACCGTTAGAGAATACTCTTAAGTAAAAAAAAATACACGGCGCATGTACCGGATGTAAATTAGGTGAACTTTATTTGTAAATAAGCTACGCATCAGTGGATGAGCGTCTGATGCAGACAGTCGTTTGTTTTCCGAATGATTTATGAAGTGTGCCACTAGATCGGGTGCAGTGCATTAATCACGCCAGGTGTGAAAGGGGGAAGAAAAACGACGTTTGGCGGTTTTTCACTGACGACGAAAAGCAGTTAGTGGTTGCTTGCGCAAGCTAAATGAATTAATGACACACACACTTTTCACTTCTCTATAATAAATTCACACCCAGCTCTTTTTATATCATCTTTTGTGCGGTAAATGTATCTTTGTAATATTGAAGCTACAATGGTGTTTATGGAAAATCATTCGAGATCAACGCGTCTTTGTTCTTCTGCAGAATTTTGTCACGGAAATTGATGACGGAAGTGACATCACGCGCATGCTTAAAAATACTTTTGATGTGTAAAACGATCACGTGGCGTCACCGACTGAGCGTTTTAAATGCGCTATTATTATTGACGACTTTTGAATTACGCTTTCTCACAAAATCTGAGTTCGGAGCGCATATCCCTATATTATTAAACGAACAAATCTTGTATATATGTACCTATATAAATATTTTCTTGAAAACGACTCTAACGATTTTGATCAAATTTATCGAAAAGGGGTTTCGGGGGGCAAAAAATCGATCTAGTTAGGTCTCATCCCTGGAAAAATTCGTTTTCCTATCGATTTTATCATTTTAAAAACAGTTTTTTGGCGTTATAAAACAGTGTCGTATGGTGAGTAGGCTTTGAAAAAAACAAACTACTTTCATTATTTATGTCAAAATACAGTCTATCTTTAACTTATTAAAATAATCTGTGAATTATTTGGAATAATAAAAAAATAAGAAGAATAAAAATTAAACATAATTATGTAAGTAGTTTTAACTAATACCTATTTAGTTATATTGAACTCATCCGAGCAAAGCTCGGTCAACCAGATATTAACTTTTAAATATTCTGGGTTGAGTATGAGCTCTCTGAGGAATGAGGATGCTATAAAAAATGCGGGACGACCATATAATCCGTCCAATAATTAATAAAAGAGCAGTCAAAAGGAGAATCACAAAAATTACGTGATTGATAATTTGAGGTGTATTTATCGGCTTTTGTTCAATAGACATGAAACTAGAATAACGAATATTGTGATTGAGTTTAATAATTAGTCATTATAATAATTATTTGTAGAACATAACTATATGCCGAGTATTAGATAATATGAGTAATTATCGTGTAATTATGGATTAACAACTGAAACTTGAAAGCCAGGTTACCAATTCCCATAATTAATAATTCCTGCAATTAACATATTTCGTAATTTCTAATTTATACAAAATAATTTAACAATTGCGTTATAAATAAATTAATATATTAAAATCGATTTATAAAACGAATTTAACATCACGTGTATGTCCTATTTATTACATTAATAGCGGCCCGGTCCGGTTTCGCCCGGGTGCAGGGTGCTATGAATTTATGAGTTATTAATACATCACACACTCGCTTGTCTCGTTCGCTTGAATATTATTAAGGGTATGTTCCGATATACACTGGGAGCACTGCCCAGTGCTCTTACTGTAGAAAAATCCGTTCCGTTATGAACGCCAGTATACTGCCGCAGTACCCTAGGGAAATATATGACGTCATAAATAACCATATATTCTTACTGCGAGCACTGGCGTTTTCGAGGTAAGGTACTCGCCAGTACTTTGATCACGTGATCAGTCAAAGCCGCTTGAGTGCTAAACAGTTGACTCATAGTTATTAATATAAATGTTTTCAATTTGACAATACTCCAGCAATAGATTTTGTTATTATAAATCTTTAATACGCTCATTTGAAAACTGCGTCAAAAAACGATGCTGACAGTATACTGGAGTGCGTTCCGTTTTAAATAGTAACCAGTATTACTCAGTATTACTGGCTATAAAGGAACGGCTTCACAGTATACTGAATTGACGTCATACTGTACAGTGGTCCCAGTACATATCGGAACATAACCAAATACATTTCTCACTCGCTACGTCCGTTCGCTCGAATTTTATTAATACACTACTCACTCGCTTCGCTCGAATACATTACTCACTTGAAAAAAGTTATACGTTAGGTATGGTCTTGAATTCATACAAAAATCCGAAGTAGCGATTCCCATACAAAATTACTAATTTTAAATTTTTCGATTTTTCAGCTGTTCTTTTGGATTTTCCTTATTTTTTTAACCACCCCTGTAGGTATTAGAGCGAACAAAACAAAAAAAAATTATTCAAATCGGTCAAGCCGTTTTTGAGTTTTAGCGAGACTAACGAACAGCAATTGATTTTTATTATAGTACTAGCGGACCCGGTCCGGCTTCGCCCGGATGCCAAGAAAGCCCGGATTCTAGGAATTTCCCGGGTGCAATACACTACTCACTCGCTTCGCTCGTTCGCCATATATGTATTTTTTAAAGCTAAATAAAATAAAAAATTCAAAAATAGATAAAAAAATTCTGAACAATAATTGGAAAAGAATGAATCCTCACAAGATATAAAATTCAGTAAGCAAATATAACAATTTATTTACCACTGCTACATGTTTCGACATAGATATGTCATCTTCAGGCAGAATCTTTTTCACCTAATTGTCATTTAGCTAAAAATTTAAACATTAAAATTTGTTAAAACATTGTCAAAAAAAAAAAAAAAAACTTTGATTTTTACATTATGTTTTTGAAGTTAATATGGTAAAAATTAAAATATAATTAAAATTTTAATTATATATTTAATTATATTTAATTATATTTTAATTTTTACCATATTAGCTTCAAAAACATAATGTAAAAATCAAAGTTTTTTTTTTTTTTTGACAATGTTTTAACAAATTTTAATGTTTAAATTTTTAGCTAAATGACAATTAGGTGAAAAAGATTCTGCCTGAAGATGACATATCTATGTCGAAACATGTAGCAGTGGTAAATAAATTGTTATATTTGCTTACTGAATTTTATATCTTGTGAGGATTCATTCTTTTCCAATTATTGTTTATTAAACACACAAGTGATTAGAAGTATATTCATCATCAAAAAAATTCTGCATAGGGACACCCTCATCACCTAGCGGTATGAAATATACTTTACGACCTATTCTCATACCTACCAAATACACACAAAAAATTTCATGATAATCGGTCAAACCGTTTCGGAGGAGTATGAACACAAACATCGTGACGCGAGATTTTTATATATATAGATAGATATGCATGTTAGTTAACTAATATTTGAAATCCGTCAAACACATTCTGTTTAATATTTATAGCCAGTACTGAGCTTATAGTTCGGGCATCATGTTAAGCTACACGTACTCAATTGTGCATGAATAATGAATATATCATTGTTATAAGTTAAGGAGTAAACTAGTTTATATAAAGAATATAAACTCGCACTTTTGTAGTATGTAAAGTTTGCATATGTATACTTTCAACTTTAAATTGAGATTATAATTTCGCCATTCTGCTCTAGCTACACGTCCCTGATTAGGTGATATAGTGACAAAGACGCTAATATAGAGGGCAGTGTAGCCTAGTGGATAGCGTACTTGGTACCAGCCTCTAGACTAGACTGTCGTGGGTTCGAATCCCACCTGCTCTCATAAATGTTTTGTGATGTTATTTAGTTTTAAGTTAGTTGCTATTTAATGTAATTTAAGACGCTAATGACGTAAGTTGTCGACGCGTCTATATTCTACAATAAATTAAATAAAAGATGCTAATACTTTTAAGTGTAAGTTTGCATATGCTTAGAACAAGCATGCATTAAGGCCTGAGCACATTAGCGCGGTGGCGGTGGCGATAGCGGTGGCGTTTTTTTGAATAGGCCACACTGTTGCGGTGGTGTTTGCGGTGACTTTCAATTAGTTTTTCAGTAAAATTGTCTTCGTCATTCGCCATCTCAACAATACAATAACGTTTACTATACGTCGGTACACGCTGTCAGCGGTCAAACTCAACAAGTTGTGTCTGACCCCCACCGCGCCATAGAACGCTGCACCAGAACGCTTTAACGCTGACAAGCAGCGACATATATGCGCGTGTCAATTTGTTTATTAGTGTTGCGTTCAAACGCTACCGTTACCGCGCTAATGTGCTCAGACCTTTAACGCTGACAAGTAGCGACATATATATGCGCGTGTCAATTTGTTTATTAGTTTTGCGTTCAAACGCCACCACCACCGCGCTAATGTGCTCAGGCCTTTACTTGATTGTCAATTGAGTTTGTATTTCGACCATCCTGTTCTAGCTGCACGTCCTCGATTAGACGATAGTGTATTTTGTTTGGCATGCGAACTAGAGATGCAAGAAAAGGAACTATTCGTTACTCGAGTACTCATTACCCGACAAGATCCGAAGTAACAAATCCCAACATGAAAAAATAATCGTTACTTTTTACAAATAGTAACTCGATACTCGATGTAAGTTTTAGATTTTGTATTCGAATTTCGAATCATCTAACTATCTTATTATCATAATATTATGTTATTGTTCTACGGTTCATATTATACTTCGTCGGACTGACGAATAATTAGTACCTGTCTGCCACCTGGTACCGAGACTCAAAGACGATTTAATTACATAAACATGTGCAGGCAGAGACCGTCTTTCCGTTTTAACACGTAAAATACTCGAATAGTACCAGTATTTGTAACGAGTAGTAACTAAGAAGTATTGTACCTAAAAGTAACGAACAGTCACGTAAAATACTCGAGTAGTCCGACTACTTGTAACGAATAGTAACTAACGAGTATTGTATCTAAAAGTAACGAATAGTTACAAGTACCGAGAAGTGACGAAAACTTGCATCTCTAATGCGAACCAGTTTTATAAACACAGATAGTTTTTAATTTATGCAAAGACATTTTAATTTTATTATTCAACGACGTTTTTAAAAAGAGAGTGATATTATGATGTGCAACAATATCACTCAAGACAATATTGTAATGCACTACTGTAACTTTTTTATCGTTGTAATAAACTGACAGTTAACAAAAGACAAATAAAAAATGTTTATTTCTCTTGAATTGTAACTCGGTCTACATTTCTTTTGTTTTATGACGTCACTTGTAGAGATTTTTTAGTATTTTATTTGCCATAAAACCAGCGTGAATAGCCTATTGTTAAATGTGAAAAATAGAACGTGAAAAATTATAGAGGTTTCTAAACATGAAATCGAATATTATTCTTATAGATACAGTGCGTCTATAGATTAGGAAAGGAAGACGTGGTGGAGTCGCAACTGTCTCCTTCTAACTAGAATCTGCGTTAAACGTACGTTCACCCATTGACACGACACAACTGTCTAATTTCATTCATTCTACTGACATAACCTCGTTTTTTTAAACACGTCGTCGTTAATTATAATAAAAGCAATTTTTTATGGGATGGTGTCTTGTACTTGACTGCAGTTATATTGAAAATTGTGACTGAAAAAAGTTTAAATTTCCGACTGAGAAAAAAGCTAAAAAAAATACCTAAATATCCAATACCTAATTGATGAAAACATTTTTTTTTATCCTTTTAGCCTGCCTCCCTTGATCTAGCGTAGCTCAGACGACTTCAGAACACTTTTTCAACTCCAAATGGAAAAAACAAACTCAATTTCTAATTATAATTACTTAAAATATACCTCGACAAACGTCAACGAGAAGTTAGGTTAGAATAAACGTCACTGGCTGAATCAAGCTAGGACATTCATTTTTCATAAATTTTTAATTTCAAATAAAAAATTATTTCACATGTTTTATAGCCAATAATGACGGGATTTATTAATTATTTTATGAAACAGCCATTATTTTGGTAAGAAATGTGTTTTAAGAGAATAGTAATGAATATTCCGTTAAACCCCATACATTTTTGGACGCCAATCGACTCCACTTTAAATTTCGCGCTCAAATTAGGACCGCCTACTTCTGTAGTCTATTTTATAAAATAGGAACATTCAAAATTATTTATATCTTGAATATATACGATGGGTTGATTCTGTTTCGCCCAGCACGATATGGAACAATTATTTAGTAAACACATAAGAAAACGAAGGTCCGCGGTTCTTTGCTAATCCGATATGATTCAGTAAGTGGTCTTTGATGATGCTAAAAAATGCGGGAGGACAGTGTGGTCCAGTGGTTAGCGTCGCGGCCTCTGGATCAGACTGTCGTGGGGTCGAATCCCGCCTTCGCTCATGGATGTTTTGTGATGTCATTTAGTTTTAAGTGAGCTGTTATTTAATGTAATCAAGACGCTAATGACCTAAGTTGTCGACGCGTCTATAATTTACAATAAATAAAAATAAAAAATGTGGGGCGGATCGATTGAAAATTTTAAATTTAAATGCAGAAGTATATTTCCTGAAATTTTTCTATAAAAAAAATTCATGTCTACAAAAAAAAATCGGAATCAAAGAATTTCCAGTCGCTGGAACATCTTATATGTGTACCATTTAGAGATAAACTGCCACCGCATAAAGTGAATGCTTCAATGGAATTTAATTTATTTGAAAATATATTAAAAAAATTAATTAAAAAAATAAATGATATTAAAAGTAATAAAAAATATACTCTGCTTGTATCTTCATGATGTGAGATATTTCAAGTAGGTTTTTTTTATAAAAATAAAAAGTTTTGATAACAATCTAAAAGCTTAAAAGCTTATTTCAAGAAGCAGAAATGGACGCGACGAAAAGTGGGAATGGAAGGATATAATATATTATAATAATAATGCAAATCCTTTTTGCAGAGATTACTGCGGTAGGAATCCTGTTAAAATAGATTTCTAAAAAAAATATATGTATAATTCAAGTATATTTTCGCTACCACATTTTTTTAGCGTATTAAAAAATTATTAATATCTTTTAACGATTCTATAATAATACTCGCATCGATATCCTTTTTATTAATTAGATACTAATTGTAAATACTGTGTAATTACAAAACCTTAGATTATAAAAAGAATAGCGAGTTGTAAGTTTTTAGTTTTGTCTATTTCTTTTTTTTATAAATTTTATAAAACAAAAAAAAAGAATAGATTGGAAATTTTTATAAAAATAAAAATATAAAAATAAAAATAGGAAGAAATCCTTTCCAAAAGTTTTGTAAATTCATTTATTAAGCGCTTTCGGAACTTAGTCCATCTTCAGTATAACAAGATTTTTTATATTAAAAACCTCGAAAATAATCACAAATTAAAACAAAAAATTTTTAAAAATAATATTACAGAGTAAATATCAGGCTGGCTGCCCTCAGTGAACTGACTGACAAAAAATAATAAAACCAGATGCAACCTCTATTGTCCTTGAGGAAATAAATTTTTTATAAATTGTAATGATTAATACTATTTCGATAAAATTTGTTATTATCTAAATCATTTTTTCACTGATAAACAGACCCCAACTATATTACTGTAGATATTTCACAATGGCTGCTAGATGTTACGGATAATTCTCCCACAGCTTCGACCCCATAAAATGTCGGTTTTGACTGGAACATTATCTTAACCGGATCGTTACCGGATGATAAGTAGCCTATACTTAAAATTTGTATACCAGAAGATATTATACCAAGTTTCATTACAGTCGGTCCAGCGGTTCTTAAGATCGAGAAAACAAAAAAAAATGGACCGTATATAGTTTATACTACACACTACAGAAGTGAAACTTCTAGTCGCATGAGTCATTACAACCATTAACAAGCGTGGTGGCGATTTAGTCGCGGCGATTTTACACACACACATCCATACGTCAAACACGCAGTCATCCATACGTCAACAGCGCAGCTTTATCAAGTCTTTTCGTTACACGTTCAGCCGCATGAATCGAATTCACTCTACCGTGCGTAAAAAAGTTCCACTTCAAAAACGTTACTCTTGTAACAGATGTAAAATGGACAACAATTCTTTAACCAGTCTGTATACAAATTTATAAAAAAACTAGATACGCTTTTAATCGGAAATAAAAAAAATTATGACTGTCTAAAATTAGAGTAACTAAATTAAAAATAAATGAAACAGCAATTAAAAAATTTGAATTGAAATTTTTATTCGTTAAATAGCAGGAATGTTCCGGTAATTATCAGATTTTTCGTATTCTTCATTTTCTCCCCTTTCATTAAAATTTAATAAGCTCAAATGAATGCAGAACATTTTTCACAAATATTTAATAAAGCCGTAAAAAAAGTGTTGAAATATTAATAAGTTATATAAAATAAAAACAATTGAGATATGAAAACAAAATGGGACTCAGCGCTTTTTCGTTTGAACTATCCAGTGATTTTCTATTTACTAGATACAAATATGTCATCCCTTCTAATAAATAAAATGTAAAGTGTGGTTGTTGCTCAATCACATCCTAACTACGGACTTACTTGAAAATCTGTATGAATATAATATACTAGCGGCCCTATCCGGCTACGTCCGACTGCTGAAAATTTATGATTTATTCGCTCGTTCGCTCCCGAATGCTACATTTCTCACTCGCTTCGCTCGCTCACTTCAGTTATTATGCCCTAAAGCAAAGACGAATCACCTATCGAACAAGTGAACAAAAATTTGAAATCGGTTCAGTAATTTATGTGATTGCCCCCGATTTTTCCCCGGACGAAACCGGACAGGCCAGTTATTATAGCCTATCTCTTAAAGTGAAAAAATGTTTGAAATCGGTTTTCTGAGATTACCCCTGATTTTCACTCGGGCGAAGCCAGGCCGACCAGTTTCAATTACACATTTTAACCTTCCTAGTGCATCAATCTATCTAATCGTGAAAACCGCAACAAAATCCGTTCAGTAGTTAAGGAGAAATCGGTCTTCTGATATTACCCTCGATTTTCACCCGGGCGAAACCGGGTCGACCAGTTTCAATTACACATCTGAACCTTCCTAGTGAATTAATTTATCTAATCGTGAAAACCGGAACAATATCCGTTCAGTAGTTACGGAGAAATCGGTCTTCGAAGATCTGTCAAATAGGAGGGGCTTTAAAAACATGGCGGAGTTAAAGGAAACATTTCAATAGTTGCTATGGTTTTATAGTTTAAAAAAATATACATAAATACATAATTTTTTAATTCATAAATACAGTTTCTTCACATTTCATTAGAAAATAATTTGCTGTAATATAAGTTTTACAGGGCAATAATTGACAGTGTTTAATACCATGATATTAGAAAACGTTGTTGATTCCATTTTTGATAAATATTTGTTTATTTTACTTGTTTTATTTTTCTAATAAACAATTTCACGATAAATTTAGACTATTAGCATGGTATATTTTTCCCATATTCGAATAAAATTTTCTACCACCAGATGTCATGTGTCCATTTCACACATCCCAGTAGTAATTGTAAAATTGTATCTAGTATATAGAAAATCACTGGTCCTACCTACATACATATTTAGGTGTGGGTATTTGTATGCTGGGAACATTGACGGGGATCTGAGGAATTTTTTATATTCAATAGCATTTTTTTGATTTCTATTGATAACGCTAAAATGCTCTGCACTTGATTAAACATATTCATATTATCTGAATGACCTATCGATTTTACAATTTAGGCGATATACAGTGTTGTACCAAAATAAATTTCCATAATATGTAAAGTGAAGGCTTTGGTTCCCAAGTCCCCACTATTCTTTTGTAGTTGACCACTTTTATCCTATTTGATAATTGGCAGAACAGATTATCATATTATGACATCGATATATAAAATTGTAACGAGATATATGTCTGTATTTTTGTTTTACGAAGTTTTCTGATATTTTTTACGATATTTAAGGGCCGGCGCATACAATCAGTTTTTAATCGCACAACGGTTTAGTTGCTATGGGATCGATACGATAGTTGTACGACAAAAAAATCATAAAACCGCATCGATCGTCTTTTAACATTTCTGTTGAACAACTATCGATCGGCAACTTATGTCCACAGCTGTGTAGCATATTGACGTCAGCATACGCTCGACTAAATAGTTGTTCGGCGATCCGTTAGTTTAATAGTGAAATTATGGCACAACTGATTGATTGTACGCGCACCTCTATCAACTAAACAGTTTAATCGAGTTGAAATCGCGACACGTACACAACTCGACTAAACTATTTAGTCGTGGAAACAATTGTGCAGTATACGGCCGGCCTAAGACGATAGAGAACGCGTTTTCAGAATTATTATCTTTCCGGCTGTTTGTCTGCATTATTCGAAAACGGCTAGACCGATTTTGGTGAAACGTGGTACCTACGAAGACTTAAACTATAGGGTGATTTTAACTGAGCGAGGTTACGGGTAAATGCTAAATAAAAAATAATAACTCACTGGACATATTTTACAAGCTTTTATTTAGTTTCACTTGTCTCTGAGCGTAAAATCTTGTACCGTATTTTTGACCCACTTCCACTTGTCCACTTTGCTTGAAACTTTGGAGTAGTATGTATTTACGATGACGATACAATATTCCGATATATTGACTTTAATAATATGCAGTGGCGGCTCGTGGGGTAGTGCCACAGTGCCATGGCACTACCCCTAATTTTTCAATTTTCTCTAAAAATATTTTTTGTTAATATTTTTATTAATATATTTTTTTTAATCAATTTACAAAATTATCGATCGTCCGGACAGCAGAGTTCAGCCTAAATCGCACAAATTTCCTAAAACATTTTCACCACGCGATCAGTAACACGTATCCTGTGCCATTTAATAATAGGCACAGTGTAAACAAAGCATACCTTACGGTCCTTATATGTGAGCAAGAGAGATAGAACTATGACTCATGATTTCCCTATGCTGTAATGCTAAATCTAAATGAAATGTGTGCCAGGCACATTATTGGCGATATTCTGTTTGGTCATTGTTGGAATTTACAACACATTGTTGTTTCGGTTAAATGTTATTGTTGATAACAATTTTGTTTTATTATTTGACGGTTTGCTTTGCCAATTTTTTTTTTAGTTTGTGTAGCTTTGTAGTGTGACTACTGACACATTTTGAATATATTTTATATTATATATATTTTATATTATTTTGAACTATATTAAACTGTTTTTTTTCGGATTTCTATTGTTGGACTTTGTGCCAGTGTGTACTTGTTTAGTCAAACATAGACAGTTGCGTGGATAGTCACTAGGTAAGTTATTTTCTATGTTTTATAGGTACTTCTTTTCTATTTTGACCTTCGTTTTGGCACCACCTGTCTAAACAGGCACGAGCCGCCACTGATAATATGTAATTAACAAGTCAAAAAATAGAAATAAATAACATGTGGTGGAAGTCCAGGTGTGGATGGTGGGAGAACGTGTTTCTAGTCGGTTAATTTTTTTGCTGTCGTGTCTCAAGATAATCAGGGACCTAAAATATTATCAAACTTATATGCTCGCCCAATTCTTACTTTGTGTCAAAACGTAATTCAAAATCACGCTAGCTAGATTTAACGTCAAAAGCGCGGGATGTAAGTGCGCTATTATATTATTAATGACATAAATTATCTTTTCCTTCAAAATAAGAATTTGGCGACCATATAACTTTTATTTATAGTCTAGGTTGGGTATAATTAAGCTTTCTAATGATAATAAACAAAATTCAAAAAAAATTGCGGGGCGGACATTTTGTCACGTAATTTTCAAATTAACAATAGACTCATTATCAATTTTTTTCTGCGCATGTGCTCAATTCCACCATGTTTTTCAAAGACTTATCATATTGACAGATGGCAAATGATTGATTTTAAAAAAGTAAATAGTAATTAAATGAGAAATATTATTTAAAGAAGTGGTACAACATCCTAAAAAAATATTTGAGTTCTTTTGAAAATAAACTTTTTACGATAAACAATTTATGACACGTATGATTCGAACCTTTCAAACAATTTTCCAGTTTTGCGGCCATGGCACCTTAACCACCATCCCAATTTAGCACAATGTTCTTCCACTGTTTTGTGCACTAATTTAGCACCGTCAGTAACATTTTCATCTAAATTAACATTGAAAAACGTTTCTGGCCTAGTCATTGCGTCAAAAAGTGTACGAAACTTCTGAAAGCTACGATCATAACCATGGCGATGGCGCTAGGCGTGAACAGGTCTATTTTAAAATTGTTACCAAAAAAATAATAGTTTCGTCCATTTCTGTTTTCTCGCTACTCGACAGCCTTTTTTCTCGAAAACACGCGCGTCACTGTCGCTGCTCTGTGATGTTTGTCAAGCGAACGATAGAATCGCTAATGAAACATTTCACTAATGACGCCACATTTTAAAGTAATTAGCGATATGCGACAACTGACTGTCGCTTCCGTTCTTTCCCCAACTCCGCTCCACTCGCACACCGCAACTGCCTGCATGCAAGGAGGAGAATATGAGGCCATCCTCTTCAAACAGACCCATCGAACGTGACAAATTGTGTTTGCAAATTCAAACATGCATCAGTAGCTCAGTGATACCAATGTGAAGGATATTTCACTGCTTTTCAAAGCTACTTGTATCTCAAAAACCTATACCGCAAGATTAAATTGAGTGTTAAGAGTTCTTTATAGCTCGTGACATTTTCTGGTACAAATCACTTTAGCATATTAGATGTGTTGTTGGTCAAGTCCTCAGAACAGAGATAGCTATAGAAATAGTATACAGCGTGTCCCAAAAAGAATGGAACATAAAGTAACAACTGATTCCTTACAAAAAAATATTGCGATAGACCCCAACTTGTCTATTCCGAAAGTTGATATTAAAAGAGATACAGGGTGTCAAAGTTTAATTTTTATTTTAAGTTTAATTTATGATATTTATCGTTTTATGTAATGCAACTGTCATTTAATTAATTGTATTTCTGTAGATTGCCTGAAGAAGTTAGAAAATAAACCAACGAAACGTTGCAAATTTTGAAAATTTAGCATCAACTTATTTTTATCCAAGTTCCCGAAAATTTATTATTATTAATATTTAATTTTTATTTTCTTAAATAACTTTTAAAATAATTTAGGCATTTTGATGAAATTTGGTATAAGAAGATTTTTTGACATGAGAAATTCAAATTTGACCTTGGTATGGCTCTTACTTGTAGAGGGCGCCCTAAACTATAAGAACCATAGGTTTTAGAAGTATCATTAAATATTCACTTTAAAAATACAAAAATAATTTGGGTAAACTATTTTATATTTTCAACATTTTGTGGTGTAGCCCCTAAATCTGCCGCCCTAAGCTCGAGCCAACTTGACTTATATGTAAATCCGCCCCTGTCCACGACTCACGTATCGCTACTGATTGGCTAGAAAATATCCCTTATAAAAGATGAAAAACGTTTAAAAAATATAACCATCATCTGTCCACTTTTAAAGTGTACATAAACGATGCCACACTAAACGTATAGTAATACCCCCTGGTATTTTATGACGTCATTATATTTTACTGTTTCGAAGTTTCGCTAATAAATTATTAAAAATGTTGCGTAGAGAAAAAAACCGTTTTTATTACAATAATAATAAATTGCCTATCAATTTTATATGTGCAACGAATTTTTATCGGTTTTCAATTAACCCGGCTTATCGTATAATGGCTTCGACTTGTTGTATAATAAAATTAATTAAAACATTATCGATAAATCACACTGTGATTTTTTTTCAAAAGGGATTTGATGGGGGACTGGAGTAATTGAAAATGCAAGCTAAATTAATGTTTCATGTATCGCTATCGAAATGGCCATAGTTGACTTTGTTGACCTGTCAAATGTCCTTTTAATGATGCTCGACATAAACAGGCTCATGCAAAATGTACTACCTACCCCATTTTAAACTAGTGATGCGCGATACGAGATGTTTTAGTCGTTTGTCTCGATTGTTCAAACATCTCGATGACTCTCGATGGTTGTCACTTGGGCTCGATTGTTGTTGTTTCATACTTCACCGAGACCGAGTCGCATACTATTGAATCGTTCACTGTCGAGAGTCACATAATATACAATCGTTCATCACTCAACAACTGTGGTCGATTGTGCAGTAATCGCGTAATATGAATTCAATAGTGATCACAGAGTAGTGAGTACCGACTGAACAGTGAACAATCAACGAGTCGCGTGAACATCAGTCGACTAGCATATAACCTTGAATCGCGATTATATGTATTCTCATTCGCTGCTATTGCTATAACCTACGTGGCAAATAATCGACTTGAACAATCGAACATTTCGATTGTAAAATCAAACTTCGAGCCGATTGTGGACTCGATTGTTAGGTATTATGAACGATTACAATTGTTTCGATTGTAAAAACATCTCGTATCGCCCATCACTATGTTTCATAGCGTAGCTCGTCATATAGCTCGTCATATACAGGTACTACATATACCGAAACCCATTTTAAACACTTTGTGCCCCTTACGTATACCACTTGTATGCACCAACACTCCCAATCTTAGGTACGATCTTTGGGGAACTCCCCCTGCACCCCCCTTTTCACCAGGGGCGGATCCTGGAGGGGTAGCGCCAATGGCGATCGCCACCCCCGAAATCTTGGATAAGTATATTTTTAGTGTATTTGCCATATGGCACATACACTATTGGCGTCGGTCGGATGGCGGGACCTAGGGGTCGGACCAAAATTTCTCGACGCTTCATAGCCTTCTGAACACTTTGGCACCATTTTTGAAAATGTTTATATATATGTATGTATATATTTATTTATATATATATATGTGTGTGTGTGTGTGTGTGTGTGTGCGGGCAATAACTTTCGAAAGAGTTAATTGATTTTAACGAAATTTGGTAGGCACGTTGGAATCCATCACCGCACGAAGCCTATTTAAAATGGGCCCGATCGAACCATTTTAAGGGTTGTATTTAGGGGTTCCAAAAAGTTTTTGGGCCCAAAAATACCGAAAAAATTGTCAGAATTGTTTCAAAATTGAAATTTAACTCTTAAGTAGAGATTAAAATGTGCTGCTAAAATTTTAATAAAATCGGCCCGACAGGACCGGACTTTCAAATTTTATGAAAACACTAGTTTATAGATAGGTACGGATTTACTTTTGGAAGGGTGTATTTAATTTGGTGCAGATGTTGTACTGATAAAATCCATGCCTAATATTGAAATTTAGAAAAATTTAATTATTTTAAGGGATGTATTAAGGGGTTAAATTTTTTATTTTGTTCAAAAACAAACTTAATTTCACATAATAAAGCCACAATGCCAGTATTAGTAAATACACTATATTGTCGGCAGGGTTTTGGGACTGCGACCCGAGTTTTTTCAATTAGACACGAGAATAGAAAAAGTTTTACTTGGAACAAAAAAGCTAGTCCAGGTTTGCACGGTTTTAGTGCAGCTATTGTCTATCATAAAACTGTGGAACAACTTTTATTAATTTGTTTGTTCTTTTCAAAACCGGCTACTTGCTATAATAATTATACTCCAGAACGCCACCCCCGAACAGAGCTGCTGGATATTCCCCTGCTTTTCACCTCGCAAGAACGCCATCGCACCACCACCACCACCACTCGCGTACGTTTTTTGGGGAACTATCTCCCTGCCCCCCCTTTTTACCTCACAAAAACGCCATCGCACCAGCACCCACGTGCAAGAAACTTCCCCTCCCCGCGAGGGTTCGTTTAAAGAAATCATTGTATGATAAAAAATAAATAAAATGAGACAATATAACAAAAAATTTCAACTTGATATCTCTATCCGTTCCTGAGAAAATGGGTCTTGAAAGACGGACACCCAGCCAGCCAGCCTGACGGACAAACCAGTGATCCTATAAGGGTTCCGTTTTTCTTATTGAGATACGGAACTCTAAAAATCGAGAAAATAAATAAATATCAAGTGAAATATGGAATAGTTGTAAAAAAAATAATAATGGTGCCGACTGGAATCGAACCAGCGACCTTCTGCGTAAGAATCACATTCGCTTTCAGATGGACTATCAAATCTGATTGACAAAGGGCTGTTTTTATGATACTTATAACAAGTGGTATATTAGCCTGATTGCGTAAGGAGCTCGATTGGTGATGCTAGAACCCCTTACGTAACGGGTAGCAATGAGAAATTTGTTGCTCTATGATTATTTCGTTGCCAAACAAAAATCTACCGAGTGAATCCGGGCCTGAAGGCTAGTAAGTCTATAAATCTGTAAAGTTATAAAGTCATGTTTTCATCGATGTAAACTTTGGACTAACTCACAATTTGCTTTATATGCATGCATATGAACTTTAGCTGTAGCTCTAACGTCGACTCTTATAATGTAAGATACAAATATAATCTTAGATTACCACCTCTTAGATTACCACCTCATAGATTACAAAAAACACACAGCAGTTTTGTCTGCATGTCCATTACTTTATTTAATAAACTGCCCACAGCTGTTCAAAACCTTCCTCTAAGTCAGTTCAGGAATCTTGTGAGAAGACGGTTGACTGAGGCTGGTCTTTATAAAGTGGAAGATTTTTCGTTTATGTAATGTTTTAAACTTGTTATTATTTGCCGATGTTATGCCACGTAGCTGTGGCGCTCAAACAAATAAATATCTATCTATCTATTTATCTATCTATCATATTAATTTTGCTACCCTGGAAAATTTTGTAGCGGCGCACATACATGTTATCTAGCAACATCAATAGATTTTTATTGGTTGATTAAATTGACAACACTGAAATATAGTACCTGTACATTTTTTATCACAATTTAAAAGCAAATATTGTCTGACATTTTTTAATCTTTTTTCGCAATATTTTTTGTTTGAAAAACTAATAAGCAATCAATTTTAAAACTCGCTGGAATAATAAAAAAAACTGTAACGAGACGAGCGGTATGGTAAATAAAAAAATTACCCATTAGGTGATTTTTATCTTTTCCGTTTCGCTGAATAAAAATTACTATAGGTCTGTTCAAATGTTGTGTCATAAAACAATATAAATATAATATACCAGGGATGTAAACCAAAATATTAAATGACGGTTCTGTTCCAATTCGTAAAAACACACAACCGAAGGAAAACATCTTATGTATTAATAGTATATTAAATGGATGGATCAGAATGAGCAATGACTAAATTTTATTATTGATTTATTTAGAGTATAGTTTTGGTAATTAGCGTCACACCATTTTTATCACGCATTTTCGTTTCATCGAGCCAGAATTTTACCCCTCAAATCGTCGAGGCAAGAAAGAAAAAAAGAAAAAAGTGTGGGACGACCCCATTGTTATTGCCCTAACATTTAAATGTCCTCCTATACTAGTTTTATTAATTTTTACTCGTATCAAAATATATCAGTTTCAATTTGAAAATGTTTTTGTATTTCAATTTACATGTTGATAAACAGCCGATTTATCTGTTTCAAAAATAATTGTATAGTCCTGTCAAAAGAGAATATAACTAACAAGCTTTATCCTAAACTTTCCTTTCTTTACCTATTTCTCTCGCGTCTGTCAAACATAAGGGCCTACTGTTTTAAATGCCTCTTGCCTTTCTTTCCTTTAAGGGCATTAAGTCAAGATTGCTGTACGTATCTTCCAAGGATATAGAGGTCACTAAATTGCGATATTGTGTGTGTGTGTGTCAAAATTATTTTTTTATTTATTGTAAATTATAGACGCGTCGACAGCTTATAGGTCATTAGCGTCTTGATTACAATAAATAACAACACACTTAAATCTAAATGACATCACAAAACATCCATGAGCGGAGGCGGGATTCGAACCCACGACAGTCTGATACAGAGAACGCGACGCTAACCATTGGACCACACAAAAATTATTGTGAACTATAAAAACACATTGATTTGTAAAAAAACCACAATTTTATTTTATTACAATATATAGTCAGTAATTATCACAGAGTACAGCATAATCGCAGTACTTCTGGCGTCTCGCGTCTCATGTAAGATCTTACAGATTCACCCCAGCCTGAGATATATTGTTTTTGTTTAAAAAAGTTGAGAGTCTGACGTCACATTCCCCGAATATCACGATCTACTTCATAATATATTTAATACATGTACTATATTGATTGTTGATTGATAATAACGGTGCGACCAGTGTTAAGCGGCCATAAATTATATTAGAGTCCACACGACGGGGATTGTGACGTAAGCAGGTATTA
This sequence comes from Mongoloraphidia duomilia, assembly GCA_039654895.1. Classification (NCBI taxonomy): domain Eukaryota; kingdom Metazoa; phylum Arthropoda; class Insecta; order Raphidioptera; family Raphidiidae; genus Mongoloraphidia; species Mongoloraphidia duomilia. The sequence continues at coordinate 11,074,904 of CM077519.1, read as the reverse complement.
AAATTTAAAAATTTATAAGTATCTCCATAAATACTTAACGTATTGAAATGAAATAAACGCCGTTGTGTTTGTACTTTGTGGCAATGATTTCTATAAGAAATAATCATATATTATTATAAATTCTATAGAATTATCGCTAGGCACTTGGTAGAACATGATAGAATAAAAATTAATAAACAAACACTTGAAAAATTCTACACATTTATTCATCTCAACGATCGTTTCGGGTTTCTAACCCATCTTCAGGAGTTTTAGTTTAAACTAAAACTCCTGAAGATGGGTTAGAAACCCGAAGCGATCGTTGAGATGAATAAATGTGTAGAATTTTTCATGTGTTTGTTTATTAATCTTATATATAAAATTCTCGTGTCGCGGTGTACGTTATTGAACTCCTCCGAAACGGCTGGACCGATTTTGATGAAATTTTGTGTGCTTATCGGGTAGGGTGGAGAATCGGACAACATCAATTTTTCATCCCCCTAAATGTTAAGGGTGGTCCACCCCAATTTTTTTTTTTTATTTTTTGGACAAAATTTTTTGTTTTAATTTTTTCATGATTCAGCATTGAAAAATACATACAACTCTAAATTTTCACCCTTATAGATCAACCCATGATTTTTAATCGCGATTTTTATATTAAGCTTTAAAAAATACATATATATGGCGAACGAGCGAAGCGAGTGAGTAGTGTATTTATAATATTCAAGCGAACGAGCGAAGCGAGTGAGTAGGCGAAAATATTCAAGCGAACGAGCGAAGCGAGTGAGTAGTGTATTAATAAAATTCAAACGAACGAGCGAAGCGAGTGGGTAATGTAATTATAATATTCAAGCGAACGAGCGAAGCGAGTGAGTAGTGTATTTATAATATTCAAGCGAACAAGCGAAGCGAGTGAGTACTGTATTAATAAAATTCAAACGAACTATACTATAAATATACGTGAGCGGAGTAATGGGTGACAGCTATTAAATCATAATTTCATACCACCCGAGCGAAGCCGGGACGGGTCCGCTAGTTTTTATATATTATTATTTTTTACAGCCTCGTTGTACACAAAGTTACGATTTTATTCATTTGTATTGATGATTGATTATAAAACATAGGGCTGCCAAAATTGTCTAAGTACTGACCGGGACACCTAGCGGCTAGCGATAACTCGAAAATATCCTAATAAAAATAAACAAATAGTATTGGTTACCAATTCAGCTTTATTAGCCAATAGCATTCATCTCTTATATAAATCAGCTTAAATTTTAAGCCTTAAAATTATAAGTCAATAATAATCTAGTCCAAATCAAACACTAATTAGATGTTATCGTGCAAAAAATCGATATTCAGATTTTGATCAATCTTGACTATTTAAATATTTAAACTCTAAAAAACATTTTACGATAGATTTTTTCGATCTGTACGGTCTGTCCGTTGTCGCCGTGCAGAATTCATCGATGTGCGAGATCTTCTTAACTACGAAACCGATCAAGTTCAAATTTATAGGACACCTTTCTACCATGCCTACAATGTTTTCAGATGTCTTTACCTTCTTTAGCAGGTCAGGTTTACCAATAACATACTTATGGAATTCTGCAGAACATGCCCATCTTGAAATTGAATTTTGTTTGAATTATGCTTTCGACTGTTTCTATATTTGAAGGCGATTGCGTTCTTTAGTTAAAGTAGTTAAAACAATAAAATCTAAATATTTTTATACACCGGGACATTTTGTAGATCAACCGGGACGACCGGGACAGAAGTTCCAAGCCGGTGACATGTCCCGGATGGCAACCCTAATAAAACAGAGCAATTATTTTTAATATAAGGTGATTGGATAAGCAGCCAATAGACCAGTCATAATCAATTCCTACATTTTTGGAAAGAAAAATCATTTTACAACCTATGTCACAGTCGGGAACCGAACCCGATCTTTTCTACTTTCGCGTCAGAATGTCACGGTAGTGTAAGAATGCACATTCTGCCGGTCTATTGGCTGCTTATCCAATCACCTTCTATGTTCTATTATTAAGAAATTCAGCCGTATAAACAAATTACTTTCTTATTTTTAATGTTCGTGATGACAAAACGAATTTTACAAAAATATACCCGTTTGGTTTGTTTCCCAATTCGTTTATTAGCCTCGAGAGTTGTAAGAAAATCCGACCGCAAATCTCCGTAAATCTCAAACATATTTTGTGACAGAGTATAAACCGCATTAGTATTCCCTTTTGGGAATTTGTTTGGAACAGTTTTCCCCACAAGTAAACTTAGTCGACAATGAAGGGACTCTGTCATCGTGTGATGTAAGCGTATACACCTGTAGCGTCTGAACAGTGTCCTCTTTACGTCCCATCGTCCCTTAGCCCTTATCCGATCGTTGTGTTCCCCACTACCACCACCGCCGCCACCGCGATACCGTTGGAGAGAAAGGATGGGTATAGTGAGGACCAGACAGCCGTCAGAGAAATCCTATCAGAATTGAGTCGGTTTTACACATAGTCAAAGTGAATCTGTCCATATCATTAGCCAAACGACTAGCAACATATAACAGGTAACTAAAGTCCGACCGAAGGTAAGTTTTTTAGCCGAACTTCGCCTTTTCCCATCTTCGGCCGAAAAAAAGCGAGGAAAACACGTATTAATTACAAGTAAACTGAATGCAATAAGTCTGTAAACGATGTTTCTTTAAATCGTTGGAATGAGCCTCCGTCTAACGTAAATAATGCCGTTGGGTTTTCCTGCCTAGCTCTTAAAACGGCTTCACAACAAATTTTTGAAGTTTGAACCCTACAATCGGAACTGTTAAGACCAAGCTTGGACTTCTCCAATCAAACTGGAACTTCCAAATCTTCATGGTTTCCGGGCTTGTAGGCCGTGGTCCGGTGGTATTTCTACCTGACGTTTCGTCTACAATTGCGGTAGACATTCTCAAAGGCGATGTGGCAGCGGTCGAAGTGTCCTCCTTGGCGGGTCACAGGTCTACAAGCCCGGAAACCATGAAGATTTGGAACAATGCCGGCCGTGAAAGCTTGCACACTTGGATACAAACTGGAACTGTTTCGATCAAATCGGAACTATTTAAGTCAAATAGGAACTATTTCAACCGAATTGGAACTACGTATTTAAACCGAATCGGGAGTATTCCAACCGAATCGGGACTATTTAATCTAAATCGAAACTATTTTAACCAAGTCGGAACTATTCTGATTTCTGACCATATCCGAAAAGTTTACAACCCTACAATCGGAACTGTCAAGACCAAGCTTGGAACTGTTTCGACCAAATCAAAAGCGTTCCAACCAAATCGGAACTATTGAAGTCGAATCGGAACTATTCCAACTGAATTGGAACTATTTCAACCAAATAGGGACTATTCAAACCAAATCGAAACAATTCCAACCGAATCGAGACTATTTCATCTAAATCGGAACTACTCCAACCAACCATTCTGATCATAAAGGTTCATAATTATAAAAGCGTGGATCGTGAACTCTATGATAGTTTATTAGTCACGACCCACGCTTTTATAATTATGAACCTAAATTATTAAAAATTATTTTTTCCTTTTTAGTGCACTTAAAAACTAAAGCTTGTCTCTAAAAAGTTTTTTTTACTAGGTAGATAATATTTATTTTGTTCATTTTAGTCTTTCAATATTTTTCCCCCCTTTGACACCCGTAGGGGTTGAATTTCGAAAAATCCTTTCTTAGTAGATGCTTACGTCAGAAAAGGAACCAACAGTCCAAATTTCAAGTTTCTAGCTTCAGCCATTTAGCCTAGGCGTTGATTAGTCAAAAAAACCCTACATCCTCGTTTGAACCCCTTAGGGGTTGAATTTAATTCTAAAAACGATTTATTCATGTATTATCATCGGGAATACATATATGTACAAAATTTCAAATCGATCGGATATGTGGAAGTCGTTCAAAATTGACTTGCAAGATTTGACCTAAACAAACAAACACACAAACTAACATACATTGCAAGTTAAATAAAAGCTTGTAAAAATTGACAACCCTATGCAATAGACAAAATAAAGACCGTTTCACATATCAAACGTGTTTAATCTGGCATCCAACTTATATGCACCGTGTTAAAGTGTTAAAACACTTGTATAACACAAAGTGGGTGAGATCTAAACGTGCGATAACGACCCAAATCACGTTTACTCTGTGTAAATGCTTGTGGAGTGTGTACCGTGCTATATATTGCCGTTCTCGCGGGTTGTATTTTGGAGCTTCGGTCGCAGCTGCATCGATCCCCATAGCAACGACCGACTTGTGTGTGCGTCCGCTGTCCCACCGTACCCCGCAATCGTCCTACTTCTGACGTATTCTATATACGGGATGTCTGTTCGGAGCTTTGCGGATGAATGAACAAACGAAAAGTTCCACTACGATCTCACCTGGTCCCAAAATAATTTCAGAAGTACAGAAAATCTTTTCAACTGAAGAATAACCTTGACCGCCTCTTTGAAAATAGAATTTTCAAAGGGGAGGTCAATGTCCCCCGCCAGAATGGCGGGTGCCAACCCATATTTTTTGTGTAAGGATTTTAACGCTCTTTCATTTAGAATTAAGATAAGAATCTTTCGGGCTTATGAGCCTTGGTCTACTGGAATGGCTTCTTCTTCTTCCAGACGTTTCGCTTGCAACTGCGGGAAGCATCTACAGTGGTGTGTTCGACGTGGTCGTAGTGTTCTTCTCGGTGTCCTGTTGTCGACAGCAGGACACCGAGAAGAACACTACGAACACACCACTGAATATGCTTGCCGCAGTTGCAAGCGAAACGTCTGGAAGAAGAAGAAGCCATTCCAGTAGACCACGGCTCATAAGCCCGCAAGATTCTTATCTTAATTCTATTGACACCGGCCATGAAAGCCTACATTGCTCTTTCATTTCATATATTGACACTCATCTTATTATTTTTTACCGAGAGGTTTTGTCAAAATTTTCTATTTTCAAAGAGGCGGCTAGTGTCCCCCGCCAGGACGGCGAGTGTCAACCCATATTTTAGATTAAAATTCCGTGCTATATGACGAAGTTTTAAAATTTAGACTTTTTTCACGAAATTTTAGAAACTTTTTTTTAAGATGATCCTTCCACGCCTTTGTAGCAACCCGAGTTTATTTTATATTATAACTAGCGGTACCCGTTCGGCTTCGCCCGGATGCTAAGAAAGCCCGGGTGCAATACACTACCACGCGCTTCGCTCGTTCGCCTGAATATTATAAATACACTACTCACTCGCATGGCTCGTTCGCTTGAATATTATAATTACATTACTCACTCGCTTCGCTCGTTCACTTGAATATTATAATTACGAACAAATTTGATTACCATAAAAAAAAGTTATAGTGAGTCAACCATAAAAGATAGACATATGCTGTCGCGGACTTTTTTTTAGAACTTTTAAAGGGGAACAATTCCATCATACATTATTTTTGCGTAACTTAAATCGTTTACACAGCGCACGCAACGGAAGCTCTCAATAATTTTTCCCGTTTTTGCAACATTTTTCATTGATGCTCCGCTTCTATTGGTCGTAGCGTGATATTATATAACCTATAACCTTCCTCGATAAATGGACTATCCAACAAAAAAAGTTCAATTCGGACCAGTAGTTCCTGAGATTAGCGGGTTCAACCAAACAAAAAATCAAACAAACTCTTCAGCTTTATAATATTAGTATCTATAGATTTTAATTTTTAGTACTTTGATATCCCTACCACTGAGTAAGCCCCACGCATTCGAACACACTATGTATTTCCCCTACACATATACACATTTCGCCCCCCCCCCTTCCTCATACAGCAGTATCACCGAGGCAGCCCCCACATTTGCACCGACTATTGCGTTTTTCTCTTACCCGCTGTCCTATTCTTGAAACGTAACGACGCGAAATGAAACAGACAAAGACAGACGCACTGTCATGTTGTCTTTGTTGTAACATCATTGCTAGTCAACTTGTAAATAAGGGAAACTCTTCATGCAAGGTTATTAGAGTACAGGTTGCCTCATTCCATCTGACCAATCAGCGTAAGCGCGGGAATGACGACAGCTAGAATTTAGTTTAAATCAAGTACAAAAATTGTTGAAGATAATGCTTATTTATATTAGGTGCTTCGTGCAGATTTTTTCTTAAAATTGGCAGGAGACAATAAATAGAAGAATAGATGTTAAAAAATAGGATAATTTTTATTTTTATTACAAAATTTAGGTTTAATTATCTATAATATAAACAAATAAAAAATTAAATAATGCTCAAGAAATGGCAGATCTTGTTAATTACCTATTTTTTTAAATTTAAGAAACGAATAGAATTAACTAACAAATTGATAAATTAGTTATTTTATCTTTTATATTCACAAAATATTAAAAATAATTACAAAACACCATAACACTTAACAGCTATCGCAAAATTGACAACTTATCATATTTTTTTCACTAACAGAAGAATCATGTTTCTATTAGGTATTGAAAAAACATATCACACTACCATGGTTACTGTGATTTTTATTTCCAAAAATTAGCAGCGTCCATGGTTTGATCTTTTCTATTGAAGTGAGCAAGCATGGTATATTCTGAGTGACGTCGTCCCCCCACTACTTTCTATCGGAATGAGGCAACCTATACTCTACTAACCTTGCTGTTCATGTGTATTAAAATAGTTAGTTCACTAAGTTGGCTACACTTTAAATTCCACTTTCGTATAATTTCCAACACTTACATAAAAATTCATGACACGTTTTTATCGTATTTTTAAAAACTCGGAAAAAAGCTTATTATAGATTAATGTGCGGAAACTCCATAATGCATTTTTGAAGTGAAAACTTCCTTAGGCGCGTTATAGGCACTGTTTGCCTGGGTACTGAAATAAAGTAAAGCGTTCGCAACCCGACGGGAAGAATTCGCAACCCGACGGTAAGAATCCGCAACCCGACGGTAAGAATTCGCTGAATCGGGTTATATCATAAAAAAGGCAAGCTACACAGTTGTATCAATAGCTTAGTTAGCAGCGTCTTTGCGTTGTATGCATAGGGACCTCGGTTCGAAACCTGATGGCATCGTAGAATTTTTGACTTATTTTTTTTTAATTCTGACATGATATTTATTTATATATATTTTGTTTTTTATTTTTGTTATATTCTTTCTTTGACAATAATTATAATTTTTTGAAACCAAGGTGGAATTAATTAAAAATACAATTTTAGTATTTTAGTAATAAATTATTTTTAGTTCATAAATGCGCTATAATAGATGACACTAAAAAATTAGAAAATCTGAAGTTTTCACTTCTGTCGTGTGGTCATAAGCACACACCCATTTTTTTATAAGATCGTCAAAGTAGTGCCCGGACTAAAGCCTGTATTTATAGTGAATTTTTTTTAACCTCGTTTTTCTTTGCTCGGTTACGCATGTCAATCGTCACGTCACACGTCCCATCATATGCATATATCCTATACAACTAAATAATAATAATCAAAATAGAAAAAATAAATAGGTATACTTACATCAAGTGGCATATGGAATAAGTAATTAAAAAAGAAATTAAAACTAATTGTGCCGCCTGGGTTCGAATCAGCGACCTACTGCGTATGAAGTAGCTGCGATACCCCTACGCCACACATCCCGTTGTGTCTACTTCTATATTTATGATATACCTACCAAGTTATCTGTTTGGGTTGACGCAGTGTTCTGCAATAGTGTTGGAATATATTCGCGATTCTCGAGTGGACGTGACGTGACCTCGACATGCGTCACCGAACGGGAAAAAACGAGGCTAAAAAGTTTCACTTAAAAAAACAGTCACCAACAATTGAGAAACACTGATCTAAACCAGGTAATTTAACCCGTTAATGTGTTAATTAACGTATTCTTTGAACAGTTTGTTTGTCACGTTTTATTTTACATTCCTTTTGTACACCGTTCGTTGTAGATATCGTCTCACACTATTGTTAGTTAATAATTTCGCCGCAGATGTTTCTGTGTGCACCGGACTGCACTGTCGCTTCAAATAATGTCTATCAACTTTAACTACTTTGAACAAATTACAAACTTTACAGTTGGCACAACTTAATGTGATTTATTTTTGTCCGTCCTTTTCCGCTTCCTCTTTAAGCAGAAACCGTAATAATTCTATTAGTGTGATAAGAAAGTCCTCCAAGACTGTTCTATTAAAACAGGATAACTATACACTGATATAGTCCTCGTATAGCGTTGGTCCTTATAGTCTAGAGGCAGCTACGGATTTTCTTAAGATGTCTACGTAAGGCAAAATATTAGGTACTAAATGTTGCTGTTTAGACAAGACAAGACAAGATTTTGAAAGTCTTGTCTTGTCTTGTCTAAACAGCAACATTTAGTACCTAATATTTTGCCTTACGTAGACATCTTAAGAAATCTTAAGAAATATCAAGACAAGGCTTCACTTAAGTCTTGTCTTGAAATATCAAGACTTCATAAGTCTAAGTCTAGTTTAAAAAACTCTTGTCTTGTCTAATATCAAGACTCTAGATTATTTTCAAGAGTCTAGATTAACCGAGTGGTTTACTTTACCTATCTACTACTTATAGTTTATCTAGACTATTGAAAACTGTCTAGAGTTTTGGCAAGAGTCTTGATCTAGATAAAGCAAGTCTTGTCTTGTCTTGAAAATTTCTAGATAAGACTTTTGCAATATGTATCAAGTCTTGTCTTGAAAATCAAGACAAGACTTGATACATATTGTCAATTATGGACGTAAAAAATAAGTAAGTAACAGCTAGTGTTGCCGTCTAGACAAGACAAGACTTTGAAAGTCTTGTCTTGTCTTGAAATATCAAGACAAGACTTCACTTAAGTCTTGTCTTGAAATATCAAGACTTCACTCTAGATTAAAAAACTCTTGTCTTGTCTAATATCAAGACTCTAGATTATTTTCAAGAGTCTAGATTAACCGAGTGATATACCTACTACTACTTAGTTTATCTAGACTCTTGAAAATTGTCTAGAGTTTTGGCAAGAGTCTTGATCTAGATAAAGCAAGTCTTGTCTTGTCTTGAAAATTTCTAGACAAGACTTTTGCAAGTCTTGTCTTGAAAATCTAGACAAGACAAGAGTTTAGAAAGTCTAGATCTAGACGGCAACACTACTAAATGTAAATATCTGTCAAAGTTAAAATTCCGTTACATTGGAAATAGGTTCGACACGAGTCCATCCTATTTTATTTGAAAATGTATCTTAGTGACATTTTTTGTTCAATAAAAACTTTTATGGAAACAGCCATATGATGACCCCAGCACAGGTTAGCGTATTTCAGGAAAGGAAAAACATATTGTGCATAATAAACTGTCATCAGAACTAAATTATCAACATTCATTTCTCTTAGTGATGGGCGATATGAGATGTTTTTACAATCGAAACAATTGTAATCGTTCATAATAACAATCGAGTCCACAATCGACTCAGAGTTTGATTTTACAATCGGAATGTTCGATTGTTCAAGTTGATTATTTGCCACATAGGTTAGAGCAACAGCAGCTAATGAGAATACATACAATCGCGATTCAAGGTTATATGCTAGTCGACTGACGTTTACGCGATTAGTTGATTGTTCACACTGTTCAATCGGTACTCACTACTCTGTGATCTCTTCACTATTGAATTCGTATTACGCGATTACTGCACAATCGACCATCAACTCGACCACAGTTGTTGAGTGATGAACGATTGTATATATTATGTGGCTCTCGACAGTGTACGATTTAGTACTATGCGACTCGATCTCAGCGAACTCTTCAAAGTGATGTTTAAACAATCGAGACAATCGACTAAAACATCTCGTAAGCGCGTCACTAATTTCTCTCAAGCTTCTGATCATATTATACGCAGACAAGGATATTGTAGAGTGCCCGCGGTGAGAGATGAAGCCAGGCACGTCATCAATAATATGCTAGTGAACGCCTGCTTGCCCGCAAACAGTGCCGTGTACACAAAACTGCACATTGGGTTTTATGACGTTAGGTACAATTTTGGCAAACTGCTATTCATGATAATAAACAGCCAATAGCAAGCTAGAAGGCGGGCGCAATGCATTCACGTTACTATGACACAAGCGTCTACAGACAGACCAGCTCGCATAATGTTGCATAGCGCTGTTATTCCTTTATAGTAGGGGAGCCCACGATGCTAAATGGGGATTTACTCGAGCGTCGTGGGGACCTATTGGATTTTGAAGATTAGATGGTAGAAAGAAAAAAAGGTTATATCATGTGTACACTTTCACCGGTGGGGGGAGCGACTACAATCTTTCAAAAATGTAAAAAAAACAGTTACATGGAAATACTCGAGCGCGTCAGATATTGATAGTGTATACGCCCCACGTGTCTCTGATGACGGAGGTATATTAATCTGCCCGTTTGGATGGTGGGGGAAGGGTTAAAAATGGGGGGAAAAAAAATTTACTCGAGCGCGTCAGATATTCAGAGGGGATGTTAAGTGATCTCGAACGAAGCTCCCATTCAAAAGACTGACGATTCGGATGTGACGCAAGCTCGTGGCGTCTTTTCGAAAATGCAAAAAAAAACGCTATTTTGAAATACTCGAGCGCGTCAGATTTTCATACAGACGGTTCAGCTTGATGTCCTGGTCGTGCTGATCCATAATCTGACGATTATTTGGAGGGATTTTCTTAATCTGACCGTTTGAAAAAAAATTTTTTTCATGATTTTTTTTTTCTTAAATCATTGAATGTAACAAATAAAATATTTGATACTAGCAAATTCCTTCCTCCGATTTTGCGATGATTCTTTTTTTCTGTTCATTGTTTTATAATTTCGAGGCATTTAAACGACAATTATTTCTTTTAATTTTTGACATTTACATTCACCTATCAAACTAAATATGTTGCTAAGCTACTGACTTTTTGTGAGTGGGGAACATGCTTCACTGCAGCTGCACGCGCTAAACTTTATTGACGACTTTTGTTACTTCGGCTTGTGGAAATCGGCAGATTATATTTTTGCCGTTATCCTTGAATTATTTCCTTTAAAATAAAAAAAAAATTCGACCGCGCTCGAGAATGTCGAGGCTACGTTTTTTTTTTGCAAGTTTGTGCCCCTCCCACTCCCTTACGTCACGCTCAAATCGTCAGATTATTGAAATGCACACTTTTCAGCATGTAATTTAACCCACCATACCTTAATCTGACGCGCTCGAGTATTTCCAGCTATCGATTTTTTTTTACTATTCTGATCGGCTGCCCTACACGCGCGGCCCTATATAGAGGGCTTGGATATGGTAGAGGTGCTCAACAGGGTGCAAGGTATCCCCCCATATGTTAATCTGTCGCGCTTGAGTAAATCCCAAAGTCCCCTGTTGGGCTCCCCTACTATTACATGTATTGTCTGCGAGGTGAAGAGAGGGGGGGGTGTTTGTGCGATGGTTTTGTCTGCGGGATGAAGAGGGGGGGGCGGAGGCGGCGCAGAAAAAATTAACAAATTATTCTTTCACATAGGAACATTAATTGAATATCAGGACCGTGCAATTCTTGCGGGGGCAGAGTTTCCCGCGAGGGGGGTGTTCGTGCGACGGTTTCGTCTGCGAGGTGAAGAGGGGGGAGGTGTTTGTGCGGCGGTTTTGTCCGCCTCCACTCCCGCAGACAAAACCGCCGCACAAACCCTCCCCCCCCACTTCACCTGGCAGACAATACATATAAATGAATAACAGCGCTGTGCAACATTATGCGAGCTGAACGCGTCTGTCTGTAGAAGCTTTTTACTATGACGCGGTGGCTTCATCTTTCGCCGCGCGAGGTCTACCAAAGCGATTTGTGCCTTTTCTACGACGCGTGGGTCGACATACTTGCTTACCCACGCACCGTGAGAAAGCACCTTAAGCGTCAGGTCTTTGATGAAAGCTCATTCCCCTTTGATTTGTGCTACAATTACTAAAAATAAACGAGAAAGCCGCATTGAGACGAGGTGACATTCCGACGGCGGTGCTTAACTTAGAAAATAGCTCGATAGAGTTTCACAACCACGCGCTGTGGGAAAGCGACTTTAAGGTTACAGTTCACTAGCTGTTCAATATGCTCCCTTATTCACCCACATAGCTCTTTCTTACGAGCATATGAATGTGTGTGTATATACAAAATGCTGAGAGTTTCGGAAATCTCTCAGTTATGTGAAAAATCTTATTCAATCTTTGATGGTTTATGCTTTCAAAATAAACAAGTATTATGTATCAATATCTGGATGACCGAGCTTTGCTTGGATGAGTTCAAAAAAAATAGTACTTAAAGTTCCCATTTCATCAAAATCGTTAGGCGTTTTTAAGAAAAAAAATTACATACCTATAAGTAGATAATATTATTATACGTCAGTAACTATACGTCATACTACATAACGTATGTACCTACATATTTTATATATATAGGTAATATAAAAGTAATATACCTATTTATTTAAATATTAGTTAAAAAAATAACAACAATAAAATCTAAACATAATTATGTAAGTTTAATTATGTAAGTTTAATTATGTAAGTTTAATTATGTTTAGATTTTATTGTTGTTATTTTTTAACTTTTCAAATAAATACTGATTATTTTAATAAGTTAAAGATTGACTGTCAGAGTAATTTGACATAAATAATGAAAATAGTTTGTTTTTTCCAAAGCCTACTCACCATACTATACTGTTTTATAACGTTAAAAAAACTGTTTTTTAAAATGATAAAATCGATAAGAAAACGAATTTTTCCAGGGATGAGACCTAGCTAGATCGATTTTTTGCCCCCCAAAACACCGTTTCGGTAAATTTGATAAAAATCGTTAGAGCCGTTTTCGAGAAAATATTTATATAGGTTCATAGGTAGTAAGGTACATATTATATACAAGATTTGCTCGTTTAATAATATAGGGATTCTTTCCATATAACTTTGAGCCAATTTTTTATATATTACTTGATCTAAATAAATGATTTAAAATCAAGTAAAAATGACAAAAATAGCATAAGTTTAACACAAATTTATGTGCAGAAAAAAATACATTTCCAAAAAATTCTTCAACAAGCGAGCCATTTCTCAATATTTTTAACATACATTTGTGAAGAAAAAACTTTAAAATGTCAGTTTGACTTCCCGTAATACGAAATCTCGTCGTGACAAATAGGTATCACGTTTTTTGATACAATTTTTACGACAAAAAATTTTTTTTCTTTTAATTTTTAAGCAACAAGCGCCATTTTGTGGAGCTTAATAGTTTTTTGCGACCACAGTTTCAAATTCGCCGAAAGCATTTTTGAAGTGAAAACTTCTTTAGACGCACTTTGCGTTCTTTCTGAATAGTGAACGAAAGTGAACCGTCACGCTCGGCTCGGTGACGCTGAATCGGGTTTACTCGGCCCCACTCGACATCAAGCGAGCTCGGGTCGGTGACCACGTTTAGTGTCTAACAAGGAGTGCATCGTTTCAAGAATTACGTTTTTATTATTACGTATTATAATAATAAAATAATATTATGTATATGTTTTTACATAATATTAAAAAATATTCGAATATTAACTCTTTTTATCATTTAAAGACAGCCACATCAGACAGGGTTCGATGGAATCGAGTTGTCTCCGAAATCCTGTAAAGGATACGGAACCTCATAATGATGATGGTGTATGTTTTGCATATAATCAAGTTTTCACTTCTGTCGTGTGATCATATAAGCACACACCCACTTTTTTACAATCTGACTGAACAATCACCTTAACGAAACTACACTGCAGAGTTGTGACAACTCTGCAGTGTTTTAACAAGAAGAAAAGTTGAATGAGTATAACTTGTGCTTAATTCAGCTTGAATTGCTTAATTTGGCAAGCACACGGGTTACTTTAGTGAGTTGTTTACAATTTACAAATGAACTGAGACATGGCTGTTTGCTGTTGTCGAAATTAACTTTTGCAACGGTATTGCAACTGTGAATGTGTCAACATGCTTTGATGTTTTCTTTTTTAAAAATAAAAAAACCGGCCAAGCGCATGTTGGGCATTCACATGATAGGGTTCCGTAGCCAATCTCACTATCATCGTAGTTATTTCTAAATTTTTCATAATAAACTATTTTTGCTACAGATTTCATTAAAAGTACTAACTAAAGGCTACATCCAGGATTTTTTCAGATACTTTTCATCGATAGTTTATAAATTAAAAAAACTCGGGTCGCAGTGCCAAAACCCTGCCGACAATATAGTGTATTTGCTAATACTGGCATTGTGGCTTTATTATGTGAACTTAAGTTTGTTTTTGAACAAAATAAAAAATTTAACCCCTTAATACATCCCTTAAAATAATATTTTTTTTCTTAATTTCAATATTTTTATCAATGCAACCTCGGTACCAAATTAAATACACCCTTCAGTAAGTAAAGCACTATCCGCAAACTAGTGTTTTCATAAAATTTGTAAGTCCGGTCCTGTCGGGCCGATTTTATTAAAATTTTAGCAGCACATTTTAATCGTTACTAAAGAGTTAAATTTCAATTTTGAAACGATTCTGAGAATTTTTTCGGCATTTTTGGGCCCAAAAACATTTTTCAACCCCTAAAAACCACCCTTAAAATGGTCCGATTACGCCCATTTTAAATAGGCTTCTTGCGGTGATGGATTTCAACGTTCCTACCAAATTTCGTCAAAATCAATTAACTCTTTCGAAAGTTATTGCCCGCACACATATATATATATATAATATATATATATATATATATATATATATATATATATATACATATAAATAGACATTTCCAAAAATGGTGCCAAAGTGTTCAGGAGGCTATGAAACGTCGAGAAATTTTGGTCCGACCCCTAGGTCCCGCCATCCGACCGACGCCAATAGTGTATGTGCCATATGGCAAATACACTAATTAAGGGAGTGGACGCTTTGATAATGACTTTGAAAGAATTCTGATGTGCATGATTATAACACAAGGAAAACAGCAAAAATACACATCGATAATTACAAAAGCTCTTTTTATAAAAAATCTCCTCACTGTGCTGGGTCGTACTTTTTTAATCACTTGCCTAACTTTCTGCAACAAAATATGACCACAAATACTTTTAAAAAGAAACTTAAAATATTTTTAATACAAAATTGTTTTTATTCAGTAGCCGAATTTTTAAATTGTAAATTTTAAATATTTATTTGAAATGTTTTGTTTTTTTAACTTCCCAAATGATTGTAATGGGTCCGAAAATGAAATCAAAATGTATAACAATTTTTTATGTTTCAAGGTCACTACACTATTTTTACACTATTTTTAGAAAGATGTCTGTGTGTGTGTGTGTACGTACGTACGTATATGTGTCCATTTCTTTCTAAGACGAAATCTCGAGAATGAAAAATGATATCAACTACGTTAGGGTTCCAATCGACGCGTATTAACGTAAATATGATCTGAAAGAAATTTTTTCAAAATCGGTTTAGCCGTTCTTTTTTCTTAACCAAATAGACTCCAAAAAAGTAGATTTTACGCAATATCTCGCGAATAAAAAATTATATCGACTTCGTAAGGGTGTCAATCGAGGCGTGTTAACGTCATTTTGATCCGACATAAATTTTTTAAAAATCGGTTCAGCCGTTTTTTTTTTTTTAATTATTGTTAAAAATAAATAATAATTATGTTTTAATGATTAAGATGATTACTTTTCTGTGTAATATCTAATTTAATTATTATTATTAAATGTTTATCAAACTGGGAAGTTCGTCGTGTGGACCTCAAAGGTCGCACTTTAGTCCTAAATAAACGACCCACCTCACGGCTTGTTTAACTTTGTATGACAATTGACAATGTTATGTACCTACTCTTTGTATGGAACGACTGCAATATATTACTTACTTACTATCTGAAATTGATAATAATATACCTAAACAAATTTGAATTCATGTTCTATACAGTTAAATTAACGAACAGGATGTGATAAGTTTATTGAATTTAACATTTTTTAATAACTTTTCAATAAACTAGATTTAAATTGAAAAACTGATCAATCGAATAATATAGTTCAATTAACCTGTTATTTGGTGGCGACACAGTCATTTCATTTGATATCAAATTTATATACACGACTCTCACATTGTGAGTGGTACGTTTTTTAACGGGGCTGGGGGCTTCATTTTTGCGTAATTACACTTACCTGGCGTAGGGGCTACCGTGATCCTCAAGGCGGTTCCCCCGGGATGAGGCTTTTCTATTGCACCTCGGTCGGGCTGACCCTTGCGCGTGTCCCACATGTGGAGATTCGGACGCCTAATTTTTGGTAGTCGGGACTGTGTATGCACTATGCGCTGTCCAGAGGAATCCTGTTTTAAGTACATTTTCTTTACTTGAACTTTCATACCCAATGTCTTCATACCTCCCGATAACTGTCTCCTGGATCAAGATATCTGGCATATGTTTAGATTTTCTTATCGAGACTTCCGATTACGTATTCGAGAGTGTGTTTCTAGTAATTTTTGTGTTCAGCGTTATTACTAGCACAGAGTAAGCCTAACCTAAAATATTTTTAATTTTCCTCTCCTCCCTCTTCTAATTTCTTCATCTTTAAATAACCAACCAATCGAATACAGTTCAATTAAACTGTCAATTGGTAACGCCACAGTCGTTTCATTTGATATCAAATTTATACACGACTGTCACAGTTTGAGTGGTACGTTTTGTGAAGGAGCTGAGGGCTTCATTTTTGCGTAAACATTAATTCACCTGGCGTTGAGGCTATGCCGTGATCACCAAGGCGGTTCCCCGGGGCGAGGTTCTTCCATTGCACCTCGGTCGAACTGACCTCTGCGAGTATCCCACATATGGATATTCGGGCGCCTAATTTTTGATAGTCGGGACTGCGTACGCGCTGTCCCGGAGAATTCTAATTTAAACACATTTTCTTAACTTGAAATTTTGATACCCCATTTCTTCACACCTCCCGATAACTATCTTCCGGATCAAGATATTTGACATATGTTCAGTTTTACTTCATCGAGACCTCGCGGTTACCTATTCGAGAGCTAAATATTTTAAATTTTCCTTTCCTCCCTCTTCTAACTTCATCTTTGTCGGATAAAACATTTATATCTCGCGCGAATAATTTCTTTACTATTTATCAATGAACGCATTCATCCATATTTAAAAGAATTGAAGCTCTTAGATCTTAAGGATTCCAGACATGTCCATCTTTTAAGTCTGATTCACGACATTTATTATGGTAACAACTCCAATTACTTAAGTGAATTATTAATACCTTTGTCTAGTTTCCACTCTTATATGATACCAAAAATAATACAGAGCTTTACTTCCCTAAGAGCAAAACCTCTGTCGGCGAAACGAGTTTTTCAGTTGTTGGAACAAAATTATGGAACAATATCGATCCTAACGTTAGAAATTTAAAAAGTCACATATTATTTATCAGAACCATTTAAGAACAGATTCTTGTCAATTACTAAACAAGTTTTTAGGGTTGTTTTTTCTGTTTTTATTTGTTATTTTATTATTTTTAATTTTGTTAAGTTTATACTACCTACATTTTTATCTTTACCTGTTACTATTTTAATTATTGTTATTTTATTATGTCTGTACAAATATTTTGATGGGGCAGAATAGAAATCAGCTTTGGCTGCATTCTGTTCCCAAATAATGAATTTATTATTATTATTAAGTACATAGTACACACTACACACACACACTCATTTTGCTTTTGAGGTTATAAAAATTAAATGCAGCGTCGGAGCAGCTGCTAGTAATTGGAAGTCATGCGCAGAGAATATTTAAATAAATATCTATCAGATAACGCTACCTCAACTAGCTGATAACTTTATCTGGAAGTGATGGAAACGAATTGCTAGAGATATCTTCCGAATAAAGTTATTCAGAACTTATCCTGTAGTCAGTAGTGAATCGGGCATTTAGTCTGTACTTTGTTAGTTTCTCTTACTGCTTCCCTTAATAAACCTAGAAAGTGAGAGGGAGAAAATGGAGATACTGCTTTTTAGGTTAGGACGGCTGTATTAATTTCAATAATGTTGAAGCGCAAACAACAAACCAATTATCAGAATTGCATATTATTAAAATGAATAAACTGTCGCAGTTCAACTCTCGCTTTAAGAATGGTACGTTCTGTGAAGGTACTGTGGACTTTATCGTTGCAAATTCATAACTTACCAGCGTTGGGGTTGCCATGATCATCAAGGCGGTGCCCCCAGGGTGAAATCTCTTCCATTGCACTTCGGTTGGGATGACCCCTGCCAGTATCCCTTAATGTGGATAACTTGGGCGTTTAATTTTTGTTAGTGGGGATTGCCGTCCCCGGCACTTTTAAGTCAAACATATTATAGATGAAGTCGATGGCCTCGTGGATGAAGGGTCCAAAAATGAATGTAAACGATTGCAATTAAAAATGAAAAATCAAACAGTAAATACTTCGAATCCTTAAGCCACAAAGCCATCGTCTTCATCTATTAATCTTACATTATCAGGATCGGGGGACGCTAATGACCTCTGTTGTCGAGCGTCTATAATTTACAATTCATTCATCAGGATCGGTTGGTCTACTCATAGCAGTAAAAAAAAGGGAAGAAAAGTCAAACATATATTATTTAAAAATTCCGATTCGATCCTCGACTGTATCATAATCGTACAGACTGTGATTATACTTCACGTTTTATTAATGAACAAGTTCACAGTCAGAATAAAATCGTAACGAGGAATAGTTAAAAACAGCTGAAGAGTGACGGCAACAAAAATTTAATTAAAAACGTGAAAACGGCTCAACCTGTTTTACTGTATTCTTTCAGAAGTTAATTTTTCATTAAAGTTGCAGAAAAAGAATAAGTATTTTTTTACTTTTTTAATAACAGTTATTTTTTGTGATTCAAAACTACAGGCCTTTACATAAAATAATAAAGCGATTTCCTTAAACATGGAAAGATTAAATTAAAAAGCAGAAGCAGATGTGAAAATTATTTTTCAGAGTTGAGCGGTTGGTATAAATACAGACAGTTCTCACTTGAAAAGTTTCTGAGTTTACGTACGAGTTCTTTATTTTTTCAAATATCGAAAATCGAGAATACGAACAACAATTGTTATAAAGAAATGCCATACAATCAATCATCAATCAATACATATTATAAAAAAGTCCCCCGCTGCGTCTGCCGTTTTTACAAGCTTTTATTTTATGTTTGTATGTTTGTTTGTTTAGGTCAAATCTTGCAAGTCAATTTTGAACGACTTCCACGTATCCGATCGATTTAAAATTTAGTACACATATGCATTCCCGATGACAATACATGAATCAATCGTTTTTAGAATTAAATTCAATCCCTACGGAGGTCAAACGAGGGAGTACGGTTTTTTGACTATTCAACGCCTAGGCCAAACCGCTAAAGCTAGAAACTTGGAATTTGGACAGTAGGTTTCTTTTGTGATGTAAGCACCCACTATATGAAGGGATTTTTCGAAATTCAATCCCTAAGGGACTCAAAAGGGGATAAACTTTTGAACGACTAAAAGGTTCAAAATAAAAAAAATATTAGTAAAAAAAACTTTTTAAGGACACGCTTTTATTTAAATGTACTAAAAAGAAAAAAAATACGTTTTAATAATTTAGTTTCATTATTATGAAATCGTGGGTCGTGACTAATAAAATATCGCAGAGTTTACAATCCACGCTTTTATAATTATTATGAAACTAAATTATAAAAACTTATTTTTTCCTTTTTATTTCAAATATCTGCAAAATCGAAAATACGAACAATTTGTTACAAAGAAATGTGATACATTCAATCATCAATCATACCATATGACTGGAACCCGAAATTCCCAGTTTCCGGCTGGTTGAGTTACTACTTACTCACACAGTACCCCGAGAGTGGGATCTGTTCTTTTCCTATATATATACCTATTTCAACACTAAATCACACTTCATGCGAGAGCGGATTTTATTTAAGTTATAAACATAACTAAATATTAATAACTCGTCAGTCCAGACAAGACCGTTTATACATATATTATAAACATATTATTATAAAACAAAGTCCCCCGCCGCGTCTGCCTTTTATAATAATATAAAGTAATAGTGATGGGCGATTGTAAGATGTTTTTACAATCGAAACAATTGCAATCGTTCATAATAACAATCGAGTCCACAATCGACTCGGAGTTTGATTTTACAATCGAAATGTTCGATTGTTCAAGTCGATTATTTGCCAGCGAATGAGAATACATATAATCGCGATTCAAGGTTATATGGTAGTCGATTGAAGTCTGACGTTTACGCTACTCGTTCATCGTTGATTCACTGTTCACACTGTTCAGTCGGTCTCAGAGCACTCGATTACTGCATAATCGACCATCCATCGACTCGACCACAGTTGTTGAGTGATGAACGATTATATATTATGTGGCTCTCGACAGTGTACATCGTCTGTACGATTGAGTACTATGCAACTTGGTCTCGGTGAACTATGAAACAACAACAATCGAGTCCAAGTGAAAACCATCGAGAGTCATCGAGATGTTTGAACAATCGAGACAATCGACTAAAATATCTCGTAATCGCCCATCACTATAAAGTAATATCCTCATCACTTGAATCAGAAGACATCATCAACTCGAATTAACAGGTGATTAAACAATTATTTGAGTAACATCGTGTGCAAAGTTTGGGTACTAACGTTAATAGTAATTTTTGGGCTTAAGAATGGCCGAGCGTGTAGCTATGCTGTTGTTTACATGGCGTTGCTTTGGTTCCTCTATTACAAGTCCCCAGTTCCCGGGTTCTAGCCCGAGAGCTGGTAAAAGTGTCGATTGGATTTTCAATTTATTATTAAAAAAAAATAATGAATTGAAAATATGAATTGGTGCTAGGCCCAAATAACCTTAGCTGTTGGTGGTCTTTAAAACACAATAGTGATTTTAGTTAGTAATAAATTTAGTTTCACATGAGTAGCTCCGTGTGAAAATGGCCTTACTGAAATTAAATTAGTTAGTAACGGCCGAATCTATTATAATATATTTTTTGCAATACCCACTATAAAAAAAGTGCTTTGCATGCATGTATGTATGCATGTAAAGCGACTTTTGACAGGCCGGTGTACGAGAACATATCTTTCCCACACTAGTAGTAGTGTGGGAAAGAAATCAATTTCCATAGTGATTTATGTTTATTCGCCTTATCCACCCGCTATTACATACTCCTGTGCGTGCCTCGGCCTACTATAGGAGTAAAGTTGGCGACACAAATGAACTATTAAAAAAAATTTTAAATACTGAAAATGACATGAAAAATATCTATTTTATAGAGGGTATGGCAAAAATACCATATATATCTCGTGCGTAATGATATTATCACTCGTGTAACTGTCACTATTCTCGTTAGTAATACGCCTCATTACGCAACTAGATATACAATCTACTGTTTTATCATGATTATAAGTTATAACGTGTTTTTTTTAACTTGAGATGTCAGCGATTCCAGAAAAATAATCTGTTTTTTGTATTTTTTTCAGTGCTAGCAAATTATTCTTGCAACCAACTTCACTAATTGTTTTCCTGCCAAGACGAGAGAAAGAAAACCACTACTACTTTATTAGGTTTGTCACTCAGTATTTTACATTATTTCTTATTTTTATCCCCAACTGTCGATCAGCAGTTACCTACAGTGAAACAGGGAAAACAATAATTCTGAGCAAAAAAGTCCTTAGACATGTATAGAATAGAATAGAAAGAATAGAAATTTATTAATCCATAATACAACAATTACACGAGGATTCGTCAAAACACCAAATACAAATCGGTCCACTATAAAATACATATTAAATATAGAAATCATCAATGTTATAAAGACATTGACTGACTAAAGCTGCCTTTATTACTTTTTCAAACTTACTAAAATTCAAAGTTTTAATATCATGCAGCAACATATTAAACATTTTTAAGGCATGATATTTGGCGCTATTATTAAACAAGCCGTGAGGTGGGTCGTTTATTAGGACTAAAGTGCGACCCTTGAGGTCCACACGACGAACTTCCCAGTTTGATAAATATTTAATAATAATAATTAAATTAGATATTACACAGAAAAGTAATCCTTTCAATCATTAAAACATCAATAATTTAAAAAAAAAAAAAAAAAAAAAAAACGGCTGAACCGATTTTTATAAAATTTATGTCGGATCAAAATGACGTTAACACGCCTCGATTGACACCCTTACGAAGTCGATATAATTTTTTATTCGCGAGATATTGTGTAAAAACTACTTTTTTGGAGGTTATTTGGTTAAGAAAAAAGAACGGCCGAACCGATTTTGAAAAAATTTCTTTCAGATCATATTTACGTTAATACGCGTCGATTGGCACCCTAACGTAGTCGATATCATTTTTCGTTCTCGAGATTTCGTCTTTGAAAGAAATGTACACATACGTACGTACGTACGTACGTACACACACACACACACAGACATCTTTCTAAAAGTAGTGTAAAAATAGTGTAGTGACCTTGAAACATAAAATTTTTTTTTCCTTTTTGATTTCGATTTTCGGACCCATTACAATAACTTCCAGTGGGAAGTTAATAATGTCATTGAAGATTTCAACAAAATTACATTAGTATTATTTCTAGTTCATACAAATGAATGTAAAGTTTGCATTTGTGTTAGAAACACCCATCGAAATGACGTAACAATATGATGCAACAATGGAAAAATTCATTTTTCAAACCTATGTAACCGTCTAGTGTCTAGTGTCCTATGTAGGTACCTACCATTGGTGAGATATTATCACCATTAAGTTGATCGGAATACATAAGAATATTAATAAACCACGCCTTCTCCCCCTTGTTGATGATAATTAATTAATATCTCATTAACAGTACATCGGACAAAAAATGTCTAAGGACTTTTCTGCTCAGAAATGTTATCTCTAATGCATTGTACTGTCCGTGGACGGTCAATTTATGACTCCCTATAGTATATAATTTATGTGAACTCAAATTGCATAAAAGAATGTTATAGACCAGAGGTTCCCTAACTGAGCGTCGCGGCACTATCCTAGGTGAGTCGCGAAACGATACGCATAGGTCAAATCAAAATTAAATCGAAGTACAGGTCAAAATAAATTTAGAAAAAGAAATGAGTGTAGAACTTTCAAAACTTCAACAAGCTCATCCTTCTCATTAAATGTATTGTTTGTAGTTTTTTATGTTTTCTAATTATTAGAATTAGAATCTAATAAATACCTAGAATAATTAAAATTCTATATTTTTTGGAGTTTTCGTCGAATAACAAAGTAATTTTATTGTCTGCTAGAGCTACACACAAGTATCTTCTTTTTGAAGGGAGTCGCAAAAAAATTGCAACCTGTATAGGGAGTCGCAGTAAAAAAAAAATTGGGAACCCCTGTTATAGACATAAATTTATATTGGGTAGTAAATAAAGATTAACATTTAGTTGAACGAAATAATTAAAAACCTATCTACCGTGCGCTCGACTCCAAAAAAAAAGAAGTTAGGAATGAGATAAGAATGCTCACCAAAAGAAGAAAAAAGAAAATATATGAACAATAACAGTCACAATATTTTTTTCATTTTAACTTTTCTTAAAAGTCTAGGTTCTCGCGTATTAAATTATGCCCTCAAACATTTCCATTTTCACTTTTTACATTTAAAAATGATGTAAACTAAAAATGTGCCGAAAATCATTTTGAAATTCGCAGTAGTTAAACCATTAATAAGGCCAAATAAAGTTTATGTCTTGTAAACCCCGATGAGACACAAACAAAGCAGCAACTAACTATGCTGACGTAATCCTAGATATACTGCACTGTAACACCGCGTGAGTTACAGTGCACGCCTGAGCCAAGAGAGAGAGAGAGACTGCCGCAGTGGTGGGAAGAACAGCAGCGAAGGAGCGGACAAAACATTTCGTTGCATATTTCCCCTCACGCGGCTGTTCACAGCCCGACATAAGATGTTTCACATCAAAAAAATACATTGTAAATATCCGTACTCGCTATGTGATGTGCACGACCTTGAGTGGATTTAGAATAGAACTTATAGCGCCCATGGGGACCAAAAGTAAAAATTTTGGTCAACTCAAAGTATTGGCAGGCTAAATTATCTACTAGTCCAGGAGTTAGATGCGTCTAATCTATGGTGATAAGCAAATAGCATGAGACCTTTTTTACTGGACTCGTTTCATCTTTAAAAACCCAAAAAACTGCTTCTATCGGGTTTTTCCCCGGATCATTACTAAAAAAAGGCATTTACGGTATATTTTTTAGCAAATTAAAATTTTAACCAAATGACATTAAATTAATGTCAAAAGTAGGGAGTGATGATTCATAAATCATAACGTAATATACGCTTCTGCCGACTTCCTCCCATTCGGAAATAGCGGAAGAACCGAATTATTTTATATCTTTTTTGGTTAAAAACATTAGTGATGGGCGATTACGAGATATTTTAGTCGATTGTCTCGATTGTTCAAACATCTCGATGACTCTCGATGGTTTTCACTTGGACTCGATTGTTGTTGTTTCATAGTTTACCGAGACCGAGTTGCATAGTACTGAATCATACAGACGATGTACACTGTCGAGAGCCACATAATATATAATTGTTCATCACTCAACAACTGTGGTCGAGTCGATGGATAGTCGATTGTGCAGTAATCGAGTGCTCTGAGACCGACTGAACAGTGTGAACAATGAATCAACGATGAACGAGTAGCGTGAACGTCAGACTTCAATCGACTATAGCATGTAACCTTGAATCGCGATTATATGTATTCTCATTCGCTGGCAAATAATCGACTTGAACAATCGAACATTTCGATTGTAAAATCAAACTCCGAGTCGATTGTGGACTCGATTGTTATTATGAACGATTGCAATTGTTTCGATTGTAAAAATATCTTACAATCGCCCATCACTAAAAAACATATCAAGTTGTAATGAAAGTGTTATCATTTCTAGTTATATAACTAGAATATAATACACAATTTCAATACATCGTGACCGGTTCGTTTTTAACAAAGGTTTTGTTAGATATTATGAACCTTCTCACATGCGAGTGCTAATGCCATGGTTGAATCTAGATGAATTTTAAATATTCATGCGATCAATATTCGCAAACTATTAATTATCAATAGCTTTGGACAACACCAACAGCTAGGGTTATTTGGGCCTAGTACAATTCATATTTCCAATGTATTGTTTTTTAATAATAAATTTAAAATCCAGCTGATACTTTTACCAGTTCACGGTAGACTAAATCTGACCGTTACGAGTCACATGTAACCGGGTTACATGCTTTGAATTAAAATTTCTTTAATCCCGTTTTGCACTTCACGGTAGATTGTCAGGCCGTTACGGTCACATGTAACCGGGTTACATGCATTGAAGTGAAACTTCTTTAGCCGAGTTTTGAGAACAGTGTGGTCCAGTAGTTAGCGTCGCGACCTCTGGATCAGACTGTCGTGGGTTCTATTCCCACCTACGCTCATGGATGTTTTATGATGTCATTTAGTTTTAAGTGTGCTGTTATTTAATGTAATCAAGACGCTAATGACCTAAGTTGTCGACGCGTCTATAATTTACAATAAATAAATTTAGCCGCGTTTTGCATTTCACGGTAGAGTAAGTCAGACCGTTACGAGTTACATGTAACCGGGTTACATGCTATATAAGTTTCACTTCAACAGCGCAAAAATGTTACATGCACCCTTTTTTTTTTGATAATCAAAATCCTGACTTTATTACAAGAACTTAACTGAACGAAAATCGTTCCGTTTAAACACTCTGGCATGAAATTACTCCCTTGTGACGTAAGACGTGCGATTCGTGATTGTTTCCGTGACCACAGTGATGCAATCACGACAACACACAGCCTACTTGACACGAGTCACGACAGCGTTGTTTACCGGTTTGTTTTTTACATTATTCAGGTTTGTTCTTTTTAAGTGGAGTGAAACTTTCGTCATTTAATTTGATTAGAGCCGAAAGTCAGAGACTCTGTCAGGTGTCATGTCTTACACAGGTTAAACACGGTTTAACCTAACTCAAGTAAGTTTTGTCAGATGAATTTAAACAAATCTGATTAAAAAATATATTTGTAGACTGTAGAATTATGCCTCAAGCTGGGATTAAAAACGTATTATGAATATCTTATTAAAGATTTAGTAAAGCTTTAATATAAAAACAAATTATAGCTGAATAACGGGAAATAGGTAATATATATGCTATATTGTTTTATTTTATTGCCAACGTTTCATCAACATTGTTGACTTCATCAGGGCTCAAATGTAAGTTAATACACACTAGTCATATCCATTTATTTATTGTAAATTATAGACGCGTCGACAACTTAGGTCATTAGCGTCTTGATTACATTAAATAACAACTCACTTAAAACTAAATGACATCACATAACATTCATGAGCGGAGGCGGGGTTCGAACCTACGACAGTCTGATCCATAGGCCGCAATGCTAACCACGGGACCACACTCTGTCCTCTAGTCACATCCATAGTTAACAAGTTACTCCTCAGTGTATTAGTTATATCATGTATTTGACCGAGAGTTACTGACAATTTTTTGGTGTTATTTATTCAAGGCCTTATTTTTGTGAAGATGTTGAGGGAGGCATATTAAAGTGCCCTGAGTAAGGGATTTTGCTAGATAGCGGTATGGGAGGGATGCAGACCACCCCCAACATGTAACAAAAAAATTCGACTGATGACCAGTCCTATACTTCCCACCTAGTAAATATTTGCAAAAAATAAACACTCTTTTTTTTATTCTTTGACTAGGCCCAAATAACCTTAGCTGTTGGTGGTCTTTAAAACACAATTTAATTTTTATTCTTTGAAAAAAGCATGGCCCTCTTTTTTGTTTGGTGATCTATTGATGGCTAGCTTAATATAGCAAAAATCATGGTTACCTTGATTTACGTACAATTTTTATTTTTTTTAGTAAAATATTTTTTTTCTCGAAAACTATACATTTTAGAGAAAAAAAATATTTACATTTTTTTCATATTATAACATCTAGAATTCATTTATATTTTTTTTTACCTATGTTAATACGTGACATTGAGGACGTTTTTTTGAATATCTCAGGATCCACTGAACCGATTTGACTCAAAATCTAATCAGATCTAAGTTAAAGGCTGATAAACACAATAGAACAATCGGCATGCCCGTATGTTGTTCCGTTCTTAAGATATCGAAGGCGAAAAATTGACCACATACACACACACACACACATACACACATACACACATACACACATACACACACACATACACACACACATACAGACATCAGTCAGAAAATGATCTTAAACGATTGCTAGGGTCTCAAAACGTGAAAATCTGTTAAAATCTCGAAATATTGTTTTCGGACTGAATCCATTACTTCCCTACCATAGTAGAGGTGGGAAGTAAAAAATGGTCACAATTTTTATTATTAGGTCAAGGTTCAAATTTTAATTGTTACTGCGACTGTTTTAAGCATATATTTCAATTTGCAGAACAAAATGTCGGTATTAACCCCCTCTCTTAGAGGGAAACTTGCTCGCCTAGGTGTTTATATCGTTCTGCAAGGGAGTTAATAACGACATTTTGTTCTGCAAATTGAAATGTATGCTTCAAACAATCGCTAACAATACTGCCTGCACACAAGTCACAAAGTCGACTTAGTTAATAATCATTTCAGGTTTTTCAATGTTGATAAATAAATAGAGGAACAGCAATTTTTGTTTTATTCGTAAAAGATTCCTAACAGTTTTTAAAAGAAAATTGAAAAACAAACCTGCAAAAATCGCAAACATAACTTATATTGCCATTTTGTTAAAGCTGCCACGTCTTCAATTACGCATAAATATCGAAATTGCTTTTGATATGTAAATTCTATAGGTCAATAAATGCTGAAAGTTATTTTATATGTGTTTTGAATAAGTACACACAATTGACACACGCGACGTGTTTAGTTTACAGCTCGGCCATCCTGTTAAAGTTGCACGTCCTCGATTACACGTAGATGTTTAAAGTACAAAACATTGCAAAATTTGCAACATTTTAAAGTGTAAAATGTATAACCTTCAAAAACATTAACTGATTTTATATTCTTTTCACTCTCTCTGGTTAAAAGAGACAGAATTGATAAGTTAATTATTTATAATGCTTTATCCTTTTTTGAATTTAAATTATTCTGTTCGTTCTATTCAACATTTATTCCGGTATTTACGTTTCGGATGATTATATGATTGTCATTTTGAATTGTAAATTTTGAAATTTTCTACAAATAGATTAGAAAAGGGAGGCGTGGCGGAGTCGCAACTGTCTCCTTCTAACTAGAATCTACGTTAAATCATTGATACGACACAACTGTCAAATTTCATTCATTCTACTGACATAACCTCGCTTTTTTAAACACGTCGTCGTTAATAATTAAAGAAATTTTTTATGGTATGGTCTTTTGTACTTTACTGCAGTTATAATGAAAATTATGACTGCAAAAAGTTTAAATTTCCAACTGAGGAAAAAGCTAAAATAATACCTAGATATCCAAAACATTTATTGTATCCTTTTAGCTTGCCCTCCTTTGATCTAACGTAGCTCAGACGACTTCAGAACACTTTTTCAACTCCAAATGGAAAGAACAAACTCAATTTCTAATTATAATTGCTTAAATTATACCTCGACAAACGTCAACGAAGTTAAGTTAGGTTAGAATAAACGTCACTGGCTGAATCAAGTTAGGACATTCATTTTTCATAAATTTTTAATTTCAATTAAAAAATGATTTCACACGAAATAATAAAGTTTGGTAGCCAATAATGACGGGATTTATTAATTATTTTCATGAAACAGCCGTTGTTTTGGTAAGAAATGTGTTTTAAGAGAATAGTAATGAATATTCCGTTAAACCCCATACATTTTTGAACGCCAATCAACTCCCCTTTAAATTTCGCGCTCAAATTAGGACCGCCTACTTCTGTAGTCTATTACCGTCAAAATGTTGATAAAACAATAAAATATTTCTTTGTTATCTTAATAAATATATGATTTTTTCCACAGCCATGTTTGCTTTTGGGCTTCTTCACTGATTCACGTTCCTGGTGTAAGTACTCAAAAGGGACCTACAAATTTTACAAGGATTCCGAATCAAAAAATATTTTCATACCTCATTTTTTCAAAGGCTTTTAGCTAAAAAAGCAATGAGTCCCCGGTACTCTCAAGAAATAACAGCTACATATAACCTTAAAAAAAGTTGACAGCTCTCGGGTTAGAACCCGGGAACTGGGGACTTGTAATAGAGGAATCATAGCAACGCCATGTAAACAACAGCATTGCTACACGATCGGCCATTCTCATATTAAAATTAAATTGTGTTTTAAAGACCCCCAACAGCTAAGGTTATTTGGGCCTAGAACCAATTCATATTTTCAATTCATTATTTTTTTTTAATAATAAATTGAAAATCCAATTGACACTTTTACCAGCTCTCGGGCTAGAACCCGGGAACTGGGGACTTGTAATAGAGGAACCATAGCAATGCCATGTTAACAACAGCATTGCTACACGCTCGGCTATTCTCAAGTTCGGCCATTCTCAAGCCCTAACATGTTTACACATTAATAATATTTTCTAAACTATTGAAAGGAAGACAGCATTTTTATTATATTTTTTCTAAAAGCTACAAAAAGTCTTTCTGTGTTTGTTAAATTTTTTTTATGACGGTCAACTAATGGAGCATGTCCTTAACCCCTGTGAGCTACGCCACTGTACAAAAGACATTACTGACAGGTACACAAGTTAACTCGTATCGGGTAATAAAACCGATCGCGACTTTCTAAGCCGCCTGGGAAAACGACACCGTTGGAAAAACCATACACATGTAGTAAAATGTGTCGATCGCATTAGGAAAATGTCACCGTTGCACGTTGCATTTCACTGAACACACAGAAAAAAGGAAAACTAACCTCAAATTATTTCGTTTTCTTTTTTTTATATTCTGCGCGTTTAAACCATATAGAGATACCTATTATAGATAGAGTAGGGAAGCCACCCAAAAAAGTGTCGATGCAAAAGATAGAGACGGAGAATAGACGCGTTGTTCTATCTTTTTAACGGACTTCAAAAAAAGGAGGTGGTTCTCAATTCGATTGTATTTTTTTATGTTTGTTACCTCAGAACTCCGTCATTTATAGACCGATTTGAAAAATTCTTCTTTTATTTGAAAGGATATACTTTCAGACCGGTCCCATAGAAATTTCATCAAAATCGGTTCAGTAGTTCGGCTGATTTTATGCAATCACAATTCCTTACCTAACTATGGTTACTGCAGATGTAAATTAACAATACCTACTATAAATTTTTAAATTCACAAATGCGTCAGAAGACAAGGAAAAGACAACATATTCGTTTTCTTTCTCTCTTTTCTAAAGTGACACTGTCACTTACAGTTGTGTCTATGGCTCCCCTACTCTATCTATGATATCTCTATGGTTTAAACACTCGTGAAATAAATACACGTGGTTGTTTATAAGGCGTTACCATGGTATCAAGCACCCAGTTCCTAGATTCTAATGGGTATGAATTTGAAATTTGGAAACTGAGGTAAGAAACCGGAATAAAAGGAATAAGAAAAACCATGTCAGGAACCTTAGATAATCAATGGAAATCTTGGGAACTAGCAAATGTAAACGTAGTAAAAATCCTTTTTTTGTTATTTAAAAAATATAAAAACTTTATTATTTTTTAATTTTCAAACCAACAAATGTTACTCACTTCCATACAGACTCGTGGTATACCGCGCATTTCGGAGAAACTCGATATATACTCGGAAACGCTTGGAGTTTTTTCGGTTAAACCCATTAAAAATTAAAAAATTCGAGCGCTTTAAAGCACATGTAAAACTTACTCGAAATGCGTATGACGTCACAAGTCTGTACAGGTAATATAAAGTAGGTAGTTGTTTGCTATGGTTGTCGCTGTACAAATTCACGTCAGATACAGAATCGTGACGTCACGTAGTACCTTACCAATATGGCGATCCTAAAGGCCTGAGCACATTAGCGCGGTGGCGATAGCGGTGACGGTAGCGTTTGAACGCAACACTAAAAAATAAATTGACACTCGCATATATTATGTCGCTGCTTGTCAGCGTTAAGAGCGTTCTGGTGTAGCGTTCTACGGCGCGATGTCGGTTAGACACAACTTGTTGAGTTTAACCGCGTGTACCGACGTATAGTAAATGTTATTGTATTCATACAGAAATACAAAATGTACCTAGAAAATTAGAAACTGCACTGTCACCGCAAACACTACCGCAACAGTATGGCCTATTCAAAAAACGCCACCGCCACCGCGCTAATGTGTTCAGGCCTTAATGCGCAAAACTCAGCACGTTTTACATTTGCATTCAAAGCATTTTTAAAAACGGCGTTGTTCTTGATATAATTTCTTTCAATTTTCCGTGTGCTTGTAGTTAATTTTTAATTTTCCATTCTTCAATTTAAATTTCAAGAAAATCGAATTTATATATCTAGGGTTGCCATTCGTCCTCTTTTCCCCGGACACCATCCTCTTTTTAGGGCATCCGAGGCATTTTTTCGCATGCATCCGGGCTAGTTATGTATGTCCGAGGTTTAAAGAAATTCCTAATAGTTAAAACTACATGTGAAATAATTATTCATTTATTTATTGTTATCATCACTTTGATAGTAGGTGAGATAATCAATATAAACAACACGAAATGTACTTGACTACACTGTTGTATCAAAATTTAAGGTGTGAGTTATAAGTGCATGACTCACACCTTAAAAGAGGCCTGAATTTCACCCATTTCAAAAGATGGCGCCACCATATGTAATTTAACCCAATCTTTCTCACAACATAGCAGCTTATATATTGAAAGTACAGTCAATTTGTGTGATTAGTAAGATTCTATAGATGATATTATTGGTGTTAAAAATGTTTGGGTCCATGTATTGAAATTAATAAAAGTAGGAATTGAAATTGAATTTGAAATATTTTTTTCAATGAAGAAGCATTTTGAGGCTTTAATATCTAAATTGAAAGACAACAGATATGCTAAAGTTCAAGACGAAATTGTTAATATAACAGCAAAATGTTGAATAATAAGTCACTCATGACAGATACTGTAACATTGTGGCTGCTATCAATCACTAAAAAGTGTAGCTATTGTCCAAGAGAGAGCGTTACTTTCGTTTTGTTTATACATCGGTATAAATGTCAGTTTTGAATTTTGTGTGTTTAGTTCGTGTTTTTCGAAGGTTTTGTGATTAATTGTGTTACAAGGATCGATGCTGTAAAGTCGATGCGATAAAGTGTAAGCGTGGGATGACGTCAGACATGCATTGGATTATTGTTTATTCAGAGTCCTCTATATGCTAGTAGTCGAACTACTCAAAATATTTCAAAAAAATAATGTTAAAAATAATACCTATTATATTTATAACGATGACAGCGCCTCTAAAAGTTTTTAACTTGAAGTGCAGGCTATACTTTTAAATTTCGGTACAATATAATGTCATATCACCAGTTCAGCGCTGAAACTTTTAGTGAACGCACCCCTTCTAAAAGTCTCATCATTTCTTTTCAAACCAATTTTCTCTGAAAAAAATGAACAAATATTTTGCTGTATATCTTTTATATAAAAATGTTTTCTAAGAAGAAGTTCAAGGACTAAAATTTTCCACTATACGTCCTGTCAGTTGTCACGTGTGTATATTCGTTGTGATGATACGCCTGAGAATATCCAAGGAGTATCTACAACAGCGGTCATGTTCACTTTCTTACCTGTATAGTATAGTTACCCATGCGTATGATAAAAACCGCCCTTTTCGGTTCTCCTCTTCGCCGTAGCTCGCTCTCACCAACGATTCCGTTAGTGGTCTTTTTTATTATGCAAATGCGATTTGTGTATTCTGTATTGTGCCTTGCGTACTTAGTAGTATATTTGGTACCTTACGCGGATGTTCAAATATTCTTAAACCAATATTATCGCGGCGGAGTTGAACCATGGAAGTGGAAATTTATGGAGATTTTAAATTAAATAAAACACAATGTCGAAACTCCTAATTTATTTACACTTCAGAACTTTATTAACTTCCCATTGGAAGTTATTGTAATGGGTCCGAAAATCGAAATCAAAAAGGAAAAAAAATTTTTATGTTTCAAGGTCACTACACTATTTTTACACTACTTTTAGAAAGATGTCTGTGTGTGTGTGTGTGTGTGTGTGTGTGTGTGTGTGTACGTATGTATGTGTCAATTTCTTTCTAAGACGAAATCTCGAGAACGAAAAATGATATCGACTACGTTGGGGTGCCAATCGACGCGTATTAACGTAAATATGATCTGAAAGGAATTTTTTTAAAATCGGTTCAGCCGTTCTTTTTTCTTAACCAAATAACCTCCAAAAAAGTAGATTTTACACAATATCTCGCGAATAAAAAATTATATCGACTTCGTAAGGGTGTCAATCGAGGCGTGTTAACGTCATTTTGATCCGACATAAATTTTATAAAAATCGGTTCAGCCGTTTTTTTTTTTTTTTTTTTTAATTATTGATGTTTTAATGATTAAAATGATTACTTTTCTGTGTAATATCTAATTTAATTATTATTATTAAATATTTATCAAACTGGGAAGTTCGTCGTGTGGACCTCAAGGGTCGCACTTTAGTCCTAATAAACGACCCACCTCACGGCTTGTTTTATAACAATTGTTTCGCACAACACACTTTCAGACAAAAATCTGAAACAATAAGCCATTTTCCTGAGAGTCGTTCTTTCAATTATCCACGAGAGGAAGCACTTGTGGTAGGGACAAAGATTTTTTATTCACCATTATAGTGTCGTGTCATTTAGACTTCTCCGAACAGTGTCAAGCAGTTCCGATGAAATCCAATTCATACAAAAGTTTGTAAAAACGGGCGTTCAAAATTGCTCATTTATAATAATACTAGCCGTTACCCGTGGCTTCGCTCACGTATATTTCGATTGATGATTTAGTATTCCCCCGGCGAGAAATTCTCCTCCTGCGAGCCGGGCTGGTGGTGTTTATTCGCTAAAATTTTATTAATACATTACTCACTCGCTTCGCTTGTTCACTCGAATATTATTAATATATTACTCACTCACTTCGCTAGTTCACTTGAATATTATTAATACATTATTTATTATTGCTCACTTACGTTATATAAGGAACTCATGTGCAAAATTTCATGCTTCTAACTTCAAAAATGACGAACTTCCATACAAACTGTCATCCCCTATATATTTAACCCCCTTGAGGATGAATTTTCAAAATTTTTTACTTAGTGCTCGCCTACGTTATATAAGGAACTTCTATGCAAAATTGCATGCTTCTAACTTCAAAAATGACGAACTTCCATACAAACTTTCATCCCCTATTTAACCCCCTTAGAGGTTGAATTTCGAAAAACCCTTTCTTAATGGGTGTTGACGTCACAAAAGGATACTACTGTCCAAATTTCAAGTCAGCTATTTGACCTGGGCGTTGTCTGTCAGTCAGTCAATCAGTGAGTAACGGAACTGTTTTATATATATTATATAGAAGATATAAGCAATAATAACAAAAAGAAAAATAGTGATGACACATCTGTGGACAAAAAGCTCCAATTTCAAAAAAAAAATTATTTAAATCAGTTAAGCATGGACTGCAAGGGGACTATCATTGTCGTAAAAAAACGTCTTGTGTTCTAAATATATAGATTATCAATAGATACTAAATATTATGTAAAATAGTAACCGGACTTATGTCTGTTATTTAGTTTTTTTGCGCATTTTTTTATATGACAGCTAGACAGGAAACCTTGTTTCTAGAATGTTTGTATGTTTCTCTGTTTATACCAGCGTGATTCGAGAAAGACTGGACTGATTTGATTAATCTTGTAAAAATGCAACGAAATGCACTGTATATGCGTGTCCAAAATTACACATTTGATGCAGTCTGTAAAGGCAAAGCCCCGTCTAAATTGTCGGCACTATTTAAACTGCCACGATTCAGAACAGTGCACAGAGCGTCATCATCTTTGTTCCATATGATAGCACTGTTCAACACAGTATCTTCACAATTGGATGTGTTCAGTATGAGCATATCTGCATTCAGGGTTAAATGCTACAGTCTGTTTGGATCTACAAATAAAAAAAACTTTTTAACAAAAAAGAAACCTCCTTCAAAAAGGCACTAAAAAGAGGAAAATAATGAAACTTTGAGATCTGTGCCAATTAAAATATGAAGTTGGTTAAAAAGAACATATTAATCACTATACTATACTTTTTAACCGACTTCATATTTTAATTGGCACAGACCTCAAAATTTCATTATTTTCCTCTTTTTAGTGCCTTTTTGAAGGAGGTTTTTTTTTTGTTAAAAAGTTTTTTACTTTTTAGTGTCAAAAAGTAACATTTACCTTAAAGAATCACACGCCGTTACTTACTTTTATTAAAATCAGCCGAACTACTGAACTGATTTTGATGAAATTTCTATGGGACCAATCTGAAAGTATATCCTTTCAAATAAAAATTTTCAAAATCGGTTCATAAGCGACGAAGCTATCCGCGAACGCACATAAAACATAAAATATAAAACATAAAAAATATATACGGCCGAATTGAGAAACCTCCTTTTTTTGAAGTCGGTTAATAATACCTAATTGGCACCTACGTCTAAAATGTTCCATGCAAATAATATATAAAGTTGTATTTTGTTCTGTCGTTGTCTATTTTTTTTATCATTGCCTATGTTATGTAACCATCTGTAATTATTGGAACCTAGCTCTGTTGATCGGTTAAATAAATAACGCAAGACTTAAAACTGACGCAAGGCGTCACAAAAGACAGCAGCGCCTCCCGCAAAACATAAAGCACAGATCGCGTCACGTTGGTTCAAGTCCAACTTTTACTTTACGTTCACGTCGCGTGTGTTATGTCAGCCAATCAGAGTTACCTTTACCCTCTCTCTTTTTCTTGCAATCCGCATTCCCCGCTCTCTGATTGGACAGCGCAGGCAAAACGCACGTTTATTAGTGTATTTGCCATATGGCACATACACTATTGGCGTCGGTCGGATGGCGGGACCTAGGGGTCGGACCAAAATTTCTCGACGTTTCATACCCCCCTGAACAGTTTGCCACCATTTTTGAAAATGTTTATGTATATATGTATGTATATATATATATATATTTATATATATATATATATATGTGTGTACACGATAACTCTCGACAGACTTAATCGATTTAAACGAAATTTGGTACACACATTGGAACCCATCACCGCACGAAGCCTATTTAAAATGGGCCCGATCGGACCATTTTCAGGGTTGTATTTAGGGGTTCCAAAAAGTTTTTGGGCCCTAAAATAGCGAAAAATTTGTCAGAATCGTTTCAAAATTGAAATTTAACTCTTTAGTAAAGATTAAAATGTGCTGCTAAAATTTTAATAAAATCGGCCCGATAGGACCGGACTTTCAAATTTTATGAAAACACTAGTTTGTTGATACGGATTTACTTATGGAAGGGTGTATTTAATTGGGTGTACTAATAAAATCCATGTCTAATATTGAAATTTAGAAAAATTTAATTATTTTAAGGGATGTATTAAGGGGTTAAATTTTTTATTTTGTCAAAAAACAAACTTAAGTTCACATAATAATGCCACAATGCCTGTATTAGCAAATACACTATATTGTCGGCAGGGTTTGGCACTGCGACCCGAGTTTTTATAAATAGCTGACGCAACGTCAACTTGCATGTTGCGTTGCGTCTTGCGTTTGTGTCTTGCGACGATTGTAGACGGGGCTTAAAAGAGACGACCCCACTGTATACATGAGTGTGCTCTAAAATTACACATGTGGATGAAATCTAAAAGAGGCGTACATACGGCTACACCAACTTTGATGTTTCCATTGGTAGCCGAATATAATTTGTAATTATACAAGTCTGAAACATTAAAGCAAGGAAACAAAGCGTTCTCGCCCGTGTGAACATTATCAAACGTTAACAGTGACGCCATTAAAGGAACGGCTCTCGGCGCTCTATTTAAACGTGAACGTGATGTAATTCTGGCCTATTGCCTTAACACGCCTCCTTCCCCTATATAGACTATCGGAAAAAATATCCATGGCCTGCCTCACACACGTCGGTTTGTTATTCTAAAATTTACCCGACGACGTTATAGACCGAGAGCTAGTGACAATTTTTTGGAGTTATTTATTTTTGTGAAGATGTTGAAAGAGGCATATTATTGCTACAAGGTTGAAATTTATGACCTTGAATAACCTCAGTTGTCGTTCGATTCGTCTTAATAACGGCTACAAGATTCCGTAAAATATGTAATAATATGTTCGGATTAAAAAAAAGGAAGGGGACCTTGACCTGACCTCAGCATATCAATCGAAAAGAAAATCCATTTTACCAAAAAAACATTTCCCTTGATAGTTGATACCAAACAGTTTTTATTCAAAACGTTTTTTGTTACAGCCAATACTTTCTGAGATATTAACTTAAAACGCTTTATTTTCCTCACCCTATGTACAGTCGTGGACTTAAAAAAAGTTTACACTTCAGTTTTTCAGTGTAAATTCACAAAAAGTCAGTAGCTTAGCAACAAATTTAGTTTTTAATAGGTAAATATAAATGTCAAAAATTAAAAGAAATAATTGTCGTTTAAATGCCTCGAAATTGTTAAAACGATGAACAAAAAAGAAGAATAATTGCAAGATTGGAGGAAGGAATTTGCTAGTATCAAATATTATCAAATCTTTTTATGTTTTAAATGAATAATATTGAGTAATTTGGATTGTATAATAAACAACTGAGGTGTTTTGATAATAATTTCTTATTGAATTTTTAGGATGTAACCTTAGTAATTGATACATTACTATCAAAAGCCAAATTACAATATGCAAAAATTAAAAAAACCGGTAACTAGATGATACAGGTGTAAACTTTTTTAAGTCCGCGACTGTACCTATATTTTGTCATAAGAAAAGCTTAGTAGAACTTTAAATCAATCCCGTTTCAAAAATAATCGATCGATTAAAAAAATATTTTTTCTAAACTGTGTGTACATATTATATTTAACATACTTTTTTGTACTACTTCCCCCTCGAAACAATATTATCCTATGTGAATTTATTTACGGTGTAAGGATTTATTAACATTTTCACAGTTAATTATTATCCTAGGCATTTTAATCAAAATTTAGCTTGAAAACGATTTTTTTCTATGTATAGAACAGACTTATTCTGCGTAATAAAAAATTTAACAAAGAGATCAGAGTGTTCCTGCATTTTACAGTGTAGATGAATTTTTATGTTACCAGTAATTTTATATTTCTTTTAATGTGAACTTTTTTTTGACGTGTCAAATAGATTTATATCTCAATTATTGACAAAATAAATATCTATCTATACCGTGTGTCGTACCCAATTTGGGACTTGAGATTTTAATATTATGCGGTTATGATATTTGCTCCCCATTAAAGATTTTTGCTACTATTTTTTACGAACTGATTCTAACTATTCTCATTAATAATTCATTTGAGCATCAACTACTCAATTACAGTCTCCCAAATCATTATTTTTAATGAGATGGTGAAATTATTGATCCTGTACCACGAAGGTTTTTCCTTCAATCTTCATATTATTTTTAATATCTCACAAAAAAACTACATTTAAATCGGAAAAATCAAGTATCACATTTTTTTTCGTTTGGTTGGTAAAATGATTTCGTTTGGTTGGTAAAATGAATTTTTCCAATATGTTTCGAAACAATTATATAATTGTTTCGAAACATATTGGAAAAAATCATTTTACCAACCAGTGGTCACAATCAGGATTCTAACCTAAACCTTTCCACTTTCGCGGCGGAATGAGCTTACAATACTCAACCGTGACATGATTGCTAAATTAATATTCTCTTTATATGCTTCAGAATCAATAGATTTTCAATTGCATTTCAGCCGTATAAAACTATTATTTATCAAGTGTCACGTTCTGATACGTCAACACGACTGACGAAAATGTCGAAATTCAGAAGCGTATCACGAAACGTCAGCACAGTCTGATCCATAAGTCTTATCAGTCTGAACACTGCGACTTTTCTATTTACCTCATTCTCTATAATCTTAGATTGTAACTCAACAACCTTAACCTTATGACGTATAAACCGGAAATTGCAGCAAGCTTTGGAACTTACGATACACGTGTAGTGTACAGTACTTAACCGTCGTCGGCGTATAACACCTGCGTTGCCATGGAAACGGTACTCTAAAGTGTTGACGCTTCCAACTGACCAGTCAGACAGTACCTCGAATACACCGTGTCTTAAACCGGCTCCAGACGACATGGCTAGGGCATGCAAATATTCGGATGTTTCAGGTATTCGAATATTCGCTCAAATTTTAGCCAATATTCGAATATATTCGAATAATTGGTAAAAATAATAAAGACACTGGAACTTCAATAAATGACTTTTAATTATTTAAAATCAACACGCCTACTGCACGTCCATAAATCCAATCAATATTTTAACAACAAAAGCAGCTTACTTCTAATTAAAAAGAGATCAAATAATCATTTTTACTTTACTTAGTTACGTAAAAATTCAGATCAAATCAACTAAATATTAGAGCGCACATAGCTTCCGAGAACCATAGATCAAATGAACATATTTAAGTAATCAAAAAAATTCAAAATTCTTTCTTTCTGTTTTTCCTATTCAAACAAAAATATTAAATGAGCATCTAAGACGCATTTTTATTAATTAGTACAACAAAAGTATGGGGTATTGCTCCCCTATAAAAAAAATACTTCACAAATAAATAATACGTCTATTAGCACGTGCGAAGAGCAAATCAAGCAATTAAGTACACGTACGTAACGTAACGTAAGTAA
Source organism: Mongoloraphidia duomilia (assembly GCA_039654895.1). Classification (NCBI taxonomy): domain Eukaryota; kingdom Metazoa; phylum Arthropoda; class Insecta; order Raphidioptera; family Raphidiidae; genus Mongoloraphidia; species Mongoloraphidia duomilia. Next base: position 11,034,954 of record CM077519.1, on the reverse strand, counting down.
ATGGTTATATCAAATAAACATGCAATAATTAACAAAAAAAAACTTTTCTCGCCCCGTTTCGATTCCCCTCCCACGCCCTAGCGCGAACTTAGAGCTAGTGTAGCGTTTGTAAGATGTTTTACCGCCGCCGTAAACCGTTTTTAAACAATTTTAATTCTTAACAAATAATTCGAATATATTCGAATAATAGGAATTACTATTCGAATAATAAATGCAGCCGAATATTCGCTTTATTCGAATATTCGAATATTCGAATTGCATGCCCTAGACATGGCCAACGTCCTCCAATGTTGGCGAATGCATCTAGGTGACCAATGTTGGGTATGGTTTGGCATGTGTGACTATTTGAATATGTCCAGTATCCACACGGCAGGATTCTGTTTGACCAGCGTTGACCAAGGTACACCCAATGTTTAGCGAATATACATCAACATTAAACAAAATGGATAGTGAATATGATGCAATTATTGCCCAGCTCTTAATACATGTTTCATGTAACTCATAAATCACAATAATGTTACAAAACTGTTTTCTGAGTTGGCGGAATAAATATTTATTTACAATATTTATTTACAATAATTAAAAATACAATAACAAATGCAACAACGAAAAGTCAGTTCTAACAATCAACACAAGTAATTAACACTTAACTATTGGGATCCGTCAAATGGGTGGAGCTTTAAAAACATGGCGCAAAGGGGGGGGGGGGAATTATATACGGGGTATACTTTTGCGTGTTATTTTGTGATTTTCAAAGTGATAAGTAATAATAAATATAAGTGCAATTTGCAATTGGGCCGGTACGAATCCTAAACAAAGGAATTTCGTTGAAGGAGAACGGATTCTCAAAGCCGGACATATTATCAAATGTGTGAAAAAAACAAGATAACTGAGCTGTCAAAAGTAGTAATCTTTACGGCATATTGCTTAAAAACATCAAAATTAAAAAAAAATCTCCACGAAATTAATCATCCGTTCAATGCTTCTTTAAGGCAGGGTTAGGTGAATAATGTAAACACATATTAACTGCAACATAATATGTTATATTGTAATAAGTAGGTAAGTTACTAACCTCAAAATATTTGTATACAAAGTTAGTCATATAAATTTGTCAATCATCAAATGATTGTACTTAGTATTTTAGTACAGTATGATAATAAGTACATCTTATTATTAATATAAAATATTTTTTTAATTCATAAATACAGTTTTTCCACATTTCATTAGAAACTAATTCGCTGTAAAGTAAGTTTTACAAGGCATCAACTGACAGTGTTTAATGCCATGATATTAGAAAACGTCGCAAATTCCATTTTCGATAAACTTTTTGTTTATTTTACTTGTTTTATATTTGTAATAAACAATTTGACGATAAATTTGCACTGTTAGCATGTAAAATTTTCCCTCGTTTTGAGTACAATTTTGTACCACCAGATGTCATATGTTCATTTGACGGATCCCAATATACAATTAACTATATACAATTGACTGTATACCAGGACTATTTATTTCTAGTTATTTATTTTATCAATTAATATCACGGAACTATTTATATCTCTGCACGATTTATATCACTGTATTTATATCAGATTTATTTCGCTGTTCAACACATGTCACAGTATAATCTACTCTGATTGACTTCACTCGTACTCGCTGCTTATATAGGCCGCGCGGCGTAAGCCCAGTGCCTCCTCGTTTTCTCTAGAACCTTCGTACTGGTACTAGTTGTTACAGCAAGCAGACACCGCTTCTCAGATCTCCCGCCTGCCGTTTATATACAGGGTGATCCGTAGCATTATTATTATTTACAAAATAAAATATACAGAATTGAATCAAAGACTAAGTATATATAATATCAAAGTGCTCTCGGCATCAATAAACAAAATCGAAATATCTTTCAATAAGGAAGGGTTGAGAGACGCCCCTTTGAAACGGTGGGGGATGAACGGAGGGGAAATCCTGGCGGCCACGCGGTTCACGGCATCAGCTTCGCCTGGGAGTCTTACGATACCCAACGTCGGTTGGCTGGATCAGATCTGGTGTCCCTGTCGGACAGGGAACAAATCTGTTCCCAACACCAGTCGGACGGGTTAACGGTAGAGACAAAATTACACTGGAAATAAAAAAAAAAATTATCTGAAAAATTTTAAAGTTATTTGTTTTTTTCACTGGAAATGAGAAATTAAATTAGATATATTATAGAATACAAGGTATTTAATAGCTGCATGATTCTATAGATATAGTGCTTTAAGCGGTCCTAGACTCTATAGAGATCCTTAAAGGAGTGGTAGAGCTTACCTGTAAATACTATGTATATTGTAAAGGCTGAATCAAAAATTCAACAAAGGAGATGTACAGGAACAGATGATTAAGAATCTTATTACCCTCACTTCTGCTTGAATCTACAAACGTCGTGCATGCTTTCTGGTTAATATGAGTTGTTCGAAGAGTATTGTATACAGAATTTTTTTTATTGGAAAAGGCAGCCAAAGTACAAATAATTTTTCCATTATTAGAAAAAATCATTTATTTATCAACCTATAGGTATCAATAAAAGAATAAATTATGTCCGAGTGCTATGAATTTATGATTTATAGCGGACCCGGGTGGTATGAAATTATGATTTAGAATAGAGGTCACCCATTGCTCCACTCACGTATATTTAGTATATTGTTAATCTGTCTAACCATCTCTGACACTTTAAATTGGACTAGCCATGTTTCAAATTTATGTTTTAAACTTTCAAAATCTTTATTTGCGTTGAGGAAAATTCAACACAGCTGCTATGATTCTAATTTAAGCCTTACAACTTATTATGCCTACTTCTACCAGCATATTAAATATGGAATCATGTTTTGGGGTTGTAGCACATCGGAACTCCATAGAGTCTTCTTAATGCAGAAAAAAGCCATAAGGATTATTTTCAATCTTGGATATCGTGACAGCTGCAAAGATTATTTTATAAAACATAAAATTTTAACTGCTCCGTCTATCTACATTTATTACTCGCTTTGTCACATTCGGAAATATTTTTGGAAGTACTCCACTCACAGTACACTGCATAGTTATCAGACACGTAGTAATAATAACCTGATTTTACTCCCTAGACCGAACTTAAGTCTCTTTTGCAATAGCCCAGAATATTCAGCTTTAAAATTTTTCAACAGTCTTCCTGCTGAGCTGAAGTCACTTCCTTTCCCTAAATTTAAAAGAGAGTTAAAGACTCTTCTAATTAATACATGTTTGTATTCAGTTAATGAATTTTATTCGATTAATTATAATTATTAAATTTTTTTGTACGACGAATCCTGCTCACTGCTATATTGGACAATAAAAAATCTATTCCATTCTATTCTGTTGTCCCCCCGCGCGTAGCTTTTCTTTATAATATTATATAGTTCAGATTACTTATAATTACCACTAAAATGACACGACACTAATGGGGAATAAATAATGCTTGTCCCCACAAGTGCTGCCTCTCGTGGATAATCGAACGGACTACTCTTAGGAAAATGGCTCATTGGCTAAAATTTTTCTGCAAATATTGCATGATTCAGTCTATATAAACATATAATGGAGAAAAGAGATTATTTTGGTATATATACACAGGTATACCCGTGCCTATTGTAGGATGGCTTTGAAGCTATTGATATGTACTTTGCTTGAGGCTGAAAGATCTTTGGATGATTCTAACGTTTCTGAAAAATTGCTGTTTCTATATATAAATATCAATATCTTATCCACCGTTCTTCCGATTCCATATTTAAATTTTTCCGATTCTGTGTATAGAAGTACGCAATATCTGTTACGATAATTCATAAATTCTCAAGATTAATAAATAAGATAAGCTTTATGAATAATGTAGTGCGAATTTTCTTGTAGAAACTGTGATCCTTGATATTATCTATACTAATATTATAAAGCTGAAAAGTTTGTTTGTTTGTTTGGTTGAACGCGCTAATCTCAGAAACTACCAGTCCGATTTGAAAAAATTTTTTTTGTTAGATAGCCCATTTATTGAGGAAAACTATAGGCTATATAATATCACGCTACGACCAATAGGAGCGGAGCATCAATGAAAAATGTTTGCAAAAACGGGAAAAATTATTCCTTTTGAGAGCTTCCGTTGCGTGCGCTGCGTAAACGGTTAAAGTTACGCAAAAAATCATGTATGACGAAATTGTTCCCCTTTAAAAGTTCTAAAAAAAAGTCCGCTACAGCATATGTCTATCTTTTAAGGTTGACTCACTAGACGTCTATAAGTAAGTTTTAATTTTGTTTTTTCACAATAATTTGTAATATATTATAATTTTATCAAAATACAGTATATCTGTAGGTTTTTTTTACGGTATTATAATTAATCAAGAAATTATTAGTCCTATCCGTAAATAAATTCACATATTAGTGAATAACACAATATATCAGACGACATATTATCGCCGTGATATGTCCTCTGATATATTGTGTTATTCACTAATATGTGAATTTATTTACGGATAGGACTAATAATTTCTTGATTTATTATAATTTTGTTCAATTTCAATTTTTATCAAATAATTGTTGCGGTTTACAGGGGCGGCAACTAGTGCGTGTGCGGTAAGCAAAATGCACTTTCCGACCGCCTGCCAGTTAAATGACCCATTACAGACCGGTATACATGCATCGAAAGTAACTATTTTGTAGTGGGTATGACAAAAACAATATTATATACTTTCAGCGATTTTGGGTTAAAAACGTTTCGGGTTATTGCAATAAAGTTTCTCTTGCACCGTGATTTCATAAAACCGCACCCTAGTTTAATTTCAATTTAACACAATATAACCTATGCACTATTGAAAATCATAATTTGACAAGGCTGGTTAGTTATGTATCGATCAGTAAATAATTAAAACGCAAACATAACATTATATTTAACCCTAAGTTTATTGATAGTCATAGAGTATAAATTTGTAATCTAATAAAACGTTAATCGACAAACTAAGCTTCATTTGTCATGCCGTGATTTTGTAGCGATTAATCTTCTTTATTGACAGCCGTGTAAATAGGAACATTGTTTTAGTGTTCTCGGATATGATGAAATAATTTTCAGTTTTTGAAGTGAAAACTTCCTTAGGCGAGCTTTGTGTGTGCGTGTGTGTTTTTTTTTTTAAAGACCACTAGCAGCTAAGATTATTTGGGCCTAGCACCAATTCATATTTTCAATTCATTATTTTTTTTTAATAATGAATTGAAAATCCAATTGACACTTTTACCAGCTCTCGGGCTAAAACCCGGGAACTGGGGACTTGTAATAGAAGAACCATATCAACGCCATGTAAACAACAGCATTGCTACACTCTCGGCTATTCTCAAGCCCTAGGCGCGCTTTGTGTGTGTGTGTGTGTGTGTTTTAAAGACCACCAACAGCTAAGATTATTTGGGCCTAGCACGAATTCATATTTTCAATTCATTATTTTTTTTAATAATGAATTGAAAATCCAATTGACACTTTTACCAGCTCTCGGGCTAAAACCCGGGAACTGGGAACTTGTAATAGAGGAACCAGAGCAACGCCATGTAAACAACAGCATTGCTACACTCTCGGCTATTCTCAAGCCCTAGGCGCGCTTTGTGTGTGTGTGTGTTTTTTAAAGACCACCAACAGCTAAGATTATTTGGGCCTAACACCAATTCATATTTTCAATTCATTATTTTTTTTTAATAACGAATTGAAAATCCAATTGACACTTTTACCAGCTCTCGGGCTAAAACCCGGGAACTGGGGACTTGTAATAGAGGAACCATATAGCAACGCCATGTAAACAACAGCATTGCTACACTCTCGGCTATTCTCAAGCCGTAGGCGCGCTTTGCCTGGGCTGTTAACAACAATGATGTGAAACGCACCCGACGGTGACAATCGGGTCTACTCGGCTCAAACACTAACACGTACGTATTTGCAATATGCTGGTAATAGTGTGTAGTTCATAATTAGTGTGCTAATGGATGACACTAAAAACTTAATACGAGTAAAAAGTCATTTGTAGTTCACAAGTGCGCTAACAGATAACACTAAAACTTAATATTAACGTTAAGGTATTATATTCATTAAATTTAATTGTATAGGCCGATTTTAATATATTTATGATTAAACAGTGTGTTTAAAAAAATATATACATATATATATTAAAATTAGAAATCTGACGTTTTCGCTTCTGTCGTGTGTTCATAAGCACACACCCATTTTTTTTAATTAAAATTCGATAAGAAAAGCAGGACAGCCGATCTTTAGTTCTTGTTATCGTTAAAAAATCCTTTGAAATTAGAGACAAGCGGGTTTGAATGATGTTATATATATCTACCTATCTGAAAATTATAGTTACAACTTTTTAAGGCAAATTAATACCTTTGAAGATATTTTCTTTTAAAGCTTCATAAGAAAAACAATATTTTTTCTAGGACTTGTATCAAAAGTACAATTTTAGATGGCTGTATACCGTTTGAAAAGTGATTCTTTGGACGCTTCTGATGCGTTCGAATGGTAGTGTTTAAAATAAGTTGTAACGAACTCCGTTCTATGAAGTAATACTGTTTTATTTTACTTTATAACACACGTGCGTAATAAAGTACATACTTTGTAGATTAGTTTGCTATACTTATAATGTCACTAATAAAATATTTATCCAAATTGTGTTTTATTTGCATAAAATTGAACTTTTGAAGCAGTTGTTGCAAAAAATATTGTATGTAACGCGTGTCTAAAAGTGACGAATCTGACAGTTGCGATTTTACAATTCTCTCTTAAGGTTATGTTGCATTTATACCAGAATTCGTGTGATTACCATACTCGTTCTGGTATAAATGCAACATAACCTTAGGCTCGTTGCATAAATTACTATTATGAAATAAAAGTTTAAATATAATGATACAAATTTAATAAAATATGTGCTTTGAATAAATATGTAATGTTTATACACTAGCATTTATACCCGCATTTTGCCATTCTGTTTGAACTACAGGTCCTCGATCATGTAAAATGTATTATTTAATGCATGAAACACGTTTATGGAATTTTCTTAGCAACAGGTAATTGTGTAAATTTAACGCAACATGTTTAATGTAATTGTACAAGCATTGAAATGATATTGAACGATTTTGTTAGCACTACATGTCCTCAATTACGTAATATATTTAATGTTAGAAACGTGTTCGTAGAATCTATAAACTATTACATAATGTTACAAGTTTGACGAAACGTGTACTTTGAACTTAAATTTATATTTGGCCGTTCTGGTAGACCTACACGTCCTCAAAATATAAAATATTGTTACAAAACTGTTTTTTGAGTTGGCGGAATAAATATTTATTTACAATAATTCGTAACAATTAACTATATACAATAATTGCAACAACGAAAAGTCAATTCTAACAATAAAAAAACTTAAACGGTAATTATTGAACTAAACGAGCCACTTAACTAACTATATATACAAGGATTATTTATTTGTAATTATTTATGTCAGATTTATTTATATCAGACGCACTATTCGTCGCTCAGTACTTGACTTCGTATTCAACACGACACACTCGCCGTTTATATACCTGCGTGCGGTGTACCCTCAGTGCGTCCTCGTACTCTCTAGCGTTGTCTGGAATCTTCGATACCATTCCACGCTTTACTACTGTGACCTTTCTTTCTCGTGGTTTCTATTGGCGTAACATCTTGGGGTTTGCTACAATATTAATATTAGATTTAATGTTTAAAATATGTTTATAGGACTTATAAATTGCTACGTAATGTTACAAGTTTAATGAAACATGTACTTGGAACTTGAGTTTATTATGGGCCATCCTGTTAAACCTGCACGTCCTCAATTACGTTAAATACTATTATTATGTTTAATGTTTACAACATGTTCATAAAATAATTTATAAATTACTACACTATGTTAGAAGTTTATACTTTGAAATTGAGTTTATATTCGGCCATTTTGTTAAAGCTGCACGTTCTTGAATACGTAAACTACATTGTTTAAGATGTAAAATGCATTTATAGAATCTATAAACAATAAATAATGGTACAAGTTTGATGCAACGTGCATTTTGAACAAACATGCACTGTGTAAACTTATAGACCGAGAGCTAATGACAATTTTTTGGTGTTATTTATTCAAGGCCTTATTTTTGTGAAGATGTTGAGGGAGGCATATTAAAGTACCCTGGGTAAGGGGTTTTGCTAGATAGCGGTATGGGAGGGATACAGATCGCCCCCAAAATGTAACAAAAAAAATGGTTACAATTATTATTGCTTCAAGGCTGAAATTGTTTGTATAGCTTGTCGGCGACCCAGTAATGCCATTATAATATTTGCAGATCGATTGGTCAATATTAAAGGGGTGGCAGATCTTCCTAAATGTGTCATAACCCCGACGAAATTTATATTATTAGTTCAAGGTTCAAATTTTAATATGTTGTTACGGCGACTGTTTTAAGCATATATCTCAATTTGCAGAACAAAATGTCCGGTATTAATCCCCTTGCAGAACGATATAAACACCTAGGAAAGCAAGTTTCCCTCTAAGAGAGGGAGTTAATACCGGCATTTTCGTCTGCAAATTGAAATATATGCTTAAACCTTGAATTAATAATATAAATTTCGTCGGGTACATGACACGTTTAGGGTAATCTGCCACCCCTTTAATACTGACCAATCGATCTGCAAATATTATATTGGCATTATTGGGGCACCGACAAGCTATACAAACAATTTCAGCCTTGAAGCAATAATAATTGTGACCATTTTTTTTTGTTACATGTTGGGGACGGTCTGCATCCCTCCCATACCGCTATCTAGCAAAATCCTTTACTCAGGGCACTTTAATATGCCTACCTCAACATCTTCACAAAAATAAGACCTTGAATAAATAACACCAAAAAATTGTCACTAGCTCTCGGTCTATTACATCAAATTAACATTCGACCACTGTGTTAAAGCCACAAGTCCTCGATTACATAATAAACTCGATAATATATTCATTGTGTAAAATACGTTCATTAAGTCTATAAACTTTTCCGGAACTGGAAAGCACGAGAAACCCTGACTAATCACAAGTGCTTAAATACAAATTCGAGCCTTGCTTTTGCACAGTGATGTAGCATTAGGGGAAAATTTTCTCCAAATACAGTTTCTTTTTTAACCGAGTTCAAAAAAAGGAGGTTTCTCAATTCGACCGTATATATTTTTAATAATAATAATATAATAATAATAATATATTTTGCCCCAAAAAAACACTGTACAAAACAGGAGGGTGCGTCATCAACAAGTAATTACAAAGTTACAATAGCAAATTAAATTAAATTAAGCAGTATTAAAAGAATTAATAAAATGCAAAAATGCATATAAATATAAATATAAAATAATACAAATTTAAATATTCATAGTCATTATCATTGCGACAGATACTCGTTTATCGAATAAAAAGATTCCTGTATCAAAAAAGATTTAACAGATCGCTTGAAGTTGTTTAAAGTTTTAATATTTTTTATAGAGATAGGCAGCTTATTATAAAAACAAACACAGTTGTAATACACACCACTTTGAAACAAAGTTAGCCTGTGTTGAGGAACTCTTAATAAAGACCTGAATCTCGTATTACAGGTATGAAAATCACTATTACTGGAGAATAATTCTTTATTCTTGAAGACAAAACAGATACATTCATAAATGTACAGACTAGGTAAAGTTAGAATTTTCAAAGACTTGAAGAGCTCTTTACAAGATGAAATTGGGTTGGAGTTTGTTATTATTCTAACAGCTCTCTTTTGGATGACAAAAAGTCTCTGTAGAGAAGAAGAATTTCCCCAAAAAATTATGCCATAAGAGCAGACTGATTGAAAGTTAGAATAATAAATAGTTTTGAGAATGTCAAGATTATTGATCATTGTACGAAATTGCCATAGTAAATAACAAGTCTTGTTCAATTTTTTACTAGATTCAGTGACGTGTGCGTCCCAGGTTAACGTGTCAGAAATTGTAATACCGAGAAACTTGGTATGAGTAGCAGTTTTTATGGATACTCCATTTAATGGGACATAATAAGAATGGTCTAGCTTATTGCTATTGGAATGAAAATTCATTACCACAGTTTTATTGACATTGAGCAACAGACCGTTTTGCTTACACCAATCTTGCATTTCCATGGCACAAGCTACAAGAGAGGGAACAACCAAGGTTATTAGAGTACAGGTTGCCTCATTACATCTGACCAATCAGCGTAAGCGCGGGAATGACGTCAGCTAGAATTTAGTTTAAATCAAGTACAAAAATTGTTGAAGATTATGCTTATTTATATTAGGTGCTTCGTGCAGATTTTTTCTTAAAATTGGCAGGAGACAATAAATAGAAGAATAGATGTTAAAAAATAGAATAATTTTTATTTTTATTACAAAATTTAGGTTTTAATATCTATAATATAAACAAACAAAAAATTAAATAATGCTCAAGAAATAGCAGATCTTGTTAATTACCTATTTTTTTAAATTTAAGAAACGAATAGAATTAACTAACAAATTGATAAATTAATTATTTTATCTTTTATATTCACAAAATATTAAAAATAACCACAAAACACCATAACACTTAACAGCTATCGCAAAATTGACAACTTATCATATTTTTTTCACTAACAGAAGAATCATGTTTCTATTAGGTATTGAAAAAACATATCACACTACCATGGTTACTGTAATTTTTATTTCCAAAAATTAGCAGCGTCCATCGTCTGATCTTTTCTATTGAAGTGAGCAAGCATGGTATATTCTGAGTGACGTCATCCCCCCACTACTATCTATCGGAATGAGGCAACCTATACTCTACTAACCTTGGGAAACAACGTTGTTTTTATTTTTGGTGGAAATCACTTGACTTGTATCATCAGCGTACATGGTGGTGTAGCAGTTAGACAAGTTGAGGGGCAAGTCATTAATAAAAACAATAAAAAGTAAAGGACCTAGAATGGATCCCTGAGGAACGCCACAATTATTTATAATCAAATTGGAAGATATGGTTTGGATCTTATGCACAGTTTCAGATTTTAGAGAGACGTATTGTTTTCTATTTGACAGATAGGATTTGATTAAATTGTTAGCAACGCCTTTTATACCAACAGTATAAAGTTTATACAGAAGGATATGTGTTCGCGGATAACTTCGTCGTTTATGAACCGATTTTGAAATTTTTTTTTTATTTGAAAGAGTATACTTTCAGATTGATCCCATAGAAATTTCATCAAAATCTGTTCAGTAGTTCGGCTGATTTTAATAAAAGTAAGTAACGGCGTGTGATTCTTTAAGGTAAATGTTACTTTTTGACACTAAAAAGTAAAAAATAAAAAACTTTTTAACAAAAAAAAAAACTCCTTCAAAAAGGCACTAAAAAGAGGAAAATAATGAAATTTTGAGGTCTGTGCCAATTAAAATATGAAATCGGTTAAAAAGTATAGTATAGTGATTAATTAACCAACTTCATATTTTAATTGGCACAGACCTCAAAATTTCATTATTTTTCTCTTTTTAGTGGCTTTTTGAAGGAGGTTTTTTTTTGTTAAAAAGTTTTTTTTATGTCTCAATGTCTATATGGTACACATACACTATTTAATATTGGAGGCGCGTCGAGAGTACGATAACTCTCGAAAAACTTACCCGATTTAAACAAAATTTGGTACACATATTTGAAACCACCGCCGTATGCAGAACATTTAAAATGGGCGCAATCGGATCACTTTGAAGATTGTATTTAAAGGTTGAAACATTTTTTGGACTCAAAAACATCGAAAATATTTGAAAATAGAGTTTATACTTTCACCATTTCTCGAATTACAGTCTGGGAACTAGAAGTTTGCAGTAGACAAGGCCATAGAAAATCCATTTGAGCAAAGCCATCCCTACGAACTCGGCTATTCTCAAATTGTTATATCTACACTGCTACAGATTTAAGCTTACATCATATTATAGTAATTTATAATGATACGAAAATTGGCTTTTTTAAATGTGGTAATTTTGGGTGGTTCGCTAAGATAACAAGTACGCAGCTGTTCTTGCAGAAACAACACTTTGTATTATAGGAGAACAATAAGAACTTGCAAGCCGATTGTTACATGACGTCAGAACGTCACGTGATGGCTAAATAACATAAGATTAATATCTAGTCTCTTTTGTTATTCATAAACAATGGAACTTTATTAATATTCTCTTGTCTGTATAATCTACGCATGCTTTGATCTACTTACTGTAAGACTATCACAACTTCGAACCGCGTAGATTTAGTTTCCGGTTTTCTTAGAAGGGTTTAACTTAATAGTTTGATAAAGTTTCGCTTAAATTTGACAAGAAATAGGCTTTAATAATAATAATAATAATAATAATAATAATGCGTTTAACGTCCGTTTCTCGACATTATGTCATAACAGACGCCATATTCGCACCATTACTATTTTTCCATTTTTACCACTTTCCCGATGTTTTCTACATTTTTAAACTTCAACTTTTTTTTTAATAGCAATGTGCGAATGGAGGAATTATAGGAAATTAGGATAAGGTAGGCAATTTTGTGAGAACAGGAGTTTGTCAGGTAATCGGCCATGGCCTTGCTTAAGGAACCATCTCGATATTTATCTGGAATAATTGAGGGAAACCATGGAAAACCTCAAACAAGATGGCCGGTACAGGAATTACCGTTTCTCGACGTGAGGCAGTAGGAAAAAGTCCCAGCCACATCTGCCCCCGTCGGGATTCGAACCCAGTACCTTCCCAATGCGAGTCTAGTGCTGTACCACTAAGCTACATCGCTGGGTAGAAATAGGCTTTATATTAGTTGTTTATTTATCGAAGTAAAGCGATAAGTATCCATTTACCAACGCTAAGATACTGTGACAGTATTTGTTTCTGAGTTCAGCTTATTGTCAGTACAGTAAATAATTAATCGACACCAAAAACATAAATATGAAAAAGGGGCCAAGTTCGCTACAAAGAACAGCTTCGCCGAAAAAAGAATTGAGATCTAAGCGGGTGCCAAGTTTTCACACACGATTCATTTATTTATAATATAAAACATGAAAACTTGCCAAGTGAAAACATGGCACCCACTTAGATCTCAATTCTTTTTTCGGCGAAGCTGTTCTTTGTACCGAACTTGGCCCTTTTTTCACATTTATGTTTTTAGTGGAATATCAATACTTTTTGTAAAGTTACATACTACTTAAATATTATCTAGACCTCGTCTAGACACATACAGTTATTTATCATACTTCATTAAAACAATTAATAACATTGAGAATATTTACAATTTTGTAGTAGGCTATGGGCTATAAGATCAAATGTAAATATGTAGTAGATGCTTTGTATTTTTGATGTGAAACATCTTATGTCGGACTGTGAACAGCCGCGTGAGGGGAAATATGCAACGAAATGTTTGGTCCGCTCCTTCGCTGCTGTTCTCCCCACCACTGCGGCACTCTCTCTCTCTTGGCTCAGGCATGCACTGTAACATACGCGGTGTTACAGTGCAGTATATAGGATTACGTCAGCATAACAGTTAGTTGCTGCTTTTGAAAAAATATACAGGGTGTATCACAGAAAACCGAACATAGGGAAAAGTACACAGTACAAATTAGTTAAGATCAGAGATTGCTTTGCCCTCTATTCATAAAAAAAACCATGATAATAATAATTTAGTTAAGTTAGCCATGTGTAATCCATCTTTGTCACGCTACTCATTTTGCTTATGTTTTCCTTGTTGCACTCATTACTTTTCTATGTATTCAATCCTGTGATACACCCTGTATACTAGGTACTACATAGAGAATACCACCGAGTTCAATAACGTTTTCTTTGATGTTTCGCATCTGTCGGGGGTCCCAAGACCCACACCCTTTTTTTTTAATTGAGCAGGTTCCGAGTTACTTTTAATAGTCAACCGTTGCTATGAAAAATTGTTTAAAAATTCACTGTGCTATTTTTTCTCTGTACTCCACTACATATTTACATTTGATCATATGGCTCATAGCCTACTGCAAAATTGTAAATGTTTTCAATGTTACTTTCCTATGTTCGATAAAACCGTTCACACAATGTAATGTTTTCTCAGAAACAGGTGGAAACAAATGTTTAACGCCACTGCTTTTTAATACGCTCTAATTTTTTATGCTGTATGAAAAAATCGGTAAATTATTACCTTAATAATTCAATTAAAAATTAATTCAATTACTTTTTAATGTCGACATGATTTATCAGACTTATTATTATTTCATTAGTCGTTTTATGGTTTAAACAGTGGCGTAACGTGTTTGAAAAATAAAGATGGAAAGTATAGTGCTAAGCTCGAAGGTGATGTATAATTCTAGAATAAGTATAAGTACCTAGATCTTTCCATGAAATTGTTTTGAAAGACTATTTTCAACTTTTTAGGTTAAAAATATTTCGTAGTGCCTCTGCGACATTTTCTTTGAAAAGTAAAATTACGCAATTCAAGTTTCAATACATACGAAAATATCAGATTTAGGTATATAGGAAACCCTTTAGAAAAATGTTAGTAAATATCCTAAAGAAAATGATTGAACACACACGCACACACGGACGGACGAACGTTCATCCCAAAATGGTCAGAATAGCTTTCTAGGACCTCAAAACGTCAAGATCTGTTGAAAACTCGATTTTCGATAATCGGACTGAAAATCTTCAATTTTAAATAGCGGGAGGTTAAAAATATATAACATTGGTCTGCCACCCTTAAAAGCTGCATAATTGATAATATTTTCCATTTATAGAGTAGATCGGACCTAACAACTTGTGTCTAACACATTTTTTCGTATAAACATTTTCATTTTCGAAATAAACTTGTCTATTTGCTTCGCGTCAACAGCTTGTATATCGAATCGTTTCGCCATTTATAGCGAAACAAAGGGTAAGTTCGGTTTTGCACTCGATTGATCGAGCCGAGCGAACAGATTTTTGGTCACGTGACAAGCGAGCAAATCGAGCCATCTAAACATTCCGAACGTAATCTAGCAGATTTTTCCAAACTTCAGAATAAAATGGCCCCAGCAAGTTAAATTCTTATTACTAAAGCCGAAATATATTCTTTATTGCTCCTCATTTTGATTTAATTCAACATTGTTATAATAATAAATCATGATTCACAATTTTTTTCGTTTTATTCTTTATTTTAAAATCAATAGTACTACCGGTTGTTGATTTTTTCGACCCATAGATATATAATAAATATTTTATTTAATCATTCTATGCGATATAGACTTACTGGTTATTACTATTCTTTGAATAAATATTATTCGTGTATTTTTACCTATTGAAAAATTACCTCATATAAATAAACTTCGAAATTTATCCATTCTCACAACTAGTGTTTCCGTTCATTTTAAAAATGAATGCTCTGAATATGGTTAAATCTGCTTGCTCGCTCGCTTTCCTCGGAGCTCATAAAGCGTGCTCGATCTCCTCCAGATTTTAAATCCGGACGCAGGATAGAGATCTTTCAGAGCATATAAATGTTAAATTCGAACGCATTGGAGCACTCAGATCGATCTGAGCTCACAATCGAACTTATCCAAAATGGTGGTCAATCCAATCATCGAAATACGAGACTGTCTCAACTAATCCGAGAATGTTTTGTCATCCATTAGGTTTGATAGGACGTTTTAACTTAACTTAATTAAATGCCGTGTCATTGTATTACAAATAAGACTTGTAGGTCAGCTCTGTTTTACATGACTTGAGTTAAATATTCTAATGGTGATTGGCAAAGTAGAATCCCTTCGTGCAATGGAAGTCTAGGTACCGAGAACTTAATTGAACAGCTGTACTGTAGATATTTTATAAAATAATCTCATTATTTTCCTTGTTCCTAATTAATGAATCTCCCCTATTTTATACAACAGGGCAAGAATAAGTAAGGAGATGTTCGGAGAAAGGATAAAGGAACGTGAACCGATGAGATTTTATTTTTATTTTACGCGTAGCTGCCTTTGTTCAAACATGATATGAAATTGGTTGAGGTTATGGCACAAGTAAAGCAATCAGCAGCACTGAAACCGTCGACTTGAATGAAAAGAATCAATTTTAGAGGTTTTAAAATGTTGTAGGTAGAAAGAATAAGTAAATAAATGTGGAAAAATAGTAAATACAATGTTTTCTCCTTCTTTTTTTAAGAAAAACTTCTTAGGCGGCGTTGGCCTGCCCATTTGAGAACTAAAATGCCAGATGAAACGGAAGTAAATCTACCGGCGTAACCAATAGCAACGCAATAAATGAAAACAAGGGCGGAAGTATGTCAGAGGCAGATAGACGGCTATCTCGTAATTATGCCTTCTTCATCCGGCGCAATTGGATGCGCAGTAATACACTATAGCAATCCACTTCAGTTGAAAATTGAAATGTCAATGAATATATTGTTACAAAACTGTTTTCTAAGTTGGCGGAATACATATTTATTTACAATAATTAAAAACACAATAATAATGATTGCAACAACGAAAAACTCAGTTCTAACAATCAACACAATTAAACAATAACTAAACAGTAATTACAAAGCAAAACAAACAACTATATACAATAATTCGTAATTATTAACTATACGAGTATACCAAGACTATTTATTTCTAGTTATTTATGTTTCAATTATTTATATTCACTGTATTTATATCAGACGCGCTATTTGTCGCTCAGTATTCTCCATTGACTGATTCCTCACTCACTCGTACTGCTGTTTATATAGGCTGCGTAGAACTTTCGTGCAGGTACCAGTTGTTACAGTAAGCGGACCCCCGTTTCTCAGAACTCTTGCCTGCCGGTTATATACAGGGTGATCCGTAACAATATGTAATCTGAGTCATACAAAACATGTGTACATAATATAAATTATTAGACACGCTTTTTAATATATTATAAGTTTTACTTCGGTATAGTGTGTGCCTTGGCACGTCATGTATTTTTTTTAATATACGTGGTTTTTGGCTTCTACGCTTACTTAGGTAATTATAGCCACTTCCTTCTTCTATAATTATTATTCATCATAAATCAGTATTCTACTTATTCTACTAAAAGATTATAAACGATCAAACATTCTTCTTTCATCCTTCTCCATTCAAACCCCATTCATTCCTCCATTCATAGCGTATTTCCTCCTTCTAAATTTTTGTTGTGTGGGACCATTCAATTATTGCGTCACACACTGAAGGGAGGGGTAATTTTTTATACATTGTGATGATTGGGGACTGGGGTAGAGGGAGTTAAGTGTAATGTGACGTCACGCAAAAATGTTTGACGTTCTGTAATCTGTTGGAATTTCAATAATAAAGCAAAATGCAAACGAGAGAAAAGAAATTTGTATAGATGATCTCGTTTAGTTTGAAATCTGAAACATATACACGGTGGTGACCATGACTGCCGCACATAGGGATTTAACCCGTAAAATCAAACTTTCGCGATTTCCTGCTTCCCTAATTATTTTAGGAAAAATATCTTCAGAAATAGTTTTAAAACAATTCTGCACCTAAATCATTAAACAAAATTAATTTTGCATGCTTTGTAACGCCAGAATATGATATGAAAATGTCACCAGAACGCTTTAACGCTTACAAGCAGCGACATATATGCGCGTGTCAATTTGTTTATTAGTGTTGCGTTCAAACGCCACCGCCACCGCGCTAATATGCTCAGGCCTTAATAGCTATGGTTGCTGATACTGCGAAAGTGGTTTTTAGCATAGATTGGGAGGGAGAGAGAGAGACAGCTTATTTGAGGTAACATTCTATTTATCTAAGTTTTGATTAATTATGGTAAAAAGGGAATAAGACCGTACCTAAATGTATACATACACATTACACATGTATTTTAAGAAGAGAGAAACAGCGATATATTCAAATTAGCTCTGTTCACGGATATACAAGTACGGTAAATAAAGATCGGTTCACTGTTAATTTCTCGTTGGCATATGTTTAGACCTTTTTGTCATACCCACTATAAAATAGATACCTTACATGCATGTATGTATCTATGCATGACAGGCCGGTGTACGGCAACGTATCTTTCCCATACTAGTGTGGGAAAGCAAGCCATTTCCATAGTGATTTGTGTTAATTCTGTGCGTGCCTCGGTCTACTATAGGAGTGAAGTTGGCGACACAAATGAACTGTCAACAAATTTTTAAAATACTGAAAATGAAGTAGAAAGCAGTTATTTTATAGTAGGTAGGTGTGTCAAAAAATACCATATATATCGTGCGTACTGATATTATGACTTGTGTGACTGTTAAAACTCGTTGTCACTCGTTTTAACATATTAAACTACAATCTACTATTACGTTATGTTACGTTACGTCGGTTGTTAAACTACCAGCACTCTGTTGCCCATTATATTCTGTACAGTTGAGTAGAGGTGAGGAAATATCAGGTCCTCCAGCGGTCAGCACTGCGGGTGACCGATTGTTATTGATTGCTGACCGACCGATAACAAATGAACGAGAAATAGTGACGCCGTCGTCGTCTTGTTTTATTTTTTGTGGGAAATATGATTTCGTTATACTTAGGTATATTTATGCTTATAAAATAATTGATGTTTTTAACATAACACTATTAATTTTAGAGGGAAACTTGCTCGCCTAGGTTTTGCAAGGGGGCTAATACCGACATTTTGTTCTGCAAATTGAAATATATGCTTAAAACAGTCACCGTAACAACATATTAAAATTTGAACCTTGAACTAATAATATAAATTTCGTCGGGTACATGACACGTTTAGGGTGATCTGCCACCTCTTTAATACTGACCAATCGATCTGCAAATATTATAATGGCATTATTGGGTCACTGACAAGCTATAAGTACAAACAATTTCAGCCCTTGAGCAATAATAATTGTGACCATTTTTTTGTTACATATTGGGGGCGGTCTGCATCCCTTCCATATCGCTATTTAGCAAAATCCCTTACTCAGGGCACTTTAATATGCCTCCCTCAAAATCTTCACAAAAATATAAGGCCTTGAATAAATAACACCAAAAAATTGTCACTAGCTCTCGTTCTATACCGAGAACTGAGATATTGACTGATAAATTAGGAATTTTTTCATTAATTCAACTTACATTTTTTAACAGACTTCAAAAAAAGGAGGTGGTTCTCAATTCGGTTGTATTTTTTTTTTTATGTTATGAACTCCGTCATTTATAAACCGGTTTTAATAAAAGTTAGTAACGGCGTGTGATTCCTTAAGGTAAATGTCACTTTTTGACACATCAGACAGCGTAAGAAAGTCGGTTTAATAAAAGTGAGTAACGGCGTGTGATTTCTTTAAGGTAAATGTCACTTTTTGACACTAAAAAGTAAAAAATAAAAAACTTTTAACAAAAAAAAAACCTCCTTCAAAAAGCCACTAAAAAGAGGAAAATAATGAAATTTTGAGGTCTGCGTCAATTTAATAAAATATGAAGTTGGTTAAAAAGAAGATATTAATCACTATAATATACTTTTTAATCGACTTCATATTTTATTAAATTGGCGCAGACCTCAAAATTTCATTATTTTCCTCTTTTTAGTGGCTTTTTGAAGGAGGTTTTTTTTGTTATTTAACGTATATTGACTGTAAGTACATAATCAAACCTAAGGCCGCCTCTGTAAGTAGAACATTTTAATAAACATTAGTGTTATTCAACCCTTTATTCCTTTCAGAAGTGATTTATATAAACTACCTCATAAAAAACCGTGTTTATTTTCATCATATTTAACTAAAACGTTTCTGAGATAACATTTACATTTTTATATATTCTTTCATCGTTTTGTACTTAAAAAAGTCTTTACTTGCACTTAAAGAATAAAAAAACTTTTCCTTGAAACACAACTCTGAATAAATATGTTCTTTCGGTACAATTTAAATTTCTTTCATTGATTTGATAATTCCTTAGACCATACACTCATGGACTTCTCAAACCGTATCTCATCTAAGACCGACTCCAGACGCATGGCAAATGTCAACCAATGTTGACATTCAGGCAATTGCCATACCGTGTGGATGGTTTTTCATATATGGCCAATATTTATCAGTCAGCAACGTTGGCATTGGAAGGCATTCGCTTTGAGGGCGGTTTTTTGAACTCACGTCAAATAGATTGGCCAAGTACGCTGATCTTAACTTGCAAATATGCCTTTGTTTTCATCCAGGCGACTGAACAGTTTTCACAACGTTTTGTCTCCGCCCCGAATAGCAGAGTAACTATTAAAACATCGGAAAAATTCACGAAAAAAAATGTATGGAGAAATTTCATCTTTTCTCTATATATTTATGTGTTACACTATTAATAACTCAAAAACAGCTGGACCGATTTTCATGTTCTTTGATTTTTTGAATTTGTCTCCGCCCAGTATAGCAGAATAACTATTAAAACATCGGAAAAATCAAGCGAACGAGCGAAGCGAGTGAGTAATGTATTATTCTGTATATATAAAACAAAGATGTATATAAATCATACCCAACGAGCGAAGCGGGTGAGTAATGTAATTATAATATTCAAACGAACGAGCGAAGCGAGTGAGTAATGTAAATATAATATTCAAGCGAACGAACGAAGCGAGTGAGTAGTGTATTGCACCCGGGAATTTCCTAGCAGTATACCCGGGCTTTCTTAGCATCCGGGCGAAGCCGCGGACCGGGCCGCTAGTTGTTAAATAAAAATTAGTACAGGCACATGCACGCATCTGTGCGCCTAATCAGAACTGAACCGATGTGTATTGATATGTTGGTTACGCGGACACGGCTCTGCTTGAGCAGTCCATGAATGCAATAGTCGAAGGATAATTCTGTTCTCTATAAAGTACATTTCCTAATAATAATTATAAAACGAACAAAACAAGGTTATAATGATTACGTAATTTTCTTTTTATAAATGATAAAAATAAGTTACCTAAAATTTCATTCAGTACTACGCATAGATAACTGGTACTACGTCTATAGAGTGTTTCGTCAAACGTTTTTGTGCGCGCTGTTAATAAAAATAATTTACAAAAAACTAACGTTTATTAAACCAAAATATACCTAACATAAAATCAAAATCATGTTTATCGTGTGTAACCTGTCAGTGTCAATGAAGTTATAAAATCGTTAAAAGAAATAAAACTGAATTCAACCAGACTAATCAAAAATCAACGTCATAATAACTAATGCATTGTACAACTACAGTGTACACTGCACCCTGTACACTTACGCTTATCAATATAATATTTTTCATGAACCAGCTAAGTGACCTAAAATCAACTTTCCGTCAATGAGCCATTTTCCTGAGAGTATAACTTCTCTCCACGAGAGGCAGCACTTGTGGTAGGTATACAAACATTATTTATTCCCCGCCATTAGTGTCGTGTCATTTTAGTGGTATAACTTAATTAATTTAACAAGCCGTGAGGTGGGTCTTTTATTAGAACTAAAGTGCGACCCTTGAGGTCCACACGACGAACTTCCCAGTTTGAAAAATATTTAATAATAATAATTAAATTAGATATTACACAGAAAAGTAATCATTTTAATCATTAAAACATAATTATTATTTATTTTTAACAATAATTTAAAAAAAAACGGCTAAACCGATTTTTATAAAATTTATGTCGGATCAAAATGACGTTAACACGCCTCGATTGACACCATTACGAAGTCGATATAATTTTTTATTCGCGAGATATTGCGTAAAATCTACTTTTTTGGAGTCTATTTGGCTAAGAAAAAAGAATGACTGAACCGATTTTGAAAAAATTTCTTTCAGATCATATTTACGTTAATACGCGTCGATTGGCACCCTAACGTAGTCGATATCATTTTTTATTCTCGAGATTTCGTCTTAGAAAGAAATGGACACATACGTACACACACACACATACACACACACAGACATCTTTCTAAAAATAGTGTAAAAATAGTGTAGTGACCTTGAAACATACAAATTTGTTTTACATTTTGATTTCGATTTTCGGACCCATTGCAATAACTTCCAATGGAAAGTTAATAATAATAATAATTTAATAATTAAGTTATACCACTAAAATGACACGACACTAATGGGGAATAAATAATGTTTGTACCTACCACAAGTGCTGCCTCTCGTGGATAATTGAAAGAACTACTCTCAGGAAAATGGCTCATTAATACAATGTCGGATTTAATCACAAAATAAACTACAGTTTATAAAACCCCACAACCTGTAGGTACCTGAAAAAGTTTCAAAATTTGTTGAGGACTTTTAGAATTTCTCAAAAAGTGTTTGCAAAAATGCAGAAAAAACTCATTTCAACTAGTTTGTGTCACTTGGATTTCCTTATACAGTAGAAAAGTCTATAACTCAAACATCGTTATGTCGAATTCTTCTCTAAATAAATTAATAAATAATTTTTAATTTTCTTTTGTTCTCCTTGTAGGCCGAGAACTAGTGACAATTTTTTGGTGTTATTTATTCAAAGCCTTATTTTTGTGAAAATGTTGAGGGAGGCATATTAAAGTGCCCTGAGTAAGGGATTTTGCTAGATAGCGATATGGGAGGGATGCAGACCGCCCCCAACGTGTAACAAAAAAAATGGTCACAATTATTATTGCTTCAAGGCTGAAATTGTTTGTGTAGCTTGTCAGTGACCCAAATAATGCTATTATAATATTTGCAGATCGATTGGTCAGTATTAAAGGGGTGGCAGAGCATGTAAAATTTTCCCTCATTTTGAGTACAATTTTGTGCCACCAGATGCCATATGCTCATTTGACGGATCCCAATAAGTCGAATTATTATTTCACGATGACTCTCAAACTTGAAAAACTATACATAGAAATTATGCCTCTGTAAGTCGAAATTGTAACTGTTAAAAATTCTAGAAATGCTCGATAAGTCTAAAACGTCATAACTTGAAATTTTCGGCTTTTCCCTGGAAGTTCGGATTATATAGAGTTTCTACTGTAGTAGTCTACGTAGCTAATACGTGATTAGAACATAATGAATCATTTGCCATAATATAGAGATTGTTAAGTATCATACGTGAAACAGAGTCAAAGGTTTCCTGCAAGATCATAATATAAAGGGTTGAGTTTGGTGAGTGATGACGTTTAGTTCACATTTCCTGCACGTACAGTTCAAGTAGCGTTGTATCAAGCGAAGGCTGAAAGAAAAAGAGAGAAAAAGAACAGAAAAATACAAGTGAGCAATTAACCTACTTTTTTTGTATTTATGATTCTCGTTTTTAAAAATAGGACATGCAACTGATTTCTGATAGGGAGAGGGAGACTCTATAGAGAGAAGGAGACTTGATCTGTGTATAACACTGGAGACATTCTGGAAATCGAGAATAATTTTTATTGATTTAACCGCTAGATGAGCTGCGACACGCAAGGATCGAGTACTATTTTCGAGGAATGACTCCGAATTTAAGATAGATAACAACATCCGAATTTATACAATGTTACGTTTATTAGAGAACATGGACAGAAATAAATTATGAAATCAACAAATTATTTTTGCCGAAACGTCCAACAAAAAAATAATTTGGTAATTTCAGAAATAAATTAAGAATTCAACAAAATATTTTTTGTGTAGGGGGTTTTGTCAAAAATATTTTTTTGATTTCTTAATTTATTTCTGTCCACGTTCCCTGACAAACCTAACATTTTATGAATTCCATGAACGAAAATTTAATAATGAATCCAAATTTTTTTTTTTTTTTATTAACCCCCCCCCCCCTTGGCTTCAAGGATTTAATCCCATGTGCCAGACACAAATCCAAATTTAATGTCACAATAAAAAATAAATGCAAATTCCGAAAACTTACAAATATTTTGTAAAAAAACTTAGTGAATTTTTAACATCAGCCGTGTTCGCGTTGTTATATTCGTGACCTTGACGGCGCGTGATGTGATTGGCTATTCCCTTTTATTTTATAGAAGAATAGCCAATCACGAATATTCACATCGCGAACACATTTGTTATGAACAGGTGATTCGTAGGTGCGTATAAAAGCAATTCTAGGTCCGTATAGACCAGCGGTTCCCAACATTTTAAGTTATGCGGACCACCAATTTTGTAAAAAAAATTAGAGGCCCACTAACTAAATATATAAGAAAAAACTATAAAAGTATAAACCCCTGTACAACAAATCAATTGAATAATTCGATGTAGCTTAGTGGTACAGCACTAGGCTCGCATTGGGAAGGTACTGGGTTCGAATCCTGGCGGGACAGATGTGCCTAGGACTTTTTCCTACTGCCTTACGCCGAGAAACAGTAATTCCTGTATCGGCCATTTTTTTTGAGGTTTTCCATGGTTTCCCTCAATAATTCCAGATGAATATCGCGATGGTTCCTTATTCAAGGCCATAGCCGATTACCTGTCAAACTCCTATGCTCCCAAAATTGCCTACCTTATCCTAATGTCCTATAATTCCTCCATTCGCACATTGCTATTATAATTAAGTTGAAGTATAAAAATGTATAAAACGGGAAGTGGTAAAAATGGAAAATAGTAATGGTGCGAATGGCGTCTGTTATGACATAATGTCGAGAAACGGACGTTAAACGTATTATTATTACTATAATTCGATTGTTTTCACTCGATTATTCTCATCTCTACCTCTGAAGCG
Source organism: Mongoloraphidia duomilia (assembly GCA_039654895.1). Classification (NCBI taxonomy): domain Eukaryota; kingdom Metazoa; phylum Arthropoda; class Insecta; order Raphidioptera; family Raphidiidae; genus Mongoloraphidia; species Mongoloraphidia duomilia. Next base: position 11,010,312 of record CM077519.1, on the reverse strand, counting down.
CCGATAATATTTATCCTGGCTTAGACTCTCGACCAGCGTCCACGCCCCAGTACCACGCTGCCCGTGGCCCATGGGTTGGAAACCGCTGGTATAGACTATAGAGCAACTCAAGGTCCATATATACTGAGAACAGCGCCACTTGTAGCGCTCTCACAAACTACGACTGTCACTGATTTTTTAAACACGCATTGCGGCCCGCGGAGATCGGTCTCCTTCTCTCTAGTCTCCATATCTCTTAGTTTCGAGTGTATAATATTATAATATCAGGCATATTTATTTGAATTTGTAGCAAAGGTGCGCCAGCTGAGGGGCGCACCAGGACCTTAATATGCAGTGGAAAACAAACAAAAATCTTATGTGCATATGAAATGTCTTACATTATGATCTTGCAATGAACGTATAGGCTTTTTTATTTATGAAAAAAATGTCAGTTATTATTTTGGTTATATTATAGAAAAATAACTGAGAAAAATTCTTCCACTGTTTAAAAATCTATACTTCTTGTAGAGTAACGACTATAATAAAGTTCCAAAATTTAAGATAGTGAGTCATGCACTTATACTTCACTACTTATATAAGCGGCACAGTTGTTATGCATGGGACGCGTTATATGCTTACATTGTTTCATTAGTTTGCCACTCCGTTAATCTTGTTATGCGCTATGCATGACTCACTATCTTAAATTTTGGAACTTTATATATATTATTACGTTACGACAAAAGAGGGATGAACAGTAAGAGAAAACAGCGATTTGCATCCAAGCGAAACCGGAACGATACAATAATACAATTTGATGCACATAGTTTTTAGGTACAAATTAGTTCATACTTCAAATTTAGAGACATAATTGACAGAAGTTTAATTACTATATAGCCATCGTGTTGGTACATTATTATACGTGAGATTCTGCGAGGATGTCGTTAAAATTAACGATATATTTCATTTCTTTCACGTTTAGTACAAACTGTGTCACGGAAAACGGGATAAAATTATCGAAATGTTTTGCAAAATGGCCTGTAAATCAAAATTATTGTACCTCGGTATATCAATAGTACACTAATTATTTGATGGTTGTTGATTAGCTGGATAAATTAGACGTAATGACAACCTCCCTCCCCATGTAGCGCTTCGCCCTACCGGGCGATCGGAGAACCCTGCGTTTCAATCAACATTCTTTTAGACACAAACATGTCAATTTAATTGGTAATTGTGTTTTAAAGACCACCAACAGCTAAGGTTATTTGGGCCTAGCACCAATTCATATTTTCAATTCATTATTATTTTTTTTTTTAATAATAAATTGAAAATCCAATTGACACTTTTACCAGCTCTCGGGCTAGAAACCGAGAACTGGGGACTTGTAATAGAGGAACCATAGCAACGCCATGTAAACAACAGCGCCGCTACACTCTCGGCTATTCTCAAGCCCCACAAACATGTCGATGTCGTGATGATGTCAGTTGATGATCAAAATTTTTCATTCAAAATTTATTCATTTTAATTTTTTTAATACCACCAACATCCAAAGTTTATAACTAGTTGCATAATGAGACAAATTATTGACGAGTAGTGACAGTATGTTAAAACGAGTTTTAATAATCACGCGAATCATAATATCATTACGTATGAGATATATACCTGGTATTTTTTGCCATACCCACTATAAAATAAGTGCTTTCTACTTCATTTTCAGTATTTTCAAAATTTGTTGACAGTTCATTTGTGTCGCCAACTTCACTGCTATAGTAGACCGAGGCACGCACTGGAGTATGTTATAGCAGGTGCCGGGTGGATCAGGTGAATAAACATAAATCACTATGGAAATGGCTTGCTTTCCCACACTAGTGTGGGAAAAATACGTTCCCATACACCGGCCTGTCAAAAGTCACTTTGTTTAATGTTGCCATGACGTGCCAACAAGCACCTAAAGAAATTTAATGGACAAAAAAATTATCCAAACTTAGATGAAAAGAATGTAGGCTTTCACGGACGGCGTTAATAGAATTAAGATAAGAATCTTTCGGGCTTATGACTTATGAGCCGTGGTCTACTGGGATGGCTTCTTCTTCTTCCAGACGTTTTGCTTACGACTGCGGCAAGCATCTTCAGTGGTGTGTTCGACGTGGTCGTAGTGTTCTTCTCGGTGTCCTGCTGTCGAGCAGGGCACCGAGAACACACCACTGAAGATGCTTGCCGCAGTTGCAAGCGAAACGTCTGGAAGAAGAAGAAGCCATTCCAGTTAGCCCGAAAGATTATTATCTTAATTCTATAGATGAAAAAATTATTATTTCGATAATGCATTAAGTGCCATGAAATTTTCGTCGACTTGTAGTGTCGATCTCATAATTTAATATATTATTTAAATGATAGTCAAATTTTTTCGACTGCATCTAACATATTTTTTAATTATTTCGATGTACCTCAATCAATGACGTGCCGACAATATCCCGTCGTATGCCACCTATAGGTTCGCCATCGCTGTTATAGTGGGTATGGCAAAAAAAATTACTTATCGACAGAACAGTCAAGTTCAAATGAATCAGTTCTTCATCCAATGATTGATATCAAGAAATTCTCTAAACTAGAACTATCAATCTACCGTGAATCCAGTGATTGATGATAAAGGGTTTTCCAATTTGGGCGGGTCGATGTTGAAATGGAATAAAACAAGCTGTGTGTGAGGTATTAACGAAATTCTTTATTTATTTGAAAGGCCCGTGTATGCCATTATGTATGAAAAATGACATCGTTCAAATGTCCGCCGCGGCTTCGCACGGTGGCACGGATCCGAGAGGTCCAATTTTCAATGACTCTGCCGTCATTGAAAACACACAGCTTGTTTTATTCCATTTCAACATCGACCCGCCTAAATTGGAAAACCCTTTCGATGTACCTCAATCAATGACGTGCCGATAATATTTCGTCGCATGCCACCGATAGGTTCGCCATCGCTGTTATAGTGGGTATGGCAAAAAAAAATTACTTACCGACAGAACAGTCAAGTTGAAATGAATCAGTTCTCGATCCAATGATTGATAATACGTCAAGTCGACGCGTCTATAATTTACAATAAAATAGATAATACGTCCAGAAATTCTCCAAACTAGAACTATCAATATACCGTGAATCTTTGCTTGGTTTTAATCAAATTTATAACACCTAAATCACTTTCACAGGATGCCGTTGTTAGTGGGACGGCTATTATAGACATTAATCTAAAAGAAAAATGTTCTTTGTGTGATTCTGTTGATTTCAGAATATCATCTAGTTTGAATGATTGCATCATACTTTAACGTCAAACCGTTTATTAAAAATTTGTTCAGAATAACTTGTTATATTCTTAAGTGAATTTTTAGATATTAAAAATGATATTGATTAATTTTGAAGTAAAACTTTAATAGACTCGTTTGTTTTTCGTTCGGTAACGCATGTCGAGCGTCACGTCATGTCCAATCGAAGAGATCGACCATACCAGTACTCATCGAAAACAACGACGTTATGTTCATAACTATATTTGTACGTCTACATAACTAATATCGTACGAATATTCAGTCGAGCAGCACACAGTGGCGTATCTACCACAGGTGTTCCAGGTGGCAATCACCGGGGCCCCCTAACCTCGAGGGGCCCCCAATTTTTGGGTCAACTACTGATTGATTAATCCTTACACTCGATTTTTTTCTCAGTCCAATTATATATGATCTAAGCGCAGATTGCATTTACTTTCTAGATTCAAATACTACAATCAATTGCTTTTTGATATGAAATTCGCCATGTTTGATTTAGAGTGTACCTTATTTGGGATTTCGACTGGAGGATTTATTTATCCTTAAATATAAAAGAGCGCAATATTATTATCTGAAGAATACCAGTAGAACATCTTTTAATTACAGAGTCGTTTATATATGACGTAGAACATTTTGAGAATACAATCAAATGTTGATGGGATGATGATGTCATGAATAATTGGAAATTTTTCTTAGTTGGGTAAAGTGGGGGGAGGGGGGCCCCAAAAAAAATTTTACACCTGGGCCCCGCGAAGTAAAGCTACGCCACTGGCAGCACATCAAATACCCATTGACCACCAATGATAGAATCTAGATTCTTATACGGTCATCTCCATACTGATCAGAGTACAAATGACCCTTTTTCATGAAGTACGAAAAATTTCTCACTAGCAGCGCTAGTGGTACGGTGGGTACTGTTCACTGTATGAATGTCCATTTACGTACTGTCATACATGTAAAAACAGTATCATAAAAAATGTTTTTGACAGAAGACGACAAGCTAGACCGCTCGGGGCAAAATTAAAATATCCAAATATCAAGAATAATAATGTAGCAACATTAAAACGTTGGATATCTTGCCGTAATTTAAGAATTTCAGGGAAAAAAATTAATTAATTAATAGGTCAGAATGCTAGTTTATATTAATTTTATAGTTGTATTTTCGAACTCAAATAACAGACGTTCAAAATAATAATAAGTTTAAAACTTATTTTGGAACGAAATATGAGCCAAATATACTAACTTGGTAATTAAGACAATTCAATAATAATAATTAATGAATTTTATTGTGTACCAAATTAAGGTTATATTTTTCAATCAATATTCATTTATTAAGTTAGTTAACTACCTATATAAATTATTATTTTAAGTTATTAGTTTATCATTTACTGACCGTTTTACATGTAAATTTTGTTATTTTAACATTGGAAATGTTTATGTTCGTATATGGGGGCAGAGTTACGAGTTTTTGTTCAAGGCCAAAAGAACGGTGTCGCGATCAAGTGAGGAGCAATCATGCAAAATTGAACAAGTGCAATTTTTTCGAAATGTGTTTTATATGATGTCTAGTTAATTGAGAGGTATTTGCGACGATCTGCGGTGTTATTTTTGAGCAAATGTTAATAAATACTGTAGAAAAATCCATTTAAAAGTTAAGTAATCAAGCAAAAGTGAACGCGTATATAACAGAAGAATACTAGAGTTATTCCTGACAAAACTAAACAGTGCATTGATAAATATTGTGTGTATAATAAACAGTTAATTATGTTTCATATATATGCTGTTATCATTTCTAATGTCCTCGATGGTTGCAAGGATTGCGAAATCTGTGAATTTTTTTTGTCAAATCTATTCTCAATTTAACACAATATCTAATGTCGTCAATGTGACGTTTTAAGAATTGTATAAAAAACACGATTTCATCTGGATATCGATTATATCCAAAGTATAATTAGTAAAACTACAATGTTATGTTTGCATTGTGGTTATTTAAAAACATTTTTCTATTTGTTTAATAATTTTAAACAAAGTTATACCACTAAAATGACACGACGTAAATAGAGAATAAATAATGTCTGTACCCACCACAAGTGCTGCCTCTCGTGGATAATTGAATGGCTCATTGCATTATCAAAACCACGTAAACAAAATTATATACTTTCGGCGATTTCGGATTAAAAGCGTTTTGGGTTAAGACAATAAAGTTTCACTTGCACCATGGTTTCATAAAACCACACCCTAGATTTTTTAAACAAGCTCTTTTTCCGGAGACATGAAAATATTTAATTTGCAACAATCACTAACAATGAGCTCAATTGTTCCAAAATTGTTACATTATATGATTATACGATACCTTACCAGAACTTTCGCATGGCGGGAGAAACGGAACATTGATGGTGGAAGAGACGGAAGAGTTACGTAGGTCCATACCTTGGCCGCCTCGCTCCCCCGACCTAAACATCCTGGACTACTTTGTTTGGGATTACATCAAAGAAAAAATTCACAGATTTCGCAATCCTTGCAACCATCGAGGACATTGGAAATGATAACAGCATATATGAAACATAATTAACTGTTCATTATACACACAATATTTATCAATGCACTGTTTAGTTTTGTCAGGAATAACCCTATTATTCTTGTTATATACGCGTTCACTTTTGCTTGATTACTTAACTTTTAAATGGATTTTTCTACAGTATTTATTAACATTTGCTCAAAAATAACACCGCAGATCGTCGCAAATACCTGTCAATTAACTAGACATGATATAAAACACATTTCGAAAAAATTGCACTTGTTCAATTTTGCATGATTGCTCCTCACTTGATCGCGACACCGTTGTCTTTTGGCCTTGAACGAAAACTCGTAACTCTGCCCCCATATACGAACATAAACATTTCCAATGTTAAAATCTACAACACCCTGTGACAACCCACGACGAGCTGAGCCAACGAATTCAAAATACTTGCGCTGAGCTGAGACAAATCAAGAAATGATGACAGATGCTGTTAACTCATTATTTCGCCGTTGTCATAAATGCATAGAGGCAGATGGGCTGCATTTTGAACAGTTGATTTAATTTAATTGCAAAAATCATGATTTTCAGAAGTTATTGCAAAAATGTTTGTTTCTTTTGTAAACTTTGACACCCTGTATCTTTTTTATGAAGCGAGATAAAGGCATATAATATACACTTTTCTGAATCAGGACGACTGGGGGAATCTACCATTAAAGTTTGATCGATTAAGCCTTAAACACCCTGTATAGTAGTAGGTATTGATACTGATTGATAAGCACAAATATGACTGTTGAATACAGTCTGTTCTCCTTTCAGTTCAGCGGGTAAGTACCGCTTTAACAAGTTGTCTCTGAATGAGTAATGTTAATGTGTTGTTAGTTGCTTCACATGAGAAGTGGGGGAAGGTGTGATGCTTTGATAACAGAATGGCGATGGTGTGGGTTGTGTTGCCTACATTATTAATAAACCACGATCTCTCGTAGCGTCATGCCACATACACACACACGACACGATCGATAATACAGGTATTATATGTGTACCGACATTAGAACTCACACGAGAACATAGATACATGTCACATATTATTTATTTAATTAAATTTATGTTTTGTTTTAAATATCGTTTATTCTTTTTAGGGTTCCGTATCTCGATAAGAAAAAACGAAACCCTTATAGCAGGAGTCGGCAAGTAATTATAGGTGGGGTCCGGATACTGTTGAAAATTTTTATCGAGGTCCAAAAAAAAAAAAAAAACAACTCATATTCTTTACTAATTTTTTATTTTAATTTTCACTCACAAAATAATATGAAATACAATAAATAGGCATAATTGGGTTTTTAAACGAATTTTTTTTTTACTTAAATGGAATGACCACATCAACTTTTATAGCAAAACTGTTTTTATTTAATTTTTTTGCTTACTAATTAAAAAGTTATATTTAAATAAAAATTAATTTTTAAACTCAGTTCCGATAACGCGCCGAAAGAATCCGAACGCGTGTGACGTCATTATGTTATCTATGGTCTTTGTATCCATGGTTACCAAGTTAAAAATTTATTATTTTTGATAGTATGTGTAATACATATACACAAATACCAACAAATGCAGACACATTTTAACATAACGACGTCACAAACATTCCTGGCGCGTTTTGAAGTCACGTGATATTTTTTAAATTTTTATACATTTTAATTAATTTTTAGTAATTTATCTATAGCTTTAAAAAAATGTTTCTTTTCGATTTTCAATATTATTTACGTTAAATTATTAGAAAAAATTAAAAAATTAATGATTTTTTTTAAAACTTAAATACCTAATTGTATTCAAAAATCAATGGGAGAAATTACATTTGCGGTCTTGAGTCAGTTTTTTAAAGTTAGGTTCACGCGGGGAGCAGCTTATGCGAAGAGTGTTTCAAGGTGGGCGGTCGTTAATCTTGAGTGATATTGGTTCTTCAAAATGTGCCTCTTTGTTACCGCCACAAAGCACTCGAAAATAAAACTTTCGTAGCGGAAAGTACAAAAAAATATTTTTTAAATAATTCAAAAAAATTTTGGTGGTCCAGTTTTTGACCTTCCGCGGTCCAGACTTGGACCGCGGTCCGCCAGTTGCCGATCCCTGCCTTATAGGATCACTCGTTTGTCCGTCTGGCTGGGTGTCCGTCTGTCAAGACCCATTTTCTCAGGAACGGATAGAGATATCAAGTTAAATTTAATATGAAATACTAAGGTCTACGGTCCCTTGGAGGTGTAAAAAATTCAAGCTTCTAAGTCAATGCAATCAAAAGATACGGCCATTTTGTCACCTATTTTGATACTCGCAAACTCACTCATCAAAACAAATTGGTTGAGGCTTTCGCGGCCAGTTGATGAGCTGGTGTTGTCCTGATTCGGGTCTATAGGCCGTCGTTGGTTGGAATTGCTTCCTAACGTTTCGCTAGCACGAGTGGCGAGCTTCTTCAGAGGTCCTTACATCTCCGATGCTGGATGTAGAATTCTACATCCAGCATCGGAGTCTGGTATATACAGGGTGGTGACCGTGACTACTGCACAAGGGATTTAACCTGTAAAATCAAACTTTCGCGATTTCCTGCTTCCCTAACTATTTTAGGAAAATTATCTTCAAATAATAGTTTTAGAACATAAAATTCTGCATCTAAATCATTAAACAAAATTAATTTTGCATGCTTTGTAACAGCAGAAATTTGATCTGAAAATGTTAAAATTACCTCAAAAACAGATAGCGTAAGGCATGGAACTTGAACAAAATGATTAGAAATTATTCTGACAGCTAAAACGTCATCATTTTGTTCAAGTTCCATGGCTATCGTTATCTGTTTTTGAGGTAATTTTGACATTTTCATATCAAATTTCTGCCGTTACAAAGCATGCAAAATTAATGTTTTTAGATGCAGAATTTTATGTTCTAAAACTATTATTTGAAGATATTTTTCCTAAAATAATTAGGGAAACAGGAAATCGCGGAAGTTTCATTTTACGGGTTAAATCCATATGTGCAGCAGTTACGTTCACCACCCTGTATAAAAACTTTAATCAATATGATCACAGTCTAAGATCATTGTCATATTAGAATTTATAACAATGCGTTCTATTTGTAATTTAGATGTAGGAAAATACATTTTCCTACATCTAAATTACAAATAGAACTTCTGTAAAGTGTTTTAGGTTTCCGGTAAACATAATAATATTCTGTAGTCAAGTATGATCATTCTCTTATACAGTGTAACCTTAATATAACGAGCCTCAATATAACGATTTCCTCGATTTAACAAATGTTTCGAAATCCCCTAGAAATGCCCGTAAGAGCTAATGCAAAATATACCTTTACATTACGAATAAATTTGTCAAAAACCTCTTTATAACGAATTTTCAATCATTGCAAAATATAAATAGAAAGTGTTATTTACCTCTATATAACCTTTACATAACGTATCCTATCAATAGGGTATTTGCCAGTGATCAAAATAAAATATAAAACTGTTATAATGAAAGTTTATGCTCTAAAATAGTTATTAGAATTTTTATTTTTATTAATTAAGTTTCGTAAACATAATTAAATAATAAATAAAATCATGATTTTTAATTTATGTGTCACGTGACTTCAAACACCGCGTGACGTCAATTATAAGTAAAATGTAAATGTATCCATAGCAACGTAGGTCATATTGTTTACATCATGTTTACATAGGTACAAAATGGTATTTTTCAACACTCTGTTTCTGGGTTTTTAGATTAGCTAATATAAACGCAAGTTCATAAAATTATGACGTCATATATCAGTAGAGCAAAAACGATTTTTTAGCGGGCGGGGCTAACATAAATATTTCAAAAATTATTTTTGAGCTTATTTGGAATCAGAATGAAGAGATTTAGGCGTCATTTTGTTCAGAATTTATTACTCTGTTAATATACCACAAAAAAAATTTTAGTCAAATACCCTATTATTTACTCAATTCCACAATAATTCATGTCTCGACAGGTTCAGACACGTTAAATTTTTCGTAAGACAATCATTTTTGTTTGATGCTAAGTAATGTAAACACTGCTGTTTGTCACTGTTGTTAGTTTTAAAGTTACAATGACTGAGAAACCTTGTTAAAACGAATCGTAGTCCAACCTAACCTCTATATAACAAACCTCATTGTAACAAATTACTTGGTATAACGAATATTTTCTAATTTCCTTCAGTTTTGTAATATCGAGGTTACACTGTATTTTGAATAAACTATAAGTAAATTGACGTGTCTCTTCGTTTCGTTATTGTTTATTTAAATGCAGACAGGCAACTGTTTGAATATGCCCGTATCGTTCAGTTAATCAGTATTCAATTGTCCTCCCGTCTCTCCGTACGTCCATTTTCCAAGCTGGAAATTATACATTCAACAACTACAATTGTTACTGGCCTCAATGGCATCACACATAAATAGAACTACTGACCTAATAACTGCCATTATATAGGCATTACATCTTAAGCTTTCTACGTACTTATGCCAGCTTACTTTATTGATGACGTCGGCTAACCAAAATGGCTGATAAAACCGTTTCAATATACAGTATTGTTCTATAAATCTTTATAAAGAAAATACATCTATCTAAACTAATATTATAAAATTGGTAAATTCTGCACTTTGTACAATGCACTACTAAGTATCGATCGATGTATTCGTATATATAGTAACACGCCTACAAAGTTCACATCATGAGAGTCATGTTTTTAATGATTTATACAGAAGTTAATAACTTTAATAAAAATAAACTAAATCGTAACTTAGTCTGTAATTGTAAAGTTCTAAGGACTAGAAGAGCGAATTTTCCGTTTTCATAATTTTTTTCCTGTTTTTCAAATTTCAATCTATCTATATCTGTTTGTTTGGTTGAACGCGCTAATCTCAGGAACTACCAGTCTGGGGGGCCTCTAAATCTCGAGAAGTCCTTCTTAATCAAATCCCAAACAAGGCCAAAATGTGTTTAGTAAGTAAGAGGCAGTTTGGAGTTGGAGCTCCCGTTCGTATACAAAATATAAACGCAGGTAGGCTACCTACCTACCACCTACGTTTATTATAAATATTTGATTTTTTTTGTCAGCCATTACATCTATATTATTCATTTTTTACGAAATTTACACTACAAATACCTACATCAATTTCTAAGCAGAACGGGGGCCTCATTTAGTTCTGCCGCTCCGGGCCTCCGACAAGCTTAGTCCGCCACTGCCCATAACCTAATACAAAATTGCAAATGTTCTCAATGTTGTTTTCCGTATATTCGATAAAACCGTTTACACACTATGTGTTTATAAAGGAAATTGAACGGAATATAATTTAGATTATTAAAACAGTGAATGGTACTAAGTTATTTTACATATAAAACTTCTCTTTATAATTACTTTAATAAACAAGCCGTGAGGTGGGTCGTTTATTAGGACTAAAGTGAGACAATTGAGGTCCACACGACGAACTTCCCAGTTTGATAAATATTTAATAATAATAATTAAATTAGATATTACACAGAAAAGTAATCATTTTAATCATTAAAACATAATTATTATATTTTATTTTTAACAAAAATTAAAAAAAACCAAACGGCTGAACCGATTTTTATAAAATTTATGTCGGATCAAAATGACACCCTTACGAAGTAGATATAATTTTTCGCGAGATATTGTGTAAAATCTACTTTTTTGGAGTCTATTTGCTTAAGAAAAAAGAACGGCTGAACCGATTTTAAAAAAAATTCTTTAAGATCATATTTACGTTAAACGGGTCGATTGGCATCCTAACGTAGTCGATATGATTTTTCATTCTCGAGATTTCGTCTTAGAATGAAATGGACACATACGTACGTACGTACACACACACAGACATCTTTCTAAAAATAGTGTAGTGACCTTGAAACATAAAAATTTGTTATACATTTTGATTTCGATTTTCGAACCCATTACAATAACTTCCAATGGGAAGTTAATAAAACACACAAAAACTGGCTATAGCTGTCCAACTTTATTTTTAAGTATGTACTACGTTTCGGTCTGTTATAAGAGACCATTTTCAAGCAATAAGTGAATTCTCTTTATAATATTAAGCACACATAAAATATTAATTACCTTATTTAACAAATTACATTTACTTATTCCTAAAGTTTAATTTACCTACCTATATAATATTTTAATGCATTTGCAAAGGTAAGTAGTACTTCATAATAAATAATCTCCCCAAATGTGTATGTACTCCATGTTCAGGTAGTTTCTTAATTGTATTTTTAAGGTTCAAACAAAATCAATTGTCAAAGGTAATATTTCTGAAAAACGTATTTTTCCTTAAACACATGTTCTCAGGTATTACTACATAAAAGAACAAGCCGTGAGGTGGGTCGTTTATTAGGACTAAAGTGCGACCCTTGAGGTCCACACGACGAACTTCCCAGTTTGATAAATATTTAATAATAATAATTAAATTAGATATTAAACAGAAAAGTAATCATTGTAATCATTAAAACATAATTATTATTTATTTTTAACAATAATTTAAAAAAAAACGGCTGAACCGATTTTTATAAAATTTATTTCGGATCAAAATGACGTTAACACGCCTCGATTGACACCCTTACGAAGTCGATATAATTTTTTATTCGTGAGATATTGTGTAAAATCTACTTTTTGGAGTCTATTTGGTTAAGAAAAAAGAACGGCTGAACCGATTTTGAAAACATTTCTTTCAGATCATATTTACGTTAATACGCGTCGATTGGTACCCTAACGTATCCGATATCATTTTTCATTCTCGAGATTTCGTCTTAGAAAAAAATGGACACATACGTGCGTACGTACGTACACACACACACAGACATCTTTCTAAAAATAGTGTAGCGACCTTGAAACATAAAAATTTGTTATACATTTTGATTTCGATTTTCGGACCCATTACAATAACTTCAAAATTCGAAAACCGGTTCGAAAAATTCATTCACTTTTTAAAAATTACCTTCTTGGTGGGTAAAAACGACTATATTTAATATTTAAATTACAAATTTTAAAAAAATGGATAAAAGCATAATATGCTGAAAGTCCTGGTGGTGGAAGAACGTGCAAAGACACGTTCTTCCACCACCAACACCGGGTGTTTTTACAAGGTTTTTTTTATTATAATATAATATGTAATGACTAAACAATTCAAATAAAACAAGTAAAACTGTTTTTTTTAAATAAGCTTTTAATAAAATCTACAAAAAAAAAAATTTGGTTTAAGTTCAGATATGCGAGTACACATTATGTAATTATAATTAAAAAGGGGGTCGTAAAATCTATGATAGTTTATTACAGTCACAACGCATGCTTTTATTATAATTATCCAGTCGATTATCTGAACATTAATTAAATATGTCTTTCTTTTTTGTACATTTTAAGAAAAGCTTGTTTTTAAAAATAGCTTTTCCTATTTTACATTCATTTATTTTTTTATTTCACTATAAATTCTGTATTTAATTCTTCTACGAAAACTGAAAATTCCTCCTAAACGATTTTTGTGTTTAAATAGAAAAAGAGTTACATTCAGTGAGTGGAAAGATACAAATATTCTTATTTATTTTGTCTCCAATAGACTGTAGATTAAAGACGCTCTACAACTGAGATCATTAGCGCTTGTATCCAACAATATTTTGAGCTTCATCAATGAATATTTTTTAAATGTGATATATGGACCACTTAGATTGTGCCTACTCCGACCCACTGTTAGAAACAGCGGCGAATGATCATCGTTAATCAGCTACCAGTTATCAAACCGGTATCTGGGCCTGACTTCCTTTTATTTCTTTTACTTTATATTATACTATAAAGGTTATCCGTATCCAATTATCTTAAGAAAATTAAATATGTCGTAAATAGTTTTTATGCTTTCTATTTGAGTGGAAAGAGGTCCACAAATATTTTTATTTATTACTTTGCCTCGGGCATTTTCGTTTTTAAATATGTTCGATTTGTAATAAAAAGGACCACTCAGATTGCGCTGACTCCAAGCCGCTGTTGGAAACAGCAGTGAACGATCATCGTTAATCAGCTACCAGTTATCAAACCGGTATCTGATCGGCCTCACGCTCAGGAGCCAGCACTACAACTCATCATCGCGGCTGGTTATACTCCAAATTTAGTTCGGAGAATGCGAAGATTTACTACAGAAATGATCCTGTGAAGTATGATCTTGTCGAATATTGAAATAACTGGCCAGGTCGTGTTAAACACGTATCGTGTACAGTGAGAGAGGTTATTCATTATCCGATCGTAATGTTTCGGAAAGTTTCGGATATGTATCCTAAGTTTTCATAACATTACCTGTTCCGACCCTAAGTTATATATGCATTCCGAATATCCGAAATTGTCCGAAATACATTATTCGGATAAAGAATTAACTCTCTCACTGTAGACGATACGTGTTTAACATGACCTGGCCAGTTGTTTCAGTATTCGACAAGATCATACTTCACAGGATCATTTCTGTAGTAAATCTTCGCATTCTCCGAACTAAATTTGGAGTATGACCAGCCGCGATGATGAGAAATAGTGCTGGCTCCTGAGCGTGAGGCCGATCAGATACCGGTTTGATAACTGGTAGCTGATTTACGATGATCGTTCACCGTTGTTTTTGACAGCGGCTTGGAGTCAGCACAATCTGAGTGGTCCTTCTAAATTATAATTCAAGAATATTTATTTATTGCGAATTTGGTTGATTTAAATTATTATATAGGAATATCGCCGATGCCATCAATAATCAAATCTGCCATGTCTGCTACAGACGTCGATAATCATGGATTTCCATCCTTCGCGACTATCCGCCATTATTTAAATGTCTATTGCATTATGTTCAGTTCTTAATTTTTTAAAACATAAGTCTACTTCGACCTCTATTTTTTTGGCCGTTGATTTTTCCCGTTAAAATTAGGTGCTCAAAACCCTTCCCCCGCACAATATGACCCAGAAATTCTAGTTGTCTCCTTATCATAGCTAAAAGTTGTCTTCCTACACCAGAAACGTTTTAATACTTCCTTATTAGATGTTTTCGTTACCCATGAAATCTTCATAATTTTTCGCCACGTTCACATTTCAAATACCGCCAAAGCATTTTCCATTTGTTTCGAGATCGTCCATTACTTGCAGCCATAGGTTAAAACTGACCATATATAACTTTTTACAAAACGAGATTTAGTTTGTAGAGATATATTTTTATTAGTAAACATGATTTTTACCTTTACAAAGGCTAATTTAGCTTGTACAATTCTGCTTTTTATTTCTGAGTTTTTTTCTACAGTTGTCGTTTATTATTTGACCTAAATATTTGTATTTATTGACTTGTTTTATCACATTTTTATTTATTGTTAGCTTAATTTGTTCACTTGGTTTATGTTTTGAAACTACCATACACATTGTTTTATTACAATTAATGGCTAATTTATGGCTTACACCCCATTTTTTACATGAAACTTCAAGATTATAAGCAATTTTTGTAAACTTTCTGAACTATCAGCAATTAAGAATGTATCGCCGGCGTAACGTATATTATTGATAATCCTGTCCCCTACTTTTATATCTATATTTTGGTCGATTTCTTTAAATATTGCTTCTTAATAAATGTTAAATAAATCAGGTGACATTATCCCTGACGCTTTCTTTATATTAATATTTTTAGATGTACTATTATTCACGTTCACAGTTGCGTATTGATTCCAATATAAATTATAAATAAATCTTAGTTACTGTCCACATTTAGTTGTTTAAGAATTTCTATTAATTTATTGTGTTGCACTGTATCGAATGCTTTACTGAAGTCGATAAAGCATTAGTACATGTTTTTATTCATTTGAAGACATTCCAATAATATGTTTATTTAAAACAATGAATTCCTTGTGCCTTTCCCGCTTATAAAACCGCTTTGTTCTAATGAGACTTCACTTCTAATTTTGTGTTTTATTCTGTTAGTAATGACCCTTGTCATATTTTCGTTACATGGTTTATTAGACTGATTAACCTGTAGTCGTCGAATTTTACAGATTTCCATTTTTTTGGAAGCAAGATAAAGGATGATTATTCATGCTTGAAAGTAGTTTGTTAGATTCATATATCTCCACCATAAGATATGTGAGAAAACGTATCCCTTCCTCACCTAAAGCCTGTAAAATTTCAACAGTTCATCAGGACCTGGTGATTTACCTGTCGCCATGTTGTTCATTGCATATTCTACTTCCTGTTTTAATATTTGGGAACCTATGAAATCAATATTTTCCCAATTCATTTCCGTTCTTTCATTATCAGTAAAGATATTTTCAATATATTCACACCATTTTTCTAGAACTTTTTCATTTTCCCATATTATATCAGCGTTTTCATCTGTCAAACATCCTGTTTTATTGTATTTTTTCTTGTTTCTAAAAACTTCTTTTATTTTATTAAACCTCTGTTTATCCTTACCCATTTAGATTTCTTTACAGATACGATTCCCATGTATCTTTCGCTTCATTGCATTTCTTTCTAATTTCTTTGTCTATTTTTTATATATATGTTGTTTTCTATTTTTCTCTGTTCTTCTTTCTTCCATTAGTTGACTTCCTTTTATTTCTTTTACTTTATTATACTATAAAGATTTGTATTTAATTATCTTAAGAAAATTAGATTTACCTTGTCGTAAATAGTTTTTATCATGCTTTCTAGTTGATTATTATTTTGCCTCGGGCGATTTATTTTCGTTGTTAAAATATGTTCGATTTGTAATAAAAGGACCACTCAGATTGTGCTGACTCCAAGCCGCTGTTGGAAACAGCAGTGAACGATCATCGTTAATCAGCTACCAGTTATCAAACTGGTATCTGATCGGCCTCACGCTCAGGAGCCAGCACTACAACTCATCATCGCGGCTGGTTATACTCCAAATTTAGTTCGGAGAATGCGAAGATTTACTACAGAAATGATCCTGTGAAGTATGATCTTGTCGAATACTGAAATAACTCGCCAGGTCGTGTTAAACACGTATCGTGTACAGTGAGAGAGGTAATTCATTTTCCGATCGTAATGTTTCGGAAAATTTCGGATGTGTATCCTAAGTTTTCAGAACATTACCTGTTCCGACCCTAAGTTATATCTGCATTCCGATTATCCGAAATTGTCCGAAACACATTGTTCGGATAAAGAATTAACTCTCTCACTGTACACGATACGTGTTTAACATGACCTGGCCAGTTGTTTCAGTATTCGATAAGATCATACTTCACAGGATCATTTCTGTAGTAAATCTTCGCATTCTCCGAACTAAATTTGGAGTATGACCAGCCGCGATGATGAGTTGTAGTGCTGGCTCCTGAGCGTGAGACCGATCAGATACCGGTTTGATAACTGATAGCTGATTAACGATGATCGTTCACCGCTGTTTCCAACAGCGGCTTGGAGTCAGCACAATCTGAGTGGTCCTTCTAAACTATAAGTCAAGAATATTTATTGATATATTGCGAATTTGGTTGATAAATTATTATATAAGTATATCGCCGATGATGGTTCAATACCGCGTTTGTTACAGTTGGAAACAAAATTTTACAAATATACGCAAACAAATATTTGAGTGAAGCGCGTTATTAAATTTTAAACCCCCTCTGATTGGCTAATTCAAACGAGCAGCGATTCAATTTTGTTTTTGATACCAACCTCAAGCAGTTACTTTGAATTAGAGAGGGAATTCAACGGTTTTGGAGTACCCCCAATGATATAATAATAATACTTAATAGAATTGTACCTAATAAGCGTACAAAAGACACGGACTTGTGTAGATCTACCTCATAAAAATTACAAAGTAAAAAATATACTAAAAGAAAAATTACTAGGCCAGTTGCTCTGTCCATAGCTTATTATATATAAATTTTAGAAAAATGATTTGTATTGTAGCTTTTAACATGAGCAGGTAAATCATTTCACACATTTGATGCGACGTATGTAAAAGATTTTTGATACGCCGATATCTTATGTATATCAATAAGAAAATTTGATTTAAAACGTGTGGAATGTTCGCCTTACTGTTAGTAACTGAGGCATGAAAATCAAAAATGTAATACGCCTTTATTAATGCACAAGTACTACCTATTTTTCATATTATGTACATAGTATAAATAAATGATAGGGGAATACAATGTTGGGTGCATAGTTGTAGATAGTATGTTAAATATATTGCCCTCTAAAAATAAATAAAGGGTTTTATTCAGTTCAGTCTAAAAAATATACTTATGAAAAATAATGTCTATTTTCAAAAAATAATAATTTGTTAGTACTGTGTTATATAATAATATATCAAAACACCCATTCTTATTTTTGTTTATTTTAATTGAAAAAAAGTTACTTTTTTACACAAAAAGATTTGAAGAATACAGGGAAGTGCCTCATAAATCATAATCAATTATATTTAAAGTACGATTCGAAAATTTAAGATAATGACTCATGCTTAAAGTGAGATATCTAGTAGGCTTAAATTGAGGCACTTGCTAAAGGGACTGACGCATACACAACGAGATCTCGTGCGCTTACCCCCACGAGCCGTTAGGCGAGTGGGGGTAAGCGCACGAGATCTCGTTGTGTATGCGTCAGTCCCTTTAGCAAGTGCCTCAATTTAAGCCTACTAGAATACCTCACTTTACGAACACGTATCGAAAATAACTATTCTTAAATACAAGACCATTCAAAGTATTGTCTGCGACTTTTCCTTTCTATGTGTGATCTAACAGAAATAAAATTAACAATTTAAATTTTGAATAAACACAAAAATAAGACAATTTTTTATTATAACCGCACTTTAATAAAACCGCAAATTCAGTTACTAATTAAAATGTGTTTTTTATAATAAATAAAATATGTTTGTATGTTGTTGCTTCAAAATAGAAAAAATCAATTTTGCATATTTAAATTACCTATTCCACATACACAATAAATTTCATTTACCTCCAAGCGTGTTTTTATAATTAAATATACATCAAATTGGTTTTTGAATCGCGCGTAACAATTTTAATAAATTTAAATATTAACATTTCTCTACTCCACATGCTATGTTCATAAATATTTTTTTTTTGTTTAATTTTATTCAGTACAACCAAACCAACGCGTACGAAATATTATAATTGAAATGTCGAGTGACCATAATGTGTAATTTAGTACATTTACTAACACACTGTATAATGAAAAACAAAAGAATTACCTAAGAAACTGTTTTATAAAACCAATATATTCAAGATTAAACTTTTTTCGTAAATCCACTTGTTCAGTTTCATCTTAGTAATGCATTGTTTGTTGTTTTTTTTTTAAGTTTAATCTGATTATAAAACTTTTGAGTATCTCGTTACTTAAAGAACTAAAACCAATTTTACACGATCATAAATTATTCGAATCGTGTTTAAGAGGGATCTAGCCGTCTTCCTCCCGCCTAAAACTATATTACACGCTCCCAATCATAATAGATTTTTTACGTCAAATTGAATCTAATTACCCCCTCTTGGGGCACTAAAGGCCAAATTTTAAGTTCAGGCAGTGTATCGATATTACCTTTATCGATATTTGAAGTGAAAACTTCTATAGGCGCGTTAGATGATTTCTGGGAGGGGAAAAACTTATGGGGTTCGCTTCACCGACATGCTCGTGTTAAAAGTATATCTATTGCTATGAGTATGACGTAGCCAGCGGTGAAAGTAATATACTGGCGCACGCGCAGTGGCCTATGTACACGCATATGCACCAACACATTTATACCTGCAGACTGTATGATGTATGACTAGTTAATAAACCAGATAAAAATAACTTTAATTTTCGATACTACAATTTATTTGACATTTGAAAAAAAACAGTTATTTAAAAGTTTTAAGTTTTCACTTCTGTCGGCAGTCCCCATGACTGCCAATTTTTATTGCGATACATAATGAGTATCGATACATTTTGGTGCGTATCGATACATTGTCGAGGGCAGTATAGCCTAGTGGTTAGCGTGCTTAGTGCCGCAACCTCTGGACTGGACTGCCGTGGGTTAGAATCCCACCTGCGCTCATGGATGTTTTGTGATGTTATTTAGTTTTAATTTAGTTATTATTTAGTGTAGTTGAAAGACGCTAATGACCTGAGATGTCGACGCGTCTATAATCTACAATAAATAAAAATAAAATAAATATAGTTCGATTCAATTGCCAATACATATATTTTGTTCATTTAATAGTCTTTCCGCATAAGACGCTGTTTTTTACAGTAGACACCCTTCTTAATTATTTAGACGGAATTCATTGGTTTTCATTTAGCATTCTAAACTCACAAATGCTCTATTTTGTTTTCATTTGACAGTAAATTTAATTTTCAAATTAGTTCACAGTTGGGTGAGGCTAGGTAATAAAAACTGTATAAAACCAAATGGAGAGTTAGTTTGAAAACAATTCGCATAAAACAGAAATGTTTCAAATAAACTGTTAAATGACAGTTCATGAGAAAATTGCTCTGTAGATAAATACGTACTTAGCTCCCAGTCATGTCGTAAAAAATGAAGGCACCGCAAATTCATTGACTAAATAATGGGATGTTTTTGTGGTAGAAAATTGTGGTCACGTAAAACATTTTGTCCCGTATTCGTGTGGTACAGGCTTCATTTTATTTCTTTTACTTTATATTTTACTATAAAGATTATCCGTATTTAATTATCTTAAGAAAATTAAATTTACCTGCAAATACTTTATGCTTTCTAGTTTCTTTAAAAATGAGTGGGATAATCCACAAATATTATTTAATTATCATTTTGTCTCGGGTGATTTACTTTCGTTGTTAAATATTTTTTATTTGTAATAAAAAGACCACTCAGATTGTGCCAACTCCATGCCGCTATTAGAAACAGCGGTGAACGATCATCGTTAATCAGCTACCAGTTATCAAACCGGTATCTGATCGGCCTCACGCTCAGGAGCCAGCACTATTTCTCATCATCGCGGCTGGTCATACTCCAAATTTAGTTCGGAGAATGCGAAGATTTACTACAGAAATGATCCTGTGAAGTATGATCTTGTCGAATACTGACACAACTGGCCAGGTCGTGTTAAACGTGTATCGTGTACAGTGAGAGAGTTAATTCTTTATCCGAACAATGTGCTTCGGACAATTTCGAAATGCAGATATAACTTAGGGTCAGAACAGGTAATGTTCTGAAAACTTAGGATACATATCCGAAATTTTCCGAAACATTACGATCGAATAATGAATTACCTCTCTCACTGTACACGATACGTGTTTAACACGACCTGGCCAGTTGTTTCAGTATTCGACAAGATCATACTTCACAGGATCATTTCTGTAGTAAATCTTCGCATTCTCCGAACTAAATTTGGAGTATGACCAGCCGCGATGATGAGTTGTAGTGTTGGCTCCTGAGCGTGAGGCCGATCAGATACCGGTTTGATAACTGGTAGCTGATTAACGATGATCGTTCAACGCTGTTTCTAACAGCGGCTTGGAGTCGGCACAATCTGAGTGGTCCTTTTGTATTGCAAATATAAAATCATTCTTGTCCATTTAGACTCTAGAACTTTGGAACGAAATCGGTCCGCATATCGTGGATACTCATTTCTTTTCTTCAGCGCAAAGGAGCCAATAAAACAGTGGAACGAGATCGTTCTTAGGATACGTCGAACATATTTCGCGAAAACCACGTAGGTACCCATTTGAAAAGTTCTTTCGCTATTTAAAAATCTATTTCAAAACAGTGACTATATGTTATTACGCTATGATAAGAAGGGAATGAGCAGTGAGTGAAAATGGTGATTTGCACCCGGGTCGATTTTTTGTGAAAACGAAACCACGCCCTATCTTCTTCCAATTTTATTTAATGTACTAATTCTGCGAACTGCAATATAAGCTGATCACATTAGAAGTTAATGGTCACGCCGACAAGAGCTCTCATCACTGGTCGGAATACAACAGGGACAATTCTGGATGCATTCTGGACACGTCTGGAGCATTTGCTTGCTCTATCTAATTCGCATTTGTAAACCGTCTGTGCTCGGTATATATAATTTTACATGTCATCTCATTGTATACACTCCTCGACATAAATATGTAGACTAGATTTGATGACGGAATACATTAATTTTTTTTATCTGGTACCTGAAACGAATACGTGATTTTTATTCGTTTACCGATTAACTTGTGTCTATGAATAATAATCAAGTATGCCCGATTAAATTCAAAGTGGCTGACGTCTGTTGTCGGTAATTAAAATTAATCCAAAGTGGGATGACTAGTGTTGCCGTCTAGATCTAGACTTTCTAGGCTCTTGTCTTGTCTTGTCTAGATTTTCAAGACAAGACTTGCAAAAGTCTTGTCTAGAAATTTTCAAGACAAGACAAGAATTGCTTTATCTAGATCAAGACTCTTGCCAAAACTCTAGACATAGCGTATAAAATCTACATTAATCTAATTTAATCCCAAGAAACGCATAAAGGTCGATTTATATTATCCGGTCAGACACGGCGCGGGACGTAGCGTTTCCGACAAGACAAACATTTTTACATGTACTTCAAATATGAACCAAATACGTGTCTGAACGGACGGATTCCGCTAAATATAAATATTCGTATTCGAAATGCATGTAAAAATGTTTGTCTTATCGGAAACACTACGTTCCCGCGTCGTGTCTGACCGGATAATATAAATCGAGCATAAAACTCGTAAGAAAAGAGGTCACATTTTTATATATCAGTAGTACCTATTGATTTTATTTTATGATTGATGAAGAAATGACATAAATACATAATATGAATTATTAAGTATCTTCAAATATTATGCTGTGTTCAAATTCATGTAGGTAACAATAAACAATTATATTTTATTATTTGTAAACCTTAATTCCATACCAATTTTTAAAAGCTTTTTATACCACAGTAAACTATTTGGTTAACTTCGTTTTAGTATTTCCCAAAGGTGTATTTGAATATAGTACATATTGTAACAAAACTGTTTTCTGAGTTGGCGGAATAAATATTTATTTAATATAATTAACAATTCAATAACAATAAAAACAATAAACGCAACAACTATATATGTCAATTCTAATAATTAACACAATAATAATAACGAAACGGTAATTCTTAAACAAAGTAAAACACTTAAATAACACTGAACAAATAACTATATTTATATACCCGGATTATTTATTTGTAAGTACTGTATTTATATTCGTTGTTCAACACGACACTGACTCACGACTGACTGCCCACTGACTCACTCGTACTTCGCTTATATAGATCGAGCAGCCTGGCCCAGCACGCTCTCGCATTCTCCAGAACATTCCGGCAGGTACTCGTATCTTCGATACCATTCCACGCCTCACCACTGTGACCTTTTCTTCTCAACGCTTCTATTGTAGGCAGTGGCGTAACATCTTGGGGTTTGCTACAATATAGATTATAGATTAGCGATTGGCAATGAGCGGCCCGCGGGCCAGATTCGGCCATTGAAGTTCTCCCTTTTGGCCCGCAGGGAAAGCAATTCGGGTAAAAATGTATATAAATGGGGTCTAACGAATTGTTTGTGGCCCACGAATTTTTTTGATATGGTCATGCAGCCAACCAACAAAATTAATTACCGATCGCTAGTATCGTCTCGAGAGGGCAGTATAGCCTAGTGGTTAGCATGCTTGGTGCCGCAACCTCTGGGCTGGACTGCCGTGGCTTCGAATCCCACCTGCGCTCATGGATGTTTTGTGATGTTATTTAGTTTTAAGATAGTGGTTATTTAGTGTAGTTGAAAGACGCTAATGACCTGAGATGTCGACGCGTCTTATAATCTACAATAAATAAATAAAGTATCGTCTCGAAATCATTAGGTTGTTAATTACCTGAGATTACACTATAAGAATATACAGACCAAAGAATCCCAAGGACAGGAATATGTCTGCTAATTTTTTTATGATTCTACCAAACGGTTAATGTACCCTCCAAGAGTACATGTCCTTACCTCATGTGTCTTACCTGTCCCTCCCGGCCGTCCGTGTTCTTGACCTCTTGTTAGTTTTGCCTGCCGAGTTGGGTCCGAGGTACATCCGTTGTCCTGATTCTTATATCCTGATGGTCCATCCTTCTTGTGTCCCCGTTTTATGTGTGTATGTAAAATCCCTCATTTTAGTTAGAATTATATTATGGTTTTTAGATAGTGGCTTAAAATACAAAAAAGTGTAAAGGCCAAAAAATTTATAATAAAAAAAGAGTACATGTCAAGGAAAAGTTTTAATTCTGATAGTTGAAATTTATAGGTTTATACCTCGCCATTTTTACTTTTTAAATGTTTAACCTTTTTTCATGTTAACGTCGATAAATCCTATATCTATTCAGCTCTTTTGTTTGCGCATTCAATTGTTTCCAAGATGGTGAACTTCCTTGTGTATACAGAGGTGTAATATCATAAAAACAAACGGTGTCGAGAGGCGACCTCGGCAATCAATCAAAGTCTATTTTACTTCAGGAGCTAGACAGAATCC
The DNA here is from genome assembly GCA_039654895.1 of Mongoloraphidia duomilia. Lineage (NCBI taxonomy): Eukaryota > Metazoa > Arthropoda > Insecta > Raphidioptera > Raphidiidae > Mongoloraphidia > Mongoloraphidia duomilia. Next base: position 10,985,972 of record CM077519.1, on the reverse strand, counting down.
ACTGAAGTACCGGGAACTGAAGGTCGATCTAGTCTACCAAATGTAAACACATAGACCGAGAGCTAGTGACATTTTTTTGGTGTTATTTATTCAAGGCCTTATTTTTGTGAAAATGTTGAGGGAGGCATATTAAAGTGCCCTGAGTAAGGGATTATGCTAAACAGCGGTATGGGAGGGATGCTGACCGCCCCCAACATGTAACAAAAAAATGGTCACAATTATTATTGCTTCAAGGCTGAAATTGTTTGTATAGCTTGTCGGTGGCCCAATAATACCATTATAATATTTGCAGATCGATTGGTCAGTATTAAAGGGGTGGCAGATCACCCTAAACGTGTTATATACCCAACGAAATTTATATTATTAGTTCAAGGTTCAAATTTTAATATGTTGTTACGGCGATTGTTTTAAGCATATATTTCAATTTGCAGACGAAAATGTCGGTATTAACCCCCTTGCAGAACGATATAAACACCTATTTGAGCAAGTTTCCCTCTAAGAGAGGGCGTTAATACCGACATTTTCGTCTGAAAATTGAAATATATGCTTAAAATTTCTGCTGGATTGTACTTTTTTACAAAAAGAAAAAAATATTACATTTTTGCCTTTTTTCAAATTTGTTTCCCACGATATATTATTGATTCTGAAATCGTCCGAAATATTTTTATATAGAAAACATCAAAATAATTATGTACTTACTTTTTTGCCATACCCACTACAAAATAGCTACTTTCGATGTGTGTACAGCGGCCATTAATGACCCATTTAGTCAGGCACTAGCGCAGAAAATAACGGTTGCCATAGCAACTTCTGTTTAATCGCTCTATACGCCTGCGTACGCCTGTCATTACTTACTTGTACGAACTTCGCGGCACACTGGAAGGAAAGTAGGGATGTGACATTGAGTAAAAAAAATCGATTATTTAATAATCGATTTTTCTCTTTTCAATATAAATCGATTATTTAATAATCGATTTTTCTCTTTTCAATATAAATCGATTTGTAAAAAATCGATTTTTAAAGAAATAATCGATTTTTGTGAAAAATCGATTTTTTCTATTATTCGAAAAATTGCATACTTTTATAATGAATGAAAACAATTGGAAGGGTATCGATATGAAACTATTTTACATAATACATACAGATGGCGCCATTTTCCGACTGATTAGTTTACGTTTAGTGAACTTATTTTACGTTTTTTCATCCGTCGCACAGATGGCGTTGTTTACAAAAATCGATTAAAACGTGTAATTTGTAAATGTTGGCTGCATTGGGTTTCCCAAAGCCTATATTCTTTCTTAATATTAATATTAATAAAAAAAAAAAATAAAAAAAAGTGTAATTTATATAAGCGATTTAAAAGTGTAATTTATATAATCGATTTATAAAAAATCGATTATTATTATTTAAAAATTAATCGATTTATAAAAAATCGATTATTATTATTAAAAAACTCGATTGTTAAAAATCGATTATAAGAAAAAAATAATCGATTAATATAAAAATCGATTATTTTTTCACATCCCTAAAGGAAAGATGGCGACGCAAATGAACTGTCAGAATTTTTTGAAAATGACGTGAAAAGTAGATATTTTGTAGTGGGTATGGCAAAAAATGCCATATATGTCTTATACGTAATGGTATTACGTATCTAGACATATACAATCTACTATAATTTGTTAATGTAAATACAATAATAATTAGCTTGATAGTTTGATACTGTTTTAGATCTGAATATAATCGAAATATACAAAATGCAGAACAGATCCAGTTTAACTCTAAAGCTTTTCGTGGCTTCAAAAATGATAGTGCGTGTGTTAAGGGTTAAAGTTTATGTCATATCACAGATACAGCGTTAAAAGTTATGACTTATGGTCCGACCCCACTGTATATGTCAGACAATAACATCCAACTGTCGAGACCCTAGGGAGCGGTGGCTGTGCGGATAAACCCCTTTGGGTTTGTTCAGTTTAACACTGACTCCAGACATTTGAGCTAATTTTAGGTAATTTACAAAGATGCACCGGACATTCGTGATTCGACCGACATAAAAATATTCGGTATTATAGCTTGCTGTAACCGGTCGGATATTAAAATAATTTGAAAAATAGAATTTTGCATTAGCTATTTAATTTTCAGTATTGTTTCATTCTTTGAAAGATAATTGTCAAAATCTCAAATAAGACAATAATAATTACAATTACTGTTCTAGGGTCAAACTTTACGGTCAAATGCTTTGTTTCGAAATTGTCGAGCGTCTATAATCCACAATTCAATTCAATTTGTTTCGAAATTACGTGTATACCTATTATTATCATAACAGGCGTGCGGAAAAATAATGTCACAGAGCAGTAAAAAGTTCCGGTTAAAATATCAAAAACTTTAAAAGCATATTTTTTCATTATTTATCAATGGATTTAAAAAAAGAGTTGGTGTATGCTTATGACCACACGACAGAGGTGAAAACTTCTGACTTTCTAATTTTAAAATATATATATCTATGTTTTAGTGCTATCTATTAGCGCACCTATGAACTACAAATAACTTATTACCAACATACTACAAATACCTTTTCAATTAAGTTTTAGTGTCATCTATTAGCGCACTTGTGAACTACAAATAACTTATTACCAACATACCACAAATACCTTTTCAATTAAGGTTAAGTGTCATCTATTAGCGCACTTGTGAACTACAAATAACTTATTACCAACATACCACAAATACCTTTTCAATTAAGTTTTAGTGTCATCTATTAGCGCACCTATGAACTACAAATTACTTATTACCAGCATATTACAAATACCTTTTCGTATTTGATGTCGACTGGAGCCGAGTAAACCCGATTCAGCGTCATTGACTCGAAGCGTGACGGTTCACTTTCATTTATTTATTTATTGTAAATTATAGACGCGTCGACAACTTAGGTCATTAGCATCTTGATTACATTAAATAAAAATACACTTAAAACTAATTGACATCACAAAACATCCATGAGCGGAGGTGGGATTCGAACCCACAACAGTGTAATCCAGAGGCCGTGACGCTAACCACTGGATCACACTGCCCTCACGGTTCACGTTCGTTTACTATTTGGAAAGAACGCAAAAATTCACTTAAAAAATTCACGAATAATTTTTTTTTGGTCTATATTTTACAATGACTGAAGAAAATATTGCGTTTTGAAAGTATGGAAACTTTTAACTTTTCCATTCAGGATAAAGAACAATATTATGCGAATATAGAAGCAACGAACAAACCTTTTAATCCAACGGATGGATTGAGGGCTTAGCAGGTCTGAGACCGAGATTAAATATTGATGTTTAGAGCGCAGGTGTTGACCTCCATGTGTTTGTTACATATAGATATTCCCGTATCAGATTTACGGGAGCGAACGGTGACGCCGCCGCGTCTGCTTCCACATTCCACTATATAAACTATAATACAGGGGGATACAACTATTTCAGTGTTAACTATTCCTAACTTTTTAGGGTTCGGTATCCAAAGCGTTGAACCCTATTGTTCTCACTATTCTGTGTATATCTATCTGTTCAGCTGTCACAGTCTTTCAGCTTGCTAAAATTATGAAATTTACTCATATTATGTAAGTTAACTCAAAGAAAAGATAATTTTTAACTTCCCATTGGAAGTTATTGTAATGGGTCCGAAAATCGAAATCAAAATTTTTAACAAATTTTTATGTTTCAAGGTCACTACACTATTTTTAAACTATTTTTGAAAAGATGTCTCTCTCTCTCTCTGTGTGTGTGTGTGTGTACGTACGTACGTATGTGTCCATTTCTTTCTAAGACGAAATCTCGAGAATAAAAAATGATATCGACTACGTTAGGGTGCCAATCGACGCGTATTAACGTAAATATGATCTGAAAGAAATTTTTTCAAAATCGGTTCAGGCGTTCTTTTTTCTTAACCAAATAGACTCCAAAAAAGTAGATTTTACACAATATCTCGCGAATAAAAAATTATATCGACTTCGTAAGGGTGCCAATCGAGGCGTGTTAACGACATTTTATAAAAATCGGTTCAGCCGTTTTTTTTTTTTAATTATTGTTAAAAATAAATAACAATTATGTTTTGATGATTAAAATGATTACTCTTCTGTGTAATATCTAATTTAATTATTATTATTAAATATTTATCAAACTGGGAAGTTCGTCGTGTGGACCTCAAGGGTCGCACTTTAGTCCTAATAAACGACCCACCTCACGGCTTGTTTGGACTTAATTTGAGGCTTCCTTACATTGAAATGTGAATTCAAAAAAAATAAAAAAATTGATATTTTTTGTGTCTGAATAGATCGAGTAAAGTAGGAATAACTCAAAATAGCAACGTGCACACCCGCCACGAAATGGCCCTGTCTCAAGACTTTTCTAGAACGGTCATCTTGGTGTACCACGCGAACAAAAAAATCTATCGAACGAGTTGCACGAATTATGGTTCACACTGGTACCATCACCTGCATTGTGTATAAAAATATAAATGATATCAGGCTATTTAATGTATGACATTTTACACAACAATACTCAGAATAAACATAAAAAGCCTTTTTATCGACTTTACATATTGGACAAAAAGCAAAACGTTTTCCATTTATTTTTACGTTTTTCAACTACTAAACGTAATATCTCTTGTAAAATGTACGTGAAAATGAATCAGAATGACAATTTTTGTCATTTTGTTTTGGTTTATACTTTATACCTATAAACCTTTTTTTATCACATCACAAGTTAAAGCTAAAACAAATCGTTTTTAATACGTACAAAAAATGTATATTGCGTGTCAAAAGTACAATATCAAAATTATGTATATTCGTGAATAAGCATAAACCCAGTTTTTTTAACTTTATGTAATCCAAAAGTCCCCACTCAAAACTCTCAAAGACATAAAAAGCACATTTTTTTATATTGTAAAAAGGGAATAGGAACCACTCAGATTGCACTGACTCCAAGCCGCTGTTAGAAACAGCGGTGAACGATCATCGTTAATCAGCTACCAGTTATCAAACCGGTATCTGATCGGCCTCACGCTCAGGAGCCAGCACTACAACTCATCATCGCGGCTGGTCATACTCCAAATTTAGTTCGGAGAATGCGAAGATTTACTACAGAAATGATCCTGTGAAGTATGATCTTGTCGAATACTAAAACAACTGCACTGGTCGTGTTAAACACGTATCGTGTACAGTGAGAGAGGTAATTCCTTATCCGATCGTAATGTTTCGGAAAGTTTCGGATATGTATCCTAAGTTTTCAGAGCATTACCTGTTCCGACCCTAAGTTATATCTGCATTCCGAATATCCGAAATACATTATTCGGATAAAGAATTAACTCTCTCACTGTACACGATACGTGTTTAACACGACCTGGCCAGTTGTGTCAGTATTCGACAAGATCATACTTCACAGGATCATTTCTGTAGTAAATCTTCGCATTCTCCGAACTAAATTTGGAGTATGACCAGCCGCGATGATGAGTTGTAGTGCTGGCTCCTGAGCGTGAGGCCGGTCAGATACCGGTTTGATAACTGGTAGCTGATCAACGATGATCGTTCACCGCTGTTTCTAACATCGGCTTGGAGTCAGTGCAATCTGAGTGGTCTGTGTGTGAAATATAAATATATTTGAAATAAACTTTTAAGTCTTCTCGAAGATGATAACATCGAAACGTCGCCCTCAAAGTTTATTTCAAAAATGTATCAACAGATCTCCAACTAAAATTACTCATAAAAAATATACTGTATTAAATTAAGTTAGTATTATTTGTGCCTGTTTTATATATTTAAATAGCGATACATTATATAGTTGGACCGCTTAACAGATGGAGTGATCACGTGAAAAGCTCATGAATAACTTGCGCCGCAGGCGTGGCCTTCGCATATAGTTTCGTTCCCGAACGTTCAAGCAACTAATCAGGTACTTTGCAGTCATGCGTTTTCATTGCTCCATCTGTTAAGCGGCCCGACTATATCACTGTTGGAGTTGGTCGTAATCCGGAACCTCAAAATTAAGTTTTACATTTGGGACACTTCTCCATCTTTTAAATCTCCAAAAACAAAATCTTTCTAGTGTAAATTAAAATGTCCTGCTAAATTTTAATAAAGTCGGCCAAAACAAACCGGAATATTAATGAAAACACTAGTTCGCACATTCTTAATTATTTACTGGGCGAATAAATTTATTGCAGATGTTGGATTAATAAAATATTTGTTGATCACTTTGAGGGAATTGATTTGACACTGCGACCAGTGTTTTTATCATTATTTTAAATTATTTTAGCACGTCAATAAATATTTAAACATCAAAATTTAGCCTGTAAAACGGATTTTAAATTTTTTTATTTTTTGTTTCAGATTCGAAAAATCTCCTAAGAAGAAATCACATCACCCAAGAAATTAAACTGTCCTTTGATTAATTTTTTAATTAAAAGAAAGTCGCAATTTTTACCCATTTAAAGAGATAAGAAATAATATTTTTCTTTAAAATCTTTTAAGTAAATACCTAGTTAATTTTCTTAAAAATATGTATTCATAATATTTTCCTTAAATGATTTTCTGGAATTAAATTATGTGTAAATAAAAATGTAAGCCAATTAAAAAAGTGTTCATTAAAGTAAAAAGTGAGAAAAATATTAATATATAATGTGTAATATCAAACACCAAATAGTATTCTTGTTTTGAAAAATGATACAAATCAAATAAAATTGAAGAATTCTTTTGTTCAACATAAGTTTTGGATTAATCACATAGATAGGGAGCAAATATCAAAATTCGTCAAGACACAACATTTGATTTCACTTAAAAATTATAACAGGGAACAATTAATTTTTAAGTATAAATTCAAGCGGATAATTATAAAATTCCAAATGTAAAAACGTTTCGAAAATATCAGCAAAACAAGCAAACAAGCGTTTACTAATAAAAAGCATTGACACTGAGGCCAGTGTACTCGGTTTCATCCTCCTACAGCAGTTTTTCTTTTTTTTTTAGACAAAAGAGCAACCAATTAGATTATACAAAGTAAGACTCGATGTAGCAGACATGTCGCTGATTTATTTCTTCGTAAAAACAAACGACAGTCATTTGAACTTGTTACAGTAAAATAACAAACAAAATCCTTACGAGACAAAAACGAAACGATATTTCCGTATAATGATTGAAGATGACAGCTGTTCTGCTATTCGTTTTAATTTGGATGACAGAAATGTAATTTGTAAAAAAAATCGAAGTCGACAACTAAACAAATGTATAACGGAAATACGTTCAGCAAATGAAAATTGTCGAGCACTTCATAAAAATTTCAAGTAATAAAAGAGTCGTATTATAAGAGAAACAATTACAATATTTATTAACTTTAATGCAAAAGCAAACAAAAGACTGCCAATATAATGAATATTATGTTGGGCTTGTAATTGAAATTGATGAGAAAAACAAACAAGAATCACGACGCAAGAAACTTAGCAGTTTTTGATTGAAACAAAAACTGTGAAACACAAACAAAAGCAAACGGCTATTGGTGACAGTTAAGAATTTATACTGAAATTTGATAGTAACTTGAAAATAATGAAAACAGTTGAGAGTCAGTTTAAGTTAACGAAACTGTAATTATCAAATACAAACACCGTCATAAAAGGTGAACGAGGAAAGTTAAAAAGTTAATTAAAAGTATGAAATTATCCGATGCGTTCGAAATAAACGGAATCGTGTTTGTTTTATTTTAACGATTCAACTTTTTTTTTAAATGAATAAAAGAATAACTGAACAGTAGAATATTTTTATTTTATGATGATTTTGAGCAAGAAGACAATCATCTAAATACAAATTAATAATATTAAATCGTAAATTGCTATAATTTCAATATGGCGCTGCTTTATCGTTTTGTGAAAATGAACAATCGTCCGGATACGCACGTTTTCACGTTCATAGTGACACGTAGCGTGACACGTGACCTTGAACGCGACGTAACGAGCAAAGAATTAACGTGCGGTTATCATCGATGGGCAATAACATTCTCACGCACTGACAAAGTCCTTGGAGTGTACCTCGTATGGCGAAATCCTTCCGAGGGTGTCCGAGTTTATGTGGACTTCGCTTTTACACTACTCAACCGAGAACACTTCAGTATCAACGAAGGTTTTTCCGGGAAACAGGTAAAGCAACCATTTTGAATTTATAAAACACAATTTTAAACTCTTAATTAAAGCGTACAAAAGCTAATGGGTCAACAGAAATATGCACTCAGTCGCCACAAAATTACTGTCTGTTAAATAAGTACGACTTGAACCTTTGTGAACAAAGAAAATGTAAACCAAAACAAAAGCTATCGTATTTCGCACGTAATAAATAAATAGCCTTTACTCGCGTCTTTGCTGACACGATAAAATCCGTTTCGACAGAAACTTAACCCAAACTTAACCAGATAAAAGTAGGTAGAGTCCTTACATTCAGAGAAGGACACTAACGTCATCATGCGTACAGACGAATTTCTGTTCAGAGCCGTTAATCTACCTGTGAAGGAGTGGGTAGACAGAGTTGTTATTGTTTACTTATCTTCATTGTTAACTGTCAGTCTGCAACCTACGCCTATGTATCAGAATCAGTTTTGCGTACACCACTGACGGCTTCTCCCACAAAGTTTTATGCGCATGTTTCCGTTACGATCTAGTTTTCTCTAATTGTATGCACTTTTTCTAGATATCTATACTTTAAGTTTGAGTATCAATAATTGATAGTGTAGGTACAAAGTTTCATCAAAGGCGGTCTATATTCGTTCTCGAGTGATTTTCTTACAAGCAGACAGACACTAGGTACAGATCAAAATTCTAGAAACACGTTTTCCCGTTTTTGTTTGGTTTTCTTTTCCCAGAAGTTTCAGTATAAAATATGAACTAATGCAGTGGTTTAAAATTGATATGCTGTGATGCAGGAGCAAATTTACCAATATGCTAATTTGGCTAGAGCTGTGCTAGAGCTTAGGGCGCGGCACGTTAGATAAAAGCTAAAAAGGCGCAAATTTATGGTTTTCATAGTAAGTATATAAAAAATTGTACTTGTCCACATACCAGTGAATTAGTTTCAATAATTTCAAAATGGACGTAAATTATCAAAAAAGTAAAAAATAATTTCTATTGTAAAAAAGCGTGGGGTGCTCGATATCAGTTGTTATAAAGTATGAAAATGTGATACAAAGCACCCCACGCTTTTTTATACAACAAAAATTATTTTTTACTTTTTAGTTCAGTTTACCATTAAAGCGTGTTTTTTAGTTTTTTAAAATTATAATTTATTTTTGATTTTTAGTCCTGGAGATCCTGGTCAGGATAATGGGACAAACTTATTGAATTATTGATTGAATTATTGTCTTGTCATCGGTCCTTGATAAGTGTGCAAACGGTTTAACACAACACAAAACTTAAAAAAACCTTTGAATATCTGCTGTAATGTAATCACTTATTTCATATTTATCTGTACAAAACAGAAGACGATCGATTGAAGTTACTTTATGATTTTCTTTAATGTTGCATTCAGAACGAATTGTACATCGGTATGTCTCTGTATAAAATCAAGTGGCGTAGCTATAGGGGGCGACCCGCACCGGGTGATCGATATTCACACTAGGTGCCACCCATGTACGCCACTGATAAAATCAGGTACTTGTCGTTACTCATTAGCGTTAAAAACAAACAAAGGTGGCTGCGTAATTAACGGGAAATGACAACGGTGTTGTGAAGCTATCTATGTTACGTCTGGGGAATATCCAAGGTAGCTATGGGCGAAAAGAAAAACAGACAAAAGACAATCGACGCGTTTGTGATTGCAGACGGTTCACTTGTTTGTCAGTGACATTATTGAATTATTCTCCTTCCATAGTCTGTAAATCTTTGACACGACAACTTAAGGGTTTGGATAGGCTCTTACTACATAGAAAAAACAGCATTTATTGGTTTAATAGAATGAGATAATAGACTCAAGTCTTAATGGAATACACTTTTAAATAACAGTGAAAGCATGTAAAAAATATGAATATTGCTTAACACGTTGTCCCTATAATATGTCCAGCTACAGTATCCGCAACTTATTAAATTTAAATAGAAATAAATGCTTAAGTTAGCATTTATACTATTAGGAACACCTATCGAATAATGCAACACTAGAAAAATTCATTTAAAACCCATATCACCGTCGGGAAGATTCGGGTTTGAGTCACGACGATAAAATAGGTTTAAAATGAATTTTTCTAGTGTTGCACTGTGTGGAGTCTTAATAAAATAACTGATTTTATAAACGTCCTGTACTAATGAATGTATTATGAAATGTATATTTAGTTATATAATTTCAGTTCAATATAAAACTGTATTTCTTTCTTAGTTCAGAATATAATAAATTAGTTTTGCATTCAGTGACAATCTTTGTACAAATTTATTTCATTACCACAAAACAACACACTGTAACTTTACTTCATTCAATGGGTGTTCCCAACAGTACTGTTAACTTAAGCATTTATTTGTATTTAATAAGTTATAATCTTTCACTATAAGGCCCATACCGGCCGATGAAGTTTCGTATTTAAGGTCAGTGCCATCCAGGGGTTCTCGAAATTGCCCCCTCCCTCCGCCAGCATTTAGTATCGAAAAGTACATGATTTAAACGCAACAAAAATATTTTCGTATGACGCGTGGCATTTTGCCGCTGCATAGTGCTTATATCTACATATATTTATTATTGTATTAAGTTGTGCTTGAATTTTCCCCTACAATTTTAGCCACCTTGGGCTATAGCCCTTTCAGCCCCTACGTAAATATATCTGCAGCTATGTGCATTATCACTGGCTAACATGGGTCTGACATTTGAATGGATGCATCATGCAAACAGCTATTACCTACATCAATTTCAAATGTGGCTGTCATCGTCATGGGCCGAAAGAACAATGTAAAGCTGGGCACTCACTGTTCTTTCTTTACCTATTTGTACCGTGAAAGCGGTGAGATCCTGAAACTGCAGATTTTTTAAATTAATAAAAATAACATCCGACTATGTACTGAAAAATGATTGTAATTTGTTTATCGAAACTAAAACGCAGATCTGAATATACGTTTGAAACAGTTCTGTAATCTGTATTATATAATTATATAGAATATAGATCAAAACTCATATTACATCCACGGTCGTAATATTAATTCAACACACATATCTTTTTTGATAACTCTGTATTTTTATATGAACTGTTTACACTATGTACCTTAATATGCACTGAACGGAGCTGTAAAGTGTAAAATTAATGATAATTTTATTTAGAATCATTTTTAATTTTTAAAATGAATGTAAAATTTATTGTCATTATTGAACAGTAAGTATGTAATAATTTGTGTTTCGAAAGCGCTGTTGTTTCTGGTTATTAATTTAGAATTTTGAGACTATTGTAATAACAGAAAATGTTGTACTGGCGTGTGATTCCGTTCTGTAAAATAAGATAAATGTTCAGTGACGAGATTAAAAAAACAAGTATTTTCACTTCAAAATACATATTTTATATAATCGTAATTATAGTTTTTGATGTGAGATTTATAGTTTTATTGGTATAACATAGAAATAAATTAATTTTCAGGTGAAATTTTCTTACGACTCTCCTGCACAAGGCAACAGAAATTACATTCCAGTGAGCGATTTGTACAGCAGGAATTTCACTGACGCTAATGGAGAATTCCAGCTGGAACTTACCATTGCCAACGTCAATACGACATTCGTTACAGAATTCCGGTAATATATTTAAAAATTATTAGTAATTTAAGCACTTCCTTAGACTTTTTTGCTTCCTTTTATTGAAGAGCGGGATTTCAACGTAAAAAACAGACTTATTAAGTTTACCTAAATGAACTGTAGTTGAACCATACTACTAAAAGATAATTAGTGTATTTGCCATATGGCACATACACTATTGGCGTCGGTCGGATGGCGGGACCTAGGGGTCGGACCAAAATTTCTCGACGTTTCATAGCCTCCTGAAGTCTGAACACTTTGGCACCATTTTTGGAAATGTCTGTTTATATATGTATATATGTGTGTGTGTGTGTGCGCGCGCGCTATAACTTTTGAAAGAGTTAATTGATTTTGACGAAATTTGGTAGGCACGTTGAAATCTATCACCGCACGAAGCCTATTTAAAATGGGCCCAATCGGACTATTTTAAGGGTGGTTTTTAGGGGTTGAAAAATGTTTTTGGGCCCAAAAATGCTGAAAAAATTCTCAGAATCGTTTCAAAATTAAAATTTAACCCTTTAGTAACGATTAAAATGTTCTGCTAAAATTTTAATAAAATCGGCCCGACAGGCCCGGAGTTATAAATTTTATAAAAACACTAGTTTGCGGATAGTGCTTTACTTACTGAAGGGTGTATTTAATTTGGTACCGAGGTTGCATTGATAAAAATATTGAAATTAAGAAAAAAAATATTATTTTAAGGGATGTATTAAGGGGTTAAATTTTTTATTTTGTCCAAAAACAAACTTAAGTTCACATAATAAAGCCACAATGCCAGTATTAGCAAATACACTATATTGTCGGCAGGGTTTTGGCACTGCGACCCGAGTTTTTTCTTTTTAAACTCAATACAAAAATTGAAACTATTTAAAAAATTTAACTTTTTTGTTTTGATTGCAGGGTGCCCCAGTCGATATTCAGTTCCCTACATCACAAACACCATTCTTCATCCTCTTCGACAACACCAACATCATATGGCGTTGACTATGGCACAGCTGTCGCTGCAACATCAATTTCACCTAGCCATCATCACCGAACTGGAAGCACAAAACATCATCACGACAGTCAAAAATTCGAATCGCCGTACTTCACATTTGGTGGATTCGATTGGAATATTGCTGTTTATCCTCATGGATCAAAAGAACACGGTAAACAATAATTTAATTTGAGAACCAGTGTATGTTGATTGGATTTTCAGTTGATTTTAAAAATATGATAAACAACGCTGAAAATAAAACATGATTTGTACTGAAAATTAACTTAAGACCTAATTTTTGACCTAAAAGCGTTTTAACATTGGAAATGTTTATGTTCGTATATGGGGGCAGAGTTACGAGTTTTCGTTCAAGGCCAAAAGACAACGGTGTCGCGATCAAGTGAGGAGCAATCATGCAAAATTGAACAAGTGCAATTTTTTCGAAATGTGTTTTATATCATGTCTAGTTAATTGAGAGGTATTTGCGACGATCTGTGGTGTTATTTTTGAGCAAATGTTAATAAATACTGTAGAAAAATCCATTTAAAAGTTAAGTAATCAAGCAAAAGTGAACGCGTATATAACAGAAGAATAATAGGGTTATTCCTGACAAAACTAAACAGTGCATTGATAAATATTGTGTGTATAATAAACAGTTAATTATGTTTCATATATGCTGTTATCATTTCCAATGTCCTCGATGGTTGCAAGGATTGCGAAATCTGTGAATTTTTTCATTGGTCAGCACAATATGTCGTCGCCGATTATGAACTTCTAAATTAAATACTAATGTTAGGCTTCTGATGCGACTTTCAGTTTTAAATCTAGATTTAAGGTTGTCATTAGGTTTCAACTAAATGTAGGTCTCAATTTATTTGATAACAAATGACATTCTTAAGTCGTATCAGAAACCCAGCATTATTGTATTAATTTTATTGTTTTCTTCAGTTGGCAGTACGGAAGGACGAGTTTCAGTTTACTTGAATCGACTAACTGGTTTTGACCACCATTGTCGTGTGCGTTATAAAGTGCTTCTTGGCGAAGGAAAAAAACTAGTCGACAGCGGTGAACTCGATGACGTTTCTGATTCAGACGGAAAAGGTTACGGCTGGCATACGAGAGCTAAATTCAACGATCTTGTACATAAGGTCAGTTAAAAAAAATTTAACCATCCTATTTTAACAATTGTTTCTTATTAAGAAATGTTAAATAGTATATGAATAAAAAATTAAAAAACATTTTTCAGTTAGTGAAATATATTTTGAACTTGACTAGCATTGTCCAATATTTCTGTCAATAATTTAAATTGCATGTAATTTTTTATTTTCTTTAACAAAACCTCAAATGCTTTTTTGCCATACCCACTACAAAATATCTACTTTCCATGCATTGATTGCACACTATTTTGCATATCGTTGATGACTTCACTATGAAATAATTTATTGTACTGTATATACTTTATTTTCATATTTGCTACTATTTTTATATTTACCATGTCTGACAAATTCGGCTCCTTGTAGTCTTTTGAACGAAATAAAATAAATAAATAAAAAATAATATGTATACCGGCCTATATTGGGTCATTTAACAGGAAGATGTGCCGAAAGTGTTTTCAAAACATAACTAGTTCGGTAAGTAAACAGTTGCCGTAGTAACTTATATTTATTCGCTCTATCCGCCTGCTATTGCATACTCACGGCCTGCTGTAAATGTAAAGATGGCGACGGAAATGAACTGTCAAAATGTTTTGAAAATGCTGAAAATGAAGTGAAAAGTAGGTATTTTGCAGTCAGTATGGCAAAAAATACCATATATATCTCGTGCGTAATGGTATTATGACTCGTGTGACTGTAAAAACTCTCTACCGCTGGTTTTTACATACTGTCACTATTTGTCAACCCCATTAAGCATCTAGATATAAAATCTGCGTATGCTGTATATTTTTTGCTTTGATTTCGTACGGTTTTTTTTAAAACAATGGCACAGTAACTAAATACAGTGAAACCTCGTTACCAAGTCATCAGTCGATTCAGAAGCTGAATCGACGTTCGATTTGGACGTTGAATTAAAGGTCGATTGGGAAGCCGAATCGACTGTCGATTTGGAGGCTGTGTCGCCAGTCGATTTGGAAACTGATTCGCCAATCGATTTGGAGACTGATTCGCCAATCGATTTGGAAGCCAATTCGACAGAAAGCGCTCCATCTATTATTTCCCTAAATGTGGCGTTACAAAACAGAAAAGCGACAAATAGTTTTGTTTGAATCTTTTTACTAACTGAAATTTAATGTAAAGATTATTAAAAGATTTATTCCGGTGAACTGATTCACATTCTGTGTGTATAACGCAGGAGGAAATAATCAATATATTTCCTGACCCAGTGCACAAAGTACTAATACAACTGATTCACTTTCTAATACAACCGGAGGTAATTCATATCAATAAAATTTCTCACTATTTTGTGCACGGTGTTTTGTTTCTGTTAACAATAATTTATTCACAGTCGGTGATGAAAGTAGATAGGTATGATCCAATACACTGTACCATAAAAACAACGTAGTGTTAGTTGTGTTTTCAATTTTTCTATTACATAATCTACTTGCATCATCGTTCACAATTTTTAATATTAAATCACGTTTTCTTCTTTAAGTTATTTAGCCCTTATGTTACGGATTATGAAAAATTCAGGAAAATTATTTATACTTTTAAACTAGTTAAAATAATTCTGTAAAACGAAATTAACAATTCCATAAACAAGAATATTACTTCCCTATGGAACGTAATTTATAGTATTACTATATTTTGTTCACGTTTTGCGATCTTCAAAATGGCGGCGTGTGATATGATTGGGTATTGTCTAAAAGGGAAAAACCAATCACATCACGCGCTGTCATTTTGAAAATCACAAATGTTCACATCGCGAACACTAATACAGTCAAATGCAGGAATGGATATATCGATAATGTCAAACCGTCGCTTCATTTTTACACCGCACTACAATAGACTGGAAACGCGAGCAAAACTGTACTGTTGATTATACGCGTTTTGACATTAATCATAATGCATAACCTCACTTAAGTTCAATATGATTTTTTAGGATCTTTGAGCTGTTAGTGTACTTAATTTGTAATGATGCTGTTGACCCTTGTATCGACGTCTTTATGTCTATACTTCCAAATGTAATACTGCTTAATGCTTTGATATTATTCAACATGATCGAAGCTCCTTGGTTAAGTGAGGTTATGTTGGGTTAAATTAGATTACGTTCCATCAGGAACCAGCCATAATGATTAAAAAAGCTTCAACTTGCATGAATTAATAACTATAAACGCAATATTTTTTATTTAATATCCAAACATTTGAAAAGTTGACAAGATTGCGCAAGTGCACGGAGTTTAAAAAATCTTATTATATGAAAATAAACTGATTTAAGCAAGCAAAAGAGGCATGCTCAAACACCATCTAGGTAAGGTTTGTATATATGAAAACATTTTGTATTACATGTGATTATATTGGAATTACGTATAATATAATTGACCGACTTCAAAAAAGGGGGAGGTTCTATATTCAACAGCTATGTTTTTTTTTTATTAATGTATGAATGATGTGCACTTTTTTCTCCTGTATTTGTGAATCGATTTTGATGATTATTGTTTTATTTAATAGGGCATACCTTCGGGGTGATCCCATATAAATTTTACTTAAATCGGTTCAGTAGTTCGACTGATTTTAATAAAAAGTGAGTAACGGAGTGTAATACCGTTGAGGTAAACGTCAGTGTTGTGTGTGTTTTAAAGACCACCAACAGCTAAGGTTATTTGGGCCTAGCACCAATTCATATTTTCATTTCATTATTTTTTTTTAATAATAAATTGAAAATCCAATTGAGACTTTTACCAGCTCTCGGTCTAGAACCCGGGAACTGGGGACTTGTAATAGAGGAACCATAGCATTGCCACACTCTCGGCTATTCTCAAGCCCTAAACGTCAGTTTTAGTTATTTAGAAATCAAATATCAAGACAGAAGTCAGTTAATGACGTGCAAATTACGTATTGTAAAGACACTAAAAAGTAAAAAATAAAAAAAACTTTTTAACAAAAAAAAAAAACTTTCAAAAAAGCCATTAAAAAGAAGAAAATAATAAAATGTTGAGGTCCGCGCCAATTTAATAAAATAAAAGTAGATAATAAAGTAATTAAATTGACGCTAACCTCAAAATTTTATTATTTTCTCTTTTTAGTCGCTTTTTTTTAAGGTTTTTTTGTTAAAAAGTTTTTTTTATATAATGTATGAAAATTCACTGTAAAAATGACATCCGCATACAAGAAAGCCGTCGAGGTAGACAGTTGTAGGACACATGAAAATTTTATATGTTTAGGTATTTGTTTGTTTATTTTCGAAACCGAAAAGATATATTTTGTAATTTCTAACTCGAGTCAATATATTCTGTATATAATATGTACATTTATGTAAATAGCTTGTAAATGGCGTATTGAGAGACATATTGGCTCGTTGGTGGTACATAGAACTAGTAAACAACTTTTTCCCCAAAACACCAACATCAGCTTATTGGATTGACGTTTCTGTGAGACGCCATTGTGATGAATTGAAAGCTCATCCAGCGCCTCCAAATGGTGCAGAAGGTACTAAACACCATATTTATGCGCTTGCGCTGCTATAGTATTCTTCCATTCTTCTTCCATTATTCCTCCACCCATTACTCACCATAGTCATGGCACCTCATGTGCATTGCGCATAAACAGATATCGGGTGGTGACCGTGACTGCCGAACATAGGACTTTAACATGTAAATTGTAAAAAAATCCCTAATTATTTTAAGCAAAATTATCTACAAATAAGTAGTTTTAGAACATGAAATTTTGCATCTAAATCAATAAACAAAATTAATTTTAGCTCTCGAAACATGTCGTCAATCTCTTTGATTAAATAAAGAGTTTTATATCTTGTTCTGGAAGCAAATTTAGTGTTTTACTATTTTCATTCTACTAAGTATAGAACAAGAAGCAAAAAACGAAGTCTCACTATACACAAAATTAATTTTGCATGCTTTGTAACGGTAGAAATTTTATATGAAAATATCAAAAATGATCTCAGAAATAGATACCGACAGCTATGAAGCTTAAACAAAATGATGACGGTTCGTGAACTGTATGGGAACATAAATTATGCATAGCTATCATATCAAGTTTCTGCCGTTACAAAGCACGCAAAACTAATTTTGTTTATTGATTTAGATGCAGATTTTCATGTTCTAAAACTTTTATTTGAAGATTTTTTTACCTAAAATAATCAGGGAAGCAGGAAATTACGAAAGTACGATTTTACATGTTAAAGTCCTATGTTCGGCAGTCACGGTCAACACCCGGTATTTAGTACCATCTACACCATTTCGAGGCGCAGGTGAACTTTTAATTCAGAATACTTTCGTCGTATTCAGCACATAAAGACCTTCAATTCAGTTAGTATAGATTATAGAGTATAGAGATCAGTGATTTTTATTCTTCACACTACAATAAACTGTAAATACAATTAAGTTTTTCTGTAGGTTATCGATGAGCACTTAAAATAATTAGTGACGTTTAATGTTGATAGTTAACATACTTTTGACTCAGTTTTGTCAAAAATGATAATAGTCCAAGCGGCAGGTATTAATAAATGAAGGGGGTTACCTGGAAAGTATTCCGAAGCTAGTGATATTTTAGTGTGTTGTTTGCGGGTACTCTGTGGAGTAGAATCTGAGTTTTCGACCTCGAGGACCCTGTGCTAACGTAGGGGGAGCCGAAAAACCACGAAATTTTACCACCTTTTTTGCTTTTTTCGAAATCTCTCAGAAACAGTCGATTTAAGCAATTCTTTCATTATGTAATGTTTTAAAGAGGATTACATTTCCTACAATTTTCATTCCCACAACTTGTCTGTGGTACTAATGGTAAGCGCGCTGCAGCTTCTTGAAAATCACCCGTTCGGCTTTTTGTAACCTTGGTAACCAATGTGTAACATGTGTATTTTCAATTTAAAATTCGATGAAGAACAAAATAAATAAAACTATTGAAAAGAACATTACATTTTAACCATTGGTTACCAAGGTTACAAAAAGCCGAGCGGGTGATTTTCAAGAAGCTGCAGCGCGCTTACCATTATTACCACAGAAAAGTTGTGGGAATGAAAATTGTAGGAAATGTAATCCTCTTTAAAACATTACATACTGAACGAATTGCTTAAGTCGACCGTTTCTGAGAGATTTCGAAAAAAGCAAAAAAGGTGGTAAAATTTCATGGTTTTTCGGCTCCCCCCACGTTAGCACAGGGTCCTCGAGGTCGAAAACTCAGATTCTACTCCACAGAGTCCCCACAAACAACATACCAAAATATCATTAACTTCGGAATACTTTCCAGGTAAAAAGTACCTGACTGCTGGACTATAAATGTTAGTGACTTCTCGCTTCATGGATGCGAACTTTTTTTTTATCAAGCTGGGAGTTCTGAAATATGCTCCTGGCTTGACACAAAGTCAGGTACTCTGCATAGGCATAGAGAAATAAGAGATTTTGTTTTTGATATGTTTGAATGCAGGGCATCGTACACGTTGAAGTGAAGATGTTGATCGCGAACACTATTTCCGAAGTATCCGTAACGAGCGGTGGAATGACTCAATCGGGAAGCGGACATTTGGTACCCACACCAATAGTAGCTCAATTGTACGATCGAGACAAACAGGCGTGGACACTGAAGGCCGATTGTCATTCAGAGACTGTACGGCTACATATGGTCTACAAAGATATACATAATGTTCCCAGAAATCATTTACGGTAAGGTTGCTACATACAGGCTGGTGACCGCGCCTTCCGGTCATAGGATTTTAACATGTGAAATCATAATTTTGAAATTTTCTGCTTCCCTAATTATTTTAAGTGAAAAACCTTCAAACGTCTTAGGACATAAAATTATACATCTAAATCAATAAACAAAATTCGTTTTGCGTGCTTTGTAATGGTAGAAATTAGATATGAAATTGTCGAAAATGATCGCAGAATAGCGATAGCCATAAAGATTTTTTGCCTAAAAAAATTAGGGAAGCAGGAAATTAAGAAAGTTCGATTTTACATGTTAAAGTTCTATGATCGGCAGGCACTGTCACCACCCTGTATATAATATATATAATTTACGTAAATATGTGACATTGAAACGTCAAAATAAAAAATTTCCCGATGCGAAATGTGTAATTTGTCGTCCAATTAATAATTATTTGACTGGCTTGAGGCCCTGAAGATGAAATTAAATATTTCGAAACGTTGGCCACAAGCGATATTTTGGTAAAGCTTCATTATTTTGACCCTCAACCAAACCTTCCTTCAATTATTAATTTTTTTTTGTTGGTAACACTATTTTGTTTTCTTGGTAGATATGTATCTTGGCAAGCATATTTACTGCGATATCACGGTAAAACTGGAAATATCGAAACAGTTCCATTACCAGGCGGTCCATTCTCACATTATTATGCCCAAGAAAATTCCGATGAAGGGATCATTATGGAAACAGATGTAACAGTTAAGGAAGTAAGTTTAACTGATAAAATCGACAACTTATGTTCCACTTACTTCATATGAATTATTGTAGATTCGAGAACCGGGATGTCCCTATTTAACTGACAAAGCGCAAATGAGAGTTCAGGTCGAATGGGGAGAAAGCTATCTTTTGTTTCAAGCCACTTACCATAAATATGATGATATATTTCGAATGCACAATTACCAAATGAAGTGAGTATTAAAAAACAAACAATTATTTGAGCTAACGAAGACTCACTACTAATTTGCAGATAATTGAAAAAAAATTTGGAAATGGTTTATTGATCGTACTATTTTTGGATTGTCGTATTAATAAGTAAGTCGTGTTTTTTGTTTTTAGGCGTGAAATTTGCGCACTACAAGCTGAAAACTATGGACTAGAGCGTCAACTATTCAGCTATCAAAAAAGTATAGCATATGCCCATTCACGTGGGACGTACAGCGACGACCTGGCAACTCCGGAAGGTGCAGCTCCCGTATGCGATGATGAAGAAGATGAAAGACACTATTACGGCCCAGATGCTGAAAGGCCTTATTCGCTCGGAGACAGGAGTCTATCAACTGATACGGAGTACGCATGAGATATGTCGAGACGGCCACCCAGGTAAAACAAAACAACAGCATGTATAACCCAACTAATAATCCTTAGAAAATCATTATTTAGTACCTCTGAGTAGAGAATTTTAAATGTGAAACAGTTATATCCAGTTTCGAATTTATACCGATCTTTTTTTTTAAATCAACAGCTATGGTTATTTGAGCCTAGCATCAATTCATGAGTTTTTATACAAAAATCACTCGCGGGTTTTTATGTCTAAACATCTTAACCTAAAATATGTGGCTGGTTCTGATCTTGGTTGCAGTTTAGTTTGAATCTTATCTCTTTACAAGTTTACAACTGTCAACTTAACCTGGCTGTCTGCTGAGTGCTGACGCTGGAACTTGACAGTTGACGCTACAGTTTTTCAAGATGGCGTTTATGTCACGTGACCACATTTGTCGGTAGAAGCCAGCGTCAAGCGTCACATGAAAATGCACCTTAAGGTGCGTTTTTAGTGGAGGGGCGCGATCAATAAATAATGGCAATAGGCCTATATGCAGCGGATTTTTTCTTGCCCAATACCATCATTATCATATGCAAAATGTAAAAGTCACTTTAAAGATGGTGATCAAACGACCTAACCTCATTTTTTTAGTACCCACATTGCTATTGATTAAATGAAGTTTAAAAACGTGTAGAAAATAACGGGAAAGTGGTAAAATGGAAAATAGTAATGGTGTGAATGGCGTCTGTTATGACATCATGTCGAGAAACAGACGTTAAACGCATTATTATGGGTGCTTTCCAATTACGTAGCACTGCGTGACACAGTGTGAGCACAGCAAAACACGCTGTGTGTGAGTAAAATGCGATAAATGGAACGTGATTTACTTCTTCAAATAAACTACAGATGGTGCTCGTGTTCATAAAACTAAACATCAATTGGGAAAAAAATCATAACTTGTTTAAAAGGTTAAAACTTTCAGTGTTAGAAGAATAAATAAATAAATAAATAAATTATATTACTTATATATTATTCACAAAATATGTCAAACTCGAATACCTCACAAAAAACCTTACATTTAAAGTTGACACTTATAAACAGGTGTACCATCAGTTAAAATTTAAAATTTTTGAAAGTTATTGGTAACATTGCTGCTTACACAAGCCCAACACACAAGTTTTTCTTGTGTGTTGCTGTGTCCACACGGTGTCACGTGAAGTTGTTAATGGAACACTCAAGACTTGCACACTGTGTCACACTTCGTGGCTGTGTGTTCAATTGGAAAGCAACCAATAGTACCCCTAATTTCTGGTAATTGAATTCTCTACTTGGAGTCCGGTAGTTAATTTGTATCGTCTAAAATAATGAATTGTTTCAATAGACGACAGCGGCGTAAATACGGCCGTCGTAGATTACCCCAACCTCAACCCTACATTAGTAAATTGTCACCAAAACCATCGCCATTAGCAACCACTGTAGTGCATCTAGACAATAGTAGAATAGAAACATCTGACTGGTCAAACAACAACAACAAACCAATGTTTAACACGTCTCTTTACAAGACAAACGATTGTGCAAAAACAGCTGAACAACACCACTCATGGCGTGCAAATCACCGAAGCGCCGCTGCGACTATTTGGAAAACTATCGCCGGTTTTGTTTGCTCCTTTGGTTCGCTGACCGTTAAAAAACCGTACAAGTTGTAACGTTTGTTTTTAAAATTAGAAGATCGCGTTGGTAAGTTTGTATATTTTGTTATTATTTAATATGGTTTGCATGGGAACATAATATTGTTTCTTAACAAAATTAACAAAACAATGCTCTTTAAACTCGATTTTATTTAGTATTGTTTATTTTGTGTTAATAATAGTATCTTTGTTTAAAAAAAAATCAAATTGATGAATATTGATAAAACAATTTAAGGTAGTTGTCGTGCTACAATAACATCCAAAAGTTTCGTTCATAATACGTTGTAAAACAATAAATAAGTATAGTGTTAAATGTAAAAAAATTTTGTTAGAGATTGTACCTAAACTGTTGTTCACATAGTAACACATATTTCACTTAGTTTGTTCGCTTGGATTATATAAAAATGTCAACTTTTCTCATAAATTGTTGAACTTTGCGTTATTATAAACAATAAAAAGGTCAATAATTTTTGAATTTTCTTTTTTAAACTCGGAACAAAAACATCAATGAACAGTTAGTTTTTTGAAAATTTCTGTATGTTAGGTACTTTTTTTTTTAAATTAAAAAACTTGTCAAAAACACAACCTTTCCTATGCTCTCCGTGTTAATTATCCGAACTTTAATTAAGTTTATCTCGAGTTAGAGATGGTCAATCAACTTCAAATTTTAATGGTATTTGTATTATAGTATCCTTAATGAGTATACGAAAATTTAGAATTTTCTGACACTATGCCCATAGCACGACAACTACCTTAATAATAGTATCTTTGTTTAAAAAAAAATCAAAGGCTTGATGAATATTGATAAAACAATTTAACATTTCAAAGTTGATTAAAAAAATTGGACAGGTTTTCGTTATCAGCATTTTTATTATAGAAATTGGTTATTTGTACATAAATTGTTTTCTAACAACAAATTTATGAACAAGAAAATTTATTGTTGATAAAAAAATATTGGAAGCATTTTTAACTACTTAAAAAGACGTGTAAGAAAGATTCTTGTTCAGAATGTGTAGGTAACTACCTACTACTAAAATGTTTAGTAGTCATCTGGAATCGATGATATTGGATAATTAAAAATG
Organism: Mongoloraphidia duomilia; assembly: GCA_039654895.1. Taxonomy (NCBI): domain Eukaryota; kingdom Metazoa; phylum Arthropoda; class Insecta; order Raphidioptera; family Raphidiidae; genus Mongoloraphidia; species Mongoloraphidia duomilia. The sequence continues at coordinate 10,962,323 of CM077519.1, read as the reverse complement.
CATTATAATAACGTCCGTTTTCAAATTATGAAAGTTAAAATAACGCAAATTATTAAACATGTTATTTTTAATATCAAATAAATGGGCCACTTTTTTAAACAAATAAGCTGTCTTAAGTTAAAATAATTCATAAAAAGTATAAATAAACTATAACGGAAGTCAAAAATAGAAGACAGATATAGTTGGACTATTAATATAAATGCATGCTTATGAATAAGTCAGAAAATTAACAATAATACTTTGACTCTTTCCGTGATAACAGTGAAACTGTCAACGGGTTTTTTGACAAATAATTAATGGTCTGCTCTACTTAAAATTAAAACAAAGCAGTTAAAACTTAGAGCGTAAAGGTGGCTTTTCAGTTTGATACGTACTGATGTTCTGAATAAAATAATCCTACTTTTTATTGCGAAAAAATCGTTGAGTTCTATTTCTTTCTAGTAATATCAGTATTTTTTCTCTATTAAGTTTAAACTGATACAATCATTGTGCGTAGTGTCCTGATGTGAAAGATAAAAAGCTTAAAGGTTAGAAAGTTAGCGCATGCGTTATAGATCGTTTTATAACCGCCATCTTTACATAAAAACATTAGACTATTCTGTAATTTGGATGAGCTAAGTCGTATATTACCTGTGTAACAAATGAATCGTATTTGTTATACATTATACAATAAATAGAGATATTGTTCTTGAATATCTGTACTTATAAATTATAATACTTGTAAAAATAATATAAATAATAATGTTTAATCCATATTTTGGAACTAATCTTACTTATTTTTTCACGTGATACTTTTAACATGTCTTAAGAATTGTATTCTAATTGTATATTGAAAAAACAACCACAAATTCGCTGTATGGTTTGTAGATACTATTTCTCGTTTCATAAATTTGAAAAGTATTAACCGTAGTTTAGCATCCAGTTGCAAAATTATTATTTTACATTGAAAATATTTGCGGTTAGCTTTATTAAAATTGGGTTTATGCAGATATAATTTAATGATAAAATTTCATTACTCTGATTTATTTTTATATCCTTTTAAATATTAAGTACAAAATGTAAACAAAAATTGAACGTTTCAATTTTATGTACGCATGTGCAACGCACATTTCTTTTGTTTCCTAACCTCAAATATTTAACATATTTTGTCATCAAAAATCAAATTATACCTATTTACTGACATGTTTGATAATACGGAGTTAATAACAAAAATTATATCTGTATAAAACAAACAAGTAGTAGCAACTGGTTATTAGTGGATCAAAATATAATCAAGATATTTAATAAATCTTGAAGCTAAATTATTATTGTTTGTAAATTCTTGAATAGATGAATTATACCTCATCTATGATATTAGTAATTATTCTAATAAACAATAGGCTTTTATGTTATTTTGATATGAGTTTGTATAATTTGCTAATTGTAAATTTTAAACTTTCCCATTGTTTGATTTACTCGAGTCCTTTGAACCGATTTTGTTCCTTTTGATTGGGACCGTAATAACCTGAGTTACTTTTCTCTTTAAAGTAGTTTATGAATAAATTTCGATTTATATAAAATCAGATTCAACAAATTATATAAACACATAAATAAATAATCTTAGAGAGTAGCGCTTCTTATCGATGCCTTATATTGCTAATTTAAATTTAAAACTTTAGCACTAAAACCCAAAACTGCACTGTTTTTATAAGTACTATTCTAAGCTATGTAAAAACTCACAATGTATATTATATCAACGCTGCTGTGTTGCCAGACCGTTGCAAAATCTGTCACATTGCGTCCATTTTGGTACGCGGGATATAAAATGGCGAAACGCTTAAACAAACAAATGCATAGGTAGACAGGTTTTTTTTTCACAATTTGGACTGAAAAACAATTTTCCATAAAAAATAACATTAATTCTCAGTTTCTGGTACGACTTTTAACCTCTACTTTCAATAATATACTTTTAGCACTGGAAACCATGGTAAAATTCAATTTTAAAAGTTTTTGAACTGCATCTCAAAACAGCTTATCAACCCTTTGATGGGTGCGTGTTTTTCTGTCGTTAACGATCTTTTTTTATCTCTATTTCGACATGCGCGATTTATCTGTGTATACAAAAAATCCTCGATACAATTAACAATATTTTCCAAAGTGATAAAATGTGACAAATTTTCATACAGTATAATTATTTGTGTTGCTTGAGCTCACGATCTTTCTGTGATTCTTTATAATTAATAATGAGAATGTGACATCGTTTAGTGCCAAGCTCGGATCCGGAACATTACAAATGTTGGTTATGATCACTGATCACAGTAATGCTGCCTATACCATTCTATGTGTGGAAAGCGAGTAAAGACAGACATAGTTAAAAGGGCCACCTGTCATTTTTCCACTACAGTCTTAATATACTGTACAACAAAGACAGGTGGCCCACTTAGATCTGTCTCGGCTTGCTAGCAACGCGTCAGTGCACATTCCAGCATTACTTTATTTCAGTGATTATGTTACTTTTTTTTGTCAAGTTTGCTGTAATGTAATCACTCAACAATTAGTAATTTCAGCCAAGGCAGCAATAACATTTAATTTTAAAAAAAATAAATAATTGATTCTATTTTTTCTTGCTTGGTTATGTTTGTCTTTTGAACAGAAGTTTTCCCAAACTGTAATCATTAACCAGTAAGCTTTCTTCAACTTTCTTATCGCTAACTAAGTGATACTGTGGTTAAAATTAAACAGTTTGAAGCATGTAATAAATGTAGCTCTTCGAATGTTACTAAATAAACATGACGTGTTGTTTCTGGAAATCTAGCAACGATGTTCGTCGTCACAGCAAACTAAAAAAGAGATGAATAAAGAAGTTTTCTTACCTTATTAAAAAATTGACTTAAGTTGACAACTTAAAGAGTATAAAATTATTTTTACTGAATTTATAATTTCTTATTGTTATGAATGGATCCGGGATCCGTCCTTGTTTTGAACTGACGTATCTAGGTTTTTGACAATCCATTAAAGCAGCTCAAATAAGCAGATCTAATCTATTTGTCTTTTGTTGTTCCATAATGAATAATTGGAAAACAGGGAAAACATATTATAGCCAGCCAAAAAAGAAATATTGTAAATACTATATTCTGAGCTTATATTTAATTGTGGCAATCAAATATTTTTTGAAAAAATAATTGCTAATCACTATTATTTTCATAATAAAGAGGAAAGAATTGTCTTGCAACTAAATTTTCGTATGGTATTTTTAATGTAGATAGAAATCTGATTAGGTATAAAAAAAACTTTAAATCGATGCCAGTTTTCTTTTGATTTTTGTCGCATTTTTTGTTCCAATAAACAGAAATAAATTCTACATAATGGTATTCGATACATAGAAATTCATGCAGTACTGCCTAAATCACTGTTCGATACAGTGAGTCGTAAAATTCACAGACTAAAGAATATAGGAACGGAGCATAATGCTCAGGGGATGAAGCTCTATCAGTGCTTACTTTTGATTGGGTAGGTACTGTTTGGATACTCATTTAGTGATTGGTTACTGTTTGGCGCATGCGCTGTGTTGTGAAACGTCACGCAAATGATTGGCTGTGTTGTGAAACTCCATGCGTCACGGTGCTTGGATAGATATTTTAAATTATAGACGCTTGTCAACAGAGGTCATACAGACAGTGGTTAGGCTTCACTCCCCTCGCCCATGAAATGCGCTTATGCTCCATCCCTACATTCCTTAGTCAGTGGTTAAATGGAACAAAAAATGTCTTATGTCTCCGTCTGATTTTGAACTCGCTATTAAATGCCATTCTTTGCTTCGATGCAGTTTCGTAAAATAGATAGTCGATTATTAATTGAAATATTATAATTTTAACGGAAAGTTGTCATTTTTGCATATTTGTAAGTACATTGTAGGTTTCTTACAGCCAATCAAAATCATTTCAATCATTTATCATCATGTAAATATAGTAAAACTCTGTATAGACATTTTCCATTCTGGGACCAACTAATCTATCGCCCGCTTTAAATATACAAAATAATGTCATTGAAAACAAAACATACTCGCTTCCCCCACCTTGTGAAGTTGTTACAAGTAAATAGTTGTAAAAACATAACCTATAATATATGAAGATGTGCCATAAATTTCAAATATGTCATGACGTTTTTGTCATGCTCCACATAACCCGAAATGATTTGTTTCTCAAAAACAACTTGTAACAACAGTCTCGTTAACGTGACACAATGACATGCCTGCCATCTTCTTTCGCCTTCATTAACTTCATGTTATAAAACAAAGTCAATTGTCAATTTGCAATGTCAATCAGTGTATTTGCTAAGTGTTATGTATATGAAATTATAATGTTTAAATAAATACTATATCGATCTAAAATGATAAAAATTTAATAATTATTATATACATACTTATAGTGAATTATAATTATCAAATCAAAAAAACTTCAAGAAGCTTTTCGATGATTTTTAAAAAGCTTTTGTGCAACTGATGCGTTGGACCAATGGGCCTCGAGACCTACAGACCTCCAGGCCATATGAAACATTTTTATAATTATCATTTTTTGGGAAATTTTTAAAAATGACACATAATAATTTCCATCCAAACCTCTGAGGAACTTAAAACCGCGCCTGATCTTACTCCTTCTTAAAACTTGTCAACGTATAAAAATTCGTCAAAAAATATTTTGTATGATCGTTCTATTCTAACAAATGTATGATTATGTTTGTGTAAACAGAAGAAAATCATCTTAAAGCTTTAAGAATTTCGATTGTTTTTATATATAAAATTTTAATAATGATAGTGATTTTAGATATTCGTATAGAATGTACATGTATGTGTGTTATGATTTTTTAATCGCAAAATAATTTACGTAAATACCATTTAATAATTTGATTTGAACAGTTCAGGAAGGTATTAGTAAAAAGTATATTGTTTATTTTTTAAATCAGAATTAGAAAACTAAAAACAGGGTTTTTAATGATACTATATTTAGCCAAATTAATTTTTAATGCCGTAGACCTACTTTTACGTAAATTATTTCATGATCTATAAAAGTAGAACTTCTCGAAATGATAAAAAAATAATTTATTTCATATCGCTCATGGCTCAACTGTAATTTTTATTTCGAGCAAAAGTAATGTAGCCGATTCTTTATTGTTTTATCGATTATGTTTCAACATAATCGCTAATCATAACTCGCTAGTCGCTATTCCTCAAAATCGCCAAACGTAACTTATATGAAGTATATTTTAAAACTTCAAGTACTTCGAGAAGAATATGATAACAGTATTATAAATAATATATCTGTGCTGCTGTCAATGTGCTGCTTCTTAATCATTTTCCAAAACAGATTTTTTAAATTTTAAAAAATAAGATAAGTATTTACTGCGTTAAATTTATTTTGTATAGTATTCAAAAGAAATGAACACCCATAATGTTGGCATTACTTCAATATATTATACATATTATACTTTGACAGCAGTACCAACATCAAAACAAATGTATGCTGGTTAATTAAACAAGAGCAGTCTTTTGAATGTTCGTTATATGATAAACAGTAGCAAGACGCATATGACCTCTGTTGTCGAGCGTCTACAATCTACAATATCTATCTATCTATAAGCAGTAATGAAAATAAATTACTTTCTTGTTTCAAAATTTTAAGCCAACAATAATATCTAAATTGAAAATTGGCGACATTTCACAAGCAATATTGTTTTACAGATAAGAAATTTTGCTAATAAATTATTAATGCACTAAATATTACTCTCCCTTAGATTCTATCCAAACTAAAAGATATTTATGGGGCCCAAAACAACAAGCATATCCGTATTTTATAAAAAAATACTTTCAGAAATCTGTATAAATTGTTTTGAGGTTTCGAATAAAGATATTGAAGAATTATAAAAATGTAATTCAGCCAGCATATATACAATGATTTCAGTAGTTCATAAAATTACTCTATCTCTATCAAAATATAGCTAACACATGACTTTATTGTATTTTATATATACATATTAAAATGTAGTACTATTATTATTTTTGTGTATTTTTACTATAAAAATATTGTGCATTATTCTGGAGTTTTTGACGTCGTATCGCTTATCAGTAATATAAAAAAACACTTAATAAAAATTATAAACATACTGTTTTGTTTACTGTATTTTTAGATAGTCTACCTTTATAACTCTACTATCGAAGCTAACGGTCGTTTTTCAACAGAAAAATTTCCAGCTCGATAAAAACGTAAGTATACAGAATTAAATATTATAATTCCTTTTGCAATCCTAAGTTTGTAGGTAATCTAGAAATCACACATTATTGACCTAAAATTTGGACAGGATATTTAAAACAAAATTCGCAGTTATTAACAACTGAATAACGATGGAGATTCATTTGTCAAAAATAATAATATGCTGCCCAGTGAAAAATAATTTGATGAAACTAAGTATTCCATTTAGGATTATGCAGTTTGGAACACTAAGTACTTGTTTTGTTGAATAAAAAAATTTAAGATAAAATTTATTTAGATATAAAATTGTATCGATATATTTACATATAAAAACTTGTTAAAACAAAGCTAGTAACTGCTATTTCAATTTGGTATAACATTTTTATTGTTTGTCTGTTGTCAAATGTCAATCGGCCAACAATATAAGAACCCAAAATCGATCAAAATGGGCAAAAAAATGCGAATGTCTTTACAGAATGTAAATAAAATGTGTAGGGCGTGCCTGAAATTCGATTCTATAACAGAAAACTATAGTTTGTTTAAAATATCAAAAGAATTAGAAAGCAATATAGCTGTTGCTGTAACGGCATGCACTTCTGTAAAGGTAAGTGTTTTATTAAACTTTTCATTTAAATCACAAAATGCTAGTAATAGTGTTGTATATTTAGTAAATATCGGTTGATATTATTGTTGTTTTTTATCAACATATTTTTTGTGACTGACGAGGATTTTTTGTTTTTAAATTATGGGAGGGTTCTAAGTCTATTTTTTGCAGATATCGCATGACGATGGTTTACCGACTTTAATATGCGAATCATGTTTTTGTATGCTAAAAGTAGCGAACTGCTTTAGAACACAATGTTTACGATCAGACAAAATACTCAGAAAACATGTTCACCAGCAGATGACGATAAGAAAAGAAAAACTACAAAAACGAAAAAAATGTATGTACTTATCTACAATTTTTTTAATTATTTTGAATAAAATACATTTTATTATTTGCTTTTACAGTACGAACACGAAGAAGTATTTCAAAAACGCTAGAAGAAAAAGAAGACTCAAAAATAAAAGTGGAAAACGATCAAAACGCAATAGATAACGACTTAAAAAATATAAAATCAGAAATAGAAGACAAATTGTCGGCATTAAAATGCGATGAAGTTAACTGTGAAGAAAATATAAAAAAAGAATATTGCACAAATTCAGAAGCGTCAAATGACGACAATGACGATCTGTTTGAATGTGAAGTAAAAATAAAAACTGAAGATATGATTGAAGACAGTTTTGAAGAATGCTTCGATGACATTTCAACGAATACAGAAGAAAACGTAGAAAATAACGACTTCAAAATACCTTTAATAAGATCGAGCCCCGAACAAAACAAATATTTACAACAAATTAAAAAAATCAGCGGTACAGGCAACTGTTTAAAACCGTTAAATCAAACGAATAAATTAAAATTCCGTAGACAGAAACAATTGGGCGGTAGAAAATCGTTCGAATGTGATATTTGCAATAAAGTGTTTACAGCAAAATCGACTTTAAAAGTGCACAAATATATACACTCTGGAGAAAGACCGCATTCTTGCGACGTGTGTCCAAAATCATTTCGAAAAATATCAGACTTAAAAAAGCATCAGTTAATTCACGCCGGAATTCAACCACATATGTGTGACATCTGCGGGAAATCGTTCAGTCAACTGGCGAATTTAACACGTCATCAACTGTTGCATTCCGGTGAGAAACCTCATAAATGTGAAGTGTGCCAGCGATCTTTCCGATTACTGAACGTTTTAAAAACTCATCAGTTGATTCATTCTGGGGAAAGGCCGCATATGTGCGACTTGTGCGGTAAATCATATACCAAATTATCCAGCATGAAAAGTCACAAACTTGTACATCAAAGTGAGCGGCCGCATAAATGCGACGTGTGTTCGAAATCATTTTTAAAACTAAATACATTGAAGAGACACAAGTTGACACATTCAGGTGAGAGACCATATAGCTGCGATGTGTGCAACAAAGCTTTTACACGATTTAGTTATATAAATATTCACAAATTGACCCATTGCGGACAGAGGAAGAAACGAGGTCGGGCAGCTAAAATGGCCAGATTAGCACAAGAAACCAATAGTGCAACTATTGATATTAACTCGCAATAAGAACAGTGCAGCTCGCTCTTCATTATTTATCTTTTCCCTTTGATGAAAGAGAGTTATAAAATTGTTGTCGACTATCGAAATTAACTGCGGTTCAGTCCAAGCTGTCAGATTATACATAGTTGAGACTGGATATGTATTCTTATGCTGGGTTGCAGAACGCATTGTCAGAAAATCTGGTTACAGTTTTTATATATGCAAGAACAGTCTACTGCCATAAAATTTTTCTTTATGTAAACATTAGACTGCACACTCAGAAAATCAAATGACTGATCTACATAGAAAAAAATCATTTTACAAACTATCAAAATTCCTAGAGAAATGTCGTTTCGAAGGGAAAATTGTTTAAAAAAGTATGTCACATGTTATGCTTCTGATCAGGGCCGGATTAACCATTAGGCAGAGTAGGCAACTGCCTAGGGGGCATTATTGCTTTTTTTCTACGCATGCTGTCAGTTGATGAAATACTTCATACTTACAGAACAGAACCATCTAGTATCGAGTAGTAGAACTAATAATATGGACGCGTTACGTGGCGTATTGTATGAATCATACAATACGCTACGTAATGCATCCATATTATTAGTTCTACTACTCGATACTAGATGGTTCTGTTCAAGGGCGTAAATGTAGCTAGCCGCAAAGCGACCAAAGTGCGAGCAATTGACTTCCTTACCTATTAATAAATTCCGCATCGCATGACAAAACGTAAATAAATTCACAAGGTTTAATGTATATTGTAGAAAGTATTGAAATATTCAGAATAACATTAAGATTTTGACATCCGTTTTTAAAATCGCCGCCATTTTCATAACGACTATATCAGATTTGCCAAAACGCAAGGCCATAAAACAGTGTAAAAATATGTAGGTAGGTAACGCTTCATGCTCTCGGCGTTCATATTTTTTATCCTCCATAATATTGCCCCATTGCCCCCCCCCCTTAGTCATAAGCTGGCGACGCCCTTGGTTCTATTCTGTGAGTATGAAGTATTTCATCAACTGACAGCATGCGTCGAAAAAAAGCAATAATACCTATTGTCATTAAGGATACAAATTTTCCAATTAATTTTTCGCTCTATGAAACATTTTCAATTTCTTTTGTGCGCGCGCGGGGCCCCTAGCCGATGCGGGACCCCTAGGCAGTTGCCTACTCTGCCTAATGGTTAATCCGGTCCTGATCAGAAGCATAACATGTGAAGCACAGTTATGCAAGTAGTATTGCCAAAAAAAATATTTATGGTTTATAATGGACATGAAAATAATATTAAAACATAGCCAGTTAAAATAGACATAATATTTCAATTGAAATACAAGATTTCAGTTTGTGTGTTGCACGTATGACAGTGGTGCACAAGAGCACTGTTCAAACAGTGGTTATCTAAGAATTAAAGGTCGAGTATAATCTGACAACGTATAAACTCATTACGTCGACTGTATTATGCAAGAAATGTTAATTTTTAAATTATTTTTAACAAAATGAAAAGTGATAAGAACGTACTTCGTAGTAGTAAATAATATATTTATACCGTGAAAGGCCAGTTATATTGATTTATAAGTTTTTGTTTTTGAAACAAAATCGTTACGCCACTATTTATTGCTAAAATAGTTTAATACTAATAGCGCGCTTAACAACAGCGATTTGCAGTGAGTGAAAGTTACATAAAACGATATGCTTTTGTTTTCATCTCAGACAAACAAAAGACGGGCGGCTAAACTAACTTAAATTGGAACGTATTGTATTAGTAACTATATTTTCAGAAACTAGCCATGAAAATAGACTGTTTGTACAGTGAACGGCCAGTGATTCACCGGTGCCATAATTAAGCAGTATTTATTGAATGATTTTATATAATATTCGTTTTTATATATTTATTTTTAACCTTGCCATATTTTTAATTCTTTTATTGTGATGTACGTTATATGTACCTATTTATTGTCTTCATAATTTTAATAAACTTATAATAAGAAACGACTAATCTAATTCACTGCTTTAAGCTTTTGCCATTAAAATGTTTATTGTTTTGTTAAGCTGCAGAGTGTAGATTTTTGATCATAAAAAATGGTTAAAGAAAATCGTAAAAAGTTTCGATTTCTGACAGAATTGATACAGAAATCGTGTCGCGTGTGTTTAAAATGTGATTCGGCAAGTGAATGTTACAATTTGTTTAATAATTCTGAAGAAATTAATATTGGCATTGCGAAAGCTCTTACGGAATGTACTTCCGTTCAGGTAACGATGATTATGCGGCTAACTTTACTGAGCCGAAAAATTGATCGTTTTTTATTTCCAGATTTTAAAAGACGATGGATTACCTTCGTTAATATGCAACTCGTGTTTTTCAAAAGTTAAAATAGCCTACTGGCTAAGAACTCAATGCTTGCAATCTGATGAAACACTAAGAAAATATATACAGCAAACTGAAGCGTTAAAATCGAATATTTTGATAAACCCGCCTTTAAGAAATAAAAAAAGTGAGTGTCGTTATTTTGCTATCTGGGTACCTATTGTGTAACTCATTTCTAGTGATATCACTAAAGTGAGATTGTTCACGCGAATATGCATTTTTCGCACTAGTGAAATAGAACCATTTAACGTGAATTTATTCGCCATCGAATTTGTCAGTGAAACGTGAAATATTTCACGTTTCACTGACAAATTCGATGGCGAATAAATTCACGTTAAATGGTTCTATTTCACTAGTGCGAAAAATGCATATTCGCGTGAACAATCTCACTTTAGTGATATCACTAGAAATGAGTTACACAATAGGTACCCTGTACTTTTACCAAGGTTATTAGAGTACAGGTTGCCTCATTCCATCTGACCAATCAGCGTAAGCGCGGGAATGACGTCAGCTAGAATTTAGTTTAAATCAAGTACAAAAATTGTTGAAGATTATGCTTATTTATATTAGGTGCTTCGTGCAGATTTTTTCTTAAAATTGGCAGAAGACAATAAATAGAAGAATAGATGATAAAAAATAGGATAATTTTTATTTTTACTACAAAATTTAGGTTTTAATATCTATAATATAAACAAACAAAAAATTAAATAATGCTCAAGAAATGGCAGATCTTGTTAATTACCTATTTTTTAAATTTAAGAAACGAATAAAATTAACTAACAAATTGATAAATTAATTATTTTATCTTTTATATTCACAAAATATTAAAAATAATCACAAAACACCATAACACTTAACAGCTATCGCAAAATTGACAACTTATCATATTTTTTTCACTAACAGAAGAAGCATGTTTCTATTAGGTATTGAAAAAATATATCACACTACCATGGTTACTGTGATTTTTATTTCCAAAAATTAGCAGCGTCCATCGTCTGATCTTTTCTATTGAAGTGAGCAAGCATGGTATATTCTGAGTGACGTCATCCCCCCCACTACTATCTATCGGAATGAGGCAACCTATACTCTACTAACCTTGTACTTTTACAACAAAAAAATTACTGTTTTGTTTATTGTAGGTAAAAAGATTCGTGTTAGAAAAAATACTTCTAAATTATCATCAAAAAGAAAAGACCCTACAAAAAATACTGTTAATGATATAGAGAAAGAAAAATCGATTGGAGAAATAAAAATTGAATTAACCGAAACTAACCATGAATATAAAAACTTCGAAACCCAAAAAGAAAATACCAGTAGCATATTAGATTATAAATACGAAATAAAATTGGAACATTCAAATAACTTTGAAGATGAAAATACGTTACATAAAACAGATTCGAAAATTGAAAATTTGTCAGATTCGAAAGATGAACAAAAAGAATTTTACCAAGACTTTAAATTTGAAGACTCGATAAACTGCGAATATGAGGATGAATCTAATAGCACTGATCAAAAAATATATTTAGAGCATTTTTCAGAATCAAATGATGAACAGACAGCATATTATGAAGAAGCCAATAAATTTGATAAATATTTTAAATCGATAACTAGAACAATTAAAAACGATAAACGTATTTTTGAATGCGATATATGCAATGAAACATTTACGGCGAATTCGACGTTGAAAATGCATCGATTGATACATTTAGGTACCTATTTTTGTTTTTTTGTTATTCATGTAGAACAAGCTGAAATACCTAGCGAAAATCCTCATTTCCCAGTGATATCGTAATATGTCTAACATTGTGATGTGATTTCGGTTACAGTATATTTTATGATATGATTTCGTTACTGGTGACCCGTTCCATTCTTCGTTATACCGTGACTTCAGTAACAAGTATTTTTCAGATCTGGTAACGATACGTTACTCTTCCATTGGCGAAACAGTTCCAAAATACCTCTTACTAAAAATACTCCCCGTCTGTAAAAGAGCTGTTGTTATGTGCTGATACATGGCGTTGCAATGGTTCCTCTATTACAAGTCCCCAGTTCCCGGGTTCTAGCCCAAGAGCTAGTAAAAGTGTCAATTGGATTTTCAGTTTATTATTAAGAAAAAACAATAATGAATTAAAATTTGAATTGGTGCTAGGCCCAAATAACCTTAGCTGTTGGTGGTCTTTAAAACACAATTTCAATTTTTTTATGTGCTGATGCAGTAGTAGAATGAACTAAAATAACTGAATCTTTGTTTAGGTTTGCGACCACATAGATGCGATGTATGCGACAAATCGTTTCGAAGAGCGACAGATCTCAAACGGCACAAACCGATTCATTCAGAGTTGCGGCCTCACATGTGCGACATATGCGGGAAATCGTTCATACAGTTAGCAAGCCTGAAAACACACCAACTGCAGCACACAGACGAAAGACCTTACGTTTGCGCTATATGCAATAAGAGCTTTGTGTCACAAAATACGCTGCGTATTCATAAAGATACCCATACTGGTGGGAAACCGTTCATGTGCGATATTTGCGGTGCGTCTTTTACTAAAAAAGGTATGATAGATTTTTCATTGTACGTAGGATAGCTTTGTTTTTCAATTTATAAACGAACTTTGTCATAAAAAATGGGATGTATGCTTATGACCACACGACAGAAGTGAAAACTTCAGATTTTCTAATTTTTAGTGTCCTCTATTATAGCGCATTTATGAACTAAAAATAATTTACATATTACTAAAATTGTATTTTTAATTAATTCCACCTTGGCTTCAAAAAAATTATAATTATTGTCAAAGAAAGAATATAACAAAAATTAAAAAATATATAAATAAATAAATATCATGTAGAATTTAGGAAAAAAAAACGCCAAAAATTCTACACTGCCATCAGGTCTCGAACCCAGGTTCCTATGCATAGAACGCAAAGACGTGACCAATTGCGCTATGTGTGTGGATGGCTGTTTTTATGATATAAGTATGTTGCGAATTATTACGGTCGGGTTGCGAATTCTTATGGATGTAGCTGCGAACGCTTCGCATTTTTTCAGTACCCACGCAAAGAGTGCCTAACGCGCCTAAGGAAATTTTCACTTCAAAAATCCTCATGCTAAGTTCATTAATATCGAATGCAAAACCGAAAGTATCCACAGAAGTCAATGGAAGTTATCTGTAAAATATGTTTTTGTATAGGCAGCATGATGGTTCACAAGTTAATACATTCAAATGATCGTCGGTTCAAGTGCGATATTTGTCCGAAGTCATTCTTTAAAGCGAGCGACGTCAAGCGGCACAAACTGATTCATACAGGGGAGAGACCCCATCGTTGTGACATTTGCAATGAAGGTTTTGTTCAACGTAATTTCCTTACAAAACACAAACTGAAATATTGTGGTAAAGAACGCAAACGTGGTCGACCGCCAAAAAAGAAAGATGCTGATGAAGTCAAAAAATAAATGTTTTTCGAAAAAAAAAGTTGAATCTAGAAAACTTTTTTCAACAACTCAAAAATCTAGTAAGTAAAAGAATTTACTCACAAAATGTAGAAATTGAGCTATTAGTATATTAAGAATTTTTATGGGTAAATTTTTTCTCCTAATCAACTCGAAGATTATTCAATAGAAGAGCCGCTAATGAAATGTTGAGTAAGTGATTACATTTCCTACAATTTTCATTCCCACAAATTTTCTGTGGTTAAGCTCGCTACAGCTTCTTGAAAATCACGCGCTTTTTGTAGCCTTGGAAACCAATTGTTAAAATGTAATGTCCTTTTCAATAGCTTTATTTATTGTGTTCTTCATCGAATTTTAAATTGAAAATACACATGTTCATAAAGAAAAGAACGCCCTAAATCGTGGTTTTTGTCCTATATCGATATCTTTAAAAATTGCATATGGGATCCGTCAAATGAGCATATGACATCTGGTGGCAGAAAATTGTACTCAAAACAAGGGAAAATTTTACATGCCAACAGTGCAAATTTATCGTGAAATTGTTTATTACAAAAATAAAACAAGTAAAATAAACAAAAAGTTTATCGAAAATGGAATTCGCGACGTTTTCTAATATCATGGCATTAAACACTATCAGTTATTGCCTTGTCAAACTTACTTTACAGCGAATTATTTTCTAATGAAATGTGGAAGTTGCAGTTATGTGTTTACATTATTCATCTAACCCAGCTTTAAAGGAGCATTGAACGGATGATTAATTTCGTGGAGATTTTCTTTTAATTTTGTTGTTTTTAAGCAATATGCCGTAAAGATTGCTACTTTTGACAGTTCATTTTTCTCGTTATATTTCCGACATTTGATAATATGTTCGGCTTTAAGAATCCGTTCTCCTTCAACGAAATTCCTTTGTTTAGGATTCATACCAGCCCAGTCACAAATTGCACTTATATATTTTATCATTTCTTATCACTTTATATCACAAAATTACACGCAAAAGTATACCCCGTATATGAAATTTCCCCCTCTGCGCCATGTTTTTCAAGCTCCACCAATCTGACGGATCCCAATAGCCAGTCAAAGTTTAATCATCACGTCAAAATTTATCTATAGTCATTGCTGAATAAAGATAAGCATAAAAAAATAAAGATGTCGCCTGACTCGACACTATCTTATCTTTGATCAGATAAAAAGGTCGGAGTCTAAATTAACAATCATCATTCAAGATCTAGGTAATTACAATTTGTTATTAACGAAGTGCATGTTTATTAGACAGACGCAGTGAAGAATATCAGAGCATTTTTTAAAAATATATCTGAAAAATTCAAAAAAAATTTAATTGTTTCCAAACAGACATAAGGTAAAATAACAAAATTGATTTAAGCTTTTTTAAGTACCAACTACCAAGCAGGGTTGCAAATTCTTTATTTCAAAAATTTTGCATTAATAATTGAAAATTCAATTTTTAATTAAAAATTTTTGGATTAAAAATTAAAAAATTAATTTACAATACGAATGATTGGATTAAAAATTTAAAAATTAATTTTCAATTCGAATTATGGAATTAAAAATTAAAAAATTAATTTTGAATGATGGGATAAAAAATTAATATTCAATTCGAATGATAAGATTGCTAAGAATGAAAAAAATTATCTATAATTCTTATCTTGAAATTAATTATCAGGACTTAGTTTTTCAATCCAGATATTAGGGAAAAATAGAGGTAAAACAAGTTAACAAAGGGAATTTGGCGGAAAATTGTCGAGGGGGCTCCCCTTAGCAACATATTAAAAATCCCACCCTTCACTCCCTCCGTTTTTTTATGGGGATGAAACTACCCCCAAAGGTTTTTTTTTGCAAAAATCTACGGAACTATTTATTTTAGTACAAAAAAGGTCATTATCAATCTTGAAGCTGATAAAATTTCGAACAAAATGCAAAATACGCGTGCAAATCGACAAAAACACAAAATACAAGATGGCGGACAGTTCCCATAATTAATTAATGGGCTAAAATATGATTTCTTCATCTACTTTGCGGGGGACACCTAACTGCGTCAAAAGTTTTAATCCGACAGTTAATCTTTTGAAAAAATCTAAAATGATTGGGCTATTCAACCGCTAACTATTCTATAACTATAGAATATAATAATAATAAAATTCTTTATTCAAAAAATGTCATGGTGACAAAGAAGAGCGTCGGTAAATGACAAAGTCATTTGGTACAAATAATTAAGTACAAAGTTCGTACGGGCATTTTATAATTAAATATTCTTTAACTTTTACTTTAAACAGTCTGTAGCTTTTTACAGTCGTAATCTCTGGTGGAAGACTTTCATAAAGTTTCACAGCAGAGTATCGAGGTCCTTTGGTAAACAGGGTGAGACGATGCTCCGGTACACCGTGATTGAAACGTCCCCGCGTAGAATGATCATGATCCGGCAAATGTTGGTAGAATAAATGTTTGTTTTTAAAAAGAAAGCAAACAGACTGTAGCATGTAAATCGCATATATTGTCAAGATTCTGTTCCTAATGAAAGCTGGTTTACAAGACTCAGCAAACCTGAGATGAAATATTATTCTTATAATTTTTTTTTGCATTATAAACGCGCTTGCAATAGCAGTAGATTTACCCCAGCACAGAATGCCGTAGTTGAACAGTGGATAAACGTACGCATAGTATGCCGTTACACAGGTTGTAATGTCGCAAATACTGCGGAGACGAAAAAATAAGTACTTGAGTCTCGATAATTTAGAACATACATTGGCAACGTGCGGTTGCATAGTTTGAGGAGAAGGTACTAGGTAGTGAATCTACAACTTATTAGTAATACATAATAAAAAGCCAAAAATCATTTGAAATATCGATTTCTAAAGTCACAATCTCTTGTATCACATGAAATCTCTTGAAATCATGACGTACGTCGTGGCTTCAAAAGAGTTAATGAACATCGTTAAAAACATATGACGAGTCGTTTGAAATCTCCATGAAATCACATTCTGTTTGCAAATGATTTCGAAGTGATTACCCCTCGAATCCGGCGTTTTTCTTCAGCATTCTAAATGCATTAGCTACTCTATAACTCGGCGTTTACAGTACTTAGGAGTACGGCACCTGCTGTAATCTGGTTATTTTCCTGTGTTTCCAGTAAAGTGTAGCCCTGGAACGGGGGGGCGCCGGATTAGTGAGATATTATTCGCTACTGTAGAGTAAATAATAAAAACTGTGCCTTTTTTAACAGATGCCGCAGTGTGAACTATCTCGCGAAGAACTAAAAAATCTAGCACTGTGGATTGGGAAATGTGATTGTAATGAACCTGATGGCGATGATAAAGATGACGATGATGATAATGACGATGATGCTGATGACGATGATGATGATGGCGATGATGACGATGATGATGATGAAGATCCGCTAACGTATGGTAGTAAGGCTGATGACAGACTTACACTGCATTATGCCATCCAAGCTCGAGAAGAAGAAGAAAGACAAAGCAGGAAATAAATACAACGATATTTGTATTTTTAGCTCATATTTATAATCAAAATCTAAAACGACGTTAAAAACTATTAAAATATAATATCATTTTATAGTTAAATAGTTATATGCATGAATTTTCTTGATTCTTTATTTATATTATTCATTTTACAAGTAAGTATAGTGAAATGAAATAGTTAACTAATGAAGCTTTTCATATCGCCTATTACAAAAATAACATCACTGAAAATGTATTTATTTAAAATAAAAAACCGCATCGAGGGTTCCGTGGGATAACGTGTCTGTTTCATTTAAATCGGTTGACAAATAAAAAAGTTGTGTCAATTTTAAAATGCGAGTGTTTCTGTATGTGCCACCGTTGATGTAAATGTAAAATGTTGAATAAATTTTCCAACATTTTTATCTAGTGTGGATTTCTTTAACCATCCATATTAAAAATTGTATTGTTTAAAACTCAATAATGTAAGCCGTAAGGGATTTGCATGGCATTTTTTTTTTTTTTTAATTTTTATTATACAGAGCGTAAATTTGCATAGAACTATAAAATCTGAGAAAAATTAAATTATATTATGATATTATTATTACCAGCGTATTTTTTGAACACCTTGCCCAATTTCCAAAGCTAATCGCATCTAAACAAATTGAAATATA
The DNA here is from genome assembly GCA_039654895.1 of Mongoloraphidia duomilia. Taxonomy (NCBI): domain Eukaryota; kingdom Metazoa; phylum Arthropoda; class Insecta; order Raphidioptera; family Raphidiidae; genus Mongoloraphidia; species Mongoloraphidia duomilia. The sequence goes on along the minus strand of CM077519.1, from coordinate 10,943,995 downwards.
ATAAAATGCAAAAGTTTTATTAACAGTATAAGATCTATAAATCTTCTTATTAATAATTTGTTGTTTTATATCCTTAATAACAGCACGGCAATGCGTAGTCAGTTCTTAGAGAGAGACAGAGCGATTCTCTCTCATATTTAACGTCTTTGGTTAAAACGTACCGTCCTTTTCAATAGCTTTATTTGTGTTCTTCATCGAATTTTAAATTGAAAATACACATGTTCATAAAGCAAACAACGCCCTAAATCGTGATTTTGTCCCTTATCGGTATCTTTAAAAACTGAGAAGCTATAGCCAGTCAAAATTGAAAATCATCATAGAGCCTTGCATTTTTTGACGCACGTTACGAGTACTTTCTATAACGAATAAAAAAATGTCCGTCTAGGAACCTATAGAAAATTTAATGCACAGGGGGGATCAAAAGACATGAATTTATTTCTAAAAACGATTTATCCATGTATTGTCATCGGGAATACATATGTGTACAAAATTTCAGCCCGATAGCTTCAGTGGAAGTGGGTGAAATATTGATTACAAAATTCCAGGACAGACATAAATGAATAATAATGTAATAATAAATACATACATACATACAAGTGAAGTTAAATAAAAGCGAAGTGTGTACCGCCGCCATTGCATAATACCTTTAATTGAAATGTGCGATGATATTTCAATTTATAAATATTTGATGTATTATAGCACCAAATTGATTAGAAAAAAATGTACATTCGCAAAAATGTTTATTCTCAGTCTTGAGTCTGATCTTCATATTATTAATTATCATAATATCACTCCGACTTTCCAGGGGGTGGTGGGTCGTTGCCCCCCCCTCATGCGGGCGCCGATGTTTTACAAGTAAGAATAGTGAAATGAACTTACTTATTTAAAATAAAAAAGCGCAAAGTAAATATTAAATAGTGCCAGTAAGTACAATCACAATTATAAAAAATTATAAATTCAGTTGGCACTTTTAAATCTTTATTACAAATTACAATTTATTTATTGTCTCTGAAGTTGAACTGAACGTACACCCATGCTATTAGAAATGGCAAAAGAAAATCGTAAAATCCAATTTTTAACAGAGTTAATACAAAAGTCGTGTCGGGTATGTTTGAAATCAGAATCGACATCTGAGAACTACAATTTATTCAATAATTCCGAAGAAATCGACATTGGTATTGCAGAAGCTCTTACAGAATGTACTTCTGTTCAGGTAACAGTTACAAAAAAGCGAATTTTATTGAGCCAAAAATATGTATAAAATTTTCTCTTTGTAGATTTTAAAAGACGATGGTTTACCTTCGTTAATTTGTGACTCCTGTTTTGCAAAACTTAAAATAGCCTATTGGTTTAAAAACCAGTGCTTGCAATCGGACGAAACTTTAAGAAAATATCTACTTCAGATTGAAGCGTTAAAGGCGGATATTGCGATTAGTACGTCATTGAGAAACAAGAAAAGTAGGTAAAAGATTCAGAAAATATGTCGAATATAAACTTCGTTATGCATATTTTATCGGCCCCTTAACCCTTTATTCTTACGTGTGTGCTTATTGTAGATGCAAAAAAGAACATTACCAAAAAAAATGCTTCTGAAATGCCACCAAAAACAAAAGACGCAACAGAAAATTCTGTTAATGCCGTGAATGAAGAAAAATCTATTGGAGAAATAAAAACTGAATCATCTGGAACCAATGAACATACTAGTTTTGAAACACAAAAAGAGGGAAACAGTAAAGCTTTAGATTGTAAAGTAGAAATAAAATCAGAACATTCGAATAACGTAGATGACGACACGTCAGATAAAACAGATTCAAGGAGTCAAAATTTATCGGAATCGGAAGAATCGAATAATTGCGAATATGAAAATGAATCGGATAATACGGAAAAAGTATATTTAGGGCATTTATCAGAATCAAATTATGAACAAACAACGTGTTATTATCAACAAGTAAACAAACTTGACGAATATTTTAAATCGGTGACCGAGACGAGTAAAGATAATAATAAACGTGTTTTTGAATGTGACGTTTGCAATAAAACGTTTACAGCGAAAGCAACTTTGAAAATGCATAAATTGATACATTTAGGTAGGTAATAATTTTTTAATTTAACTTTGAAAAGAATCGGAAACAGGTAGTTCCGACTGTGAGTTAATTCGTGCTTAAGGCACGCTCAAAAAGTGAGAATATATGGACTAAAAAACTTATTGAATTATTGTATTGTCATCGGTCCTTGATAAGTGTGCAAAGTTTCAGTTCAATCTGAAATTTTGAAGTGGGTGAAAATCGCGTTCAAAGAATCCGTTACATACATACATACATACAGGTGGAACTAATATAAGCGTATTAAAAAATAATGTACAATGTTCTCGACAAAAAAATTTACCAGACGGGGAGGGGGGGGTGTAGTATCACGGTCTCGCTCAAATCGCTTAAATTTTAGCCAGATGGCGCGCCCATTCGATAGGTCCTAAAAAATTTCAGATAGTAATTTCTTTTAATAAACAACAATTGCATAAAATTTGATATTTTTAAGGTGTGCGGCCACACAAATGCGACATATGTAACAAACCGTTCCGAAGACCGAAGGATCTCAAACGTCATAAACTGATTCATTCAGAGTTGCGGCCTCACATGTGTGACATATGCGGAAAATCATTCATACAGTTGGTCAGACTGAAAACGCATCAGTTGCAGCATTCAGACGAAAGACCGTTTGTCTGTGATGTCTGTAACAAGAGCTTTGTATCGGAGAAAGCGCTGTGCATACATAAAGATACTCACACTGCCGGGAAACCTTTCATGTGTGATACTTGTGGCGCATCGTTTACTAAAATAGGTAATTGAAAATCAGACTTCATAAGCGAAGTATTTTTCCCTAAACGTTCTGATTGAAAAGAGTAGTTTCGATTCCTCAATTAATAATTTCTAGTTAACAATTAGATTAACAATCAATATTGTTATTACTTCCTATACTGTACAAATTCACTATTTTAGTGAAATTAACATAAGGACATCAGACGATATTAATCGACATAACATGCCCTTATTAATTATTGTAGAAAGGCTACATAAGAAAAATTTAAATGCACCGCCGGGAATCGAACCCGGAACACCCAATATCGTCTGATGTCCTTATGTTAATTTCACTAAAATAGTGAATTTGTACAGTATAGGAAGTAATAACAATATTGATTGTTAATCTAATTGTTAACTAAATAAGATACTGTAAGTAATTTTCTCGCAAATAATTGAAATTAATAATTTCTAGTTTGATTCTTAGTGTGTTGCAACAATTATGATCAAGCTTGCCAGATTTTTCTAATTTAGTCAGAACATTCTAACCAAAATCAGTGGGTGTATATCTCTAATGATGGGTTGCAAAAATCATTGTCAGAAAATCTAGTTTGATAATGTCCTTAGATTGTGACAACACATATTTCTACATAAGAAAACTTGTAGAATTTTAAATCGTTCCGTTTCGAAAAATATTGATTGAACAAAACGATTTTTTTTTTTAAACTGTGTAGGTAATGTGTATACATCTATTTAACATAGTTTTTTTTTTGTACAATTTCCACTTCGAAATAACGTTTTTCTATGCATTTTGATCAAAATTTGGAGTGAAAACCGATCTTTTCTAAGTAGATCAGTCATTTGTTTTTCTGTGAGTATAATCTAATGTTCTACATAACAAACAGTTTGACAATAAAATTAGACTGTTTCTGCATATATAGAAAACTGAAATTATATGATCACAATCTAAGATATTTGTCAAATCAGATTTTGTAACAATGCGTTCTGCAACCCAGCATAAGATTTTATATATATTTTGTATTTGTAGGAAGCATGATGATTCACAAACGAATTCATTCAAACGATCGTCGATTCAAATGCGACATGTGTCCGAAATCATTCTTTAGAGCGACTGACGTCAGGCGACACAAATTGACTCATACAGGAGAAAGGCCCCACCGTTGTGATGTTTGCAATGAAGGCTTCGTTCAACGCAACTGTCTCACAAAGCACAAACTAAAATATTGTGGCAAAGAACGCAAACGAGGTCGACCGAAAATAAGAAAGGATACAGTGGAAGATGACAAAGAACGCAGACGGTATCGACCGCGAAAAAAGAAAGAAGAAGATGAAGAAGGCAAAGAACGCAAACAATATCGGCCACGGAAAAAAAAAGATGACGGTGAAAATGGCGAAAAACGAAAACGCGGTCGACCTCGGAAAAAGAAAGACGCCGATGATGTTAAGGAATATATTGTTCTGTAAGCGAAAATTACAGGTGAATTATTTTGAATTCGAGAAAATGTCGTAGTAATTCTTTCATCATAAATAACATTTAAGCATTGCATGGAGTGTACATTTTATCATATGACCCTGTGCAGTAAAAAAGATTACTGATCAACGTGGGTGTAGTTGTGACATAAATAAACTCGCTCATTTGTTATGCGTTCTCTTTTGTCTCAGTTTTTAAAATGGATGGATTTTTACAGGAAAAGTAGATCTTATGGAAAAATTACTTAACACTGTGTCTAGGATAATACCTTACATTATCATAATTATACATATTTATTATTTTATATGAAACGTATTTGTTACAAAAAATGTTAATGGTAAATACAGTTGAACTTCGATAACTCAAACCATGAATTTCCACAAAAAATTGAGTTATCAAGACCACGACTTATCAAATAATAATAATTGTCACTCTTGACGTTATTGCCAACTAATTTTGTTCAAGCTATCAAGAATTCGAGTTATCGAAGTTCGAGTTATTGAAGTTCGACTGTAGTACATACTGCATAGATAAATAAAATAGTTAAATTTGCATATAAAAAAATTCTTGATAATGAAAGATTTTAGACGCTTATGACCTCAGTTTTTGAGCATCTCAAGTCTCGCCATAAAATAGATACAGGTCTATCTTGTGGCGAAAGACGATCTTATTGAAACTAGGTATTGGGTACCTTTAAATAAATGGCAGCGGATCTTGACCCAGGATCTGCTTCACCTATACGAGGGGTCCACCAATGCTTTAGGATTTTTATATTAACTTTTACCAACCCAAACAAAAAAATTGGTCATTTCTGAGTTTGAGATCTTAGAAATAGTATGGGGATTGGGGGTGTATTTGTATAGAGGTCCGCGATGAAAGGTTGATTTTGAATAGATTTTGGACGGAAAACTAGATGGGTCCATTCAGTCGGCCGATCGACAGTCAGCGCACACGGACCCAACTAAATGATTCGCAAACTATTTAATCAGCCTATTTAATAGTCATAAAGACGCTTCTTAGTCACTCATGCAACTAAACAGTCAGCTTACTAAAAATTGCCAGGCTTTAATATCATCAGTCACAAAATGCAGGGGCGAATTTAGACTAAAGTCTGGACCGTCACGTTTCCGGGGGTTGGGGGTGGTACATTTTAAATGAAAGCCAAAAATGATAGGGCGCTAACTAAACATAAAATTCTTGGACAGATAGTTTGTTAGGTTTCAGTACAGTGAAATAATTGTGTTAATATCTTTAATTACAGATTGCCGACGTTTCAACACAATTATTTCATTGTACTGAAACCTAACAAACTATCTGTCTGATTAATATGTATAGTAGTACACAAATATATCAAACTTATAAAATTCTTAGTCCCATTGTTTACGTTTTTCATAAATTATAAGAAATAAAATTTAATAATGTGAGCCTTGGGATGCCAGAACTTTAAATCTGCCCCTGACAGAATGCTTATGGTATCATATTATAGTTTGTCGGTTTATATCATTGATGTCCAAGGTTTACAGCCGCGGAATTTTACGACCTTTATCAATTATATATTTTATTATTCATCTGTTTTCAATTGATAAATAAAGCAAGAGAAAAGGTAGGCTAAACAAAGATGACTGAAGAATCTTTTAACTTGATTCAATCATTATGAGTTATGTATAGACCATAGGCTAATTCGTTTTGAACTAATTTTGTAGAATTACAGAATCTAAAAGTATATATTTTAAATTTATCTTTCGGATAACTATTAAACGTATTCGCCCCTCTATAATCTATTTCCAAAACTACTACAGATAAAATTTCGAAAAAAACTAATGGTGCTAGGGTCTACGTACCTATACTTTACAGGCAAACTATTACGATGTTCAGTGGCGTAACTTCACTTCGCGGGGCCCAGGTGTAAAATTTTTTTTGGGGGCCCCCCTCCCCCACTTTACCCAACTAAGAAAAATTTCCAATTATTCATGACATCATCATCCCATCAACATTTGATTGTATTCTCAAAATGTTCTACGTCATAATATATAAACGACTCTGTAATTAAAAGAAGTTCTACTGGTATTCTTCAGATAATAATATTGCGCTCTTTTATATTTAAGGATAAATAAATCCTCCAGTCGTCTTCATCAAATACAAGCGGTAAATATTGAGTGCGCGCCCTGTCGAAATCCCAAATAAGGTACACTCTAAATCAAACATGGCGAATTTCATATTAAAAAGCAATTGATTGAATTAACAATAGTATTTGAATCTAGAAAGTAAATGCAATTTGCGCTTAGATCATATATAATTGGACTGAGAAAAAAATCGAGTGTAAGGATTAATCAATCAGTAGTTGACCCAAAAATTGGGGGCCCCTCGAGGTTAGGGGGCCCCGGTGATTGCCACCTGGAACACCTGTGGTAGATACGCCACTGACGATGTTTCCAACAGCAGCCTACCTATAGTTTTCGAAATTCAAAGGGAAATAGGTAATTGTTGACGGTACGGAATCCTTGTTGTGCTTTTTTGATTTTTTTCGTTTAATCATGAATCGTTCAATACGATGACGATGTGAATCGTAAAAATACCACGTGGATATACATTATAGTTTATACAGTCAATAGTGACGTAATATATTACTATTGGCAGGCTGGAGAATGTCCACATTGCAATGTCAAATTCCAATATTACAAGACATTGATTAAATTTTATTAAGTCGTCTGTCGTGTTACTTTGATTTGCCTTAAATTGTAATCACGAATAATGAATTATCAATCGGGAATATTTATCATAATTGCAATCGAAGATACTTTATTTTGAGGTTAAAAAGTTGTTAATAAAGTGTTATCACAAAAATAATTTATGTGACAAATTTTCTACTTTTTAAATAATTAACAGTGCTTATATTTTAAATATGAGTGTTTCATTTTTAGTTAGTTGTCTCTTTATTGGTTCGTGATTCGTGTTATGAGTGTTAACAAGGAAGATGCATGGTTCGAACGAAAAATATTGCAAAGGTGAGAAAGGATAGGTATTTATTTATTAATTGAATTATACATTTTCCTCAATTAAATTGAATTTATTAATTCTTCAATGTAATAAATTATTGACATATTTTACAAAACAAATCTTACGCAAGCAATTGTTTTTTACGTAATTTGCGTAACAGGTTGTTGATTAATTTGTTTTATCGATAAAAAAACTCGTTAAAAGCTTATCTTACTAATGAAAGTTAATTTATAACAATGTTTTGTTTTAATTGGATAAACCAGTTATTTTGGTTTTTATTTTTGTTGTGCAAATTTTAGCTTTTAGCATTTTTCCTATGCAGGTACTCAAACCATTATAATTATTTATATAAATTATCATTTTTTAGTTAAGTTACAAATGAAACGTATTTAGACAAAGATTATGATGACATTATTTTCACCACTTATGATAAAAATTAACGTTGATTTACAAAAATCTTGCTTTTTTAGTTGTCCCGATTTCAAAACCAAAATCTCGACTTTTTTAACCTTCTGCCCCGAAATTTGGCAAATTTGATCTGGCAACACTGTCTGTCTGTACCCGCAAACGTCTTAATCAATTTTGATGTTTGACTTTGATATACCCAAACTTAAAGGTTACAAAGAGTACTTACTATTTTTCTCGGATACGCTTGAGTTAATTTAAGATAAACCGACGTTTACGCTAACGAACCTGCTGGCAAAAGCTAGTATTAAAAATAGTCATTAATCACGCCTTTATCGTGACAGTTTTATTTTAATATAATGCAACAATTTTACAAAATGTGAATAAAATGATTTAAATATGTATATTTATTTGTATTTTTTAACCGCACCCGTATAAATCCGGTTTTACTAAACATGTAGTATAAGTATCTGTATACAGGGTGTTGACATTATGCGGTTAAGGTAGTTGGTTTCAAAAATTATCATCAAGAAAATCTTCAAAAATAAATTATATATCGTATGCTGTTCATGAAAGTACCTACCAATTACCATAGTTCAATTGTAAAATGATTGACCTCGCCGAATGCAAGATAAATAGATAATTTTTGTTGAAAATTGTATTTTAGCATGCATAATACCGCTCAAAAATGTCACCTGTTTCAATAAGAAAAAACATTTTTTTTAAATGGAACCTCCTTCAAAAATGCCACTAAAAAGAGGAAAATAATAAAATTTTGAGGTCGGTGCCAATTTGATTGCTAAAACTTTTTATATATCTATGTACTTTCATTTAATTAAATTGGCGTCGACCTCAAAATTTTATTATTTTCCTCTTTAAATTTAGTGGCTTTTTTGAAGGAGGTTCTATTTTTTTATTTTTGTTCTTTTTTAATTTCTTACTTTTTAATACGTAGTTTGCACGTTTTTAATTGACTTCGCTGTGTCAAAACTGACACCTTAACGGTGTTACACTCCGTTACTCACTTTTTATTAAAACCAGTCGAACTACTGAACCGATTTAAGTAAAATTTATATAAAAACCATCCTCAAGGTATGCTCTATTAAATAAAAAAAGAATCATAAAAATCGGTCGTGTAGTTTCTAAACCAACTTTAATCAAAATCAGTCCAGCTGCTAGTGCTCTCGCATTTTTATGTGTAGCTATTATACAAAATACTTGAAAATCTCGTAATTAAACAACATAACAGATTTCGTGATTATATTAGTCTAGATAAAAAAACACGATCTAGTATAAAAGCTTTGACGTTACTTTAAAATCAAACCATTTGACGTGAACGTCTTGTATATAATTCGCTGCATATTAAAATATATTTTATCGTCTTTAAACAAAACGATTTACGATAAATCTTTTATAACAAATTATTATGTTGTTTATTGGCCAATGCTAATTTTGTTTTAACAAAACAAAAGCAATCGTCGAAACAATAATCAACAGTAGGTATAAACATCATTTGTTTTTAAAAGGCTTTATTTGCTGAACATAAAATAACATAATGTTGTCTATTTGTGTTAGGTGACTTCTTAGAGTATTAGACGGTAGTGTGCTTGTTTTAATTCAAGGATGGTTGTTTCCTGATATCGAAAAGCTGTAAGTACCTAATCAAAAACTGCATTTCCGACAAATTCAACAGAAAATAATAGAATGAATAATTTTATACAAGCGTTAAATTATTATTATTATTGTAGATTATAGACGTGTCGATAGCTCAGGTTATTCGCGTCTTCAACACAACAATTAATAATCCATTTGTGTAGGTATCAGAATTTGCCAGCCGGCATACACAAACCGACTGGTACGAGTTCGGGTTCCTGGGAACGCCAAGTCCCAAAGAACATTGGAATGCAATTGCGAGAACAACTACATTCCAATGTGGTGTTTTCGACCAATCAGAAACGACAATTACCTACTGCCTGTCTCAGTCATAGTTCTTAAAGAAAAAATCGAGAAAAACTTCGTTCCATTAAGCGTGTTCTTAAGAAGAGCCGACTGTAGTGTAACGCTCTGAAAGGACGTTTCATGGTAACAATATATCTGTCAATAATATATTTATGCATTCTTCGTATTGTGTAAATAATACATTGAGTACTTCCAGACGTCAATTGTTTTAAATTATTAATACTTGTTACTACCTATGTGTAATTTAAGGCTGAGCTGTACACGTTGTTATAAAATCGTGCCTATTGATATTAAAATTAATTGATAGTGAATAGATGATTATAGTCTTTCACTTTTTCCCATGGACAGATATAGTTATCACGTGAACAGCACAAGCTTGGCTAGGATGCACAAAGTATCCGATGGATTGTTCTGCTATGTTGGGTTTCACCCAGTTTTATTAACCGACTTTTTTTCTTTTTTTTTATGACCGCATAACTTTTTACATAGTTGTCGGATTTTGATGATTCTTGTTTTATTAGATAGGGTATACCTCGAAGTTGGTCCCATATAAATTTTACTTAAATCGGTTCAGTAGTTCGACTGATTTTAACAAAAGTGAGTAACGGCGTGTGATTCCTTCAAGGTAAATGTCACTTTTTGACACAGCACGCAGCATACTTAAGAAATCAGTTAAGTTTGTAGAAGTGAATCCATTGGCAAGCGACTAAACTACATATTGTAAAGCCACTAAAAAGTAAAAAATAATAAAACTTTTTAACAAAAAAAAACTTCAAAAAACCACTAAAAAGAGGAAAATAATAAAACTGTGAGGTCTGCGCCACTTAAATAAAATATTATTTCGGTGAAAAAGAAGATAGTAATGTAATCACTATACTGTACTTTTTAACCGACTTCATATTTTATTAAATTGGCGCAGACTTCAACGTTTTATTATTTTCCTCTTTTTAGTGGCTTTTTGAAGGAGGTTTTTTTTTTTGTTAAAAAGTTTTTTTTGCTATGTCGGTTCAGGGATAGAGACAGTTCCTATACAACGTCCGTAACCTCTTAGAAAAACAAAAAAGTGAAAAATAGAATTTATGGTTTTAAAAAAATCTAAAAGCACGCGTATATCAACGCACTAAAAAGCAGATAATAAATTTCTTTCTCTTCTATAACGTTTAGAAGAGAAAAAAATGTATTTTCTACTTTTTAGTCCGTTGATATACTTACAGGCCCGGGTTTCTGCCTAGGCCAACAAGGCACCGACCTATAGGGGCCCAGCCGCCGAGGGGACCCCGGCCAGGGCAGAGATGGAAATTAAAGAAAAAAAGCCCAAAAATGTTGTAAGATAACCCAATTGGCGACTTTGTTTTTGCTAAATTTCCATCCAATTCCATTTTTTTCACTTTTTTTTGGGCTTGGGGGGCCCAACTGTCAAGTGCCTAGGAACCCTGGGTCTTTAAATCCGGGCCTGTATACGTATGCATGCTTTTTAGATTTTTTTAAAACTATAAATTTTTTATTACCCGTTTTTATCATGTGTTAGACTAAGATAAGACTTAGACAAAATAAAAGTATTAGCCAAAAATTCTTTGTTACATCATAGAAAACGTGATTACCGGATTACAAAACTGCGAGACATTTTCAGATAATTTGTTACTTGTTCGGTATATGTTCCTCTTAAAAATGAGCGATGTAGGTATTTAATAAGTAATTATTTACCCACTATATTAAATATTCATTTAAACTCGTTAATAATATTATTTAAAATAAATTAGTCCAAGAAAATTATTTTTTTAACTTGTTTAATTTGCCAGTAAATTTGCATCGTAATTTTTCTTTGAATTTACATTTTATGCATGGCCATGATATTTGCCATTAAGATTAAGATTTAAGAGTTAGGGGCCCGAAGGAAGCCACCGCGACCTATAAGATCTATTGTGTTCCCCTAGTTTCTTATCAGTTTTTTAGGATTTCAAGGCTATGTATAAAGTCAAGAATCTTCATTAAACTGACGTCTTTGAAGTCCTTTGGAAGCATTAGGGGTGATCCAAAGTGCTTGTATCTTGTCTGTACGATGGCTTCACACTTACAGAGAATATGTACAGCAGTTTCTTCTGCTTCGTTGCATCTGCTACATAGGGCGTTGTCGACAACGCCCATTCTATGCAGATGTTTGTTTAAAAGGCAGTGTCCCGTTAGTAGACCAGTTACTGTTCTTAGATTGTTTCTGCTAAGCTTGAGTGCTTCTACAGTTCTTTTCCTTAGAGGTCTCTCAATAAAGGCCTTTGAGTGAGTTTGCATTGGAATATTATTCCAATATGACTTGTGTTGATCCATAAGCCATTTAGTTATTTCCTGCTTGGCAGTTGCTTTAGCAATGCCACATACTGGTTCTGGTCCTATTAGTATAGTATTGGATCCCTCTTTGGCTAATGCGTCAGCTGATTCATTGCCAGAGATATTTCTATGGCCGGGTACCCAAATGAGGTTCACCCTGTTTCTTTTTGCCGCTAAGTTTTGCAGTGTTTCCTGACATTCTTTTACCAGGTGGGAACTTACTCTGACTGAATCAAGTGCTTTTAGTGCAGCTTGACTGTCTGAGAATATGTTGATTGTCTTACCGGAATATTTCCTTGCAATGTTTTCTTGTGCACACAGTAGTATGGCGCAAATTTCCGCCATAAACACTGTGGCATAGGCGCCTAGGGGTTTACTTATGCTGAGACGAGGTCTCACTCCATAGACTCCCAGACCTGTCCCTGAGTTAGTTTTAGATCCGTCTGTGTACCAGACCAATCCCTCAGGATTCCACGTTTGATCTCCCCTTTCGCAAGCTTCTCTGTCTAATATAGACACTGAGTAGTCCTTTTGAAAGATGTATTCCGGCTTAATACTATCAGCTCTCATGTTTAAGATGTGATTGTAGCCTGTTAGCTTGTCAATTGTCATGTGGCTTTTTAAAGTGTTGTTGGGAAGCCACAATTTGTTACATTGCAGTCTGTAGGCTCCAAGCCGGGCCTCCGCCATCACCACAAGGTGAAGTGGGGGGAGTCCCAGTAGAGCCTTCAAGGCCGCAGTTGGTGTCGTTCTGATGGCACCAGTTATGGCTAGACAAGCCGTTCTCTGTAGTTTCCCTAGTTCGTTTTGAGTTATTCTCAATTCCGTTCTAGGCCACCACACAAGCGATGCATAGGTAATTGCGGGTCTTATTACCGATGTGTACAACCAATGTACCACTTTCGGTTTCAGACCCCAGGTTTTGCCTATTGCTCTTCTACAAGACCAGAGCAAAATCATTGCTTTGTTAATTTTCTTTTCCGCATGGGATTTCCAAGTTAGTTTTGAGTCTAGCACGACTCCTAAATATTTTACCTCTTCAGACAGCATCAGTCTGCTGCCGAAGAGTGTGGGCATAGCGTGATTCAGATCCTTCTTCCTCCTAGTGAATCTTACTATGCTTGTTTTATTAGGGTTGACTGAGAGCCCAGTCTCTCGACACCATTTTTGAACCTTGTTGAGCGCTGATTGAGTCAGGCCCAGCAAAGTGTCATAGTGTCTCCCTCGTGCGAGAATTACCAGGTCATCGGCGTATCCCTGAGTATATATACCTGAGCTGTTGAGGAGTGTCAGTAGATCGTCGATGACTAATCCCCACAGTAGTGGTGATAAGACCCCTCCTTGGGGGCATCCACGAGTCGCATGTATCTCTACTGTTTCGTTGTAGAGAGTTGCTTTGGCAATTCTAGATTTTAACATAGCCATAATCCAGTTACATACTGTTGTGTTAATGCCTCGTTTTTCTAAAGCGAGGCCTATTATTTCTATGGAGGTATTGTCAAACGCACCCTCTATATCTATAAACACTCCAATTGCAATTTCTTTGCTCTCTAGTGTTTTTTCCACCCTGCTAACTAGACTGTGTAGAGCCGTTTCGCAGGATTTTCCAGATAGATAGGCGTACTGATTATTGTGTAAGGGAAACACAGTTAGTACATTATCCCGAATATATCTGTCAATTATTTTTTCCAAGGTTTTCAGCATAAAAGATGTTAGGCTTATAGGTCTGTAGGCCTTAGCTGACATGTAGTTATTACGCCCAGGTTTGGGTATGAACGTTATCCTTGTTTTCCTCCAACTAATTGGTATGTATTTTAGTGCTAAGCTAGCCCTAAATATTCTACAGAGAGGTTTGATTAGATGAGATATTCCTTTTTGCAAAAGTGCCGGAAATATCTCGTCGCCTCCAGGAGATTTGAAGGGGGCAAATGAATTAATAGCCCAAATTATTCTAGGTGCATCGACCACTCTGGAAGCTGTGGTCCAGTCGTTTCTTGTGGATCTGTTAGGTGCCTCAATTAACGTGAGGTTGTTGCTTGCATCAAGAATAGTTGATCCAGGAAAGTGAGTATGAAGTAATACTTCAAGTGTCTCCTTTGCTGTGTGAGTGTGTTTGTCATTTATTGTCTCCAGTGATCCCAGTTTTGAGTTATAGTCATTGGAGAGAATTTTATGCAGTTTAGCACTATCTGGGATGTTATCAATCTCTTGACAGTACTTCCTCCATTTCTCCCTTTTGGATTTCCTAAGGGATTTATTGTATTCGGTTAGGGATTTTTTATATTTCTCCCAGTCACCGGTACTTTTAGCCCTATTGAAGAGTTCTCTGGTTTTCTTTCGAAGGATGGTAAGTTCACTGTTCCACCAGGGAACGTTTTTTATTGGGTTCCTTACCATCTCAGGACAGTTCTCTTTATAGGATGTTACTATAGCATCTCGCATGAATTCAGATGCTAGTTCGAGGTCCTCAACTGTTTTAACCTTTTGTGGACCTTTAGAAAGCTCGTTTCCAAGATCATTATTAAAGGATTCCCAGTTGGTTTTCCTGGGATTCCTACTTAGTATAGGTTCCGCAGACAGAGTTTTGATTTGAAAACAAATGTATCTGTGGTCCGAAACAGATGGATCACTTGATACATGCCAATTGCTTATCTTGTCACAAATTGAGTTTGTGCCAAGCGTAATGTCAATAACCTCTTGTCTTTGTGTTGTAACAAAGGTTGGTTTATTGTGGCGATTGAGTATCTCTAGGTTAGAGCTAATGAGAAATTCAAGTAAACACTCACCTCTTTTGTTGATGTCACTGCTCCCCCACACAGTGTGGTGTGCATTGGCATCGCAACCCAGGATGAGTTGAATATTCCTGCTTGAGCAGTGTGATACCAGACTCTGAAGTTCTGTAGATGGGGGCATTTCTGGCGCATCGAATGGAAGGTATGCTGATGTCACAATAAGTTCCATTTTGCTCCCTTCCAATTCGAGATGTAATTTGGCCACTGTTTGGTCTCTGGAACTAAAGTCCCATAAGGGTAATGCATTAATGCTATGTTTGATATAGATACAGGTCCTTGGCTTCTGTTCAGACATATTATATATAATATGTCCTTTACTACAGCCAAGTCCTCTGATCTTACCCTTGTATACCCAAGGTTCTTGTATAAGAGCTAGATCAAAATCTTCTCTTACCAGTTTGTTGATGAGGGCTGCTGAAGCAGCTTTACAGTGGTGCAGGTTTATTTGCACTATCCTCATCTTGGGCCTGTTTGGAGGTGGAAGCTGTTGTTCCCTCCTTTTTACCAAGTACCGTAAAGGTAACCCTGGTCAGGTTGAGATATGGACGGTAATTTAGTAGACTTAAGGCATCTACTGATTTCCTGTCCATACTTATGACGAGTTTTTGGCCTTTAGGCTCAATCTCTCGATGAATAATCCTCCAGCCATTAGTGGAAATACTGGGGTTTTGGAGGCTGATTCGTCTAAGGATCTTCTCCGGTTCATCATGACGAGCACCCGGGATCCAAACGATTGTTTTGACTGGCTTAGGGAGATCATCCGCTTTGACAAGCTTGAGATCTGCTCCCTCCCATGGCATTATCAGATCCTTGACCACGGTCAGCCAGTTATATGTGTCATGGTCAGCACAATCTATTAAAAGTGCCCCGTTTTTTAGTCTGGTTTGACTGAATTTTGGGGCCACTTCTTGTTCAGTGTCATCCAAAGCGTCAATCAAGCTTGCTTGAATCGCTTCAGACTGTTCTGAAGTTATCAGACTGTCAGGATAGTTGCTATGGATAATAGCCATCCTGATGTCTGTGAGGGCTTCTCTATAGGAAGGTCCGGGGCCTGATCTTTCCCCTTTGGCTTTTTTGGCCTGCCTCATAGATGGGCTTGGAGTACTTTTGTCAGATAGGTTTCGCTTATGCGTCCCTGTCTGCGACGTACTTGCTCCATCTCCAGTGGCAGTTTTTGAAGCTAATCTTTTTTGCTTCCTTCTCTCCGATCCAGATTTATAGGGTCTGTCTATGTGCAGACGATTTACCCTGGATGCGGTATGTTTTAATGTTTCCTCAGGTATGCTGGAACTGCCTGCTCCCTGAGTTATTTCCGTTTCCAGATTACTCTCTACTGGAGAGCCTCTGTTAGGTGTGTTTGACACAGAACCTGCAGGTATGCTGGAATCGCCAGCTCCCTGACTTGGTTCAATTGTATTTGGAGGTTGATTAGCTAGGTTTAGTACTGGACTTCCCTGGCTGTCAACCTCCATAGTTTTATCCGACAGATTCCTCTCAATTGGAGAGCCTCTATCTTCTTCAGTTTTTTTAGTATTTGGTTCCATTTTTGGTCCCACGCAGAGGTCGGAAATACAAGTCACCGAATGCAGAGCCGCCTTACACCCAGAAGGCTGTTTACGATGGGGTTTCGCCCGGTTCCCCAAAGAGCTCGTTAGCAATATCTCATCTTTTACTACCCTGATACCATTCAGTCCTCAGCACGCTGCACCACCTTGACTTGGGTAGGTTTTTTTCCCCTCACTAGGTTTGGCCTGTGGGTCGACACAGTTACCGGGATGTGGCACTGGGAGCCATACATGGGGATTCTGGTACAAAGCCCAGAACCGCCCATGTACCGTGCAGAACACGGCTAGTGAGAGTGGGGAGTTCGTCCATGGCTCTTTCCCCTGAGCCATCCGAGGATGCGACCGCCCAAAGTCAAGAAATCCATTAACAAAACATCCCCTTACATCCCATATTTGTCATTAACTAGCATCTCAGTAACTAAACGCGTACCTAATGCTTATTTAGAAAAAAATCGTTTCGAATTTCGATCATATCGCCTGCAACATAACGGAATGCAACCTTCATTTTTATGCATTTTCGCAAATTAGAGGATTTGCGAAAATCAGTTTTTAAAGAAAATTATTTGTGTTTAAAGAAGAAGGCTGTATCTACATTAACCTCAAAACTTGAAAACTAGTAAACCGTTTTGATAAATTCTTTCGCTGTTGAATAATTTGTTGGGATTGGGAAATGGTAGAGCCCGGGCCTTCTAGAACTCCGGAAGGCCTGGACGCTACAGCCTACAACGCCCCTGGCCACGAAAGAACTACTAGCGCTGAAGTATCAGTATTCGGTATCACTAGCAGATACTTTATGTACCTAGGACCTATAGCATAATCTTACAAAAATCCGTCTTTGTCTAGCCTCTACTCTACAATCTAGCTCCCAGATTTTAATCAAAATTATAATTATCTTGTTTAAAACAATAACAGTTCATTAATTAAAAATAATTCGCAACAATGAAATTTTAATCTCAGTAGTCACTAGTCACAAGGTCCATCCAACATAAACATCGATAACTGTAGTATTGTTTATCGACAGTTACATAGATAATCGTTAATTTAAATATTTTTTTCCGTTATCTCCGTTATAAGAAAATTATATACTATCGTAAAATGCTTTGTTTAATACATATTGCGTAATAATATAATGCTACAAGCAAAAGAACATAACACGGTTCATAGGGGTTTCGACATTAATAATATTATTGTTGTGCAAATTTGTAACGGATTTTGTTAATGTTTGGCACTTTCCATTGGAAGTCATTGTAATGGGTCCAATTTTGCGAATAAAAAATTTTAACATATCTGGACGTTTTTAGATCCCTAGAATCCAAATCTACTGTTTTTAGAGAGATCTCTCTTCCTCTCTCTCTCTCTCTCTCTCTCTCTCTCTCTCTTCCTCTCTCTCTTCCTCTCTCTTCCTCTCTCTCTCTTCCTCTCTCTTCCTCTCTCTCTTCCTCTCTCTCTCTCTTCCTCTCTCTCTCTCTTCTCTCTCTCTCTCTCTCTCTCTCTCTCTCTTCCTCTCTCTCTCTCTCTCTCTGTCTTTCTCTCTCTCACTTAAATCGTATGTATACTTCAAAATGGGACACCTGTATGTATACTTTACTGGAAAACTATTACGATGTTTCCAACAGCTATAGTTTTCGAAATTCAAAGACAAATACCTAATATAGTTGTTGGTACAGAACCCTCGGCACGCGAGTCTAACTCGTGCTTCTCCAATTGTGTCAGCTGACAGCTCTGCTTAGTGGTAATCGATATTGAGAAATATAACAAACAATACCATAACTAACTGAAAATTAAAACTAATCGATTAAAAAATGTTATTATCGATATGTTGCAGGTCAAATGAAGCAACCGAACTGTCACCACTTCTAGAAATATCAACATCAACTGCAACATCATCCGACACCATGACTTCGACGTTTCAAGGACGTTTGCGAGCTCGAATAAACGAACGCAAGCTAACAGTCGACTTATGTGCAATTCTCTTTGGCGTTGGGTCTTGGATCGGCATCAACGGTTTATTCAACCAACTTCCGCTGTTGGTAAAAACTGCACCAGAACAATGGAATCTACCATCATATCTTACCATCATAATACAAATAGCAAATATCGGACCACTTATGTATAGTTTATTAAAAAAGTTTAAACCCTCATTAGTGAACGATGCAATCTATATTTATTTTAATTTAATTGTAGGGGCATTATCAGCAATTCTATTTGCGTTTTTATATTCGAAGACAAGTTACATTTTTGGTGAACTTCATAGTACTGTGTTATTTGTTTTAGTGTTTTTTCTTGCCTTAGTTGGTTGCACTAGTTCTGTTTTGTTTATGCCGTATATGGGCAATTATCGTGAGATATATTTAATTACATATTTGGTCGGTGAAGGGTTAAGTGGACTATTACCTAGCGTCGTGGCTTTAGTGCAGGGTGTTGGAGGACCACCTACTTGTATGAATGGAACTGACGGAACAATCATACCAACTTATTCACCGCCATTATTTGAACCTAGGGACTTTTTCTTGTTTATTAGTGCTATGCTGGTTATCAGTACAATATCGTTTTTCGCATTAAACAATTTAACTGTATGTAGAAACGAACGAGTTGATTTAAGGGATTTTAAGAAAAATGATGATTCGAGTAGTTATTCGGAAAAAACGGAAGCACTGTATGATAGCGGATATACGGTAAGTTTAAAACCAAAAGATAGGTAGAGTAGTATCATTTAGGGTAAGTTCGGTTTTACGCTCAGATTGATCGGAGTGCTCTAATACGTTCGAATTTAACATTTATATGCTCTGAAAGATCTCTATCCTGCGTTCGGTTTTAAGATCTGGAGCAGATCGAGCGCGCTCGATTTGCTCCGAGGAAAGCGAGCGAGCAAGCAGATTTAACCAACTTCAGAGCATTCATTTTAAAAATGAGCGGAAACCCTTGTTGTGAGAATGGATAAATTTCGAAGTTTATTTATATGAGGTAATTTTTCAATAGATAAAAATACACAAATAATATTTATTCAAAGAATAGTAATAACCAATAAGTCTATATCGCACAGAATGATTAAATAATATTTATTATATCTATGGGTCGAAAAAATCAACAACCGGTAGTACTATTAATTTTAAAATAAAGGAATAAAAACGAAAAAAATTGTGAATCATGATTTATTATTATAACAATGTTGAATTAAATTAAAATGAGGAGCAATAAAGAATGTATTTCGACTTTAGTAATAAAAATTTAACTTGCTGGGGCCATTTTATTCTGACGTTTGGAAAAATCTGCTAGATTACGTTCGGAATTGTTTAGATAGCTCGATTTGCTCGCTTGTCACGTGACCAAAAATCTGTTCGCTCGGCTCGATCAATCGAGCGTAAAACCGAACTTACCCTTAGAGAAGATAGTAGCGTCATTTCACGCACAAACGAGTTTCGGCTCAGACGGGTCTATGTTTTTTAACAAGGGGTGGTCATATGAATATGGACATTTAGTTGTTCGTCGCCAGTCGAAACGCACCACTGACCACCCCTTGTTAGAAAACATAGACTCGCCCGACCCGAAACTCGTTTGTGCACAGAAATGACGCTACTATCTTCTCTAAACGATACTACTCTGTAACTCTACTGTAGAGTGTAGTCTATAAGTGTATTTGTTAATAAGTTCTGAACTGATTCTGAACTCTGAAAGCGTCTGTTGGCAATACAGAACTCTTCGAACAAAACTGCGTGTTTGTTGGTTAAATTCTCAGACTCTTCTGACTGTTTGAACCAGGTTTTAGCAATTGTAGGCTCCTAGCAGTTCTAGGAGCCTAGAACTGCTAGAACAAAGTTTGAACAGACTGGAGAGTCCGAGTATTTGACCATCCAACAGGCCATTGTGTCCGAAGAGTTTTGTATTGCCGACAGATGCTTTGGTAGTTCAGAACTTAACAACAAACGCACCTCATGTCTTATTCCTGTCTTCTAAAAGGACAGGTACATATCTTCGTGATGGTACCGGTGCTGTTACCATAGTTTTTTTTTTAAAATGTTTTCGTTGGAGAGCAGCCAATTACAGAATTGTTTCGAAACATATTGGAAAAAATCATTTTACCAACCAGTGGTCACAGTCAGGATTCTAACCTGAACCTTTCCACTTTCGCGGCGAAATGAGCTTACAATACTCAACCGTGACATGATTGCTAAATTAATATTCTCCTTATATGCTTCAGAATCAATAGATTTTCACTACATGTAACTGTAAGTGTCAATTCATATATGCTAATTCAATAGCTATGATATGAAGTGAATCCTCGTACCAGCGAGAGCCCAATATGAAAGTGAAAATTATTTCGAAAACCCTTAAATGGGATATATTAATAAATACCTAGCTATATCAATGCTATAAATGGTATTACCACATAATATTCTAGAAACAATCATATCTTGTAGACATCGTAAGATAATCTACATGTTAGATACATACATAAAACACGATATAGAAATCAACCAACGAGTTTGATTTTTCTTTAAGATAAATAATAATTTTTATACGGCTGAAATGCAATTGAAATTTTTTTTTTTTTTTGTAGTAATAGCACAGGTATTTTTGCAAAGCTACATACCTGTCCTTTCAGAAGACAAACAATATCGGCCATAGATAAAAAAATTAATATTTAGCCTGTTTTAGATGCAATTTTTTTTTGTTCTAAAATACTAAAAATGTAGCCTAAAATACTCAGGAAAGCTCATATTCACAAAAAAACGAAATTATTATGCTGTTTTCCTATCCCTTCATATTTTAAAAATACAGGCCACAAGTATTTTATTTTCTTTATGGACATCAAAAAAAAAAATTCTCAAAAAGGATTCTTTTTATTCCAGCCCTCATCGACTGAAAATACGCAAAGCTCGCAGGTGAATTCAACTTTACTACCACCTGTCCATTATAAAGCTCTGCTGGTACTGATGGCAGCTTTGTGCTTTTATGGTAATGGCGTCCTACCAAGTATTCAAAGTTACGCCTGCCTACCATATAGCGACAAGGCCTATCATCTATCGGTGGCCCTGTCAACGATGGCCAACCCGCTGGCCTGCTTTGTGGCAGTATTCGTACCGAATGCGTCGCTGCGAACGATATCCGGACTGACCGTTACTGTAGTCGTTTTTTATGTATACGTACTTATCACGGCACTTATGAGTCCTTCGCCGCCACTCGTGCATGAATCGATGGGTTCTGTCATTATTGTAAGTGAGACATTTTTGTACTTATTTAGTTTTAGTCTAAGCCAGGGATAGCGAACCTATCGCACGCGTGCCATAGGTGGCACGCGACAGAATATTGTCAGAACGGCATAGATTGAGGTACAAAATCGAAGTAATTTAAAACAATTAACAATAAGATAAACAATCAATATGATTAGATCCCTAGACTGTAAATAAATTCATAAAAATATCAGATGATACTATCGCCATGATATTTATATAGAAGGCTGTATAGGAAAAATGTAAATGTACCGCCGGGATTCAAACCCAGAACTCCCAATTTCGCGAGTGCCCGACAGTGTTCATTTAATCTTTCCTATATATAGCAACGATGTACCGCAAATCCAGTAGCTGCGAGAGCTATTAATTTTTTGAATTTATTTATGGTCTAGGGATCTAATCATATTGATTGTTTATCTCATTGTTAATTATTAGATACCGTATATATTTCTCACATGTGTAATTTAATTAAAAATATGTTAGATGTCGAAAAAATTTGACTATCATTCAAATGACAAATATGAGATCTATAAGACAAGTAGACGAAAGTTTCATGGCGCTTAATGCATTATCGAAATAATTCTTTTCATCTACGTTTTAGATTCACTAAATTCATTTGGTTGCTTGTTGGCACGTCATGGCCAAGGTTATTAGAGTACAGGTTGCCTCATTCCATCTGACCAATCAGCGTAAGCGCGGGAATGACGTCAGCTAGAATTTAGTTTAAATCAAGTACAAAAATTGTTGAAGATTATGCTTATTTATATTAGGTGCTTCGTGCAGATTTTTTCTTAAAATTGGCAGAAGACAATAACTAGAAGAATAGATGTTAAAAAATAGGATAATTTTTATTTTTATTACAAAATTTAGGTTTTAATATCTATAATATAAACAAACAAAAAATTAAATAATGCTCAAGAAATGGCAGATCTTGTAAATTACCTATTTTTTAAATTTAAGAAACGAATAAACTTAACTAACAAATTGATAAATTAATTACTTTATCTTTCATATTCACAAAATATTAAAAATAACCACAAAACACCATAACACTTAACAGCTATCGCAAAATTGACAACTTATCATATTTTTTTCACTAACAGAAGAATCATGTTTCTATTAGGTATTAAAAAAACATATCACACTACCATGGTTACTGTGATTTTTATTTCCAAAAATTAGCAGCGTCCATCGTCTGATCTTTTCTATTGAAGTGAGCAAGCATGGTATATTCTGAGTGACGTCATCCCCCCACTACTATCTATCGGAATGAGGCAACCTATACTCTACTAACCTTGCGTCATGGCCACATGAAACATTTTTTTGAAAAAATATGTCACATAGATGTGAAAGGGTTCGCCATCTCTGTTCTAAACTGTTAGATTACATTAAATCGAAACAGCGTTCTAAGCGAATTGAAGGTCACAATTTTTCTTCTAAACCGCAAGCCATTTTCTTTCGACAGTGTGCCAGAGTCCCTACTTAACCGATTTACATAATTTTTTTTTAATATAAGCTTTCTGTCCACAGATATATCGTCACTATTTTTTTTTATTAGTATTGAACGCTCCTTTTTAAGTATATATGAATCTGAAAGAGCAGTGTAGCTTAGTGGAGAGCGTAATTGGTACCAGCCTCTAGACTAGACTGTCATGGGTTCGAATCCCACCTGCGCTCATGGATGTAATGTGATGTTATTTAGTTTGAAGTTAGTTGTTATTTAATGTAATTTAAGACGCTAATGACCTAAGTTGTCGACGCGTCTATAATCTACAATAAATAAAGTATATGAATCGGATTTCATGAACATTTCATATCCATTTAAGGCAAACCTTACACGGGCCACATTTTGAAATCGAGCCAACCGCAAAAATGCGGTCACTTCTCGGAGAGTTGTGGTTCTCTGTGCAATTATTGCTGTGGTGACCACTCGGAGGGTACCGATCTAAAGCAGACTGCAGACGTCCGTTTCGACTGCAGCAAACGCCCGTGTCTACCGGGTAGTAGTATTTATATGGAGAACCATAGCTCCAGTGGTGGACTAAGCCCGTTGGAGGCCCGGAGTGGCAGAACTAAATGAGGCCCCCGGTCTACTTAGAAATTATTGATGTATTTGTAGTGTAAATTTCATAAAAAATGAATAATATAGATGTAATGGCTGACAAAAAAAATCAAATATTTATAATAGACGACCTACCTACGTTTATATTTTGTATACGTACGGGGCCTCCAACTTAAAACTGCCTCTTACTTACTAAATATATTTTGGCATTGTTTGGGATTTGTTTTAAGAATGACTTCTCAAGATTTGGAGGCCCCCCAGGATCAGAGGTCCGGGGCGAGCCGCCCCCTCCGGCCTCCCCTTAGTCCGCGACTGCATAGCTCTCTGAGACGCGGCCGCTTGTAGCGAATAGATCAAAGATCTGCTCTATGTAATCTGACAGAGTATAAATTCACAGCTTAGACTGCACAAACCTTTTTCCAAAAATTACGCAAATAATAAAGTAATTGAGAGCAGTATAGCCTAGTGGATAGCGTACTTGGTACCGCAACCTCTAGACTAGACTATCGTGGGTTTAAATCCCACCTGCGCTCATGGATGTTTTGTGATGTTATTAAGTTTTAAGAAAGTTGTTATTTAGTGCAGTTGAAAGACTCTAATGACCTGAGATGTCGACGCGTCTATAATCTACAATAAATAAATTAAATAAAGTAATTTGTGTATTTTTTTTTTGTAGGTGACGGCGATGATATTTGTGATTGGACTGAACAGTTACACAAAATTGTCAATAACGTCGACTTTTCGATGTCGAGGAAATGAACAGTCGCTCTTCTGGTGCGGGGCTTTGTCGCAGTCGGGTTCAGCTGTTGGAGCGTTACTTATGTTCTTCTTAATTAATTACACCGCCATATTTGTTTCTGTACAACCGTGTCAACAGAAAAACTTACAATGAAAAACAATTTATTAGTATCGGTAGTTTTTTCTTAACATGTCAAAAATAGTGATGGAATAATTCGAATTAAAAATAATCAATAATTCGACTATGGAAATAATTCGAATTATATACAATTTGAATTATACAAGTTGTCCGAAATCAAATCTGAACATAGCAAAATAATGAGTGTAACAAAGAGGTTCCTAGCCATGACTGCATTCCATCTTTGTCGCCCTACTAATTTTGTTTATATCATCCTTCTTACACTTATTAATTTGGTATGTTCAGGTTTGATTTTGGAAATTTGTGAAAATTCATATGAAACAGAGTGAAATAAATAAGTAGAACATGATATAGAGAAATGACTTTTTTCGTCACTGATGCAGTGTTGCCAGCTTGATCCTCGACTGAATAATATAAATTTTACATTATGAAAAATATAACTTATGAAACAATAAATAACAACGTATCAGGCAACACTCCTTAAAAAAAAAACACTAAAAAGAGGAAAATAATAATAAAATTTTGAGGTGGGCGCCAATTTAATAAAATATGAAGTCGGTTAAAAAATAGATATTAATTAAATTGGCACTTTTTAACCGACTTCATATTTTATAAAATTGGCGCCGACTTCAAAATTTTATTATTTTCCTCTTTTTAGTGGCTTTTTTAAAGAAGGTTATTTTTTGTTTAAAAGT
Source organism: Mongoloraphidia duomilia (assembly GCA_039654895.1). Lineage (NCBI taxonomy): Eukaryota > Metazoa > Arthropoda > Insecta > Raphidioptera > Raphidiidae > Mongoloraphidia > Mongoloraphidia duomilia. Next base: position 10,918,803 of record CM077519.1, on the reverse strand, counting down.
TTTTTAGTGTATGTGCACGAGAGACAGCGCGGAAGTATACCGGTGAGTGAGTGAGTGAGTTTCACCCTGCCATGTGATCTGAAGCAAACACTCTTTTTTTAAAATTTTTTTCGCTTGTAGCATCTTGTATCATTCTGATCATTAAGTCCGGCCGCACATTTCCTACTATCGGATCCGATTGTCTGAAACGATTTAAAATCAGACCACTACCGCAAACTGCCGACAAAATAGTATAGAAAATGGACGACGGAGAGTTATTGGCAATTGCTTTTCTACTCTCACAACGAAAAAGAATTAAAACGTCGCTATCGGATACACACTTTGAATACAAAAAGAATTCAAGAAAGTCGGACGTCCGATCCGATATCGGATCGTAAGTGTGTGTTATAGTCATATAAACTCATAGATATTTGAGCGTCAGACACCCGGATCCGACAATTGTTTCAGACAATCGGATCCGATAGTAGGAAATGTGCGGCCGGCCTAATATGAAAACACTATTGTAAACAAAAAAATACCAAATGTTTGTTACTGTGTAAATATTTAAATGTCATGGTTCCCGTTAGTAATAGTAATCAATTGCGAATAACAAGATAAATTGCACAAGAATACTAAAAACAAAATTTTATTATCAGCACCACTGATCTCTATACTTACTTGGATAGCTGATACATGTGGAAAAAAATTAAAAACATGGGACCAATTGATGTAACCAGCGGCATACAATATCGGGCTGTGAACTAAAATGAATTTCAGTTAATAATATAAGCACTGATCTCAATGGCAATAAGATATATTTTAGTTAGGTACTGGCCCAATATTGTGTGGCGCTGATTACTCGTTCAAAATAAGAGATGCTCTAGTAAGAGTTAGGACAAAAGCATCATATTTAACCAAAACAATGGGAGGGAGTAGGGAATGCAATCTCGATCTCGCGAGATCTCGAGCCATTTTTCGAGATTTAATCTCATGGGCAGACAATCTCGTTTTTGAAATCTCGTTCGAGATTTCGACCCGATATGGTCGAGATCTTAAACGAGATTTCAAGAACGAAAATTCTTCCGCCATTAATTTTGTAATTTTTAGAACTATGATTCAGACTAAAAAATAAAAAAGAGAAACTTCCTAATTGCGGACTACAGGAACAGCGCTGCTACCCAGCTAGTAAGTATAGAGATCAGTGGTCAGCACACTCACGTATGTTTCTAAATAAATGCAAAAAAGGGGAGGTTCATATAAACATATACCTGCCCCTCCCTGATGAGTTACGCCTCCTCCAAAAGAGGTGGTGAAATTTTGACTTATTTCTTTCACAAATTCTGGAAAACTTAAAAAATTTAATTTTGTGGACATTTATAAGATCTTTTTAACGACCTGAACTATCATTTAAAAATATACATTAGAAAGCTTGATTTCTTATCTTTTTTATTTTTTTCGTAAAAGTAATAAAATTTCAAGAAAAAAAATATTCACAAATACCAAATGAAGAAAGATAAAAAAAATTCTAAACAAATTCTTCTTCTGGAATGAAAAACTTTTTAAAAATTAATTTTATTAGATCAGTGATCTGAATTGATACATTTTTTGAATTAAATGAAGACAATATTCAATAAGCTTTAACTGAACAGAAAGTATAATCGTTGTTTATTTACTTTATATATAAATTTAAAAAATGAAAAATTCATATTTCATTGTTTTAGTTATTATAGTTATGTATTTTATGATATTTGATTATAAAATTAATGAAATAAATGTATCAAAAAAATACATAATTTTAAAAACAGGGTTCAAAGATTTTTTAATTTAATTAATAGGGTGATTGTATTTTTTGTTATTAAATAAAAAAAATAAATATTAAGGTTTTTTTGTCTTTAATCCTTAAAACGTAAAAGAGAAATAATTAAACCTCTAGTGCTAGTCCTTTGATTTCAAAATGAAAGAAACATTGCGTTGGCGTAGGTTTTGTCACACTGATTAAAGTCTGAAGAAGATCTGAATTAGAACATTCAACGTCTAACAATAATGTGATAATACCAAAGTTTATTGCCCTTCGAGGTCCCGGTAGAAGCCTTTTACTGTGATAATACCGTGGATAATACAAATGTATAAATATGTTATTTGAATGAATGGTTATAAATTATCGACGCTCGACAACAGAGGTAGTAAATGTCTATTATAATGTTATTTGTTAATTATGTTATATAATTACATTTTTATTGTAAGGATTACGAAAAAATAAACGCAAATTAAATAAAATAATTATTGTATTTTTGTTTATAAAAGATAAAATATATATATTTAAGAATACAGATTTAAGATAAATATCGTACACTGCTTAAAGGCGTTGGATGACTAAAATAGATTACTATAAGTATAATTTACTTTGATCACCTCATGAACTAAAAATAAGATATTGTAGCAAACCCCAAGAGTTACGCCACTGCCTCCAATAGAAACCACGGAAAGAAAGGTCACAGTAGTAAAGCGTGGAATGGTATCAAAGATCATTAAGATTCAATTCTTAATGATCGACATCGATTCTTAATAATCGAGGTCAATTCTTACTGATCGAAGTCGATTCCTAATGATCAAAGTCGATTCTTAATGATCGAGGTTGATTCTTAATAGAGATGCGCCGAATATTCGTTTGGTATTCGGCGTATTCGGCATCTTTTTCACTATTTGTATTCGGCCGAATTATTCGGTTTTAGTGCCAAATATATTTCTATTTTCTTGGCTACATTTCGTCAAAAAAGTCCCAAGCACGTGATCTTTTACGCCCACTCATATTTCAAACACAATAAAGTTAATATTATCAATATTTTTGTAATAATAAGCACCTTTGTTCGTATTTTTAACGTAATCGTGCGATGTTTTGAAGCAAAGTGATAGCGGCAAAACAGTGAAATGGTAAACCGAATATTTCGGCCGAATATCCGGTTCGGTAAAGGTTAAACCGAATAGTATTCGGTTATTCGAGGTCGATTCTTAATAATCGAGGTCGATTCTTCATGATCGAGGTCGATTCTTTATGATCGAGGTCGATTCTTAATGATCAGTAAGAATCGACCTCAATCATGAAGAATCGACCTCGATCATTAAGAATCGACCTCGATCATTAAGAATCGACCTCGATCATTAAGAATGGGCCTTGATCATAAAGAATCGACCTCGATCATTAAGAATCGACCTCGATCATTAAGAATGGGCCTTGATCATAAAGAATCGACCTTGATCATTAAGAATCGACCTCGATCATTAAGAACCGACCTCGATCATTAAGAATCGACCTCGATCATTAAGAATCGACCTCGATCATAAAGAATCGACATCAATCATTATGATTCGACCTCGATCATTAAGAATCGACCTCGATCATTAAGAATATACCTCGATCATTAAGAATCGACCTCGATCATTAAGAATATACCTCGATCATTAAGAATCGACCTCGATCATTAAGAATCGACCTCGATCATTATTCACACCACGGTTTTTAGTATAGGCGAGTTTTGTTTATCAGGTAATTATGGAAACAGTAAGGTAGTTGTCATGCTACAATAACATCCAAAAGTTTCATTCATAATACGCTGTAAAACAATAAATAAGTATAGTGTTAAATGTAAAAAAATTTTGTTAGAGATTGTACCTAAACTGTTGTTCACATAGTAACACATATTTCACTTAGTTTGTTCGCTTGGATTATATAAAAATGTCAATCTTTTCTCATAAATTGTTGAACTTTGCGTTATTATATCTCAACAATAAAAAGATCAATAATTTTTGGATTTAACTCAGAACAAAAACATCAATGAACAGTTAGTTTTTAGAAAATTTCTGACTGTTACTTTTTTTTTTTAATTAAAAAACCTTTCAAAAACACAACCTTTCCTATGTTCTCCGTGTTAATTATCCGAACTTTAATTAAGTTTATCTCGAGTTAGAGATGTCGACGCGTCTATAATTTACAATAAAATAAATCGAGTTAGAGATGCTCAATCAACTTCAAATTTTAATGGTATTTGTATTATAGTATCCTTAATGAGTATACGAAAATTTAGAATTTTCTGACACTATGCCCATAGCACGACAACTACCTTAATTCCTGAATTTTAATGCATTAAAATTCACTGTGTACAGCATACGCCATACACTAACATCACGGACTACCAGATAACAACAGTATCAGGACATTCTGTATATTCTGTTTATGGCCTGCGAAAAAAGACAGAGATGACAATATTTGTGTAGTGATCAAAGCACATTGCGTCTGCTCAAATAGGAGATGTGAGCGAGATAGCTGTAATGAGAGTGGCCATGACGACGACTGAACACGGAACAAATGAAAATCGCGCAGTCGTGCCCTCAGACTTTTCATAGGAGGGCTAGAACCATTTTCTCCGAAATTTTTTGTGTTGTGTGTGTGAAAATTTTAGTTCGTGTTGTTAACTTATAAAAACAGAAAAAATGATAACTCTAATACCCCGGTCACTCTTGTAAGTACAGATTCTGAATAACGATTTTTTTGTTTAAGTCAAATTTTGGTGTTAGAAGGAACTTCCTTCCGCTCTAATTTAATCACATATAAATAAACAATCACTAATACCTATTCATTACATTTACAAATTACATTTTTGTTTTCTTTTAGTATAAGTTGCATCCTTTTAAGTATTCTATGTTGAATGTTTTAAAAATAAATACGTGCCTCAAAATAGCAACACGGGAATCTTAATGTCTAGCCATTGCGAATTGCGATCAATAGCCAGCTGTTGTGTAACAATTTCTTAAAAATTAATTTGTAATTAAATCACAACTTAACACTGTATACCGGTTAGTGATTTATAAAATCAATATTTGAATCTGAATAACACGAACAACATATTGAACAGGTTTATTTAAATTCTGTATTATATAACCTTAAAGACCGACAGTTTGACAGTTCGGTTAAAGAAAAAAAAACTTGTAATATTTGGCCCCTAATCTCTTATATTATATTTAATAGATGTTTATAAGTTAAACTGTAAATCTGTAATTTATAAATAGTAATTATCATAACTGAAAAAAAAATCGGTTACGTAAGATTTAACCTGTCGGTTACGTAAAATGTAAGGAACTATCTCTTACGTAAGAAGTTTTCCTTTTCAGCTGTAGCCTGTAAGTTCATATCAGGTGTTTTAGTTTGTAATAATTTATTAGATGTTACGAAGTGGAACATAATCGATTATTAAAAGTTAATAAAAAACGCTGTTTTAATGGTTAACACTTTTTCACATTGTTATCATGTTTATTTAATGATCTTTTGCAAGTTACAGAATCAGGTAATATGTTGAAGGGGGTTTTTTATAAAAAGTGATATCATTATTATTGTTATTTAAAGATCAGTACTGTTACCACTTCCTGCTTAAATACAAAATATATTTAGTAAATAAATAAAATATAAAACAAGTTAAACAACAATTTTTTTTTTAATTTTAGAGATAGTTTGAATTTAGTGACATTTCCATCTATAGATTCTAGATGATAGGTAGTAGGTACCTAATACCCATTACTTATCAAAGTTCAGCTTCAGGGTTGACAGTTGACATTTGCCACCCGTCAGTCGCAGAGAACAGATGTCAGTCGTCACGGATTTACCTACCAGAACAGATGTAATGCGAACATTACCCTACGTGCAGCATTTTTGGGCACCAGTATTTATAAATATTCTTACCTCGTTTAATTTTTTTAGAAATTACCAAAAGCCAATGTAATTTGGCGGAGGCGGACTGGACCTAGCGACTGGGTGGCTCCAGCCACCGGGGCCAACCTTTAATAGGAGCCAAATGGGCCACATTATTTCAACAACAAAAATTTATTTTAATTTATTTTCATTACGTATCTTAAAAAATATATGCTGAAGTAAAAGTCCATTTTTGGAATAAGGGGCCAAAAATATTGGTTCATTTTTGGAATTAGGGGCCAAAAATATTGATCCATTTTTGGAATAATGGGCCAAAATTATTTGTCACCACCGGGGCCATTCTACGCCAGTCCGCCCCTGTAATTTGGACAAAGGTGGGCATCGTTAATTAAAAATTTACCTTCGTTAATCCTAAATTCGCTAACCATAAAGTTAACTTCGATAATCGTTAAACCGTTAATTCCATTAGATTAAACGAATGTTACCCTTAAAAATCATGGAATATTTTTAGTGAAATAAAACACTGCTAAAATTAAATTTTACTCTTTTTCGCAATTTGTTGCATAAAATGCATGTTACACGTCATAAATAGTAACATATTAAAATTGTCATCAGATCAGACAAAGATGACTTTTTAGCTTTCGAGGGGTCCTTTCCTGTGGAAAACAGACGTTCAACTTTCAACTGCAGCACTGGATGGAATGGACGTGTTGAATTTCGTAAGTCCACCAACACTAGGAAGGCTGCATCCACTTTTTCTCCAGCCAGATTTTAATCAAATTTTGGGCCGTGATCTTAAGCAACCTCTGTCCTCTGCTGCTATCTTTTGGCTGCGTGACAGTACTGAAGATGTCATCCAAACTTCTTCATTGTTGCTACTTCTGGTGACTGATACTCCGATAAACAGACTTGAATAAACGGATGTTAAATGTAACGGGAGTTAATAAGTCCGTTAGTTATTTTTGAAGTTAAACCTTAAGTTGTTAACAAAAATATTAATTCGTTAATTAACTATTAACGGATTAACGGTTTTCTGCCCAGCTTTCAATTTGGGTTATTTTACATTATGTACCTACTTAATAAAAAGTCGATGACCTAATTTATTTCGAAATAAAATTTGGGTGAAATAATGGATTATGTCTCGACACTCGTTTCCAACGCTGTTTAGGTTATAGATTACAAAATCTGGGTTAAGTAAAATCCAGCTTGAACGTTTCCATCGCAAAATTTATTTTTTTTAACCCGAATTTTACATTACTTATGAATATCTTAAATCTTTATTTAATAATTTGTTTTTGTCCACTACACAGGAAATGTAAAAGTAAGTCGCTAACCTGATTTCAGCCCGGCTCCCCTGTTTCCATATCATGTAACAAATGAACGATATTTTCTTTCTGCGGCGTGTTCTACTGTACATTTCAGTAAGCCCATGTGTTACATTAGTAATGACCTTGAACAACACGCATGGAGGATTTCATAATATGCAAATTGTTAAACAAACAGAAAGAGGGGAATACTGTTACATCGTTCATTGGGTTGTTTCATTTCATGCTCGTGAAATATGAAGATTTCTTGATTTGGCTTACAAGGCAAATGGCGTATGTCAAATGACAATTTCAATCGTTCATCCAGTGCGATAATATTCTTGAACCTCTTTCCATTTAATTGAGCGAGTAGCTCAAGAAATAAAAATATATGAGCACTGTGGTTGGAATAAAAACAAAATAAAATATAGTTACTTCTTACCACAACAGTTTTATTGATGGATGTACATTTCGAAAGCTAAGTTTTCATCTTCAGCGAACATTACATCTAGTAGTGTTCGCTGAAGATGAAATGCTTTCGAAATGCACATCTATCAATAAAACTGTTGTGGTAAGAAATAACTATATTTTATTTTGTTTTTAGCTCAAGAAACTTTATGCGTTGTTCGAAGATACTCGCACAAATCAGTTACTTTCTGTGGAGTGTGGATACTCGTTTAATTAAATGGAAAAAACATTAATTTATTAAAATTAATGAATTATTTAATTCTAAAAACGATTGATTCATGTATTGTCATCGGCAATACATATGTGTACAAAATTTCAAATTGATCGGATATGTGGAAGTCGCTCAAAATTTACTTACAAGATTTGAACTAACAAAAAAAGTAATAAACATAGTCACATACATACATACATTTATATACTAACAGAAAATTAAACTAACAGAAAATTAAATAAAAGCTTGTAAAAAGAACTACTTGTTCATTGTTTGCTGCGATAGATGGAGACAACCGTTCTCGATTTTACGAAAATTTCGTTCCTAGTTCGCGCGTCCCTAAAGCGAAAACTCGAAAAGCGGGAAAGGGAATTTATTGTTTAACAAGGAACTTCTGAAAAAAAAACCTCAAAAACCCGGGAATTCGTAAAGCAAAAACCGTCTGAGAGATCTTACTGTACGTAAGTCGAAACAAACTCATTTAAAAAAATATCAAAAATTCTACATAAGCCACTTTGGCTTGAAGCTGCAGGATTTATAAATAATTATTGCAGAAATGTGTGAGATATTTTTTTTTATCAAAATGTCACGGACAGTTTCTCCTCGCCCAAAGTGAATGCGGAATTCGTACAAAGGCCTTGTCTTTTCGAAATGGCTGGACATTGGTCTGAAACAAAAACTGTTTTTTTTTTATTTGAAAGAATAAACAAAAAATGATGAGTGTGTCATTACACACGGCTGAAGTTTATAACTTATACTTTGTAAAGGTTCACCAAATTAGTTATTTTTATATACAGGGTGTCCCAAAATTGCTGGGACACAGAGCTACCACGTGTAGTAGAGGTCAAAATAAGTCGATTGGACCCAATTTATTTATATACCAAAATGTACCGTTTGCCCGTGAGAAGAGTTCAAAGTTTACATAAAAAAACACATTTTTGTACGCTGTTCAGAAATGAGTGAAACAAATTGAATGAAATTTGACAAAAGTGCATTTTAAAGGATTACTCTCCTTTCGGTAATCAAAGAAACCCAAAAGAAATTGTAGAACGGTTAAAACCACCCTCACCCCCTGACATTTTTTTCAGAACTTTCTTAGGGGTGGTAATACAGTTCTCAATTTTTTTTAGCGAGAAGACTGATTAATTATCTTCATTTTGTTACTCTTGTAAAAATTTCGTATTCCGCATAGTTCCGAAGGAAAAAAATGTTTTCTTAAATAATGCTAACAGATATTCCTAGTACAAGTTTAATAAAATTGTAATATAAAATTTTATATACAAAATTTTATGTAAACTTTGAACTCTTCTCACGGGCAAACGGTACATTTTGGTATATAAATAAATTGGGTCCAATCGACTTATTTTGACCTCTACTACACGTGGTAGCTCTGTGTCCCAGCAATTTTGGGACACCCTGTATATAAAAAAATAATAACACGTTAAGTAGACTTTAAGTGGCAGCATCTAGTAAAAATTAGAGAAACTAAAAAAATTAGCTACGTAAAAATAAGTTTGTAGTGACATCGAGCGGATTTTCTTTAAAACTTATAGTTCATTCTATCTAAAGTAGTGAGGCGTGCGCGTCGTTTAACGCTTTGCGCAAACTTTTCCGGAGTCGCATAAGAAATACTTCTAACATTATATTATTAAGTGATAAAATAATTTCCGTCATTCTAAAAAAAAACGAAACATCTTTCTGATAGAATATTTTAATCCAAAATTGTTGAATTTTTATAAATAAGTATTGGGATTTACAAAGTTTCGTTATAATGCAGGTCGTAGGTTTGTTTTACCAGTCAGATCAGATCGGATTATTTTTATAATCGACCTCAAAAACAATGTGGAAAATGTCGTTTTCTATGCAAACTAAAATAAAAATATAATTTGACGGGTAATCTAAATTGCCATTGAGTGTGACACTTGAGAGGAATAGATATTTATTAATGGCAAATTAATGCATTTTTAAGTGGCATATCGTAAACAAACAAATTGAAACGATAAGTACCTACTGTAATTTGATTTATATTGTATATCTGTTTCAGCGCTTTTAAAACTTTTGTAACACGTACAGTAAGTATTTTTTATGCTTTATATTATTTGACCGTGCGCTAATCCGGCCCACCTAGTGTTGCGGCGTTGCGAGCAGCTTCTTGTGAACGCATTTTCGTACTTTATATTACTTATAATATGTGTTATAATAAAATCACTGTATATGCAAGTTTATGCTGTAACCTTCCAGTAATCCGACGATTTCGGTAATCCGATACACCCCCATCTGATATGTGTCGAATTAGTGAACATCTACTGTATTTTCAATCACCGAAAAAAACTGACAAATGCGAGTTACACTTGTGCGCCAAGGGTTCTGTTCATGAACCATATTATTTGCCTTGGAAATACGACAACTAGAGTTGTTACCATTTTTTTTAACCGACTTCAAAAAAAGGAGGAATGTTCTCAAGTCTGCGCGTATTTGTTTTTTTTTTCCTTTTTTAATGTATGACCACGTATACCTTTTTACAGAGTAGTCCGATTTTGATGATTCTTGTTTTATTGGATAGGGTATACCGCGAAGTTGATCCCATATAAATTTCACTTAAATCGGTTCAGTAGTTCGGCTGATTTTATTAAAAGTGGATAACGGCGTGTGATTCCTTTAAGGTAAATGTCACTTTTTGACACAGTATAAGAAAGTCGGTTTAATAAAAGTGAGTAACGGCGTGTGATTCCTTTAAGGTAAATGTCACTTTTTGTCACATCACACAGCGTACTTAAGAAGTCAGTTAAGTTTGTGGAAGTGAATCTATTGGCAAGCGACTAAACTACGTAATGTAAAGCCACTAAAAAATAAAAAACGTTAACAAAAAAAAACCTTCAAAAAGCCACTAAAAAGAGGAAAATAATAAAACTTTGAAGTCTGCGCCAATTTAATAAAACATGAAGTCGACTAAAAAGTGCCAATTTAATTAATATCTTCTTTTTAACTGACTTCATATTTTATTAAATTTGCGCAGACTTCAAAGTTTTATTATTTTCTTCTTTTTAGTGGCTTTTTAAAGGAGGTTCTTTTTTTTGTTAAAAAGTTTTTTTATTTTAGAATGACCTAGCTTAACTTTTTAAAACCTGTCGATTTTTTTTATAAATGTACTCATAAAAAATAGCTGATAATGAGGACGTCCCACGCAACAAAATTTGATAATTTTAACAGTCATGTTATTTCTCATACATAAACAAATAATGTAAACCAATTTTTTCGATATATTTTAAACGCTGACTGCTGAGCATAAACAGCCAATATTTGGTGACGTACAAGACTATAATAGTTAATTTCCAAATTTTCGGATAGTAAGTCTATCACTTATACTTCACTATTTATATAAGCGGCACAGTTTTTATGCATGGGACGCGTATGCCTACAGTTACATTATTTCATTGTTTTTCCACTCAATGAACCCTGTTACCAACTATTGCATGACTTACTATCTTAAATTTTGGTACTTGAGTGGGTCACACTTCTTTATCTATAAAAAGTGATGTATATAAATTATTAATTACCTTGCTTTCAATTTGACAGAGCAGTGGACGTGACACGGTAGATCTAGTCAGCCAATGACAGACTGGCCGAATGTTACGTCATTTTTGTAGCGGCATATTTCGACGTTTAAAATTGCAATGAGAAATACACACTTTTGGGAATTTTTTTATTATAAAAAAGCTTCCGAAAAATGCTCAAAAAATTGTTTTATAATCTATTTGCAATATAGTTTTCAACCCTAAAATAAAAAACTTTTTAACAAAAAAAAAACCCTCCTTCAAAAAGCCACTAAAAAGAGGAAAATAATGAAATTTTGAGGCCTGCGCCAATTTAATAAAATATTATTTTCCTCTTTTTAGTGGCTTTTTGAAGGAGGGTTTTTTTTTTTTGTTAAAAAGAGTTTTATTTTTTACATTTTAGTGTCAAAAAGTGACATTTACCTTAAAGAAATCACACGCCGTTACTCACTTTTATTAAACCGACTTTCTTACGCTGTCTGATGTGTCAAAAAGTGACATTTACCCTAAGGAATCACACGCCGTTACTAACTTTTATTAAAATCAGCCGAACTACTGAACCGATTTTGATGAAATTTCTATGGGACCAATCTGAAAGTAGGTATATCCTTTCAAATAAAAAAAAATTTTCCAAATCGGTTTATAAATGACGGAGTTCTGAGGTAACAAACATAAAAAAAAATACTACCGAATTGAGAACCACCTTTTTTTGAAGTCGGTTAACAAGTTTGGGACGACCCCATCATTGGTCATTATCTTATCTTCTAGTAAAAATGTATATTATTTCGTCTGAAATTACATGGAACTAAACAATGACGCATCGCACTTACATTGTTTTTCTGTTTTAATGTTATTATTTCCAGATAAAAAAAAATACGCTAGACGGTTTTTTTTACACATAGTAACAAAATAATTATACAACGGATAATAATACAGACGCGACATAAAAAATTAAAGTAATTACTCTTTACTAATTATAATAATTATAGATAAATGTTTGCTGTCTCATATTACCAAATCGTTCGTTATTGTTGTCAGGAAATGGGCAACGAATCAAATTTCTAAAACGTTCTACAAGATATAGCCATATTATAGGCACTCACTTTATAATTGATTAAGTCTAGACTGGACTCTAGGTAACTGTATACTTATACCCGGCGTTGCTCGTGCCCCCCATGACATGGTAAATGTCAAAATAAGTAAAAGCAATACATACATACAGTGTGTCCCACCGTATTTGAGACATAGGAACATGGGGATGTGTCCATTTCTTTCTAAGACGAAATCTCGAGAATGAAAAATGATATCGACTACGTTAGGGTGCCAATCGACGCGTATTAACGTAAATATGATCTGAAAGAAATTTTTTCAAAATCGGTTCAGCCGTTCTTTTTTCTTAACCAAATAGACTCCAAAAAAGTACATTTTACACAATATCTCGCGTCTAAAAAATTATATCGACTTCGTAAGGGTGTCAATCGAGGCGTATTAACGTCATTTTAATCCGACATAAATTTTATAAAAATCGGTTCAGCCGTTTTTTTTTTTTAATTATTGTTAAAAATAAATAATAATTATGTTTTAATGATTAAAATGATTATTTTTCTGTGTAATATCCAATTTAATTATTATTATTAAATATTTATCAAACTGGGAAGTTCGTCGTGTGGACCTCAAGGGTCGCATTTTAGTTCTAATAAACGACCCACCTCACGGCTTGTTGATCTTATTTTTAGAATCATTTAATGCGCAATAATTTTATCTGTCGATTACCTTTCTTGTACGTTGAATTGGCGAACACGAATCAGCAAAAATGAACAATACCATGTTAAATCCCTATGTTCACCTTTGAGACCGAACACATGGTATAGATATTATGACTCAGGAAGAAGTGGGCTTTTAAGCAGTGAAAGATTTTTTTAAATCGGTTCAATAGTTCCTTAGATTAGGTACTTGCGACAGACAAATATATACAAGCTTTTCCTCTTTATAATATGATTTGATCAATGGACTAGCTCTCTTCATTTCACTACTACATCATCACTTAAGAGAAAAAATTCGACTGATAACCAGTCCTATACTTCCCACCTAGTAAATATTTGCAAAAAATAAACACTCTTTTTTTTATATTCTTTGACTAGGCCCAAATAACCTTAGCTGTTGGTGGTCTTTAAAACACAATTTAATTTTTATTCTTTGAAAAAAGCATGGCCCTCTTTTTTGTTTGGTGATCTATGGCTAGCTTAATATAGCAAAAATCATGGTTACCTTGATTTACGTACAATTTTTATTTTTTTTTAGTAAAATATTTTTTTTCTCGAAAACTATACATTTTAGAGAAAAAAATATTTACATTTTTTTCATATTATAACATCTAGAATTCATTTATATTTTTTTTTACCTATGTTAATACGTGACATTGAGGACGTTTTTTTGAATATCTCAGGATCCACTGAACCGATTTGACTCAAAATCTAATCAGATCTAAGTTAAAGGCTGATAAACACAATAGAACAATCGGCATGCCCGTATGTTGTTCCGTTCTTAAGATATCGAAGGCGAAAAATTGACCACATACACACACACACACATACAGACATCAGTCAGAAAATGATCTTAAACGATTGCTAGGGTCTCAAAACGTGAAAATCTGTTAAAATCTCGAAATATTTTTTTCGGACTAAATCCATTACTTCCCTACCATAGTAGAGGTGGGAAGTAAAAAATAACACATACCTATTAGTAAATAATAATAATAATAAATACAAATTTTAACACGGACGTCGTGAGTAAATACACAATTAAATGAATGCTCAATGACTGCAAACAGTATATGAACACCTATTGTAAGAACAATGACGTAACACAATGCTGTAATCAGGAAAAATTCATTAATTCAAACCTATGTCACCGTAGGGATTCTAACCCTAAACTTTCCACTATCGCGGCGGACTGAGTTGACAATTACACATTTTCAAACTCAGTCCGTGGACAGTGGAAAGTTTAGGGTTAGAATCCCTACGGTGACATAGGTTTGAATTAATGAATTTTTCCTGATTACAACATTGTGTTACGTCATCATTGTTCTTACAATAGATGTTCATATACTGTTAAAAATAATAGTAATGATGATAGGTCAAAGAAGGAAGGTACAGACAAACAAACAGAACCAAAATATGTCAAACGATCGAGTAAAAACTACGCTTTTTTTATTGCAGTTTGGTCTGGCAAAAAAATTGTAAGTAAAATCAATGCAGTTATAGGTACAGTCATTTGATATGCTGCCAATTTATGTTCATCAACATGGCACCGTGCCATCATGAACATTTTTTTTTAATAATCCACATTGTAAAATGTATATTACTTTTATTTTCAGAACAAATGCACTTTTACCAAGGTAAACCATTGACATTTTGATATAGACGGTTGCGATTTTTTGATGTGAAACATCTTATGTCAGTATTTAACAATGAAAGATAAACAATCAGTATGATTAATTTCCCTAGACCGTAATTAAATACATAAGAATATCAGACGACATTATCGCCATGATATTATATCGAAGGCTATACAGGAAAAATGTAAATGCACTGCCGGTATAGTCTTCTATATAATATCATGGCGATAATCTCGTCTGATATTCTTATGTATTTAATTACGGTCTAGGGAAATTAATCATATTGATTGTTTATCTTTCATTGTTAATTATTAATTAGATGCCGTATTTGAAGCTTTCTCACGTGTGTATTTTGACTATCTTATGTCAGGCTGTGAACAGCCGCGTGAGGGGAAATATGCAACGAAATGTTTGGTCCGGTCCTTCGCTGCTGTTCTCCCCACCACTTCGGCACTCTCTCTCTCTTAGCTCAGGCGTGCACTGTAACACACGCGGTGTTACAGTACAGTATATAGGATTACGTCAGCATAACAGTTAGTTGCTGCTTTTGAAAAAATATATACTACTACATAGAGAATACCACCGAGTTCAATAACGTTTTCTTTGATGTTTCACATCTGTCGGGGGTCCCGAGACCCACGCCCTTTTTTTTTCTTGTGAAGGAGCCGGGAGGCAGCACAAATTAACATTGAAGCAATCACGAAAAGTCGCACCAATAACATGTTTTTAATGTCAACAGGACGGGGTCATGCCTCAAACAGTTGTCGGGCAGCAAAATTCTGGGCGTTGTCAGCCAATTGGTGTCGGTGTCGGAAACAAGCCAATGCGTCTCGAAACGACAGTACCACGAGGTGACGGGTGACATCATCTGTCCATCGATGGTGATGGGAATTGATCATATCAGAGATCCGCGTCTTAACAAGGTTTGTTAAACTTGTGAATAGTCGAGATCGTTTGAACCCTGTTTATTAAAGTGAAACTTTATTAGCCTCGTTTTTTTTCCGTTCGGTTACGCATGACGAGCGTAAAGTCACGTCCAATCGAAACGATCGATCAAACCAAGACTCATCGAAAAGCCGTGACGCTATGTTCATAACTATATTGTACGACTGCATACAAGTGTGATGTCGACCAGACCAGTACTGATCGAAAAGCAGCGACGTTTATGTCCATAACTATATTATGCGTCTACATAAGTAATATCGTGCGAATATTCAGTCGAGCAGCACATCAAATAACCATTGACCACCAACGATAGACTGGATCTTACGTTCGTCTCCATACTGATCAGGGTTCAAATTATTACCAAAATGACGCAAACGAAATTATAATTATATACTTTCGGTGATTTCGGGTTACCTAATTAAAAGAGTTTAGGGTTATGGCAATTGGCAATAAAAGGTGCGTTTGGTATCAAGGTGTAGTGTAAAAAGTGTTAGCACTTTTGACACTATTACGTTTGTTATACAAAAGTGTAAAATAACTGATCTGTTTGTTATTTCAGTGTGGGACTAAAAGTGTAACAACTATTAGTCCTGACTTTTGAGCAGGTGCACGTAGTGTAGTGTAGGTCACGTGATATATGTCTGAATTGACAATCGCTTTGACAGATTTGATACTTTTTTCGTACTCAATTTTTTACATTTTTTGTCTCTTAAAAATGAATGAGCTTCAAAATATAATGGTACAAGATAAATATGGCAGTGAGTTTAACATTTTTACGACCAAAAAAAACTGTAAAAACTAGAAATAATGAACTCAGCCAATCTGTCATTAATTTATTTTGTAATGCGCATGTACAATCTACTCAGAATGTACACTAGCCCGTTTGTTACAAGTGTACATTTAGTTTACACTTTTGGTGAACTTTTTACACTTTTCAGTGAAAAATTATCTACACTACACCTTGATACCAAACGCACCTAATGTTTCACTTGCGTCGTGGTTTTACAAAATACCTACTTTTCACTTCATTTTCAGTATTTTCAAAAAATTTTGACAGTTCATTTGCGTCGCCATCTTTACATTTACAACAGGCCGTGAGTTATGTAATAGCAGGCGGATAGAGTGAATAAATATAAGTTACTATGGCAACCGTTTACTTACCGCACTAGTTTTGCATTGAACACTTTTGGCATGCCTGCCTGTTAAATAGATACAGGCCGGTATACATGCATGGAAAATAGCTATTTTGTAGTGGGTTCTGGCAAAAAGAAAGTTACTTAAGCTAGTGATGGATAATAATATGCAATATTTTGTTGGTTTTTAACAGGGTTTGGCGTTTACGCTGGAAGAAAGGCAGGTTCTGGGAATCCACGGTCTTATGCCTGCACGGTTCAAGACCCAAGAAGAACAGCTAGAATTGTGTCTCCTGTCCATACAACGGTACCAAGAGGATCTCAACAAATACCTGTACTTGGTCGAGCTGCAGGTTTGTGAGTGAATAATATTGTAACAAAATTGCTATTTGGTAAAATCTTTATTTTATTTTTCTCTATGCTGGGAAACGGTAGGTACATCGAATTGACACAACTCTTAATAATTTATCGTTCATCACTTTATTCATTTATGTCTATTCACTATTCTTAACGACTATGTCCACAGTCCAGTGTCCTTGACCACTATGTTCAATATTGGTCCACTTAATGTTATTTATCAGTCACTTATTTATCTGTCACTTATTTGTTTGTTACTTATTTGTCTGTCACTTATTTATCTGTCACTTATTTATCTCACTTATTTATCTGTCACTTATTTATCTGTCACTTATTTATCTGTCACTTATTGATCTGTCACTTATTTATTTAGCACTGTTCATACATCTGCTCTCGTCTTCTGTCCAGAGTAGAATGACTCGTAACTATCGAATCACCTCTATTTATAACCTTTCAAACCCACACCTAAGATCAAGAGTGGCGTAGAAACGGAATCCTGCACCTTTCCTCTTTGTTGAAACGTGGTGTCTTCCATTCATCCAAGAGTACGCGTTGGTCCTTGCCGCAACTCTTGTATGTTCACCGGCACGCTAGATCCATTACAATATGTTTCATTCTATGAGTCTGACAGGATGGTACTGGGTATTGTATTTTATAGCCACCGTTTGATAATAGTACTTTGTGCAACAGGGCGGAAAGTTGGTGATTGCGAACTAGTGTGACGTTTGCCCGCCATTGCGCAGCGAGGACGCAAATCATGCGAGGTGAAAGCACCAATTCCGCCCAAGTTACACACAGTACGTTTTGTAATAAGTGCATTGAAAGAACAACATTAAAAACACCGTAAAATATTGTAGGTTAGGCGAACTGTTAGATTTAGTTTAGAAGCATCGTGTAGGATGGCACCATTTTCGCTTACTTTTGACCAAAAAAGAATTTCCCAAGAGACAAAAACACTTCACTTTTGATCTGCTCATGCGCGATTTTTATTATTTTTCGTTACTGGCATGCAAAAGTCAACTTTCGTCCCCGAAAACAAGTGTATATTGTAATGTTTAACATTAATAGGATTTGTATGAATTTTTAATTTCCTCTTTCAGGACAGAAACGAAAGATTGTTCTTCCGTCTCTTATCCGAGAATGTAGAAAAAATGATGCCGATCGTATACACTCCGACCGTCGGATTGGCTTGCCAGAAGTTTGGTCTCATTTACCGTAGGCCAAGAGGATTGTTCGTTACCATTCACGACAAAGGACACGTCTTTGATGTTCTTAGAAATTGGTACGTTAATGCTTGGTTGCAGAAAGCATTGTCAGAAAATCTGATTTGACCTTAGATTGTGCCACACATATTTCTCCATAAGAAAAGCATTGTAGAATTTCAAAATCGATCTTGCTCGAAAAATAGTTGATTGAAACGTATTGCAACAAAAAAGACTATAATAACTACGCTTTACTTTTTTCACTCAGCACGCTCTGAGATTACATATCCGGTCTAGAGTGTGTGTGTGTAATAGGACAGCTTTAACTGCATTGAAGTATTGATATGTTTTTGTTTTTTTACTATGTGATTTTTTATGAATTTTTATCTGTTAGGCCAGAACCAGATGTCCGATGTATCGTGGTAACGGATGGTGAACGCATCTTGGGTTTGGGTGACCTTGGTGCTTGCGGTATGGGAATACCGGTCGGAAAGCTGGCTCTTTACACGGCTTTGGCCGGCATCAAACCTCATCAGTGTTTGCCAATTACGCTAGATGTTGGCACAAATAATGAGGTTAGAATGTATTACAAATAAAATTATTTGTTGTTCCCAAACCTGTTATATGTTAAAAATTAAAAATAAATATTGTCTGTCCATTCATACCAATATAATGGAGGATAGAGAGAAAGGAGACTAATCTCTTTAAATAAATTGCTTTTAACATTGGAAATGTTTATGTTCGTATATGGGGGCAGAGTTACGAGTTTTCGTTCAAGGCCAAATGACAACGGTGTCGCGATCAAGTGAGGAGCAATCATGCAAAATTGAACAAGTGCAATTTTTTCGAAATGTGTTTTATATCATGTCTAGTTAATTGAGAGGTATTTGCGACGATCTGCGGTGTTATTTTTGAGCAAATGTTAATAAATACTGTAGAAAAATCCATTTAAAAGTTAAGTAATCAAGCAAAAGTGAACGCGTATATAACAGAAGAATAATAGGGTTATTCCTGACAAAACTAAACAGTGCATTGATAAATATTGTGTGTATAATAAACAGTTAATTATGTTTCATATATGCTGTTATCATTTCCAATGTCCTCGATGGTTGCAAGGATTGCGAAATCTGTGAATTTTTTTGCAAAATAGAAATTCGCAATTAAATCGAACTATAGGTAACAGCATGGAAAATGTTGTCTTTTCTGTCTATTCTCCATGATACCAATGGCGGACAAAATTTGTTTTGTGACCTATATTGTCGAGCGTCTGTAATTTACAATATCTATCTAAATTTGTTTCCAGAGTCTATTGGAAGATCCACTCTATATCGGCTTACGTCAAAAACGTCTCACAGGTCCAGCATATGACGATTTCGTCGACGAGTTCATGCAGGCTGTCGTGAAACGCTATGGCCAGAACACGCTCATCCAGTTTGAAGATTTCGGAAACCACAACGCCTTCCGGTATCTCGACAAATACCGCGGTCAATATTGCACGTTCAATGACGACATCCAAGGCACGGCCAGTGTGGCCGTAGCTGGCCTCATCGCTTCCAAAAGAATTACTAACAGACGGATATCCGACAATAAGTTCCTGTTCTTGGGCGCTGGAGAAGCCGCCATCGGTATTGCGGATTTATGCGTGAAAGCGATGCAAACAGAAGGCACGCCGGTTGCAGAAGCTCGAAACAATATTTGGATGGTAGACATCGATGGTCTGTTGGCTAAAGGTCGACCTGAGGGCAGACTCGAAGGACACAAGGCGTTTTATGCGAAAGACCACGCTCCGATGAAAAATCTCAGAGATGTTGTGCAGGAAGTGCAGCCAACCGTCATGATTGGTGAGTGTCCAAAATTGTTCTATTATTGAGTGATAGACCGAGAGCTAGTGACAATTTTTTGGTGTTATTTATTCAAGGCCTTATTTTTGTGAAGATGTTAAGGGAGGCATATTAAAGTACCCTGAGTAAGGGATTTTGCTAGATAGCGGTATGAGAGGGATGCAGACCGCCCCCAACATGTAACAAAAAAAATGGTCACAATTATTATTGCTTCAAGGCTAAAATTCTTTGTGTACCTTGTCTATGACCCAAAACTGCCATTATAATATTTGCAGATCGATTGGTCAGTATTAAAGGGGTGGCAGATCACCCTAAACGTGTCATGTACCTGAGTCCCTGACGAAATTTATATTATTAGTTCAAGGTTCAAATTTTAATATGTTGTTACGGCGACTGTTTTAAGCATATATTTCAATTTGCAGAACAAAATGTCGGTATTAACCCCCTTGCAGAACGATATAAACACCTAGGCGAGCAAGTTTCCCTCTAAGATGTGTTTTTCCAGCTTTCAATGTAATCGGTGTGAGAACCATAGATAGGAGAAAATTGCATTTAGTTTCAACTTAAACTTTTTTTTGTCAAAATCTGTAAACAAATATTTTTCGTTGTTGAACAGGCGCTTCAGCTGCGTCAGGAGCATTCACACCGGAAATTTTACAAGACATGGCCAAATTCAACGAGCGTCCGATTATCTTTGCCCTGAGCAACCCGACATCGCGGGCCGAATGTACAGCCGAACAAGCATACACACACACAGATGTAAGTTGAAATGTTGATTTCGAATCTTATTAGTATTATTTTATCAATATTATTATAACTGAAACTGTCAGATTACACACAGACAAGACCGAATGTGCAATTTCAGAGCGTTCTGAGACAATTAGAATCATCGGGATTTCAGCAGCCGATAGTTTATCGAAAATTAAAGGTGATTTGTCTAATAAAATATGGTCGAGTTTTGCTTCCTCTTTGATGTACAGAATGTTTTTGAGGAAACCCGTACGCACGCCTGTGTTCAATAAAAAAATAGTGTGTGTGTACTTATATACGCACGTCAGAAGTTATACTCTTTGGCGTAACAAAACAAAAATAACTCCAAAAATTTTATCCCGCGTGCCAGTACTAAACGTTTGTAAAAAAGACGATAAAACAATAAAATAAAGATATTAAATAAATTAATTTAATAAATTATTAATTTATTAAATATATTTATATCTAATTATTTATTAAAAAAAACATGTTTGTGTTGAGATTCGAACCCGAGACTTACTGCGTATGATGCGGCGGTGCTATCCGTTAGGCTATGTACATCTTATATAGCAGTGCTATATAAAAGGGTATTATAATCATGAACTTCCGACTAACTTCATGGTGTTAAATTTTCGTGACACGATGCGCGCGCATCGTAAAAATTCACTCTCATAATTTTTCCATAACGCGCCAAAAGAAGTATAACTTCAAAAATGATCTATGCAGAATTTAAGAAGGCTAACTTTTTTTATTTATTTAAAGTTATTTATTTTCTTCACGACCCTGTACATCAAAAAGGAAGCAAAACTGCCCTATCTTATTAGACAAACCACTTAATTTTTGATAAACTATCGGCTGGTGAAATCCTGATAATATAAACTGGACCATCCTGTATATTATACCAGAGATCTCAACTAATTTTCAAGGTTCCGTAGCCACTACTAGGAATTCTTATAATTTTATCATGCCCGTCCGTCTGACTGCCTATCCACAGCCCCTAAAATTTGCAACCGATTTTGAGGAAATTTCATAGGGAGATGTCTTTTATATTCGCAATACTAAAAGTGTTGAGAAATTTAATAAACCTCGCTGCTCTAACCATATGGCAGTGTACTTCTTAGATTTTAAATCGCATGTTTTGTTTCTAGGGCCGGTGCGTATTCGCGAGCGGTTCTCCGTTCCCGCCGGTAACGATGCACGGTCAAACGTTCTACCCAGGACAAGGCAACAATGCTTATGTGTTCCCTGGTATCGCATTGGGCGTAATCTGCAATGGCATCCACCACATTAGGGAAGAGCTTTTCCTGATTGCAGCCCAGGTGAGTTTTGATTTTGGTTTAGAGTAGAGAATTTTACAAAAAAAGGTGTGAGCCTCATCCACATAAGCTCATGGGGAAATTAGAATAATTTTTAGAAAAATTATAAAAAATATTTGCTGTTTATATAAATTAAAATGTCAAAATAGGTAGGTTACCTAGGCGATACAAATTTCCCCTCTATTGAAGCATTTTCTCTTTATCTCCTGTTTATGTAAATTAAAATGTCAAAATGGGTAGGTTACCTAGATGATAAATTTCCCCTCTATTCAACCATTTCCCCTTTATCGTTACATAAGATTTCAAATAAATACGTTGCTAAAGAAGTTTTCACTTCAAAAAATAAACAAATCATTTCAGTTATCAAATCCAAATGATGGGCCAAAACAAACATTTGACATGGCTTCCAAGAACAGACAATCCTAAAAACCCTCGTCTACTATTTAATGGTTTATTTATTTTATTCAAATACTAGCGACCCAGTCTGGCTTCGCCGGGGTGCTATTAATTTATGATTTATTAATACATTACTCACTCGCTTCGCTCCAGTTATTTTAGTATCACCTATCGAACATTGAAAAAAAAAAATTGAAATCGATTCAGTAATTTTTGAGATAACCCCTGATTTTCACCCGGATAAACTGGGCCGGCCAGTTATAGCCTATGTCCTAAAGCAAAGTATTACCTATCGAACTGTAAAAATGTTTCTGAAATCAATCTTTTTCCGAGATTACGCCCGATTTTCACCCGGGCTAAGCCGGGCCGGTTAATTATTACAGCCTACGTTCATCTCCATTTCAAAAACTACCCATGTGTAAAATTTCACAGAGATTGGTTGAGTAGTTGAAGCGTGAAAGAATAGTAGACAAACAGACTCATTTTCGCATTTATAATATTAGTTAGGATTTCTTTTTGAAGTTACGCTTCACAATTATAATTATTAGCCCATATCCTATCTCACTTCTCTCAATCAATCTTCAGCTTGAAACAATAATTTTTTTATGTATGTTTTTTAGACAATTGCTGATCAACTGACGGATGCAGATCTTGAAAAAGGAAGTTTGTATCCTCCGCTGAGTAAAATAAAAGAATGCTCTTTACTGATCGCTATGAGAATTGCTAGTTACGCGTATGAACAAGGTAAGAATAGAGTGCAACCTCGATATTACAAAACTGAAGGAAATTAGAAAATATTCGTTATACCAAGTAATTTGTTACAATGAGGTTTGTTGTATAGAGGTTAGGTTGGACTACGATTCGTTTTAACAAGGTTAAGGAACACCTTTTTCGTTTCTCAGCCATTGCAACTTTAAAACTAACAACAGTGACAAACAGCAGTGTTTACATTACTTAGCATCAAACAACAATCATTGATTGTCTTACGAAAAATTTAACGTGTCTGAAGCGGTCGAGACATGAATTATTGTGGAATTGAGTGTGAATAATTGATAGAATACGTTATGTAAAGGTTATAAGTTGACAAAATAGAGGTAAATAATACTTTCTATTTATATTTTGCAATGATTGAAAATTCGTTATAAAGAGGTTTTTGACAAATGTATTTATTTAAAAAATTCAAAATTCTCACCGTTTACGACATTTTTATTTTAGAATGCGTACTTTTTGTAGAAAACAATTCATCTCTTTTTAACGAGAATAATTTTGATCATAACTACTCGACAAGAAACAAAAATAATTTTAAAACGGTAGCATCTGGGCTAGCTGTAGTTCAGAGAGGTGTCCGCAACGCTATGATTCGGATACATAATAAAGTACCTGAAAATCTAAAAGCAGGGTTTAATCTGAAAAAGAAATTAAAAGAACTCTTAGTCAAAGAAACCAATTATGACTTGAAAAAATATCTAGGATAATAATATGATACAAGCTGTTGTACTGACTTCTCCTATTATACATGTATATTATGTCTTTGGAGCAATAAAATTATTATTATTAGTGTATTTGCCATATGGCACATACACTATTGGCGTTGGTCGGATGGTGGGACCTAGGGGTCGGACCAAAATTTCTCGACGTTTTATAGCCTCCTGAACACTTTGGCACCATTTTTGGAAATGTTTATATATTATATATGTGTGTGTGTTCGCGGCATAACTCTCGAAAGACTTAATTGATTTGAACGAAATTTGGTAGACACGTTGGAACCCATCACCGCACGGAACCTATTTAAAATGGGCCCAATCGGACCATTTTAAGGGTAGTTTTTAGGGGCTGAAAAAAGTTTTTGGGCCCAAAAATACCGAAAAAAATCTCAGAATTGTTTCAAAATTGGAATTTGACCCTTTAGTAGAGATTAAAATGTGTTGCTAAAATTTTAACAAAATCGGCACGACAGGACCGGACTTACAAATTTTATGAAAACACTAGTTTACGGATAGTGATTTATTTGCTGACGGGTGTATTTAATTTGGTACAGAGGTTGCATTGATAATAATATTGCAATTAGGAAAAAAAATATTATTTTAAGGGATGTATTAAGGGGTTAAATTTTTCATTTTGCCCAAAAACAAACTTAAGTTCACATAATAAAGCCACAAGGCCTGTATTAGCAAATACACTATATTGTCGGCAGGGTTTTGGCACTGCGACCCGAGTTTTTATTATTTGTACACACAACTATGAACTGCCTACAGACCGAGGTGGTTATATAGCTGGCGCCCATAGCGGTCAAGTTTGGCAGTGGCCCTCCATTGAACTAATTCTGATGTGAAATTTTGAAGAAAATCTTCTGGTTTGGATTAGGAATTAAAAAAAACACACAAATACACACATATACATGAAAAATAATAATATTTATGTACAAAATAAAAAAGACCTGAGATAAATAAGTAGTCTTCAGATTACAGAACACATGAGTTCGGATTATGGATACCACTTTACACTATTGGGGTTAGAGAGTAGTTCGGATTATCCATGCATTACTGTATAACAGAAAATTAAAGCAATATAATATTAATAATACCATTTTCCCCAGGAATCGCGTCCGTGTATCCGGAACCAAAAGACAAACGTAAATATGTAGAAGAACATCAATACAACTTCAACTACGATTCGCCACTGCCGATAGCGTATCCATGGCCAAAGATGCCGCATGTCAAGACTCGTGAACCTGTTCCGACCAAACTACAAGCGTAAGGAAAAATTTCCCCTACAGCAGGATCGCAGTAGGGCTATAACGTTGACAAATAAAAAAGTGACACGTAAACGTAACGTGCAAATCGAGTCACTTTTTAATTCTATTTTGTCCGAATGAAAAAATTGTTTTTACTAAATTGATTTTATGATGCACTTCGAAAATCATTTTATGATTTTTAAAACGAATTTATGTATTAACGTTGCAGATAAAACTTTGATATAAGTTTTTGTGTTCGGGATTGTTCGTTTCTCCAAAAAAATGATAGGATAAATATTAGTGAGATAGTTTAGTTTTTTTTTTTTTTTTAAGTTATATTGCTCGTTTTCATGTAAGTATTTTTTTTTGTCAGTGTGATTTTTATTTAAATGCATGAAAGGCCGCATTAGTCATTAATTTATAAGTATTTTGAAAAATAATTTTTGTTACGTCAGTTTTATTTAAAATTGATTTGCAATTGGCAATTGAATTGAACTATAATAGGTGGCAGCATGGGCAATATTCTAAGCGGGACGACCCTCTAATTTTAACAAGTCAATGCATTTCTCCACCTGATTTGACATTTGACGTTACAACTATGCCCTATAGATTGACAATGCTAACTTCACTCTGGCTCCGCGTTTTGACAGAACTAGTATAGTGTTGTAAAATTTTCGGAAATACATTCTTTGGAAATATTTCAGGAAATTTCACAACCAGGAACTGCATGATTCACAAAAAACTTGATTTTTTTGCGACTCGCAGTGGAGAACAGAGCCTCCATCCTGCTTTGACACAGGCCTGGATTTCTGCCTAAGCCAACAAGGCACCGGCCTAGGGGCCCAGCCGCCGAGGGGGCCTCAGCCAGGGTGGAGATCAAAATTAAAGAAAAAAAGCCCAAAAATTTTGTAAAATAACTTAATTGGCGACTTTTTTTTGCTAAATTTACATCCAATTCCATTCCCCCCCTTTTTTTGGGATTGGGGGGACTGTCAAGTGCCGTGGGGCCCTGGGTCTTCAAGTCCGGGCCTGCATTGACATTCGTTTGACATTGCTACTATAGGAAAAAATGTAACTAGCTGTCTATTTCTATATCTACAGTCTAAAGCTGTTACGGCTCTAGAGTCTAGAGGCCATATTTGTTTTTGAGAACGTCCCGCTTAGGATTAATTTCAGCAAACGACTGTAGAGGTCAGCTACTTTGAATTTAATCGCGAATAATTTGACTTTAATGGCTTAAACATGGTTACCATTACTCTATAGTTTAAACCATTAACCGGCTTAGCGTTTTTTTAAGATGTTTTTGCCTTTTGGAACGTTTTGAAAATTGAAGTTGGTTAAAACAAACCACACCCCTATTTTCCCTTTCGAGCGACTGGCGTCACATGCCCCAAATATCACGGTTTATTTTTACAGTGATTTGATAGTTGATCGATAACAACACCAGTGTTAGGCGGCCATACATTATAAAGCCCACGCGACGGGGCTTGTGAATATATTTGGGGTTGTGACGTGAGCAGGTATTAAAATTTAAAAATTTATATCCATAAATTCTGAACGTATAGAAATTAAATAAACGCCACTGTGTTTTTGGCAATAATTTCTAATAGGAAGCAGTCATATATTAATTATTTTTTTATTTTTTTTTACAGCCTCCTTAAGACATTGCGTTCGGGTTAACTATGAAGTTAACACGCTAACGTCACATAAATCCTAAAAAATTAATCACACGTTGTAATGTAAAATCGTCAATATTAATGTACTTACACAAATAATTATTTAAGATATTCACTTTTCAAAATAATAGTGACAAATCTCATGTATGTTCATGTTTACTATTATAACGTATTTTACAGTATTATTTTGAAAGCAATTTAGTATTAATTATTATTTACAATTGAGATTTTATTTTACTTTGATGTATTTTTTTTTAAATAATTTATTGTTCGTAAAACGAAACTTGTAGCTTTAACAGGGTACTGCAAATGGTATTGAATTTTGCACTACCTTATTTGTATTTTTTATTGTTCTATTTTCGATCGGGATTATTTGACATCAAGGCATGATCGAATATTTAATGTCGGAGAATCCGTTGAAATTAATGCGGTACCTATTAAAAAGCATATTTTATTAAATTTGTTTTTGGAACACACGCAGTATTTAGAAAAACAAAAAAATACCTAGTAAACAAAAACAAAATAATCGAAAAAAAAATAACGCTTTTTGTAAATTAGTCATTACAAAATTAAGAAAATGTATGTGATTGTGTTTATTTTTATTTTATTTTCACAGAGGAGCACTAGTGCACATTGAGTGCAATATTAGCATGTCATTGTTAGTTTTAAATTAACGGTTTGTTTGTCCCCATATTTTTTAAAATTAGTTACAAATACGCTTAAAATTTTATTGCAGTAGTGGAATTCGCATTACCAGTGTAAAAATGGGCGAATAGCTTAACATTATTGATGTAATATCATTAAGACGCCAATTTATTGGTAAAACTATTATTTCAAATTAACGGTGCATGTTCCAGTGTAAGTAGTTATAACCTCACTCTTCAGTTTTGCGAACATACATTCAACATTGCACAATGCACTGAGTTATATCCACTGTCAAGTGCCATGTTCTAATGTTCCTCGGTGAAAAAAGCAATTATTAGATATTGTGAACGATTACAGGTAATTAATGAAATCTAATTGTAATATTGTTAAAAATAATAAATATCGGTGTTAATTTTAAAGTATTTATTGTTGTTAAAAGCTATAGAAAGATTGTGGTGTAGCGAAGACGTTTTAGTGAAAAGGAAGAAACATTTAGTAAATAGCAATAGCGATGAAATTGAAGCAATGATTTTGTTTAAACAAATTTCTAAAAACCATAATCTTTCTGTAACAACGTTTAAATAAGTATTTATTTGTGTATTGACACATACGAAAAAACGTATTTTTTGCACACGGGAGTATTTTTTTTTTTTATCATCGTACTTACCATATTACTTTTAAATCGACAAATATGTTACTTTTAACCCTACATTATCTCGTATTTATTGTAATAAATAATAATACTATGAATAAAAAATACAATGACAATGATAATCTAGGGTTAAACAATGTCAGAAGACTCAGCAATTATTAAGAGTTGGATTTGTACTGGAATACAAAGTCAAAGAATGGATTTGGCCTTTTGGATAAAATCACTGATTAATAAGAAACAAAAAACAAAGATCTGAACTACAGTAAAAATCCAACGTACAATATTATGTTTTAAAACTATAATATTTAAACTAACAATAAATGAATGAATGAAGCATGTAGTTGAATAAAAACTGTTAAATAGTTCATAATTAGTTTTTTTGTCGTTTTTATTCTAGGCCCAAACTAATGGCGGACTAAGCCCGTCAGAGGCCCGGGGCGGCAGAACTAAATGAGGCCCCCAGTCTGCGTAGAAATTGATGTATTTGTAGTATAAATTTCGTAAAAAATGAATAATATAGATAGTCCGGTCAAAATAGACCAAAAAATAGTGGTAAGCTTACAATAATTTCCTTAAAGCTAAATATTGGTATAGGTCTTTAGTACACTATTATAAGTAAAATATCAAAAGTTCCCATCGATTCCATGTGTGCTAAAAAATTTATTCAAGGTCAAAGGTCGCAAATATCGGTTTTTTGCATTTTTCTCGTAAACGGTAAGTGTTATCATAAAAATAGCTTATACAATCTTGTAGAGGATACAATTCTCTACAACTTTTGTATAAACATTTTTTGTCTACGATTCAGAATTTTGCTTATTTAAGTACCCGCGGCTTCCTCCCACTCGATTTTACATAACGGAATTATGCTGCTTTCTGATGGCTTAACATAATTATGTTAAGCCATCGGAAAGCAGCATAATTCCGTTAATTATGTTATGTTATGTTAATTATGTTAAGCCATCGGAAAGCAGCATAATTCCGTTATGTAAAATCGAGTGGGAGAAAGCCGCGGGTACTTAAATAAGCAAAATTCTGAATCGTAGACAAAAAATGTTTATACAAAAGTTGTAGAGAATTGTATTCTCTACAAGATTATATAAGCTATTTTTATGATAACACTTACCGTTTACGAGAAAAATGCAAAAAACCGATATTTGCAATCTTTGACCTTGAATAAATTTTTTAGCACATATGGAATCGATGGGGACTTTTGATATTTTACTTATAATAGTGTACCAAAGACCTATACCAATATTTAGCTCTATGCGAATTATTGTAAGCTTACCACTATTTTTTGGTCTATTTTGACCGGACTATCTATAAATATCTTAAAAAGCAGGCTGCTGTTAAATTAAAAACAATGGTTAACGCACTTGTTTCTATGCTTATTCTAAATACCACGTTAACGCGATTGCGCTGCCAATGGACCTATCCCTCGAAATAAGAGAGAAAGATCGTTAATGATTGTTCTGCAAGAAAAAAGGAGAAAAAATATGGTTGCGTACGCATACCGTGTCTTGCCATCTAGTCAGCAGGCAGTCAGTGACAACAGATGGCTATTGCCTAGTTACCAGATCATCTATGAACACGGTATGCGCGCGCAATGTCGAGTAGGTAGTGAAGCTTACTATGGCAACCATGGACATAGGAAAGATGTCCATGATGGCAATGCATGCGCATTTACATGGTATATATCCATGTAGTACTTTTTATATCATTTCGAGGCGCTAGATGAGATTTCAGGATCTACTCTGGGCATCTCACAAAATCGTTAGGCGTCAATCCAAAACTGAAGGATATTTGACGTGTCAAGGGTCAATTCTCGGCCGAACCTGAAATAAGCCAGGTGGGCGAAAAATTTCAGTCAGGGTCGGAAAAAAGGGGTACTTCTGGTCCGCCAAAAAAACTGTCATCGTCATTGCCGTCATATAACTGGAAGTTAAAATTTATGCCACTTGAAAGGACTGGAGTTTCATGCCATCGAAAACATATTCGGTTGGCACTTCCCTCCCGTCACAACTCCGCGCATGAAGTGATTTAAAAAAAAAGTTACCCTCTGTTACGTAGCAAAAGTTTGAGATAAATTTTAAATAAAAAATTTTAACTTCCACTTCACATCCATGCAACCTGGGCGGGACAGTTGGCGGCCAGGGAAAAGATTTTTTTGGTGCGACATGGAGCCCCCGATTTGCAGAAACGGCGCACCGGATCTGAATGAAATTTTGCATTTAGGCCATTTATAACATGGATTAAAACATAGCTACTTTTTATCCCGCTCAATTAAGTAGTTCCCGAGGGATAAGATGAAACTGAATTTTCTGCTTGTTACGCCTAAAGGTGAGCTTACAATGAAAATATCCAACCAAAAGCACGAGCAAATTTATTTTTGACAATTTTTCAGTGTAACAACCTTAAAGCATTACCATGTTTTTGGTTAGATATTTTCTGTGAGCTCGAGCTCCACAAGCCAACGCTGCTCTTGACGGTGGTTTGTTTTTTCTATTAATTGTAGATTATAGCTAGACGTGTCAACAACTCAGGTCATTAGCGTCTTCAACACAACAATTAATAATCCATTTGTGTATTAGAATCTGCCAGCCGACATACACAAACCGACTGGTACGAACTCGGGCTCCTGGGAACGCCAATTCCCAAATAACATTGGAATGCAATTGCGAGAACAACTACATTCCAATGTTCCCCTGGGGGGATGTTGATTTGATTTAGAACTGCAGTCAATACGCGGCTTTAGCTTTTTTCAGTTTATTCAAAATAATTAAAAAATCGGTACTACAAAATAGTATTTTTTGTTAATAATTTTGTAAATAAACAATAGGTAAGTAGTACATGTTTAAAAATGCACTGATAAGAATCGTTTGTTGATCAATTTGGAAACTTCTTTGTTGAAATTGAAAGTCGTTACTGTAGGAAATTACTGTATAGCATAGAGTAGGTATAGACTATGATGTATACTTTTCGAAACAGTTTCATAAAAAAAGTCGAAAGAAACGAGTTGGGTACTTCAAGAGGTTGATAATTCGAAACAATATTGCGCATTAATAATTTAAGTCTCGTGTTATAGAAGAAGAATGATGATAATACTTACATGATTATAAAACAAAATTACAGTAATAAATAGATAATACAGTCGTTTAATTTTATTAGTGTTTCTAAGTAATCTATTACAGGTCGTGATAACTAATTTCGTATCAAGTTTTTTCGCGACAATAATGGCATTTGTTGTCACACTACGCCACTGTTAATGCTATCTCAGTTGTCAAAATAAAAAATAGATTCATGTTTCAAGTTATTTTTCAGAATGTAATTCAATATACTTACCTACAATAAATTATTTTCTATTTAAAAGTGTTTATAAAATATGCTAGTGTTCGATATTTCTAACTACTATTAAAATAGGTAAGTACCTATCTTAAAATATTACATTTTTTTACTTTTAATTAACGGTCGTTTGCAAATATTTTAAGGTAACCAAATCAGTACGCAATACTATATTTCCTTTTGCTATAAAAGAGCAAAAAATATCCGAGCACGACAGTTGTCTTGTGGTGATTAGAAAAAGCGATTTTTTACCAAAACGCACTATGCTATTTTTTAGATTTTATATAGGTAGTGAAAAACTAGTTTGTTAAAGACATAGTGCATTGGATATTTGTATTTAATATTTTTTTTTTAGATTAATACTAAATACGGTGAAAAACCAGTTTGTTAATGGCAAGTGCATTGGATATCCACCGGTATATTAAGGTATTTTATGGTAGGTATAAACTAACTATTAGTATACCTATATGTATTGCGTAAGAAATAGTTTCTAGTTTTCTACGTCATAAATTAAGTTAATTATTAAATTTTAAAAATCGGATAAATTTTATCCATTTTTCTGACCTCTAGCATCAAAATATTTTAGTAGCCATTATTGTTCTTCACGAAAAAAATGAATACTGAATATTAATAAACAATAGATTTGTGCCTCAAAGAAAACAAAATGTTTGTGTTTAATCTTTTAAGAGAAGTTTGTATAAAAATTTATTTAAAAAAATATAATAAAAAGGTTGCCTTCTCAATTTTCAGAGAATTGTTCTACTGCTAAGAAGAGTTTGTTGAATAGATTACAAAAAAAATCAAAATGACAAGTGGTAAGAAAAAGGATACTGGAAACAAGAAAGGCGTATTTATTACTCCACCAGAAGCGCCTGTTTTCACACCGTCATCTAAAGAATTCATGGATCCCTTAGAATACATAAGCAAGATACGTCCGATAGCTGAAAAATACGGAATTTGCAAAATCATACCTCCTTCTAATTGGATACCTCCATTTGCACTCGACGTCGACAAATTTAAATTTACACCAAGAATACAACGATTAAATGAACTAGAAGCAAGAGTTAGAATCAAATTGAATTTCTTAAAACAGATTTTGAAGTTTTGGGAAATTCAAAGCACAGATTTAAAAATACCGACAATTGGAAATCGGACGTTAGATATATATATGTTACATAAGATTGTAAACGATTTCGGTGGATATGCGAATGTTAATGAGTCACGCAAATGGAACGACGTTGCGGCACGTCTCGACTTTCAAAATGTCAAAAACATCGAAAGTATGCTGAAAAATTATTACAAACGCATCTTACATCCATACGATGCATTTCGTTTACACAGATCAAAAATACAAAACAAAAATTTAAATGAAAGTACGGAGAGTGATAATTGTTCAGAATTGGAAAAAAACACTTCCGATAACAAAAAAAGTGATCCATGTTCAAATAACAGTTGTCCAAATTATGACGACAATAAAAAATGTAGTATAAGTGAAAACAAAAATGAAGAAAAGTTCTTAAGAATCAAAACAAGAAAAAGCGAAGAAAAATTTGAAAATTGTTTTGAAAATATCGATGTAATAACGATTATAGATTCTGACGATGAAAATGAAAATCAAATCGAAAATTCCAACACAGAAAGTTTAGACAATAAGAATGGTAATGATGTTATAAAACCTAAAAATAATGAACTGCGACGTCTGCAGTTTTATAATGCGGGCGCTAAAATGGCTGGTTATACGAAACAACCATTCGATTATGTTATTTCGTCGGATGACTCAAAAACGACTAGATTCAGAAAACGTAGCAGTCTCAGTAAATATTACTGCGCTAATTGCAGACGAGGTGACGCAGAAGAATCTTTATTAGCATGTAACGATTGTAATGACAATTATCATACATTTTGTTTGTTACCGCCCTTGTTTATTGTGCCCGATGGTAATTGGTTATGTCCCAGATGCATCGGGAAAAAAGTTTCTCCTAAACCTGCTCAGGTACGATTTTTAATATAAAAAAAAGAATGTGTGTGTACTTATGTACGCACGTCAGAAGTTATACTTCTTTGGCGTAACAAAACAAAAATAACTCCAAAAATTTTATCCCGCGTGCCAGTACTACTTAAACGTTTGTAAAAAAGACGATAAAATAATAAAATAAAGATATTAAATAAATAAATTTAATTTAATAAAATATTAATTTATTAAATATATTTATTTATTATATTTATATCTAATTATTTATAAAAAAAAAAAACAAAAGCATGTTTGTGTTGAGAATCGAACCCGGAACTTAATGGTTATGACGCGGCGGTACATCTTACTTAGTAGTGCTATACAATTGGGTATTATAATCATGAACTTCCGACTAACTTGATGCTGTTACTAACGACTAACTTCATGGTGTTAAATTTTCGTGACGCGATGCACGCGCATCATAAAAATTCACTCTCATCATTTTTCCATAAAGGTGCATTTTCATGTGACGCTCGACGCTGGCTTCTAGCGTCAAATGTGGTCACGTGACATAAACGCCATATTGAAAAAAATGTAGCGTCAAAGCTAAACATTGTTTAGCTTTTACGCTGGCGTCATTAGTTGTCTCTGGTCATTAATGATACGAGTTTTCTACAGCTAGGTACTGAGTTGTGCATCAAGTATCAACACACAGGCTTGCTAAAGAATTGTTTTATGTTGCTACTAGGGGGTTGATTCTACGAATTTAACCCATTGATTTTATTACTTCGAAAGTACCTATTTATTAAGGAAAATACTATCACCTGATGGTTTTTCGATGGTTAATTAAAATTCCCGTCTCACTTAGAACAAAGCAATTTTTTTTTATTGAATACTAAAAACATTAAAATTTCTCAAGATACAATTTATTTTTTTCTCATATTCTGGTAGTGCATATAATTACCTATAAAAAAGTAAGCATAGTTATATTTTTAATTTTTATTCCTTATAATTCGTGTACTTTCGCCGGTTATTTAAGTCAAAAATATGGGAATTTCATTTTTGATAATCGTATTCAGACATTGTCTTTTCTGTTAATAAATTTACAAAGAGCTTATTTATTAATTATTATAACAAATTCACCAGGGTTTTGATTTATGGATGTCTTTATTTGACGCTCTCTTTACAAGTTTACAACTGTCAAAACCTTGCTGTCTGTTGACGCTAAAATTTGACGCTGGAACTTGACGCTACAGTTTTTCAAGATGGCGTTTATGTCACGTGACCACATTTGACGCTAGACGCTGGCGTCTAGCGTCAAATGTGGTCACGTGACATAAACGCCATCTTGAAAAACTGTAGCGTCAAGTTCCAGCGTCAAATTTTAGCGTCAACAGACAGCAAGGTTTTGACAGTTGTAAACTTGTAAAGAGAGCGTCAAATAAAGACATCCATAAATCAAAACCCTGGTGAATTTGTTATAATAATTAATAAATAAGCTCTTTGTAAATTTATTAACAGAAAAGACAATGTCTGAATACGATTTTCAAAAATGAAATTCCCATATTTTTGTCTTAAATAACTGGCGAAAGTACACGAATTATAAGGAATAAAAATTAAAAATATAACTATGCTTACTTTTTTATAGGTAATTATATGCACTACCAGAATATGAGAAAAAAATAAATTGTATCTTGAGAAATTTTAATGTTTTTAGTATTCAATAAAAAAAAATTGTTTTGTTCTAAGTGAGACGGGAATTTTAATTAACCATCGAAAAACCATCAGGTGATAGTATTTTCCTTAATAAATAGGTACTTTCGAAGTAATAAAATCAATGGGTTAAATTCGTAGAATCAACCCCCTAGTAGCAACATAAAGCAATTCTTTAGCAAGCCTGTGTGTTGATACTTGATGCACAACTCAGTACCTAGCTGTAGAAAACTCGTATCATTAATGACCAGAGACAACTAATGACGCCAGCGTAAAAGCTAAACAATGTTTAGCTTTGACGCTACATTTTTTTCAATATGGCGTTTATGTCACGTGACCACATTTGACGCTAGAAGCCAGCGTCGAGCGTCACATGAAAATGCACCTTAACGCACCAAAAGAAGTATAACTTCAAAAAAATGTATTATTGTCCTACCCGTTATAAAATAGCTGCTTTTCATGCATGTATACCGGTCGTAAAATGACCCATTACAGACTAGTGACGAGAAGTGGGCGATAAAGTAACTTTACCGTCCGTCGGTTCGAAGAATCTGAAAATTTGATTAACAAGCAAGCAGTTGTGTCTGAAGAGTTCTGTATTGCCAACACACGTTTTAGCAGTTCAGAACTTGCCTACAAACACAATATCTATTATTAGATACATAAAATCGGATTTCGTTTTTTACAATTTAATGATAATACTAAATTAACTAAAACTGGAGGACAGTGTGGTCTAATGGTTAGCGTAGCGGCCTATTAGATCAGACTCGTGGGTTCGAATCCCACCTCCGCTCATGGATGTTTTGTGATGTCATTTAGTTTTAACTAATTTGTTATTTAAAGTTATTAAGACGCTAATGACCTAAGATGTCGACGTGTCTATAATCTACAATAAATAAATAAAATAACCTAAACTGTTCAGTTGATAAATTAAAAAAAAAATGAAAATAAACTACCTGCAATTGTTTAAAAAAGTCCGTTATTTGAAGGTTATGTCTCTGCATTGATTCCAAAAACTGTTTTAAAAGCTGTAGAGTGTAGAATACTGCTTTTAATTTGAATTCATGATGTAATTGTCATGTGTAGTCACTTTATTATTATTTAAAAATTAATATTTGGTCAATTATCACTGTTCACAAACGCCATTTGTTAAAATTACCGTTGAATGAGTAATTTAAATTTTCATTATTATCACTTTATAGAAATTATTTGCAACACTGTATCATTTTAAAATTAAAACTAAATAGTAATTTTTCTAAAATAATCGTTTGAAAATTTAGTGTCTGTATACTTTGAACGAAAAAAGCATTACGTAATAAACTTCAAGAATGTTAGTTATTTAATATTTATGTGCACATAAAAATGATAATTAAAATGTTTACGTTATGTAATCAAAAAGACACGAAAAATTTATGTGTCCTTTTCATTATACTAAAGATAGAGAAAGATGAATTATTTATTTTATCAAATAATGTTAAGCAGTTGAAATCCATAAAAAACACTACTGTCTAAGGTTACAATGTTTTATTTTATTTATTGTAAATTATAGACGCGTCGACAACTTAGGTCATTAGCGTCTTGATACATCAAATAACAATCAACTTAAAACTAAATGACATCACAAAGCATCCATGAGCGGAGGCGCGATTCGAACCCACGACAGTCTGATCAGAGGCCGTGACGCTAACCACTGGACCACACTGTCCTCGGTTACAATGTTTAAACACGGAAGTTGAAATTCTTTTTTTGAAAAACTCAGAACCGTTGTAATTAAACACAAAACATTTCATATTTATGGAAATTTTATGAAAACCTCATATAAGTACCCATACAACCGTAATAACACATTTATGATCAATTTAATGGCATGCCATAGCCCATAACAAAACCACTCGCACGATTACTATTTAATTCACTTATAGGAATTTGCAAAACGGGAACTGCCTATGCTACATTCCAATTAAAATTCTCATATAAAAATGTTAGTCGCTACATGACCCACGTAACCCTTGCAATTGGTCTTAAAAATAAACTAGTAAATAATGTTCTATCGTCGATTCTTAAAAATGCAGGCATATGGATTTGAACAAGCTAGTCGAGAATACACCCTGCAACAGTTCGGATGCATGGCAGACGAATTCAAATCGGATTATTTCAACATGCCAGCATATATGGTTCCTACCAATGTGGTCGAACAAGAATTCTGGAGGATTGTGTCGTCGATTGACGAGGACGTAACTGTCGAATATGCGGCTGATTTACATACAATGGATCATGGATCCGGATTCCCGACGAACAAGTCGCTGAATCTATTAGCTGGTATGTTTTTTCGGTCCAATGGAAAAAGGCACTGCTGGTTAAGTTTTAGTCACTTTCTCACTACAGTAACGTTGCGTCGGACAAAGGTCGAGGCCCACAAAATGACGACGCGCCATTTTTATGAATACCTGCATTGTTACGAATGAGCCATTTTCCTGAGAGTAAGTTCTTTCAATTATCCATGAGAGGGCAGCACTTGTGGTAGGTACAAACATTATTTATTACCCATAGTGTCGTATCATTTTAGTGGTATAACTTAATTATTAAATTATTATCATTAAATTAATGAAATAATTAAGTTATACCAAAAAAATGACACGACACTAATGGGGAATAAATAATGTTTGTACCTACCACAAGTGCTGCCTATCGTGGATAATTGAAAGAGTTTCTCTCAGGAAAATGGCTCATTCGATTATAAATTTTATTAAGAATTGAAATGTATGTGAGAGGCGTCATGTCGTTTGAAACGTTTCGTGTAGCGAAAAAGTACCTAAAAACATACTAAAAACAAACGACTAAATTAGGGTTTCCAATCCTGAAAGTCGGGATCCTGAACAATTTTTTGTTCGGGATAATCCTGAAGAGGAATCCCGAAACGTATTAAAATAACAAAAAAAGCATTTAAAAATTCATTTATTTTATATTTTTGAAGCTATGCTTCTTAACGCACGTTTGGAATGGGGACCTAAATCACAAAAAAACGTCACGAACGCGGCCTTGGAACGAGGCGATCATGCGATGCAACGCACCTCATTGGCTAGGCAGCGCGTATTGTTGCTATAGTTTCTATAGCTTTTATATTTAAATAAATTCGATTTTATATACAATGCGTAAGAAGCATAGCTTCTGTCGCCTATCGGATGACCCACGACACATCATTACTTTTTCCTTATTATTATATACAAGTGGTGTTCCAAAATAATAAATAAGTATACAGCTGTCTCTTTTCATTTGTGATAATTAAAGTTTGAAGGTTATTTACTTACATTTCGAAAATTCAGGATTAGTCCCGAAATCCTGAAATTTTTTTCATAAGTGAAATCGGGATCCCGATCCCGAAAATTGGAAACCCTAGACTGAATTACCACGTCTGCCGGAAAATTAACAAGTAACCTGTATTTTTTGTAGGAGATCAAGAATACGTCGAATCAAAATGGAATCTAAACAATCTGCCGGTTCTTAAAGGCTCCGTGCTGAAATACATCGACGACGACATTTCAGGCGTGAAAGTGCCTTGGATGTATGTTGGCATGTGCTTTGCCACGTTCTGTTGGCACAATGAAGACCACTGGGCGTATTCAATAAACTACCTCCATTGGGGCGAACCCAAAACATGGTATGTTAATTTATCTATAATATTACGCTAAGCCAGGGGTCGGCAACCTGCGGCTCGCGAGCCGCATGCGGCCCTTATGATGTCAAGATGCGGCTCTCCAGTTCCATGCGCAAATATTAATAATTATATTATTTTATTTTCAAAACTCATAAAAAATATTATACTGCAAAAAAAACTTTAAACAGGATAAAAACACTCAACAGAGAACAGTGAGAATAGGTGGAGTAGAGAGTATACGGGCAGCTGATATATTTTAAATGTGGCAACACTGTTCTGTTTGTTTAGTTATTGGTGCACTGTGTCGTCAACGGTCGCAGTCAGAACTTTTTTCGATCAAAAAGTAAATATTATTCAATAATTATAGTTATATTATTTGATTACTAATTTTATTATTCTAGCATAGCTAGCTAAAATACTTTAATATGTTTTGTGCGAAACATTTGTATGTTTTTATATGAATAAATATTTCATATTTAAAGCTATTATTTTAAATCAAAAATCAAATTTATATACCTAATCCTAATCAAATACCATAATATTGAAATAAAAATGTTAGTTGCTCTTTAAAAATGGGAAATTTTGTAAATTGTAACTTTTGGCTCTTCTGTCTCAAAAGGTTGCCGACCCCTGCGCTAAGCTGTTGAGCGTCTATAATCTACAATCTTAACTATACTAACCGTCGTTTGTATCTTCAGGTACGGTGTGCCTGGACACTACGCCGAAGCATTAGAAAAAACGATGAAGTCGGCCGCACCAGAGCTGTTCGAATCTCAGCCTGACTTGTTGCATCAACTGGTGACTATCGTCAGCCCAAACTTGTTAATGGACGCGGGAATCCCCGTTTACAGAACGGACCAGAGCGCCAGAGAGTTCGTTGTTACATTTCCCAGAGCTTATCACTGTGGATTCAATCAAGGTTTGTGCAACTACTAGATTTCGTATCTCCTAACCCCTTACTTCTAATATTCGCTAGGATTGCTTACAATAAAAGAAGTTAGATACTTTTATTCAGTCTTGACTTATAACTTCATTATATTTTTACTATTTTCGCTTTCATACACATGTTCGCTGCTCTCTTCTTTTTGAAGAGTTCCATCAAAATGTGCGTACGCGCACAGTCATACGCGCAGTCTAAGCGCACGGGCACAGTCGGTAAAAATAGACTTTGCGCATGCGCGCCCGTCATTTTGATGGAAATCTTCAAAAAGAAGATACCAACGAACACAGTCAACCGAGTTACACTTCTTCATGTATATGATCACACATCAAATTAATATTTCTCTATACAGTATTATTAAATCAAGGCGTACGGAGCTGTTGGGAAAGAAAACGCTGATTTAACGGGAACCTTTTGTCTTTATTTTGTCTTAGTCTAAGCTAAATATTCTGTGAGATCTAACTTACCGCAGTCTCGTAGCAGCGTGCAAGAGTGAGGATGGTTGAAAACCAAGGTGCAGGATGGGAAGGACTGTAACGAATACTTAACGAGAACAAATTAAGAAAATAATGTGTTTTTTCTTTAGCGTATCGGGGAGCGATTTTAACATTTAATTACTGTATAAGCCGGAGACCGGAGTGATGCTGTTGTGAAATATACATGAAATTTAAAAAGCTATCGATAATAAAATTTCGCTGCGTAAAAATTTTAACATTAATTTAACTGAAAAAAAAAATAATTATATATCGATTGATTTCAGTGTTTAAAAAAAAAACATTTTTTGTTGTATACAGGTTATAATTTCGCCGAAGCTGTGAATTTCTCCCCATCCGATTGGATAAAGCATGGTAGAGAATCAGTCAACCATTACATGAGTGTAAGGAGATTTTGCGTTTTTTCTCATGACGAGCTGATTTGTAAAATGGCCTTGGAACCGGATAAATTGGATATTTTGATCGCTACAGAAGCTTGTAAAGACATGAAAGCGATGATTGAAAACGAAATTAAATTTATCAACGATATCGTCCAGTGGGGTGTCGGTGAAAAGAGACGAGTTTTTTTCGAGCTATGCAAAGATGACGAAAGACAGTGTTTTATTTGTAAAACCACTTGTTTTCTGACAGCATTCACGTGCAAATGCAATAATGAAAGAAAATTTTGTTTACGGCATTGCATTTCGGAGTGTCAGTGTTCTCAAGACGATCGCGTACTGCTATATCGATACACGATGAACGAACTTACGAATATATTTTCGAAATTGGAAACGAAAGTTGACGGATATCATTTTTGGCTCGAACGGGTGAAAAGCGCATTCGACAAATTAAAACCGAAAACTTTAGATTTGGTCGATTTGAAACGCCTACTTATGGAAGGCAAACTGAATAAGTTTCCCAAATCGGATTTGTTTATGAAGCTTTGCGTAGCGATTGAACATTCCGAGAAATGTCTGGCAGTTATTAATCGTTTGGATTTGAATAAAATCAGGACGAGACAATCGAGCGATTTGAAATTCAAAGTCAGTGTCGAAGAAATGAAATTATTCTGCGATGAGATAAACAATTTGCCTTGCGTTTTGAAAGAAGCAGATGTTGTCAAGGAATTTTTAAACAGAGCTATTAAATTCGAAACCGAATCACAACAAATATTAGAACAAGACATTGAAAACGTTTCTTCAACAGATGTTAATAAATGCATCGATGACGGGCTGTCGCTGCATGTTTTTGAGGTTAATAACATACAAAGTTTGCAAAAACGATTGAAACAGATCAAATGGCTTGAAGAAGTTTGGTCTTTAAAAGATAACGTTAACGCCGACGATTTACAACAGTTACTTAACAAAGGTCTTGACTTAACGACAGATAGAATAATCGAGAAGTATTTAGATAAAATTCACAACATGCTCGTTATGACAAAAAGATGGGAGAATCGTGCTAAGAAATGTCTCAAATCGAAATCTTTCTGCACGATCAGGGAAATAGAATATTTGTTAACGTGTTCGAATCGCATTAAAGTTCTCTTGCCGACTAGAAATAAGCTACGGGAAGTTTTAAAGTCTGTCAGAGAATGGATAGACAAGGTGAATCGAATTCATTTAAACAACAAATGTCCGTGTTACAGAGAAATCGAAGAAATTGTGAGCAGCGGTAAAAGTGTACATTTGTTAGCGGAGAAAGTTAAGCCTTTCGAGACACAATTAAACGCTGCCGATTTGTGGAAAAATCATGCAAAGAAATCGTTTTTGGAAAAGAAATGGAATTCATTCTATGCGCTGATCGAATTGTTATGTCCAAGGGTTTTGAAAAGTTTAGAAATCGATGAAAAATATACAGTGTTCGAAAACGATTTTAGTAAAACTTATGTAGAATTGCAAAATCAAGAAATCGAATTCATTAAAATGCAGCGAAATAACAATGTTACAAAAACTGAAAATAACGATCGGCCATTTTGTGTTTGTAAAGGTAAGCGGTACGATTTCATGATCCGATGTGAATTGTGTTACGAGTGGTATCACATTAAGTGCATAAATACGGCAACGCAAACTACCAAATCGGATAAATTTTTATGCATGCTTTGCAAGCGAACACAAAGACCGACGTTGAAAAATATATTGTCGCTATTAATATCGTATCAGAAACTGAACTTGACTTTACCAGAGGGCAGCGCCCTACAGTGTTTAACCGAACGCGCCATGGATTGGCAAGAACGTGCTAAAAAACTGCTGAATTCTGAAGAGCTGAATTTTGTCAACAAACAATTATTACTAAACCAAGATAGATTATCTTTAAATATGAAACTGAAAAAATTGAAAAACGCCTCTGAAAAATCAAAGTCTTATTTGAACGCGGCTTCTCAACGATCAATAGTTCACTATAACGAAACGCAGCCGAGTACTTCTCGACAATTCAACGATACGTCAAAGCATTCTGATAATAATTGGATCGATCCAAATTCGCAACCGCCGGTTTTAGAACATTCTAGAACTAATGCAGAGACAGACATGTTCTCAGTAGACAGAAAACACAATTTCAAACCCACTAGTAAACAAATCGACTACATTTTAAATGAATCGCTTCGACAAAATCTTGAAGCACTTATGTTAGAAGGCGATTTGATCGAAGTTTCTTTACCCGAAAAAGAACATGTATGGAGGTTATTGCAATTACCCAA
Organism: Mongoloraphidia duomilia; assembly: GCA_039654895.1. Lineage (NCBI taxonomy): Eukaryota > Metazoa > Arthropoda > Insecta > Raphidioptera > Raphidiidae > Mongoloraphidia > Mongoloraphidia duomilia. Next base: position 10,875,776 of record CM077519.1, on the reverse strand, counting down.
ATACAAAGACGATCTTACCGAATCAATAATTTATTTTGACAATACAGATAAACAAAAAAGTGAACATCGCAGTAAAAAAACAAATGAAACGCTCAATTTGATGAATGATAGTGGAAATGTGGACGTGCGAAAAAGTAAAAAAATCAAAATGGAGTCAAATGACAGTTTCCGTCATAAAAAAATCAAAAAAGAAAATGGAGAAGGGAGCGACGTGATGTTTTACGATGAGCCTTGTTCAGCTGATGCTTGCACACAACCGTCCGGAATGGGCATAGATTGGGTTCAGTGTGACGGACCATGTAATAAATGGTATCACATGTGTTGCATCGGCTTGTCGAAATACGAACTGGCCAATAATGATCAGTTTCTTTGTTTGAAATGTTCACAGCAGCATTAATTGAAAAATTCGATAAAGCAGAAATGAGGGCTACCAGACTTTTTTCCGCCACTTGATGGCGCCACTAGCAAGTGAGGTATCTGTCATTCAAATGTCAGTACTGTTGTAATTTGTAATTGTATTTTAAAGACCACCAACAGCTAAGGTTAATTGGGCCTAGCACCAATTCATATTTTCAATTCATTATTTTTTTTTTTTTATAATAAATTGAAAATCCAATTGACACTTTTACCAGCTCTCGGGCTAGAACTCGGGACTTGTAATAGAGGAACCATAGCAACGCCATGTAAACAACAGCGCCGCTACACTCTCGGCTATTCTCAAGCCCGTCAGTACTGTTTATATACATTTACCGGCTAAATCGCAGTTTTGTATTTATTTATTTAAATAACATCGAATAGAAGAATGACTGAACACAAACCGTAAATCTCTAAACGTTTGACACATACCTTACTTACCACTAGCGCCATCTGACGAATAAAAAAATGGTAACCCTCATTAATGAGTCATTTTCCTGGGAGTAGTTCTTTCAATTATCCACAAGAGACAGCACTTGTGGTAGATACAAACTTTTATTATTATTATTATTTTATTTCGTTCAAAAGACTACAAGGAGTCGAATTTGTCAGACATGATAAATATAAAAACAATAACAGATATAAAAATAAACTATAAACAATACAATAAATATTTATCTATTCCCCATTAGTGTCATGTCATTTTAGTGGTATAACTTAATTAATAGATTATTATTATTAAATTAATTAAATAATTAAGTTATACTACTAAAATGACACGACACTAATGGGGATAAATAATGTTTGTACCTACCACAAGTGCTGCCTCTCGTGGATAATTGAAAGACGTACTCTCAGGACAATGGCTCATTAAAAACGTACTTTATCGATTTTTTTGTGGACAAAGCTATTTTTTTAAACATTAAAATTAAATATAATTTTTTTTAGGTACATTGGATCTTCATAAGTTGAGTTTCATAATGATTTGAAACTCATTTGTTAAAGTAGTATTAAAATTAAAAATGGCTTCGTCTGCACACAAAAAAGCTAAAACTGATTATTAACAATCACGTCAATAGTGTCCCAGTAATTGACCTCCGCAAAGAGAAATTTACTAATCTCATAACTATGGGCAGGCATTAAAATATCCAGCATTATCCGGCTTGTATTATACGATATATCCGGATACTTGCTGTATCCAGCCAGATATTAAAATAACAATAGAATTTGGTTAATTTAACTGTTTATCAGTTTTTATTTTATTCACTGAAAGATAATTTTCAAAATCTCAAATAAAATTTTTATATTTTATTACAATAATTTGACATATTTAAATTTAATTCTACTTGAATGTAGATTAAGGAGGTGTAAAACGAAGGAGGAAATTATTTTTTTTAGAGGCATTCTGTTTTTTTGTTTAAAACCTCGAAGTAGGTTAAAATTTTTAAAATAATTTTATTTTGTATGCAAACGAAGCCATGTGGCTTCTACTAGTAAATGTGTTTGTTGGTAAGTTCTGAACTCCCAAAACGTCTGTCGGCAATACAGAACTCTTCGGACACAACTGCGTGTTTGTAGGTCAATGTTTTTTAATTTATTGTAAATTACAGACGCGTCGACAACTTAGGTCATTAGCGTCTTGATTACATTAAATAACAACACACTTAAAACTAAATGACATCACAAAACATCCATGAGCGGATGCGGGATTCCAACCCACGACAGTCTGATCCAGAGGCCGCGACGTTAACCACTGGACCTCACTGTCCTCTTGTAGGTCAAATTCTCGGATTCTTCGGACTATTTGAATTTGGTTTTAGCAGTTTTAGACTCCTAGAACTAGGTTCCAATGATCCAAAAAGTCTGAGAATTTGACCAGCAAACACGCAGTTGTGTCCGAAGAGTTCTGTATTACCGACAGACGCTTTGGGAGTTCAGAACATACCAACAAACGCACTTAAGGTTTAAATTAATACCATTTATATGGTAGACGGGTACAGTATATAAATGCGAAATAAGCCATGCGCACTGGAGTTACTGTGCATGTAGTATAAATAGTAGATTGTACATCTAGGGCCTAATGAAGTAGGGATATTTTGTTAAAACGAGCCCTAGATAGACATTGTATTTTTTATCCTGCCCCCTATAAAATAGCTGCTTTTGTCTTCGTTTCAGTATTTTTAAAATTTTTGACATTTCACTTGTGTAGCAAACTTAACTTCTAATTGTAGGTTAGGTAGTCCAAGCCAGTAGGAATTATTGTATAGTAGGCATTGTATAGCACGAGTGGCGTAGCCGTGTATAATGACAATGGTCTTAGTCTGTTTAGTGTACAAGATCAGAGGTTCGCGCCCGGCTTGGAGCAATATTAAAATTTTCTTTACGCCCGACGGGCTATAAAAAAGCCTGTAATGTGTAATTTTACAACGGGTGTACATGCATGAAAAGCAGCTATTTTATAGGGGGTAGAACAAAAAAAAAAAATAGTTTGATATTTAATTACAACCTAATTGTCCTTTTTTATTACGAAAAATTTACTATTATTTTATAGTTTTTGTGTTCAGAATTTGTGATATTTAAATTTAAGAATAAAAAAATGTCGCTATTAATATAAATCTCATATAAAAGTAACTATTTCTTTTTACAAAAAAGAAAAAAAAACAAGATGTAATAAATAGTTTATTTATGTTTATTAATTAGTGACAAATGATTATCGTTCTGCTTTTGTTTTGTACTTTAATTCTTATTACCTCACGTAATTATTTAAGTGTGTAATGTAATCTTTGTTTTGTTTTCTACATATTTTTTTTAAGTTTAATAAAAGTGTGTGAAGAACTTGTTTAAAATATTTATGATCAATCGTTGTACAAACCTAATGTTAATCTAGAATAGATAATTTCAAGAATCTGCTATATGCGTCTGTCCAACTGGCATATTTTAACGATGAGTCTTATGCTGGATTGCAGAAAGCATTGTCGGAAAATCTGATCTGACAATGACATTAGATCGTGACCACACATCTTCTTTCTCCATAAGAATTTTAAATCGATTCTGCTCAAAAAATATTTGATCGATCGAAACGATATTTTTTTAAAACTGGATATACATATTTAATATAAATACAACAATGAGTTAAGTTTTTGTGGTTATAATATAATAATTATTAAATAGACAGTAGCCATTCCACAAGCAAATACTTTTCTTAACGTAATCAGTCGGCAATCTGCCATCGTTATGTTAAACGTTTTTTCCTTGTATATCTTAATTGTTTGACGTTTAAAATCACGATGGCAGGTTGCCGACTGATTACGTTAAGAAAAGTATTTGCTTGTGGAATGGCTACTGTCTATTTAATAATTATTATATTTAACATAGTTTTTTGTACAATTTCCACTTTGAAACATTTTTCTACGCATTTTGATCAAAATTTAGCTTGAAAAGCGATCTTTTTCTTTGTAGATCAATCATTTGTTTTTCGTGAGTACAATCTAATGTTCTACATAACAGGGAGTTTCACAACGACGTTAGACTGTTCCTGCATGTATAAGAACTGTAATTATATTATCACAATCTAAGGTCATTGTCAAATCAGATTTTCTGACAATGCTTTCTGCAACCCAGCATTAGTGATTTTATGGTAAACAGAAATCATTTAAGCTTCTAACAGTTTACAACAGTTAAAAAAACGAATTTAAATCAACCTACGCCTTTACAATTGACACTAAAATTAGATGAGACAAGACATTTTTTTCCAGTATGTAGTATCTCAACAATTTCCCCCCAGTAATACCGAATTTTCAAACTGAAAAATGTTTTTTTCAGTCTAATGAAAAGCAACAATTTTTGAGATACGACATTTGGTCTGTACAACGACAGTTTAATTATTTAAACATGCTTGATACTTTTCAAAATCAGACCCCCAAATATCACAAGCTTCTTTTCTTAAACATTTGTCATTGCACGATTCTTGTAAATATGGTGTACCCATCTTACCTCTGTGCCTGAAACCAAAAAAAACACCATTGTTAAGCCGCGTATAGATCGAAGACCTAACGCAACCGGAGGTACACGTACAGTCGCGGACTTAATAAAGTTTATACTTGAGTTTTTCAGTGTAAGTTCACAAAAAGTCAGTAGCTTAGCAACAAATTTAGTTTTTAATAGATAAATGTCAAAAATTAAAAGAAATAATTGTCGTTTAAACGCCTCGAAATTATTAAAACAATGAACAAAAAAGAAGAATTATTGCAAGATTGGAAGAAGGAATTTGCTAGTATCAAATATTATCAAATCTTTTTATGTTTTAATTGAATAATATTGAGTAATTTGGATTGTATAATAAACAACTGAGGTGTTTTGATAATAATTTTTTATTGAATTTTTAGGATGTAACCTTAGTAATTGCTACATTACTATCAAAAACCAAATTACAATATGCAAAAATTAAAAAAACCGGTAACTAGATGATACAGGTGTAAACTTTTTTAAGTCCGCGACTGTACATGTACTCAGATGTTCGAAATCGTTCTGTTTGGTGTGTACAATGACACCAAACGGCGAACGTAAACGAGAACTCATTCCAATTCTTTCCAACTACTTTCAAATGACTGTAACAGAATATCTGGTGCAGGCCCGTAACAACATATGGGCAAGAGGGGGCATTTCCCCCTCACGCGTTTTTGAAAAAAAAAAACGAAAAACAGAAAAAGACTCGCCGCACTTCATTGAATTTCGGCGCATGATAATTATGATTTTATGTACTACCACCTACCGGACTATGCTGAATAGTAGATAATAATACCACCAGTCCCCCAGGGTGAACATTGAAATGTAGTTATTCCCGCAATTATATTCCAATATTCTTTGGGAATTGGCGTTCCCAGGAGCCCGAGCTTGTACCAGTCGGTTTGTGTATGCCGGCTGGCAGATTCTAATACACAAATGGGGGCTTGAGAATAGCCGAGTGTAGCAATGCTGTTGTTTACATGGCGTTGCTATGGTTCAAGTCCCGGGTTCTAACCCGAGAGCTGGTAAAAGTGTCAATTGGATTTTCAATTTATTATTAAAAAAATAATAATGAATTGAAAATATGAATTGGTGCTAGGCCCAAATAACCTTAGCTGTTGGTGGTCTTTAAAACACAATTTCAATTTTTCAATACATATTAATTGTTGTGTTGAAGGCGCTAATGACCTGAGTTGTTGACGCGTCTATAATCTACAATAATAATAATAATACCACATTTGACAATTACTGCAGCGCAGTGCCGTTTTGACTTGTGTGAGCTGGGGCAGACTTTATCCGGGGGACCCTGATTTTTGGAAAAAAATCATGAACAATTTTATACTACCTCAACGATACATTAAATTTGTTTGAAGAATTGAGTAATTTTCAAAGTGGAATGATGCAAACTCGCTCAACATCGAAATCAAATAGCCTGGGAGAAAACAAAGAAATTCACAAAAATGAGTTTCTATCAATTGTTCAATCAATAAATGTGAAAATTCTGTCGTTTGTTAAATCCTTATTTTTTCTTTTCTCCCTTTTTCCAATTTATCGCGGTTTCATTTTTTTCATGGATCGGACAGGGGTCCTGGAATGGCTGCCCCACTTGCCCTATGGATAATGGGATACTACTGCAGCGTCAAGCATCCCATAATTTTCAACACAATCCGCTAGGCGGCTAGATTACATTATAATACATAAGACTGTTTTTTTAAATAAATGTGTTAATGGAATTAATCATAAAAATTAATTAGTTACCCGTGATGTTTTTTTGCAAGATCTTGATCTGTCAAAAGTCTTTGTCCAAATAATTCTATGTCGTGTGGTTCTAAAGAATTCACTCCATACTCTTCTTTAAATGAATATGACTTAAACCAAGTTGCTGATTGGTTGTTTGCGTTCGCCGAAGCCAAATCAAGTATCCAGTCTTCATAGTTGATCAATTCCTGAAACAAATTACGATCTACAACGTTTTTTTTTTAAACTACGCTTCTTCAAATCAATTGTCAATTGTGTTTTAAAGACCACCAACAGCTAAGGTTATTTGGGCCTAGCACCAATTCATATTTTCAATTCATTATTTTTTTTTTTAATAATAAATTGAAAATCCAATTGACACTTTTACCAGCTCTCGGGCTAGAATAGAACCCGGGAACTGGGGACTTGTAATAGAGGAACCATAGCAACGCCATGTAAACAACAGCGTCGCTACACTCTCAGCTATTCTCAAGCCCAACTACGCTTCTTAACGTTCGTTTGAGAATGGTTTGAGATAGGGACCTAACCATAGAGATATCATAGATAGAGTAGGGGAGCCACAGGCACAACTGTAAGTGACAGTGTCATCTCGAAAAAGAGAGATAGAAAACGAATATGTTGTCTTTTCTTTGTCTTCTGGCGCATTTGTGAATTTCAAAATTTATAATAGGTATTGTTAATTTACATCTGTAACCATGATTATGTATTTGTGATAGAAAAAGATAGAACAACGGGTCTATTCTCCATTTCTATCTTTTGTTTGCATCGACACTTTTAAAACTTACATAAGTGTTGGGGTCAATATAGAAAACGCGATAGTTTGGATTGAGGTTAAGCCAAGTTGTGAGACTGCCTCCAACAAATGAAGCATGGATTGGATTGTTCTGATCATCGTACAGAAGTCGTATTTCGTCCCAATGGGTATGCCCATTAAATTCTCCAGTGATCGTATCTGCGAATCTGAATAAACAAAAATAAACCACATTTTAACCCCAACAAACAAACACGTTACACTTAAAAGACACATACTTAAATAATTAACTCCTTCACAACTTGCGTTTATACGTAAGTGATAAATATTTATCCACACAAGATCTTGTGTGGATAAATATTTATCATTTAGTATTAGTGATGTGCCGGATCGTTCAAAATGTATATCCGCGGATACGGATCTGAATACGGATATTTGGTCTCAAGATCCGCGAATACGGATACGGATCTTAACTTTCTTAGAGTACGCGGCGGTAAATACTAAATATTGCACATCAACCTTTGGAAAGAGACTATCTGTTATGGGAAAAAGTTATTGACCACGATATTAAAAAATAAAAAATAATCTGAATGGAATTTAACTGTTTTTCATTATTACCTAATTACCTATATATATATAAAATTTTATCTATGAATTGAAAATTGATAAGGTAAAAGATCCGCCAAAAAACTAACGGATACGAATACGGATACGGATCTTTCTTTCCCCTCGGATATCCGCGGATACGGATCGGATACGGATATCCGGCACATCACTATTTAGTATATAGTAGTGTTGACCCAATGAATGTTAATAATTGAGTTAATTATTTATTGACTCTCAACCAAACCTTCCTTCAATTATTTATCATTTACTTAAAAGACAAGATTTGTTTATATGGAAATCAATCCTGTTAATTTTGATGTCAAAGTTTTTGATAAAATTCATTCCCACCATTTTTGGGCGCCTAAAAAAGTATAACTTCAAAAAGAGCGAAAAATGCTGACATTTACAATTAGTGTTGCCAAACGTCCCGTATTTCCCGGGACGTCCCGTATTTCAGGCATAATTTTAAATGTCCCGCCGGGACAGGCTCTGTCCCGTATTTCAACCTCGATTATTATTGCGAAATTGACCCTAACATTTTTCACGTCATATCGTATCAAACAAAAAGTTAAAACTTACACATTCTTCATTAAAATATAATGAAGAGCAATAAATCACAAAAAATAATTTTGTTTTTCATTTGTCCCGGGTAAAAAAAATGAAATTCCGTTTTTTTTTGCCCAATTGAGCATTTGTCCCTTACAGGCTAAAAAAAATCTGGCAACACTATTTACAATCCTTGTTTTAGATTGCAAAGAAAAGAAAACAGTAGGTACCTGATAACAATTTTCGTATATTCTCTTATCCAGACCTCTTCACACTCTCTATAGTCCATTGGAACATGAGACAGGATGTGAACCTTTTCATTGTTTTGTTCTGCTTTTGTCAATTCTTCCACCAACCACTGTAGTTGATTGTATGTATCGCGAGAGTCATGAATCAACCACCTAGAAAAAAATGAATAAGAAATGTATAACGGCAGATTTTTTTGTCTCATCACATACAGAGCTGGGCAGTGCTGAGAACTTAGAGTGATGACACACACAGCGGTTTGTGCCGACTCGACAGCCGAGGCGGTTGTCAACTCGACGATGACACACACAGCGGTGTCAACTCGGCAGTCAGGCGTTTCTTGTGCAGAACAATGTGTCGAGGCGGCTGAGAGTCGGCAGGCAATTCTCGCCGCGGTGTGTTTTGCATCACTGAAAAACATTAACATATGTGCCGACTAGGAAACCGCCTCGGCACAAATCGCTGTGTGTGTTATCGCTCTTAGTGCTTGCAATAATGCTTAAAGCACTTTGTAAAACAGACGCTTGATGCTTAGAACACTTAGACTTGCTATACTTATTAAGCACGTAAGAATTATAAATTCCTTAGTGAGCATTCAACAAGCTTATTAAGCATTAAGAATGCTTAATGAGCGTTTTACATGCTTAATAAGCATTTTTAATAAAACATATTTCGTTTATCCTTATCTTATTTTGATAAACAAAATGTATGTTTCGAATTTTTGACTGTTTGTACGGTAACGTTGGAAGTTATCTATCTATATATTTAAAACACAAGCCCTATTTCTCTAGACAATCCGCCAGCAACCCCTGCTCAACCGATTGACATAATTTTTTTTTTAAACTGAGGCCTTTAGTCCACAGATATGTTTTTTTGGTGAAATTTCTTTAAAAGGGGTGATTTCAAGCGATAATAGTAAAAATGACGAGGGGGGCAGTGGGGTGAAGAGAAACGTAAACAGAGAAAGTTCATCGGCGTTCACGATACATGAGTGTGAGAGAAATGCAAATATGTACGCATGTCGTGGATAGGCTATGCAAACAATAAACAATGAAACAACTTGACAGTTGTACATTTTAATTTTTAGAGCCCAGATTTTAATAGGGTTATATTGACAAAATTTCCAAAAGTATTTAAAATTAAACAATAAAGATGTATATGTACGTGCAAATTTTTTTTCTCTTTTAAATATAGTACTTAGTTTAGACACATTATTAATAGTTTTTTATATTGACAAAACGTCCATTGACAATGACATTATAATGAAGGGAGGTTACCTCAGTGTTGCAATACTTCTATAACTACACCTGAAAAAAGGTATTCATATTCGTGCCTTATAATATAAGCTAAAATACGAAGAAAGTGATTGGCAACTTGGAAGAAAAACCGATTTTTCTCAAATACCGACAAACTCATCGATTTTTTTCTGAAGATCATTCGTACGTAAGTATTACACTGATAGATACGTTCTATAGCTTCTAAAAAACTACTATTTTACGTATACTTTAAAGTTATGTTTGAATCAAAAATATTTATCAAAAATTATATTAAAAACATATCGTTAAAAGCTAGGTTATGTGTTTTACTCACGCGTTCGTATACACAATGATATTGAGAAAGCTTGAAATATATATTTCTTATTGTTTTCTTAATAAAGTGATATATATATATATATTCATTTACAGAGAAAAAAGGTTTGTGTTGGCAAACATTTTTTTTGGCGATAGCCTTTACTAAACCATTGTTCTTTGAAGACAGTGTTAAGTCGTCGCAAAAAAGTTTTGCACGGGTACACTAGTATACTTTAAAATGCTTAATTTTTTCAAGCAATTTAGTGAGTGCTCGATGCTTTTAATTATTTTTGAAAACGAAAGTGCTTGTTGCTTGAATAAATCGAGCATTTATGAAAAATTTGATGCTTCAAGCACTTAGATTCGATGCTTTGCCTAGCTTTGATCGTATACAGTGTATCTCAATTCCCACGCCCGTATCTCGGTTATTTTTTAAGATAACCCCATCAATGCTTATATATTTGTAAATGGGATGAAATTCTCTACAAAATGGCGGTAAATTATCGCCTATATCTCTGTATAGGCTGGAGAGAAAACATTCAACTTTTTTTTTAATATCACCATAGGCATTTTTTAGCTATTCTGAAGTTTTTATTGTTACATTGTTATTAAATTTTCGAAATAAAAGTAATTAAATTTTACATACAATACCAGGACCGTGCGAAAGGGGGGGGGGGCAAAATCGACCTGAGAGCCGGCTCTAGGGAAGCGCCAGAAGCTACTCATGCTATGCCTCTGGCGCAATTTCCCCTTCGCGCGGCCCTGTACAACACAATGCCTTGATGACCTACACAGAGATATTTTCAATAATTTACCGCCGCCTTGTACAAGCTTTGATGGGGTTACCTTCAAAAATAATCGAGATACAGGCCTGGGGAGTCATGTTTGGGACACCCCGTATAAGAATAATCAGACACGCCATAACTCAGCCATTATAAAAACTTACCAATTATATATGTAACAAACATTGTTATTAAGAACAAGGAGTCTAAATCCGGGTCGAACCAAAACTGAATAAAAACCGCCGTTCAATAGTGTCTTCTGCGTGTCTTTTGGAAGCCATCTTGACCACTTTTCGCTGATCAAATCAAACAACCACTGAGTTGAAAGTTCGCTATCGTCAATGTCCAATGGCGCAAACCTTTAAAGAAATTATTGTTGATTATTCCAATCACACTCGTATATACAGGTCTAGACTCAGACCACTTAACTCTACTCATAACTGGAATGCCAGACAAGTTGACATGCACGAAAAATTTCGCTTGATCCACGGCTTTCGTTCGTCATCGCCAGTTACGATCGGCAGTTTTCGTTTCCGTTACGTTAACCTTCAAAATTTTAGTAGAAACACGAGTATAAACAACAAAGGAAACCTAACCTAACCTCGTGTTCGTTGTATGTTTGGCTTAGTGTTTTTCTGCGATTTCCCGACCTACCTAAGCTTATTTCGTAGTTTTATTGATCATCACCAGGGCCGCAGTAAGGGTAGGGCGGAGGGGGCGACGGCCCCGGGCGCATTAAGTTATGGGGCGCCAAAGGCGCGCCAGTATTTTATGTGCCAGGCTGATTACTACTAGACAAAACATAAAATATACAATAAATAAAAATATTGCAAAATATAATTACTAAAGATAGAAATTATGAAATATTTGGCGATAATTTCTATAGAAATATCTATAGCAAAAGACTTGAATTATGAACGTTTAATAAACCAATTTGCTCAATTGAAGGCCAGAAAAGTGAAGTTTTGATTTTTCGTAGACCGTAGTTAGGTAATTTTTTTTATAACGTTAATTTTGCAGTTATTAGTGAACATTTTTTATGTTTTTTAATTATTTATGTTGAAATCTCTTATAAAAATCTCGTATCATGCATTTTTTGTTTTTTTGAGAGAGGGGGCGCAAATTAAAATTTTGGCCCCAGGCGCAAGATTTCCTTACTGCGACCCTGATCATCACTATAAAACCCAGAACCTAAAAGTGTCAAATTTCTATCATTTGAATTTGGCGCCATTTTAACTTTGTAAGGCGCAGGTTCGCATGCCCCGTTGACAAATTGTAATTGTTATCAATCTGATTTTAATTAATGGCAATCCAGTTATGGGTAGAGCTCAGTGGTCTAGATACTGTAACATGGACATTGATGGTGGGCGGTGGCAGGTCGCTTATTGAAGCCAGTTAGACAAGGATATCATAGGAAGGCAAAACAAAACTAGCTTGAAAGTCCATTAGTAAGAAAAGGAAGGCAATAACAAAATTGGCTTCAATACCTCCACCCTGGGGCTTGAGAATAGCTGAGCGTGTAGCAACGCCGTTGTTTAAACCATCAAATAAATTACAAGTCCCCAGGTTCTAGTCCGAGAGCTGGTAAATGTGTCTATTGAATTTTCAATTTATTTTTAAAACATAATAAATTGAAAATATGAATTGGTGTTAGTTTTATTGTAAATTATAGACGCGTCGACAACTTAACTCATTAGCGTCTTGATTACATTAAATAACAACTCTCACTTAAAACTAAATTACATCACAAAATATCCACGAGCGGAGGCGGGATTCGAGCCCACGACAGTCTGATCCAGAGGCCGCGACGCTAACCACTGGACCACACTGTCCTCAATTGGTGCTAGGCCCAAATAACCTTAGCTGCTGGTGGCCTTAAAAAAATAAATAAAAACCTCCACTCTGAAGCAGTGTCGATTTATTTATTGTAGATTATAGACGCGTCGACAACTCAGGTCATTAGCGTCTTCAACACAACAAAATATAACATATTTGTGTATTAAAATCCGCTAGCCGGCATACACAAACCGACTGGTACGAGCTCGGGTCCCTGGGAGCGCTAATTCCCAAAGAACATTGCAATGCAATTGTGATAACAACTACATCCCAATGTCCCCCCTGGGGGAAGCAGTGTCGAATGAATTAATTGTAAATTATAGACGCTCGACAACAGAGGTCATTAGCGTCTGTCGAGCAGTGCCAAAACCTGTCTGTGAGACCGTGATTACCTATAATATACAATGATCTTTTAGCTAAACATCACAAACCAAGTAGCTGGTCTATGATCAATATAAGGGGGAACATTAGTTAGATAAAAAATGAGTTAAAACAAGCACACAAAAGTGTTCAGATATTTTGATAAAAAATAACAGTGCATTGCTTTTTCTTTTATTATAAAAAAAAGACGCAAAAACATTTTCTGACTTTTCTAAAAAAACTTACACATCGAGTGGATGAGGTTCGTGATTCCCGAGTATCGGATAGACCTGTGTGTTGGGTAGAACTTCTGAGAATAGATCTAGAATTTCCTCAATCGTTTCTTGATTCGAAGCCCTTGACGTGTTCCAAACATTATGACTGATTATATCACCAGTCATCATGACGTAAGATGCATCCTGTCAAATGATAGAAAATAACTCTTAAGGTGGAGTTAAGGCCGACATACATTTCGTACTTTTTCATCTGTTCGACTTGCCGCGATCCAACTTGCGGTCCAAAACTGCCATAAGTATAAGGTAAAGTACCAACGGGTCAATCGTACCAGACACTGCAGTTTTGGACCGCGAGTTGGATCTTTGAAGTGAACCTCCCCCCCCCCTCTTGCGCCCACCAGAGGGTCAAGGACTTTTAATATGTTTTTTTATTAACCAGTTCAAACAAAGTCCCGAAGTCGGTTTTTGCGCTTATTGACTTTCCGGCTAGACCCCTCTTTAGAGCACTCATTGACTGAGCTAAAATGTATAAGGGTAGGCACTACAGAGAATAAACGATTTAAAGGTTTAAAGATTACCAGAAAATACTTTGAAATCAATCATATTTATACAATTAAAAAAAAAAGGGTGTAGGTCTCGGGACCCCCGACAGATGTGAAACATCAAAGAAAACGTTATTGAACTCAATGGTATTCTCTATGTAGTAGTATATATTTTTTCAAAAGCAGCAACTAACTGTTATGCTGACGTAATCCTATATACTGCACTGTAACACACGCGGTTGCGGCGTTTGAGCACGCCTGAGCCATAAACGCAACTAAATACACAGTGAAGTATCTATATTATATAAATACATACCTACACGTGTATACATATACTTTTGCTTTACAGTACGTTCGTATGTATACTCTTTCTCTCTCTCTTCCCGTGCCCGAGCGCGCGGAAGCCGAGAGAGAGAGAGTGCCGCAGTGGTGGGGAGAACAGCAGCGAAGGAGCGGACCAGAAATTTCGTTGCATATTTCCCCTCACGCGGCTGTTCACAGCCCGACATAAGATGTTTCACATAAAAAAAAATGGTTGAAAAACTACCTGATGCACAGATTTCACATGTTCCAGCACGTGTCTAACGGTATGTTTTGGCACATCGCAATTTTCATATGTACCCCAAAATCCGGCCGCGTTAGATGGTTTGCTAGGTTTTCCTTGACCGCGTCTACAGCAAAGTACCGTTCCTTTGCAATTTGCGTTTCCATCAATTTCATATAACGGGTCGTAATGGATATCAGTTATTTGGATCACCTTCAGTGGCTCAGCTCTTTGTTTTGGCGTCTGCGAATCCAGTCAACAAATATTATTAAAAAATGCACTAGCCTTTTCTTTAGGGCTTAGGGGTCATCCATAAATTACATAACGTACTTTACTGATCTACGTTACATAACCAAAAATTTAATCACCAAGTGTTAAGACTGTACACATTTCTGTACAAAAAATAAAGCGGGCCATTCACGTTGAAACGGTCGCAAGGACTGTCGATCGAAATTCGAACCGTCGCAACGACAGTTCTATTTAACGCACATACAATGCGACTCGGTCAAACGAACGGTCCGCAAAAAAATTGACAGTCGGATGCCTTTAGTGAGAAGTGATGTGCTCTTGCTTTCCAATATGATTAAAAAAAACTTTAAAACCTTCAAAAAGCCACCAAAAAGAGGAAAATACTAAAACTTTGAGGTCTGAGTCAATTTAATAAAATATGAAGTCGGTTAAAAAGAAGATATTAGTCACTATAGGTACTATACTTTTTAACCGACTTCATATTTTATAAAATTGGCGCAGACCTCGAAGTTTTATTATTTTCCTCTTTTTAGTGGCTTTTTGAAGGTTTTTTTTTGTTAAAAAGTTTTTTATTTTTTTTTTACTTTTTAGTGGCTTTACAATACGTAGTTTAGTCGCTTGCCAATAGATTCACTTCTACAAACTTAACTGACTTCTTACGATGTTTGATGTGTCAAAAAGTGACATTTACCTTAAAGGAACCACACGCCGTTCCTCACTTTTTTATTAAAATCAGCCGAACTACTGAACCGATTTTAGAAAAATGGATATGGGACCAACTGCGAGGTATACCCTATCCAATAAAACAAGAATCATCAAAATCGGACTACTTCATGGCGTTAAATTTTTCGTAAAAATTCACTCTCATCATTTTTCCATAACGCGCCAGAAAAACTATAGAAGCATGTTTTGTTTTCTGATGAGGCTTGGAGAAAGATTTGCTGTCTGCAATACCTCTACAATCTGTGAAGCAAATGTCTTCCCAAACCACCAAATGGATCCCTCCCAGAGGTATTGAAATATCTGGTGTTCGGGAAGGCATTTGCTTCCACGTCCACACTGAGTAGGTAGTAGAGATGTTGCAGATAGCAAATCTTTCTCCAGTCCTTCGCCATACTCGTTCACGTGTCACAATCATCTGATGCTACTTCAGATAGGTAGTGAAAAACAAACAGTTATTTAAATAGTTGAAATACATTACAAAAATGTCCACTCAAAAAATAATAACAAGCAATAAATTTAATAACTACTTACTTCGAAAACTTTTGGCGCGGGGCGTGGAGGAATGTCGATTTCCCAATCGTCTAAGGCAGCATAACGTGGACAATAGGGCTGTGCTATAACGCCACATATTTGCTTCGGTTCAGGATTCACTTTATGCTTAAATATGTATGAAAATATTGGCTAAAACAAAACAATCTCATATTATAAGATAGACAATATTGAGGAAACAATATAAATATATATCGTAACCATAAGAGTCTTATAATTTATCTGATCGTAACAATATAGTATCCTAGGTCATTACTATTATTTCTAAGATATTTTTCCAAATATCCTCACTACGTTGAATTTCGACGGAATAAAGTCTAGTTAACTACAAGCGCGGATCCACCGTTGTGGGCACGGTGGGCATGCCCACAACTAGACGTGGTCGTTATTTCACGTCACTAGTTACAATAACTAGCTACGCGGTATGTAACCGAATCACTAGTTTCGAGTTACATTACAAGTAGTGATTTTTGCAAATGCGTTACTAAGCGAGAGCGGGTGACAGTGACACGAATAAATCCGAAGTAACCCGAACACGCACATGCCGTGATTTAAGTGTATAGCTACAAACACTTAGATAGTGATTTAATGTATTTTAGTTTCGTCTCGTTTCGTGTGTAACTGTATAGTTGGTAACTGGTGGAGGTATTTATGCAAGCAATCACAGTAGCTGAATAAAAATAACTAGTTACAAAAATCACTAGTTTTGAAACAGGTGACGCCGACCAAGTCACTGGTTTCGTTACGTTTCTTGAAAATAACGTAACGACCCACGTCTACCCACAACCCTAAATAAGGTCGATAGGCTGATGTTATATTCTATGCCTTAATAAACGTCTCTTTTGTAGGAATGCAATGTATCGACCGTTAGCGAGTTCGTAGTCCGACTCGCACTTGGCCGATTTTCGGGTGACCGTGACCACAACTTTTTTTGAGGGCTGGATCCGCGCCTGGTTAACTATTAGGTAATACAGCATTCCTGAAATTGAAATAACTTTTTATTGAAAGATAGATTGAATAGAAACGTACCAAATTAGAATCAAGAAGATTAGAACAAAATTCCGTATTGTAGCCTAATGTTAAGCAAGGGGGTATCAAAAGATTTTTCACAAGCGAATTTGCTCCAAAGGGATACTCGCTGTAGATATAGACTGGTATTCTGCACAGAAGGCACACCGTTTCGTTGACTGATTTATCCGAACTTTCCAGATACGCTCTTATGGCATTGGTAACCAGGGATTGAAACTGTTCGGTTATTTCACCATTTCTGATGTAATTGATGATATCGCGTTCTAATAAATCGACAAAACCGCTATCCGTTCTATCATCGAGATACTCCGCTAGAAAATAAGTGTTAGTTTTCTTAAGTTGAAACGAATTGACTGAACTTTAAGAGTGGGCTGTTGAGAGTTTCAGCCCTTAAAGTTCCGCATCAATATGGCGCTGCACAAAATGGTTTCACACAATGGCGGCCATTCATAATCCTTATAGAGATCAATCGGAAAAATAATGGAACAATTCTAAATACAGTGCAACCTCGATATTACAAAACTGAAGGGAATTAGAAAATATTCGTTATACCAAGTAATTTGTTACAATGAGGTTTGTTATATAAAGGTTAGGTTGAACTACGATTCGTTTTAACAAGGTTAAGGAACACCTTTTTCGTTTCTCAGCCATTGCAACTTTAAAACTAACAACAGTGACAAACACCAATTGAGTGTGAATAATTGATAGGATACGTTATGTAAAGGTTATATAGATGTAAATAATACTTACTATTTATATTTTGCAATGATTGAAAATTCATTATAAAGAGGTTTTTGACAAATGTATTCGTAATGTAAAGGTATATTTTGCATTAGCTCTTACGGGCAGTTCTAGGGGATTTTGAAACATTTGTTAAATCGAGGAATTCGTTATATTGAGGCTCGTTATATTAAGGTTACACTGTATATGGAAATTTGACTTATGGACAGTTTATTGTACATTTTAATCACACGATTAAGTGACGGGTTGCTATGGTAACGAAACGCAGCAGCCAATAAACAAGTATCTGTCAAAATTTAACGGCGTGATTAAAATAGCATCGCGATTAAAATGTACGATAAACCGGCCATCAATCTTCATAATATTTGGAATCGTTTTATAATGGATGTTATTTTTTACCCGACTGTGGAGGGTAAGTGTTCATATTTGTAGGTATGTTCGTGTTATTGTAGCACTCAAATGACGCAAGGCTAAAGCCAGAAAAAACTTGGGGGGGGGGTTGTGGGTCCGACATTTCTTCCGGGTTAGTTTCACGAGTGACACTAGGAGAATGACGTCACGGAAAATTTAATATGATGTCATATTGTCAACCAACAAAAATCAAAGGGTATCAAATGAAAGGGCTTGACAAGATTACTCCAAAAATATATCAAATAAAAAGAATAGTAGCCACAGCTGGTGCACACTGGGTTCTATATAAAAACAAAAAAAAAGAATAGATTTTAAAAAATTGAAAAACCCGACTGCGTGAAAAACAAAAAATAATATAAATGCTGACAGCCAGCAGTCGGTGGACGGATAATTTAATTTTATAATTGTTTTTGGTTTTTCACACAGTCGGGTTTTTTGATTTTTTAAAAATTTATTGTTTTTATTTTAATTGTTAACAAAGATTAAGAAACGTATCAACTGTCTGTTGTGTGATGAAATCATGAAGGTCAAATAACACGCTCATTTTGATCGATTAACAAATCAATCGATATAATCACAAAAATCTACAAATAGATTCAAAATGTCATCATCAAACAAATATTACAATAGGCGTTGTTATCTTGTGATAACAGAACCGGCTTTTAATCGAATTTTTACTGAGAAAAAATTCTAAAATCTAAAATCAAATTTGCGCAATGTGACACTTCAAGAATACGTATTGACGTATTGCGTTGCAAATAAAAAAGTCATAGTAAGCCGGCTGATTTTGATATCGATAGTTAATCTCGTACAACTAATCAGTAAACCGACCGTCAGCTGCTCAAGTAGCGGTGAGTTTGGGTGTGAGAGGCTGCGAAAGTGGTAAAAAAATTTTTTTATGTAATAGTACGCCGGCTGAAACTTGTTTTTACAAATAGTTGACATCATTGTGAGTTGAAAAATAATCGTCAGCTGCATCGTGGAAGGGGGATTGTGCGTCAGCTGGTCGCATGAACTTGTAAAAAAACACGTAAAATATTGCGCATTTCACTTTTTTACACTGACAGCACCTGAGACAATTACGTTACCTAGGATTATGATAGCGATATAATCATAATCCTAGGTAACGAAATTGTCTCAGCTGCTGTCAGTGCAAAAAAGTGAAATGCGCAATACTTTACGTGTTTTTTTACAAGTTCATGCGACCAGCAGACGCACAATCCCCCTTCCACGATGCAGCTGACGATTATTTTTCAACTCACAATGATGTCAACTATTTATAAAAACAAGTTTCAGCCGGCGTACTATTACTTAAAAAAAAAGTTTTTTTACCACTTTCGCAGCCTCTCACACCCACACCCACCGCAGATGCGCCAGCTGACGCTTGGTTTACTTATTAGTCATACCAGATTTATCAAAAAAGATAACAATCGATCGGTGTAAAAACACTACCTAAAATGCAACGCAAACTCCCGGGGCTATAACGTTTAATGTCTCATACTGGGGTGGCGGTTTAGAATATTAGATGAAGCGGAAATAGTCGGAAGTGGTTAACATGTGAAACAAAACCCAGCGTGTATAACTATGGTAAGGTCTCAGACACACTACGCCAGGTGGCCATGCGGAAAAGTACGAGTGTGCCGACAGGTAGGTATAGGTACAAACGCCCAGCCCAGATTCGAATTCCGAAGGTCGAAAGTAAGCGAAAATGGTGCCGTTCTACGCAATGATTGTAAACTAAATCTGACAGGTCGCCTAACCTACAATATCCATTTACATTTTACGTTGTTTTTGTAAGTCATTTTAATGTTGTTCTTTCAATGTCCTTATTACAGAAGGAGTGTTACTCGCTCGGTGAAAACTTCACAAACTCATCGCAAACCCCAACTTTCTGCCCTAGTAACACAATATAATATTGATTTTTAAGATTACTGATTAACAGTGACCTTTTTGCTATTTTTTCTCGTGAAAATTAGGTACACTTCGTTTGTCAGATTAGGTAGATACAAAGTTGGATTTATAGATAATCATGTTTTATCATCAATATTTTTCAGTAATGACAGATGGTGAGGTACTGAGTGATGACAATTTTCTCCAAATTGTAGAGGACTTTGGACTATTCTGTTGCAGAAATAAAAAATTGTAAAAATGTTATCAATTTATTGTCATTTTTAATATTTAAGAGAAGAATAAATCTTTTCAAAATGACTACACGGAATTTATAATTTTTGTATCTGCTATTTGATAAAAAATGTTTTTACTGATAACAAAAACAATAATTTCATAACAAATAATACAAAAAAAATAAAAAAATCATTGGCAATTTAGCAGAAAATCGATTGTTGTAGATCTCAACTGAACTAATCCTATATCTATAATAATTAATCTGTGTATCTAACTGCTAACAGGTGTTACTTTCAGTTTTAAAACTAACTTTCCGGCCCGGCTTCGCCTCGGTAGATTTTGGTTTGGCAACGAATTAATCAAGAGCAATAGCCCAATCATTTTAGATCAAATTTGATATAAGAAGCAAGAAAACTGTCGGATTAAAATTTTTGACGCAGTTAGGTGTCTCCCGCAAAGTAGATGAAGAAATCATATTTTGGCCCATTAATTAATTAAGGGAACTGTCCGCCATCTTGGATTTTGTGGTTTTGTCGATTTGCACGCGTATTTTGCATTTCTCGATAAAAAAGGTAAGTAACAAATTTGTAGACAATTTAATTCTCTACAATCCTGATATAGTCAATATTTTTTAAAAAAATTATGTATTGCTAATAATAAGCAAACAGTGTGAAAAATTAGGAGTGGCGCAGTTTTTTCAACTTTTGGACCATTTTTATTGAAAATAAGTGGCACATTTAAATGACAAAGTTGTAGAAGACTCATTTCCCAACTGCTTTCGTGCAAACAAGTTTTTCGTACGACGTGTGGATCACGGCCTGGAACACCCTCAACACAACGATTTGGGGGAACTCGCGCTGCTGGACACATATAATATGCAATGATGCAATCCATTTATTTTGACGTAGCTATGGTTATTTGAAACATCAAAACGTCAAATGCGTAAGAAGCTTCGCTTTTGTCGGGTTTCCCACGACATTTTCATGTCCCCCCCACCAAATCGTTGTGTTGAGCGCGTTGCCGGCCGTGACCCACACGTCGTACGAAACACTTGTTGGGAAATTAGTCCTCTACAATTTTGTCATTTAAATGTGCCACTTATTTTCAATAAAAATGGTCCAAAAGTTGAAAAAACTGCGCCTCTCCTAATTTTTCACACTGTTTGCTTATTATTAGCAATAAATAATTGTTTTAAAAAATATTGACTCTATGAGGATTGTAGAGAATTAAATTGTCTACACATTTGTTACATACCTTTTTTATCGAGAAATGCAAAATACGCCTGCAAATCGACAAAAACACAAAATCCAAGATGGCGGACAGTTCCCATAATTAATTAATGGGCCAAGATATGACTTCTTCATCTACTTTGTGGGGGACACCTAACTGCTCAAAAGTTTTAATCCGACAGTAATTAATCTTTTGAAAAAATCTAAAATGATTGAGCTACAACGCATTTCTCGTATTATATTATATCACTTTACTGTGTCTCATAGTTGAACTATAGCGTGCCTACATCAATTATTTAGCTTAGAAGTAACGTGGAGAATCCTCGATTTGATTTACATTTTTGTTCACAGCTCATCCCTCTTTTGTCTTAGCGCATTTATATAGTTTATGTTACACGGGAAGAAGTAGGTTTGTTACTTGTAAACAGTGAAAGAATGTTTTAAATCGGTTAAATCAGAGCATAAAATAACATATGTAGGCGGCACTAGTGCCGCCTAATGACGAGTTTGTGCCGCTTAGTGAAAGTCGGTTGTGCCGGCGGCACAAAAATTAGAATTTTAATTTTTCGGTATAATATATCGTATCTGCACACTACAGTATAATTGCATTCATTCATGTCCTTTTTGTAGTTTTGGAGGTTAAAATTCAAAAGACACCACATAGGTTATTGATTATGTCATATAGATTATTATAGAAAGGAACTAAGACATTCACGGGTTTTTATTGCAGGAATCGGTCCATGGGTCATTTAAGAAGAAAAAACCGCTGAGTGCTATTAAATTAGACTTTTTTTGCTTTTTTGCCTAGCACTTTTTTTGGGTCAGAGATAGGTATAGGCATTACTTTGCAAGAAAAAAAGTAGACAAAATTTCCTTTAAAATGCTGGGTCGAAAATTTTTTTGGGTTAAACATTGACCGAAATATGGCCACTCGAACATAGCGTTTTTTTCGATTGACTGACAGACAACGCCCAGGTCAAACCGCTGAAGATATAAACTTGAAATTTGGACAGTAGGTTCCTTTTGTGACGTAAGCACCCACTAAGAACGGATTTTTCGAAATTCAACCCCTGAGAGGGTTAAATAGAGGATGAAAATGTGTATGGAAGTTCGTCATTTTTGAAGCTAGAAGCATGAAATTTTGCATAGGAGTACGTTATGTTATAAGGAACTCCTGTGCAAAATTTCATGTTCCTAACTTCAAAAATGACGAAATGATTAAACATTGTTACGTGACGTTACAATGTTTTATCAGAAAAATTTATTTATTTGACCCACAACCCGTCACCGTCGGGACTCAATCCCGAAACTTCCAGATTAGCGCTAGCTGAGTTATCAATTACTTCCACAGACACGTCTAAAGGTACGTGCAGTACGCAGCTGGAATTCTAGATGGTAGCATGTATGGTGGCTGAAATTATAAGCGCTTATAGGTTTGCACAACGAAGCTTTGATACTAGCATTGATACAAGCTTAAATCGCGTTTGAAATGTCAGATATCGAAGACGAATATTTGTGTTCTTCTGCTACAAAGTGGTATATTTTAAATACAAATTTGGGTAGGAGCTATCATGTCCACCCTATTAATAGAAGACGATCTAAACATGGCGAATTTCATCATTTATACCAAGAATTAAAATTTTACCCAAACCGGTTTTTTGAATATTTACGTATGGAACCTAACACTTTTAAATACGTCTTAGAAAAAACTCAAAACAAATTAAATAAAAACTGGCAAAATTTCACTTATTAAACTAGTCACATCCATTGCGAAACTTGTAACGGCCATTTGACAGTTGTCACACGTTTATTGTAGTAGTCAGCGCGCTGAAAGAATGGTGAGATACATTCTTGTATCTAGCTCTTGTAACAGCGCTTATACCTGTTACACTCACTGCTTCGTTGTGTACGCTCGCATATATAACAATGCATTAATTTAAGCAAGCCCTGCTATGATCTACGCTACCATCTAGAATCCCAGCTCCATATTGCACGTACCTTAAATGTACCTTGCAAACGTATGTTCCACAACATGCGAGGGCTAATTTTTAAACTTGTAAAGTTAGAATTGAACCTTCACACATGCGAGAGCTAATAATTATAGGTTAAAAGTAAATGTTTCCAACTTGTAATATTATAGTCATAGGTGATTTAATATATCTTGCATTATGACATATTATATTGTGTATACAAAATTTCAAATCGATCGGTATGTGAAGTCATTGAAAATTGACTTGCAAGATTGGAACTAATTAATAAACATACATACTAACACAGCAAGTTAAATAAAAGCTTATAAGAGTTGTAAGAAATAAATGAATAAGAAGAAAGAATGCAATTTCAGTTTCGTTGATAATTCAAAGCTTTGATTTATATGTACGTACCATTTTGTGTGTCTCTGATGCGCGCTTGCGTTGTCATCGACAACAGTCCTGCAAATACCAGTACAATTTTTAACATCATTTTGAAATTACACAAAGCTTTTTACTGTTCAATTCACATACGCACACAGTCAATTGTATTCGATAGGGGTATTGTTTTTATACTAATTTATAGTGCAGACCACTGATCTCAAATATATGGATAGTAGATAGATCCCAACCTGAAGATTGTCCGACCGAAAGCGTGTTTTTAGAATTCCGTGGCTAAATGGCAAAAACGGAATCCTTATAATTTCGTCCTGTCCGTCAGTCCGTATGTCACAGCCATTTTACTCAGAGACTATTGGCACTATACCGGGTGTCCAAGTCTTGCGTTGTCGGTCGATTAATTGTTTTTGGTTGAAGATAGAAAAAAAGTTTAAATACAAAAGTTGTATACATTTTAGTGGTGTATAACCTAAAAATATTTTTAATTATACAGCTTGTCCCATTTAAGCGTGGCAGATCAAAGTTATGTTTTTTTTAACCTAGCACCATGTTTTTATTTGTTTTTTCAATTACGCACCTAAATGTGAATAGAAATTGTAAGGAAAGCCATGCTCGAAAATTCAGTAATTTTTGAGTTATTCAAGTTTTTTGGAAATTTTTGACACGTGCAGACCTTTATCTAAAATTCGACATAGCCAAAAGAGAAACCTTTATCAAACTGAAATTTTGAGGATCTCTAGATAAGTAGCCAGACAAATCAATGTATGTCCTAAAAAAGTGAATTTATTATACAGGGTGTTCAAAATAATGTACTTCTTTTACCTAACTTCAATCACGTGTAACTTTTGATTGTTAAATACAACGAGGTTATTTTTTTGCTGGAATTGTATTCTTTAGGATATTTACTAACACTTTTATTAAGGGTTCTCCAAACTTAAACCTAATATTTTCGTATTAAAATATTAGGATTAGGTATCGCTCGTTTTAACATACTCTCACTACTCGTCAGTAATACACCTCATTATACCACTAGATATATCTACAATTTACTATTACCGTACAATCAATCTACAGTATTAGTCCAGTCACGAGAGCTTAAAAAGGTAGGTCCACCTTGCGTTTTGCGCAGCAAATGATTTTATTTTTTTGTGTCCTTAAGCATGTTTAGGAGATGTCAAATCCAAGTTTGCGACCTCTAAAACAGAGCGGGGGAGTTTTGGTGGGCTAAAAACCATGATTTTTTTGCACTTTTTTCGGTTTTTTGCTTATAACATAAAAACGACTTGTCCTATCGAAAAAATGGACCTATTCAAAATTAAAGAGCACAAAATTTACTTCAAAATGCACTAGTCAAATATGTTTTTGTTCCGATTTTACCGACTCTACAGAACTTAGAAAAACAAAACAAAAAAATAAACTCTTTTTTTGTTTGAAGGCGCTAATCTCAGGAACTATCAGTCTGTAAAAGAAGCAAAGTACTAATCAATGAGACCCTATACGAGTTTTTTAAAAATTCAATCCCAAAGAGTGAAAACGGGAGTGTAGGATTTATTGTAATAACAAAAAATCCTATATCCACGTTTTACTCCGTGTGGGATTGAATTAAAAAAAATAATCGAATAGCCTATAACCTTCCTTAATAAACGGGCTATCTAACAAAAAAATTTTTTTTCAAATCGGACTGGTAGTTCCTGAGATTAACGCGTTCAAACAAAAAAAAATAAACTCTTTTTTTGTTTGAACGCGCTAATCTCAGGAACTACAAGTCCGATTTAAAAAAATTTTTTTTTGTTAGATAGCCCGTTTATTGAGGAAGGTTATAGGATATACGAGTTTATTTTAAATTTAACCCCGAAGGGGGTAAAACGTGGGAGTAAGATTTTTTGTAATAACAAAAAATCTTACACCCCCGTTTTACCCCCTTTAAGATTGAATTTAAAAAAACTCGAATTGCCTAAAATCTTCCTTAATAAACGGGCTATCTAACAAAAAAAATTTTTTTTTAATCGGACTTGTAGTTCCTGAGATTAGCGCGTTCAAACAAAAAAAGAATTTATTTTTTTTTTGTTTGAACGCGCTAATCTCAGGAACTACCAGTCCGATTTGAAAATTTTTTTTTGTTAGATAGCCCGTTTATAAAGGAAGGTTATAGGCTATTCGAGTTTTTCAATAGTTAAAAGCTTGAAAAAATGCTTTTTTTTCATTTTGGTAAATTTTGGCGATTTTCTAAGTTCTGTAGAGCCGGTAAAAATGGGAACATAAACATATTTGAGTATGCATTTTGAAGTAAATTTTGTGCCCTTTAATTTTGAATAGGACCATTTTTTCGATAGGACCAGCCGTTTCCATATTATAAGCAAGAAATCGAAAAAAGTGCAAAAAAAATCGTGGTTTTTAGCCCACCAAAACTTCCCCGCCCTGTTTTAGAGGTCGCAAACATGGATTTGACATCTCCTAAACATGCTTGAGGACACAAAAAAATAAAATCATTTGCTGCACCAAACGCAAGGTGGACTTCCTCTCGTGACTGGACTATATGTAAACAGATAAGCTGCACATAGGGAAATTAGCATTGGGAAAAAATGAATGGATCAGAGTTTGTCGTGACTGCATTAATTGCATATTTGTATTGTGTTACTATGGTAACCTTGAAGATTTCTATTTTATTTTGATTTATTTTTCAATAAATAGAATTTTCGACTGATTTTCAGACACTATTAATTAATAACCAATTAACGTTTCGATCCGAATTTGGATGTTCTTCAGAACTGAGCTAAGACAATTTATAAAAATAAAAATTAATTAATTAATTTTTATTAACTTCCCATTGGAAGTTATTGTAATGGGTCCGAAAATCGAAATCAAAACGGAGAAAAAAATTTTATGTTTCAAGGTCACTACACTATTTTTACACTATTTTTAGAAAGATGTCTGTGTGTGTATGTGTACGTACGTACGTATGTGTCCATTTCTTTCTAAGACGAAATCTCGAGAATGAAAAATGATATCGACTATGTTAGGGTGCCAATCGACGCGTATTAACGTAAATATGATCTGAAAGAAATTTTTTCAAAATCGGTTCAGCCGTTCTTTTTTCTTAACCAAATAACCTCCAAAAAAGTAGATTTTACACAATATCTCGCGAATAAAAAATTATATCGACTTCGTAAGTGTGTCAATCGAGGCGTGTTAACGTCATTTTGATCCGACATAAATTTTATAAAAATCGGTTCAGCCGTTTTTTTTTTTTTTTAATTATTGTTAAAAATAAATAATAATTATGTTTTAATGATTACTTTTCTGTGTAATATCTAATTTAATTATTATTATTATTAAATATTTAATCAAACTGGGAAGTTCGTCGTGTGGACCTCAAGGGTCGCACTTTAGTCCTAATAAATGACCCACCTCACGGCTTGTTTTTATATTTTTTTAGCTTTTTAATTGATTATTAATTGTGTCTGAAAATTAGTCGAAAATTCTATTTATTGAAGAAATATTTATAATCAGACGTTAATCAAAGATTTCATTTATTTTTATTTTACTTGAGTTTTTTAATAATAAAATGCATTTAGAAATCATTATTTTTTTTTTATAAAAATAGAACGAATAAGTAACTAAAACAATACACTTATAATAAATGTTCAAAATTTGTTCCGCCTACTGCCAAACAATGCCCTAAACGTTCATAAAATTGGCGTTGTACGTTTTGCAGAGTTTGTGGTGAAATATTGAAACACATTTCCACTATTTTATCTCGCACAGAATCTAAATTAGAATGTCTTTGTACAGTAAAAACTTTTGATTTTAAATAGCCCCACCACAGACCTGGGAATATTCCTATTTCTATGGTTGGCACACACACACATACACTGGCTGGTGCATACAGTCTAATATTATGTTTGTGTTGATGGCGATATAATTCGTTTTCAATTGTAATTCAAATTTCAAACAATGAATGTAATAGATAACCTCACGCGTGTGAAACGTTTTTCAAATTACACATTTGAAGAAAAACTAAAATTGAAGGCACAAGGTTGCCTTTTGCCTGATATTTTCATTGAAAAACAGTGCTCTAGCCGTGAAAAAAGTTATAAGCGGCAATTCAACAAAGAAATATATTATAACAATAATAAATATTGTTATAAAAATCACTTTATTAATTACGACTTGAGCGCTAGCGACATCATTGTATAATGTATAGACAAATTATTCAGATCAACAAATACACTTAAAAATTGCATCAAATGTATTTTTGAATTTTTTTTTCGAGGTCCCCGCATAAGGGGGAGGCTACTCCAGTCTCCAGGTTGACTCTGCAGAACACCCATTTAAAATGTTTACGCGCCGCCACTGACAATATTTGTTTAAAATAGAAATCTTCAGGATTACCATAGCAACGCATACAAATAAGCAATCAACGCAATCAAGGCTAACTCTGATCCATTCATTTTTTCCCAATGTTAATTTCCCTATGTGCAGCTTACCTGTTTACATACTGTATAATTAATATTTAAATAAAAAAAAAATAAAATACGTCAATGATTTGAAATTTTCTAGATTTTCAATTAAATTATTATTATTAAACTTGAAAATTGCGAATGTATATTATTAAAATATCACGTAAAGAAGTATTTTGAAAATAAAAAATTCGACTGATGACCAGTCCTATACTTCCCACCTAGTAAATATTTGCAAAAAATAAACACTCTTTTTTTTTATTCTTTGACTAGGCCCAAATAACCTTAGCTGTTGGTGGTCTTTAAAACACAATTTAATTTTTATTCTTTGAAAAAAGCATGGCCCTCTTTTTTGTTTGGTGATCTACTGATGGCTAGCTTAATATAGCAAAAATCATGGTTACCTTGATTGACGTACAATTTTTATTTTTTTTAGTAAAATATTTTTTTTCTCGAAAACTATACATTTTAGAGAAAAAAAATATTTACATTTTTTTCATATTATAACATCTAGAATTCATTTATATATTTTTTTACCTATATTAATACGTGACATTGAGGACGTTTTTTTGAATATCTCAGGATCCACTGAACCGATTTGACTCAAAATCTAATCAGATCTAAGTTAAAGGCTGATAAACACAATAGAACAATCGGCATGCCCGTATGTTGTTCCGTTCTTAAGATATCGAAGGCGAAAAATTGACCACATACACACACACACACATACACACATACACACACACATACAGACATCAGTCAGAAAATGATCTTAAACGATTGCTAGGGTCTCAAAACGTGAAAATCTGTTAAAATCTCGAAATATTTTTTTCGGACTAAATCCATTACTTCCCTACCATAGTAGAGGTGGGAAGTAAAAATATTAAAACCACAATAGCCGTTAATGAATTAAAATCCTGGAAATTCCAGGACACCTGTACAAAGTTGTATTATAATTATTTTTTATCTCAAGCTGCAAAAAAACAATATTTTTTAAGATAATAAAGAATATAATTAATGTGTGTGTAATTTTTTGTAATAAATTTTAATAGAACAGTGAATTCTGAACAAAAGTCGCCTAATTCACTTCATTCTGATTTCTAATAAAATTATAATAAAATATTTATGTAAGCTAAAAATCATTTTTGTTAATACAGTTAAACCTCGATAACTCAAACCTCGTTAACGTAAAAACCTCTATAAATTAAAAAAGTTATGTTCCCTTCCCTTTCAGGGGCTGAAACCTTCTTTACTTAAAATATTTCTCTGTTTATGATTGTTTTATTACCTGATTCACAAGAACTAGAAAAAGGTCAATATCTTTTATTTAACTTTTTTTAATTGATTTTTTTTTTGTTTAAAAAATTATTATTTTATTAATTACCTCTATAAGTAGCATTTGCATTTAACTTAGTGATTGTGTTTTAAAGACCACCAACAGCTAAGGTTATTTCGGCCTAGCACCAATTCATATTTTCAATTCATTATTTTTTTTTTTTTTAATATTAAATTGAAAATCCAATTGACACTTTTACCAGCTCTCGGGCTAGAACCCGAGAACTGGGGACTTGTAATAGAGGAACCATAGCAACGCCATGTAAACAACAGCGCCGCTACACTCTCGGCTATTCTCAAGCCCCATTTAACTTAGTCCCTCTCAGTGGCGGACTAAGGGGGGGGGGCTCCAAATCTCGAGAAGTCCTTCTTAATCAAATCCCAAACAAGGCCAAAATATGTTTAGTAAGTAAGAGGCAGTTTGGAGTTGGAGGCCCCGTACGTATAAGTATAAAAAAGGGTGTGGGTCTCGGGACCCCACCCCCGACAGATGTGAAACATCAAAGAAAACGTTATTGAACTCGGTGGTATTCTCTATGTAGTAGTATATATTTTTTCAAAAGCAGCAGCTAACTGTTATGCTGACGTAATCCTATATACTACACTGCAACACACGAGGTTGTCTTCCCGTGCCCGAGCGCGCGGAAGTCGAGAGAGAGAGAGAGAGAGAGAAAGCCGCAGTGGTGGGAGAACAGCAGCGAAGGAGCGGACCATAAATTTCGTTGCATATTGCCCTCACGCGGCTGTTCACAGCCCGACATAAGATGTTTCACGTCAAAAACTATCTATAACTCAAACTTTTTAAGGTTTTCCATGAACTTTAACTTATTCTATTCTACTGTATTATCTAAAATCAGGAAAAACTGTTAAAAAATACCGTATTTTTTGTTTACGCATATCATAAAGTTCTTAACTGATAGGTATCAGTGTGGTTTCAAATTATAATATTTCTCAAGACAATTAAACTTTTTTAGTTGATTTAAGATTAAGAGATTTATACCGATTCAATGAAACACTATCGGTGTGCGATGCAGGGTCGTAGTTAGAGTGTTTCTGTTGTCAGGGCCTAGCACTTTATAATCAGGGCAGTGGCGGACTAAGCCCGTCGGAGGCCCGGGGCGGCAGAACTAAATGAGTCCCCCGGTTTGCTTAGAAATTGATGTATTTGTAGTGTAAATTTCGTAAAAAATGAATAATATAGATGTAATGGCTGACAAAAAAAATCAAATATTTATAATGAACGACCTTTTGTATACGTACGGGGCCTCCAACTCCAAACTGCCTCTTACTTACTAAACATATTTTGGCCTTGTTTGGGATTTGATTAAGAAGGACTTCTCGAAATTTGGAGGCCCCCTAGGATCAGAGGCCCGGGGCGAGCCGCCCCCTTCGCGCGCCCCCCTTAGCCCGCCACTGAATCAGGGCATCTTAAGACTGAAGAGAATGAATACACACATACATAAATACGTCGTGGCCCATTTCTTTTACATGTTGCTTTAATAACCACGGTCATAACTCATTTCCGCACTATTTTTCCAGCAGAGCGGCCCCACCAATGATATGCAATAGGCATATTAGTGCAAATATAAAGATAGGTAGGTACTGCAAAAAGTAGTTTATTTAAAATAATGTTAAATTTATATTTATTTTACATGATAATGGGCTCACGGTTCCAATTTATATTATATACATAAGTGAGCACGCTTTTTTTAAAAGACATATCACATAAGTACTTAATATGATAATTTTTTACATAATTAATAATGATAATATTAATACCTACCTACTATGGCAATTCTTAAATCACCGAATCACACTTTAAAATTGCTGTGTATTTATATATTCACTGCATAATGAACTATTTATTTAGTAAAACTAATCTACTTTAACGATCTGAACTTACAAATAATAGACATTTGCTACTAAGTTTTTAAATACTTACATGAACGTCATCACACTCCTGCGTTCGTTACTTGTTTCTTGCAAGTAAAATATAAATGAAACATACATTGTTATAAATGGACTAAAAATGTATTAATTAGATTCAAAAATCATAATATTAAATTATAAACTACACCATAAAAAACTAACACCACACACACATAACAACCAAGTGCCAATGGTTTGGTAAGTCGCCAAACTTTTATAAGAAATTAGTACCTAGAACTTTTCAGACAATCCGAACTGGACTATTTATTTATTAACAAACGTTTTAGAAATTAGAAATCAGTATCTATAGGCTATAGATACACTCGGCTACTGACCAAAGACAAGCCATATCACCTATCAACATAAAAAAAGCAGTTAAAAAACAATAATTTTCATACCTAGTTAAAATCAGTTTAAAGTTTAAACACACTGTGTTTGTGTTAAAATTAAGAAATGTGTATTAATCTACCATCAATGGGGGTGAAAAAGAGACTAAATTATAGACGCTCAACTACTGAGATCATTAGCGAAATTGGGTGAAGCAGATCAGAAATTTTAAACTTGGTTTTAGATCTATTCAAAAATAAAGAATCGATACAAATAAATTCAATCCAAAATCCTAACAACTGTAATTATGTTTTTGAGAAAATTTCGACATAAGCGCAGTTAAGTTTGATTATGTTTGTTTTGGTTTAACTCAAAACCTTCTGAACCGATTTCGACCGAACTTTCACATTTCATAATATATCAGAGAATAGGATAGGCCAGCTGATATCATCGTGATTTTAATAATAGGAGCTGAAGAATAGCCCAATAATTGACACTAACGCAAGTTAGTCACGGGTAAAGGCTAAAGATATATCTAGAAAAAATATGGTTTCCTTTTGCGCTACATTTTTATTGTGTGAAGAAATTTTTCTAGGCAGATATTCCAATCTTAAAAAAATCCGAAAAACTGATCTGTTTTGCGGCGTATAGTACGGTTCGGAAATAATGAAGAAAGGGTACGCGTCCCATGCATAAAAACTGTGCCGCTTATACAAATAGTGAAGTAATTATCCAGGTGTGCAAGCTTTCACGGCCGGCATTGTTCCAAGTCTTCATGGTTTTCGGGCTTGTAGGCCGTGGTCCGGTGGTATTTCTACCTGACGTTTCGTCTATAACTGCAGTAGACATTCTCAAAGGCGATGTAGCAGCGGTCGAAATGTCCTCCTTGGCGGCTCCCAGGTCAGTGTGACCTGTGAGCCGCCAAGGAGAACACTTCGACCGCTGCCACATCGCCTTTGAGAATGTCTACCGCAGTTGTAGACGAAACGTAAGGTAGAAATACCACCGGACCACGGCCTACAAGCCCGGAAACCATGAAGACTTGCAGTGAAATAATTAAATTTCTATTATTTAGGGGCTTCAGGAACAACATAAAATAACACACCGTACGTATTATTCTCAAAATTTGTTATTTTTAATTTATACAATTCACATATTATTATGCAATATTATTAAAGTCACCATAGTCCATAAAGATACTATATTTATAAATAAAATATGTGTATGTATCTATTATTAAATTAAAAAAAACTGCATCGGTCCATTCAGCTCACTTGTTAAAAATTACGAGAACAAAAATTTCGTACCTACAAGATGAGTAAATTTTTTTCCCAATCGGAGTTGTAAAAAATGTGTCTAATTACTCTAATTTCTACCTGCCACCTAAAACGCAAGGGAGAATGGCTGCCAGACTGGCAGATTCCCAAATGGGGAACACTTATACAGGGATCAAAGGACGTCGAACAGAAGACAGCAGCATGATTGTGTGGACAACTGCGCAATGATGAGGAGCCTTTATAATATCTATTTTTCTTTTGTTTTTTATAATGAACAATTCAACTTTAGATACGCTTTCAATCAATGATGTGGAAACAAATGAATCGTCAATGAGCTAGTTTTTAACACGCTTATATTAGCTTCACTTGTATGTTTGTCAGTTTGTAACCGACTTCTTTGAACTTGATTTTGACCAACTTTGAACGGTCAGATTTAGTTTAAACTTTGCACACTTATCAAGGACCGAGTACAATACAATAATTCCATAAGTTTGTCCCATTATCCTGACCAGGATCTCCAGGACTAAAAAAAAAAAAAGCAAAAAACTTCAGATTGAACTGAAACTTTGCACACTTATCAAGGACCGATTACAATACAATAATTCCATAAGTTTGTCCCATTATCCTGACCAGGATCTCCAGGACTAAAAAAAAAAAGCAAAAAACTTCAGATTGAACTGAAACTTTGCACACTTATCAAGGACCGATTACAATACAATAATTCCATAAGTTTGTCCCATTATCCTGACCAGGATCTCCAGGACTAAAAAGCAAAAATAAATTATATTTTAAAAAAACTAAAAAACACGCTTTAATGAACTAAAAAGTAAAAAATAATTAATTTTATTGTAAAAAAGCGTGGGGTAGTATGAAAATATGGTACAAAGCACCCCACGCTTTTTTACAATAAAATTAATTATTTTTTACTTTTTAGTTCATTAAAGCGTGTTTTTTAGTTTTTTTAAAATATAATTTATTTATTTAACAAAAGCAAATAAAATTCCCATGACTTTATAAATATGGGGAAAATGCACCGCTGTTAAGTGCATTTTATAACGGAACAATATCTTTTGCAAGACTTAATAGCTTAAATGAAATTTGGCACGAATGTTGGGGGGAGAGGAGATATTTTAGATTTTAGAGTATTGACGCTCAATAAGTGAGGTCATTACTCAATAGCGTTTATGTATGTTGGGAGGTATAATCTGACTAGTTCAAAAATGTATTATTTTCTATCGTCAAAAAATAATTGTTTCACACCATAAACTTAACATTTCTTGTGGCCACCAACAACCAGGGTTATTTGGGCCTAGTACCAATTTATATTTTCAATTTTCGAACTTGAAAACGTACTTCTAAAATAATAAATTGAGATGATTAGATGTTTATAGAAGTAGAACTGTCAAAATATGTTTACATAAAATTTTTTAGTGTAAAAATTACATACAATTTTTGAAATCATTATTTTTAAAAAACAAACTGGATGGTCCAACGAACACCACACAGTGGCCGAGACACTCAATTAAATTTAACCTTTAGAGAACAATTTTATCGTAAAATCAACAAATAATAATAAATATACGACAATGATTATTGTAAATTGTACAAAGATATTTCGATTCATTGTATAATGTATGTAAATAAAAATAAGAATTTATTCGATCTTTTTCCAACAAAAGAAGTGTCCTCATCGATAGTCCGATCAAGAGAATATAATATACAGAAATCAGTTCTCTAAAAGTTAATGTAATATCATGTAAATCTGAATTTAAATATATTTACATCTTATTTGATACATTTAGATTTTCAAATTTAGTTTAAATATAATTATTATAAATAATAAAATAAAATAAATCTATTTATCAACAAGCATACTGACATTTTGAAGGAGTTTTATTTCACAAGTTCTAAGATATAACTGTAGGTGGCAGTTAAGTTATAAATGTATTTAGAATAACACATTTTACTGCCATTTACTATTATTTCTTTTGAATTCAGACAAAACAATCATTATTTCTAAAAATTCAGTATATAAAAACAATCATTTCTTTTAAGTTTAATTTCTGGACTGAATCACAAGAGACCATAGCTGCTAAAACAAAAACATAACCTTTATGTATAAAATTCTAAATTCAAATGTTTTTTTTTTATTTTAGTTGTACCTATAGCATGAGACCTATAATATTATATACATGTTAATCTTGTAAAAGCGGGTTCATGATAAAAAAATCGCGTTTATTTTTCTTTCAAATCGAATCACTTCCAATTGGACAAAAGTGAAACAATATATAATCTAATGCGTTCTTCCCAAGGGACGTGAGCCACGCTTTCGTGAAATATGTTTCTGTGTAAATGCACAGTCATTAAACTTGCTTTCGTGAGTAACCGCACACAACCCATGCGTGAACGGATAGAACGTGTTTGTATTTCAGTCGTGCCAAACCGTTCATGAAGCCAAGATGTCGTCACAGTAGCGTGGAGTTATTAAATTCAGTGACAATGAAACCACACGTAGAATTTTGGAATTAAATCGTCTTTTTTTTTGTTTTCCTGTCATCGCGTCTCGTAAGCGACCAATCTATTTTGCTAAAATGGTACAAAAAACGCAACTCAAAATAGCACAGTTTTCAACAACTCAATCATTCATGGTCCTGAAAACCTATTTACGTGTTAACTGTCCATCGATTTTGTACTTTTGTGAGAGCCACGAGCTAAGCTAATAAGCTAACTAGCTTGGCGGGCTTGAGAATAGCCGAGAGTGTAGCAATGCTGTTGTTTACATGGCGTTGCAAGTCTATTGCAAGTCCCCAGCTCCCGGGTTCTAGCCCGAGAGCTGGTAAAAGTGTCAATTGGATTTTCAATGTATTATTAAAAAAAAAATAATGAATTGAAAATATGAATTGGTGTTAGACCCAAATAACCTTAGCTGTTGGTGGTCTTTAAAACACACACACACACACAACTAGCTTGGCTCACTCTCGTGATTCACACCCCGTGAGAACGCCCCATTAGGTTTAAAAATAAACGCCTATTATCAGTCGATTGTGTGTAGAAACTAGAAATATACTTACTGAGGGTTACCATATTTTTATTCGTCACAATAGCGCTAGTAGCAAGTAGCGTATACATCAAACCCTTACATTTTTTATTCGTCAGATGGCACTAGTGGCAAGTAAGGTATGTCAAACGTTTAAAAATTAACGGTTTGTGTTTAGTGATTCTTCATTTATCCAATATTATGAAACAAATAAATACAAAACCGTGATACTTCACTTGCTAGTGGCGTCATCAGGTGGGCGGAAAATATAAACAGTACTGACATTTGAATGATATCAGTCACATATACAGGGAGTATAAACTCATTGGCCAGTGGCTCTATCATGTAGAAAAAAGCCCGGTAGTCTTCATTGTTCAAATGTAGATCGATATTTTCGCAATTATACACTTATATTAATATAAATAAATATAAAAATTATAATTGTTTATTCGTGATTAAATTTCATAAGTAAATTTGAAAATCCAAATTCTTCTACATAAAAAAATCATAACGAATTTGAAAATATCTATAGAGAATTGAATATAATCACATTTAAAAGTTCATTTAACAAGATCGCATCGTTTACCATTTTTTTTAATTATATTCTGAATCGGTTGATACAAAACAAAGCGCAAGTAAAAAAAAAACTCGGGTCGCAGTGCCAAACCCTGCCGACAATATAGTGTATTTGCTAGTACAGGCATTGTGGCTTTATTATGTGAACTTAAGTTTGTTTTTGTACAAAATAAAAATTTAATCCCTTAATACATCCCTTACAATAATAATTTTATTCAACACAGCATCTGCACCAAATTAAATACACCCTTCAGTAAGGAAATCCGTATCCGCAAACTAATGTTTTCAAAAAATCGTAAGTCCGGTCCTATCAGGTCGATTTTATTTAAATTTTAGCACCATATTTTAATCTTTACTAAAGGGTTAAATTTCAATTTTGAAACGATTCGGACAATTTTTTCGGTATTTTTGGGCCCAAAAACATTTTTCAACCCTTAAAAACTACCCTTAAAATGGTCCGATCGGGCCCATTTTAAATAGGCTTCGTGCGGTGGTAGATTCCAACGTGCCTACCAAATTTCGTCAAAATCAATTAACTCTTTCGAAAGTTATAGCCCGTACACACATATATATAAATATATAAATAGACATTTCCAAAAATGGTGCCAAATTGTTCAGGAGGCTATGAAACGTCGAGAAATTTTGGTCCGACCCCTAGGTCCCGCCATCCGACCGACGCCAATAGTGTATGTGCCATATGGCAAATACACTAAAAAGTAGATTACAATGTACTCTGTTATTTGTTGAAAGTATGAATATTGCAAAACCTTTTTTTCTAAAACGCAATAAAAAGAGATCCGGTGTGTCGTGAATACACTCTGTATGAATTGTAAATTATAAACGCTCGACAACTGAGGTCATTAGCGTCATTACACTCAGTAGAAGTGAAACTTAAAAATACAGAATAAATTAACTGACTGTAAAAATATCTGCAAACGTTTTAGTTTACTGTCTATAAATTTTATTTTGTCATACCCATTATAAAATAGCTGCTTTACATGTATTTATACCGGTCTGTAATGGGTACTTAACAGGCAGGTAGCTGAGCGTGTAGCAGTGCTGTTGTTTACATGGCATTGCTATGGTTCCTCTATTACAAGTCCCGGGTTCTAGTCCGAGAGCTGGTGAAAGTGTCAATTGGATTTTCAATTTATTATTAAAAAAAAAATAATGAATTGAAAATATGAATTGGTGCTAGGTCCAAATAACCTTAGCTATTGGTGGTCTTTAAAACACCTTTTTTTTTAACAGGCAGATGTGTGGGAACATGTCTTCCCACACTTGCGTGGAAAAGTAAAATGTAATATTAATTTAACGTGAATTCAATAATAATTTAATGTTTCTCAATTTTTAATTTTTAATAATGAGAAAAAATCAGATATTTCATATTCTCTAAGCTATGGCTCGAACCCTTAAAAGACACAAGGTTAGTTCGGTTTTGCGCTCAGATCGATCTGAGTGCTCTAATGCGTTCGAATTTAACATTTATATGCTCTGACAGATCTCTATCCTGCGTTCGCTTTTAAAATCCAGAGGAGATCGAGCACGTTCTATGAGCTCCGAGGAAAGCGAGCGAGCAAGCAGATTTAACAATCTTCAGAGCATTCATTTAACAAATGAGCCGATACACGTGTTGTGAGAATGCATAAATATCGAAGTTTATTTGTATGAGATAATTTTTCAATAAGTACAATCTACTTATTCTATACTTTCTGTACATTACACACACAATATGCGCAAAGTGTTAAAAAATAAAACTTTTTTTTATTTTTTCAGAGTAGTATGTTTATTTTCAATATTTAAATAGTTAAATTAAGTGCCCTAATAAATTGCAGAAACGGTTTTTAAATAAACAGTTTTCAAAATACAATCGGTTTTAGTAAAGAAATGCTTGGTGTGGATTTTTGGAGACTGGTAAGTATATATACAAACGGAGCGAGCGTGCTTATTGGAAGCTGAACATTGATTGCTTTAGTTTAGGCAGACCTGCTATCAGAGACAACACGTGAGCTTTTTAAGCATCCACGCGAAGTCACTTTCATTATCAATTTCCATGAAAGAAAATTCTGCGAAGTTTCACTTAAAAAAAAAGATTTTTGTAGGAAAACAATTGACGCTGCAGTAGGCCACTGATTAAAAAAAAATTAGGAGACGACCAAAATTTCACACTCAATCCATCAAGGTTAATAGTTGAACTAGTGGACTCCAGCGCCGCTGGTCGAATAATCAATTTTTTTTACTTGCACGTGTTTACGATTCATCACATAAAAATATGTAGATGTAAATTGACAACTTTTAAAGCTGTGGCTAAATCTTTAACTAAAAAAATAATTAATTTTCACATTTTTTTTTCACTGCTATAATTAGTTTGTCAGTGGCGTGCAAACAAAAAAGTCTGAAATTTGAATGGTTTTCCTCATCCTTTGAAGAAATAAAAATGTGATCATGAATCAGAAAAGGTACATAACATATATCTACAGATTGTATCAAATTAAAGCTGTGCATAGGGCGTTCTGTGTTTTAAGACAGAGATCGATATATAAAGCAGTAAATAAGAACGAGATAAATGATCGCTAATAGGAAGTTTCTGTAGTTACTGTAAATAAATAATACCCATACTAACTCATACAACCTGACAGCGCCATCTTTGTTTTGTGATTTTATCAATAATTTCTTATTTCAGAAGTCAGTAACTACAGAAACTTCCTATTAGCGATCATTTATCTCGTTCTTACTTATTGCTTTATATCGATCTCTATCTTACACACAGAACGCCCTATGCACAGCTTTAATTTGATACAATCTGTATATTTAAGAAAACAAATGACATCTAAATGTAGATTTAAAGCTGAAAGTCGTATCGAATTTAGAAGTAACAAAATATTTAAGAAACAAAAACCAAGTACCACAACGACAACGTTACAGCCAAAAGTTTGCGCACGCGTAAAAGTTGCCAACACTTTTTTAACTTGTTAAAATTATTATACAATAAACACTCATAAAATAATTTATTTTACTTTCTCTATATTGATTTTTAAAACCTGTGTAGTGTGAATTTTTAATATTACCGTTATTTATAATATTCTTATTTCACAACAGATCTACGTAATTTTTAATTTAACACAAAAATATTGCCTGCACGTATACTGCAATAAAAAAAAAACTTGTGTGTCAAGAGAACTTAAGTACAATCAGTTTTGAAAATTCGATTCTTCTTCTTTCTTATAAACCATTGCACTCGAAAAAAAAAAAGTTAAAACACTTCCAATTAACTACACATCAAATCTATATCAATACTGACTCTTGTCTTTGGTCATTATTATTCTAACTACACAATTTCCTTCATAATTAAAAATAAAATAATTATTTAACTTCTTCTTTATTTTACAGCATGCGAAAGTTTTAATTTAAATAATATATAATATATTCTTTTAAATTGCTACAAAATTCTATACTTATAAATTTCTTTTCTTCAATTTATCCCTAAAGCAAAACACACTTTAAACCCGCACTCATTTTTTACCTAGTTCGTATCTCCGTATAAAATTCTAAAATTCTTGTCCGTAATAAAAAAACAACCTGTATTTCCACTCTCAATATATCTGTCGTAATTAATAGACGCTCGACAACTGAGGAATATAACTGTCTTGCAATTGTTCTGTATAAGTCTACTTTTTCGCTTAAATATTTAAACATCTATCTAAATTGATATTTCACTATTTTTTTTATTCGTTAAAATATTAACAAATATATTTTAGTTGAGTCTGGTCAAAAAATTTATAAATCTTAAATATTTCTTCTTGCTTTAATTCCATACGATTTACAGCTCCGTACAAATCAAATTTACTGAAAATATTTCGTCTTTAAAATTATCAAGGTTTTCGCTTATCACTTCTCCGTTTATTACTTTATTTGTTGGATAACAAACTTGTCTATTTATTCTTCGAAAGATTGATTTCCTTCTACTACTACGAATCTAATTCATCTTCGCGTTGACTCGAAAAGTAGGATACCAAACCGCCAAACTCTCCGCCCACCTCGACATCTTCATCTCCTGGCGGTACACCTCCTGGAGGATGATGGACCGGAGGCAATTCATTTCCATCCATTCCGATATGGTGTTCATAACCTTCGGGTGGAGGTGGGTGGTGATACGGAGACCCGTACGCCGCCGCTTCGTCTGGAGGCGGAGGGGCTCCATAAGGAGGTGCAACGTAAGGATGGTATCCTGCCGCTGGTGGGGGCGCAGACGCTACTGGATGATACGCACCTGGTAATGGAGACTGTGGCGGTGGGACGTAAGGCGGTCTCACAGGGGGCGGAGTTGAAGACTGAGTAATGTGTGGCATCATCGACTGCTGGTACGGCGGTGGAAGATGTCTGAGGGGTGGAGCGACACCGGGATGAGCGACTACCGACGGAGGTATGCCGGCGGCCATTGGAGAACTTGACGGTGGGATTGCATCGGGAGTAAATCTGCCTCCGGCTCGATATGGCGGTGGAGGCGTCGATACTTTCAATAGTGGACTGCCCGCTGCTGCTGGCACAGCCAGTGGTGAATTCCTACAACAAAAGAACAGCCTACAATTTCAAGTAAAAAGAAATTAATATTAAAGCATTACTTTATTGCCCTATTTTCTGTAACTTCGTCATACAAACAATTCAACTTCCATTCAGAGTAGAGTAGAAAATGTGTTTCGTTTCAAACTACAGAAAACTGGCATCAGATATGCGTTTTGATGATCACAGCCCACCATAGAGTGGAATTTATTTACACCTATGTTATAACAAAAAACAATTACCTGCCGGCAATCGCTATTGGACCGCCTCCTGAAGGAGATGGATCTAGCGGACGATGAACAGAATGGTACAGCGGCTGTCCCGGCATACGATGCTGCATTGGAGGTGGAGTGCCTCGGCCTCCGTAATGAGGTGGAGGAGGTCCTCTGTTGGAGAATGGACTTGAAATACGACCACGAGGACCAAACTGAGGCGGTATCGGAGCTGAATCGGGTCTGTTTACAAAAAATCGTCTAGTTTTGTCTGATTTCCGATTATTATTTTCTATGAAAACTACGGCATTATGAATCAAAGAATTTTCTCCAAAATATTTACTAAAAACTCGTTGAGTTAATCTAAAATTATAATTTTTACTTTGTTTTGTTAAATAATATTGCAATAAAAAACAAATTTTTAATTTTGCAATATTATTTTAATATCGTATAAATGCTTATGTAACATAATTGTCGTTTTGACTCGATTATATTTATTTAAACTTTAAGAATCCACATTCTAGAGTGCTGACACAAAATCAATTTTCGTTCATAATATACATGATAAAAACAAAATACGTTTTACAAAAGCATGGGTATTTAAGGTAGTTGTCGTGCTACAATAACATCCAAAAGTTTCGTTCATAATACGCTGTAAAACAATAAATAAGTATAGTGTTAAATGTAAAAAAATTTTGTTAGAGATTGTACCTAAACTGTTGTTCACATAGTAACACATATTTTACTTAGTTTTTTCGCTTGGATTATGTAAAAATGTCAATCTTTTCTCATAAATTGTTGAATTTGCGTTATTATCTCAACAATAAAAAGGTCAATAATTTTTGGATTTTCTTTTTTAAACTCAGAACAAAAACTACAAAGAACAGTTAGTTTTTTGAAAATTTCTGACTGTTACTTTTTTTTTTAAATTAAAAAACTTGTCAAAAACACAACCTTTCCTATGCTCTCCGTGTTAATTATCAGAACTTTAATTAAGTTTATCTCGAGTAAGAGATGGTCAATCAACTTCAAATTTTAATGGTATTTGTATTATAGTATCCTTAATGAGTATACGAAAATTTAGAATTTTCTGACACTATGCCCATAGCACGACAACTACCTTAATTTGTTTCCCAATTTGCATAATTTAACTCCGAAAAAAAAATTTTAACTTTCCAATTTTAGTCTCAATATTTTATCGTTTGCTTACCTCATGGGCGACCCTCCTTCGGGTCCAAAGTACTTGTGGCCCATAGCAGTCGCGGCCTGCGCAAACGTCTGTTGGGTCATCGGAGGTTGAACAGGCGGCTGTTGAAGCATGCGCGTAATCACAGATGGCGCTGGTTGAGATTGCGTAAAAGGTTGAGGCGGTGTAGCCACTCCAACCATCTTGCCGCCCAAAATGGGACTCGTGCCTCCCATACCCGGTTGACTAATCGGCATATCGCAGCTCTGAGAAGAATCGCCTTCGGCCATAAGTAATGCCGCGTTTCCACCCGCCGCCACAGCAGCCGCTCGTGCTGCAGCTTCTGCTGCCAAAGTCTTCTTGCCCTTACCGCGACCTCGTCTTTTCGGAGGACTGGGTGTCATGTCTCCACCCATCATGCCGGCATTCGGTATGGGACCCATTCCGGGACCGGAAATTAAAGACGGTCCTCCGGCTGGGCTGGGAATCATCGATCCACCAATGCCAGCAGTATTCGAAAGCATGCCGGCCATAGTGGCTCCGCTCATTGCGGGATTTGGGACTGTGCTAGGAATAGTGTTCGGACCGGTAATTCCACTTACATTCGTGCCCATCAACTGTGGATTCGTTGGATCAGACATGCTTGGAAGTGGTGTCA
The DNA here is from genome assembly GCA_039654895.1 of Mongoloraphidia duomilia. Taxonomy (NCBI): domain Eukaryota; kingdom Metazoa; phylum Arthropoda; class Insecta; order Raphidioptera; family Raphidiidae; genus Mongoloraphidia; species Mongoloraphidia duomilia. The sequence goes on along the minus strand of CM077519.1, from coordinate 10,832,598 downwards.
GTGTCTTGTCAGCAGCAAACGGTGAAATCGATCCACTCGAAGAAACTGTAATTTTTCCAAATTCAAACATATTACCTCTGTGTAAAATAAGTGACGTTAAGAAAAAATCTCAAATTGTAAACAAAATCTAGTACATAAATTGAGAGAAATTGTGTTTTAAAGACCACCAACAGCTAAGGTTATTTGGGCCTAGCACCAATTCATATTTTCAATTCATTATTTTTTTTTAATAATAAATTGAAAATCCAATTGACACTTTTACCAGCTCTCGGACTAGAACCTGGGAACTTGTAATAGAGGAAACATAGCAACGCCATATCTAGTACATAAATATACCATTGTAGGATGGCCACTTTTTCTCCAGAACAAATTTCCCTGACTTTTACCAGTTTTTAACCGACTTCAAAAAAAAGAGGTTTCTCAATTCGACCGTATGTATTTTTTATGTTTTATGTATGTTCGCGGATAACTTCGTCGTTTATGAACCGATTTTGAAAATTTTTTTTTTATTTGAAAGGATATACTTTCAGATTGGTCCCATAGAAATTTCATCAAAATCGGTTCAGTAGTTCGGCTGATTTTAATAAAAGTTAGTAACGGCATGTGATTCTTTAAGGTAAATGTTACTTTTTGACACTAAAAAGTAAAAAATAAAAAACTTTTTAACAAAAAAAAAAGCCTCCTTCAAAAAGTCATTAAAAAAGAGGAAAATAATGAAATTTTGAGGTCTGTGCCAATTAAAATATGAAGTCGGTTAAAAAGTATAAGTATAGTGATTAATATCTTCTTTTTAACCAACTTCATATTTTAATTGGCACAGACCTCAAAATTTCATTATTTTCCTCTTTATAGTGCCTTTTTGAAGGAAGTTTTTTTTTTGTTAAAAAGTTTTTTTCTAGGCGATTTTTTAGTTTTTTCCCTGACTTTTCGTACGTAACAAATACAATTTACATAACAAAAACAATTTATGTTTACGTTTCAGAGAAATTTCCGACCAACTTAACTATGCGACTGCGTGCAAAGATTTTGTATGGCACCAGGTACCAAAGTTAAGTTGGTCGACCAAAATTTGTTCAAGGCAGATACGGAACCCTTGGTACGCGACTCCGATTCGCACTTGGCCGTTTTTTTCACAAAAATCTTTGGTTTCTACTAAAATTCCCTGACATTTCCCTGACCAGAAAAATTCCCTGACTTTTCCAGGTTTTCCAGAAAGTGGCCACCCTGAATTTTTGGCTATCTAATATCTGTGTATTAAACCAAATTGGTTGAAATTTTTGGACAAGCAATTTTTGATTGCTCAGGAAAATAGTTCTTTCGATATGAATGAGCCATTTTCCTGAGAGTAGTTCCTTCAATTATCCACGAGAGGCAGCACTTGTGGTAGGTACAAACATTATTTATTCCCAATTAGTGTCGTGTCATTTTAGAGGTATAACTGAATTATTAAATTAATTAAATAATTCAGTTATACCACTAAAATGACACGACACTACTTGGGAATAAATAATGTTTGTACCTACCACAAGTGCTGCCTCTTGTGGATAATTGAAGGAACTATTCTCAGAAAAATGGCTCATTTGAAGCAACTGTGTTTTCTCACAGCCTACTTTGAATGAAACTTGATATGTTTGTACTGTGCAATAGTTACCTGTAGTCGAGACATTCATTTGTTGTTGCATCATAAGATCGGATTTCTTTTTACGGCCACGTTTTTTCGGTTCGGCTGCGGCCAGTTCGAGCATCTTTCGTTTCTCGGCGGCGCGCTGCTCCCGCATCATCTGCCTTGCTTCCTTCTCTCGCTGCTTCTCCATCTTCTTCTCCAATCGTTCCTGTGATGAATTGGGAATCACCTTACATGTGCATTTCAAAACAAATGCCACAAAAACAGATAAAAACAAAACACTCAAATTATTACAAACAATACACATAAAAACAAAACGCAATCGTCAATTGTAAATAAATAGCGCTCACATAATTGCAGAACATTACATATCAGATTGGAGTTTCATGCTTTCACGGCCGGTAGAAATATTGGTGAAAACTGATTCTGGGCTAGGTAGTCGCGGTCTAGTGGATTTTAATCCGGACGTTTTGCCCAAAGCTCCGTTGGGCATCTTCAGCGGCGGTTGGTAATTACAAACCGCCGCTGTAGTTGCCGGAGCAGTTGAAAAAGAGCGACCAGTCAGTCTAACTTAGGATGACGTTTTTTCTACTCACACATAGAAAAGCTGCTACATGTTCCGTGTTCATTTTTTTTCTAATGAGCAATCAAAAATCAGATGTACTGATCGCGCGACCATGGTCGTCATTTAGTTTGGCCGCGATTTTTATCGCTAGCGGTTTAGTTCTAAACTAAATAAGTTTCGCTGTTCTTGGGAACCCGAACAAATCACGATTTTAGTTAAATAGAAATACTATTTATTATTCTGAGTAGGATATCTGATATATTTTGATTCGATAAAATAATTTTTTGTATCAAGTCTACAAATTTAATTAATACTTATGCAATTTTGTGAACGCATTGTACAAAAAATAAAAAAAATAAAAATAGAATGCAAAAAATACAAAAAAAAAATAGCAATCGCAAAAATATCCATCCACTAATATCGAAACATCAAAACAACTGATTTTGAAAAAAAAAAAGATACACAACAACAAAATATGCATGCAGACCTACCTGTTTGCGTTGCAAACGTTCTTGTTTCTGTAATTCTTTCTCTTCCTTTTTCGCTTCCCTTTCTTTCCGTTTCTTCTCTTTCGCTATTTCAGCAGCGACCACTTCGAGCCGTTGATTTGAATATTCTTCTTCCTCCATAGCAAGAAGCTCTTCTAGATCCTCTTCATCCAATTCTTCTTCATCCTCAAGATCATCAAACTCCTCATCGTCTTCATCCGGACTACCAGCGTCAGCGGGACGACTTATTGGTTTACTTATTAGAGCTGCAAGAAACCATATTTTATATAATGGATATAAAATATAAATCAAAGAAACAATTTTATTCAAACAAACCTTTCTTATTAAACACAGGAATCTCTCCTTCTTCTAATTCTTCATCATCTTCTTCCTCATCTTCGAGTCCTTCCAAATCTTCTTCATCCAACCCCTCAATATCTTCGTCGTCTTCTTCTTTTTCCTCGTCTTCTTCTTCATCATCTTCTTCTTCTTCCTCCTCCTCCTCGTCAGCTTCCTCATCATCTTCATCCTCATCTTCTTCATCGATATCCTCATCATCTTCGTCTTCATCTTCATCATCGTCCGGCAGTTTTTTTATATCAATTTTATCTTTCAACAAAATCTCCTTATTCACTTTTTCCATTATTTCTTGAGAATCCTCAGTCTTAGATTTTCTCCTTACTTCACCAATAGCAGCTACATTTTTCACCACACCTCGTCCCACAATAGCGGAACCTCTGACACCAGCTATTCCTCGTCCCATCGCACCACCTCTATTTCCCCTTCCACGGCCAGCATTTCCTCCTCTATTTCCTCGTCCTCCTCTTATTGCACCAAAACCCTCTCCAGTCATGGCAAGACCGTCTACACCAACAGATCCACCTATTTTAGGAACGGCACCGTCCTCTCCCGGCAAACTGTTTCCACTCATGATTCCACCTCTACCGATACCACCAGCTCCTCTACCAACAGCGCCTCCTCTACTTCCCCTGCCGCCTCTTCCACCCCTCGATCCTCTGCCGCGGCCTCTGACGACACCTCCAGTCGCCGCGTCAATTATTTCATCAGGCATGCTTGGAATACCATCTCCTGAATCAAGACCAGCAAAAATTCCTCCCCTTCCTCTACCACGACCTCGCCCGCGACCGCGGACACCGCTTCCTCTCGGAGCACGAGGAGTCCTTGCTTGACGCGGAGATTTTGGCTTAAGTTCCAGGTCATTCTTTTCACTCAAATCAGATTCTGGCGACATTAAAGCCGTTTTTAGTTCGGATACCGATTTCACAGCATCCGACCCAGCAGTATTGACTGATAGTAACGTAGTGGCAGATTTCAACGGTGTAAGAGGATTCTTCGGTAACGTTGCCATAGGAACCTTAGCATCCATTGGAGTTTTCAGCGGAGATTTCACTGGATTCGGGGGTTTAATTGGAGGAGACTTGACAGAAAGATCGGATCTTACGGATATCGCTGCTGGTGTCGATAATACAGGAGATGTGTCTGTTTTCATAGGATCTTTTATAAGCGATTCGATTTTTGACATCAGTTCGTTAGAATTTGATTTTTTATTACTTTCTTTATTTGCGTCTTCATCTTCGTCGGTTTCCTTGTGCGGAATATCATCGTCTTCTTCGTCCTCATCATCATCTTCGTTGGCAATGTATTCTTCCTCACTTTCAATCAGTGGTTTTACATTCGGTTTACGTAAAGCTTCCTAAAAACATCAAACAAATAGATTCAGGATCCAGGTGTGCAAGCTTTCACGGCCGGCATTGTTCCAAGTCTTCATGGTTTCCAGGCTTGTAGACCGTGGTCCGGTGGTATTTCTACCTGACGTTTCGTCTACAACTGCGGTAGACATTCTCAAAGGCGATGTGACAGCGGTCGAAGTGTCCTCCTTGGCGGTTCACTGACCTGTGAGCCGCCAAAGAGGATACTTCGCTGCCAAATCGCCTTTGAGAATGTCTACCGCAGTTGTAAACGAAACTTCAGGTAGAAATACCACTGGACCACGGCCTACAAGCCCGGAAACCATGCAGACTTAGATTGAGGATCGCCATGTTGTTTTTTTCATTTTAATGAAACACAACTGAGGTTACAAAAAAATTATCAAAATATGTTTATGAAACTAGCTGTTTAATTTTTAAATACATTACATTCAACATGATATAAAAATAAGAACTATAAATTAACGCATTATCATAGAAAAATAATGAAATTGAAATTTTTATTTTAACACTTTAATCGGATATGATGATTTCGTGTATCATTTTGTTCAGTATAGAAATGTTATATAAATTAACTTTAAGGCAGTTAAAAAATAAGTGCTGTGAATCTAAAATGAGGTTTTGTGGGACACCTGACAGAGCTCTATGTTATACTTCTTACGCATTGTATATATTTTTTTTCTTATTATAAATAGTCGAACTTCGATAACTCGAACAAAATTGGTTGGCAGTAGCGTCAAGAGTGAAAATTAATATTATTTGACAACTCGAAGTCTTGATAACTCGATTTTTTTTCGTGGCAAGTCATGGTTCGAATTATCGAAGTTCGACTGTATTACAATATAAACATTATTTGTCTGGCAACAATATGCGCTGCCCAGCCAATGAGGTGCGTTGCATCGTTTCGTGACGTTTCACTTTTTATGTATTAGGTCCCCACCCCAAATGTGCGTTAAGAAGCATAGCTTCAAAACCATGGACATAGGAATCTTGGGACGAAGTATAAAGTGACACTTTAGACGATGGAGGTAACCATTCAGGAGAGGGTGCATGCTTATGTCTCATGGACATTTCCATGCTATTGTCTATGGTGCATGTGCCCGCATTCTACTGGTCGCGTCTTTGCGCATGCTCAATTGCGTACAAAACAGTCGTTTGTTATTGTTTGGACGACACTTTGACACGTAAAGCGCTTGCGCAACTGAAGCGACCAATAGAATGTAGGCACACTTGCTTCCTCACCGCTCTCCCCCCACAGCAACCTCCCCACTCATCTGTACTCCGTTCCTAGATTTCTATGTCCATGTTCAAAACCTACTGGACAGTGACGGTTATCGTTTAACAGGTACAATTTAAATATAGTTCATTTGAATTTTAAAAAAGAAAAGTTAATTCATGATTTATTAATGAATATGTCTGAAAAAATTTGGATTTTTCGCAAACAAATGTAAAACCAGACTTCTTACAACACTTTAAAGAGACAAGACCGTATTAACATTTTTTTTTATTTGTAACTGTTTTATTTCTTGAATTATTTTGTGAATTATAATTTTTCATTTTCGTTCAGCTCGCCATGACTTAAAAATCTAAGCAGCACTGAAAAACTGCGTTGTGGCAGAAGAGGCGATCATAGCGCCTTGCTGCGACAGTTATTAGTATTTGCTTGTATGACTGCTATACTATTGTCCTCTTCTATTAAACAAAGTAAGTTTTAGGTGTTTTTAAAGCTACACTCTAGAATCTATGGAAGAATACGAATTTAGACTGTTAATACCTCCTCGCTGTCTGTTCCAAGAGCTTCCAGATAATTTATTTTGCGTCCTCGAGTCCGCCTCACAGGCGTGTCGTCGTCTTCCTCGTCGTCGAGACCTCCGTACACAATGCGAGGTTTTTTCGGCACTTTCACTCTGGGACGTACCTCTTCGTCTTCGTCGTAACGTTTCTTTTTAATGCGAGACTTCGATTTTTTCGGATTTAATGACGCAAAGAACGAAGACGATTGTTTTTTATTTTTACTGAAAGAAATATGTAGAATAATATCGTCTATTTTAGCAAATGCTTAAGGAATATTCAATATATTACAGACGTTCGGCAACAGAGGTTGTCTATTAGGGTGGGTCAAAAAAATCAATTATTTTTTTTTACAAGTGACACGGAAAAATAGGTTGCTAGACACCTTAAAAAAATTCTCACCAAATATGAGCTCTTAATTTTAATAGGAAGATTCTCCGCATCACAGTTTTTTATTTTTTTCTCAGTCCAATAGAAAAAAATTCATACCTCATCATTAATTGATTGTACAGAAAAATGTTTTAAGAGAATTTTGTAGGAAATTTAATGCTCTACAAAAAAGGTATCTTATATTTTTTCCGCAAACCTCACCATTTGAAAGATATTGAAGATTTAAGTTTGATTATTTTAAGACAAATTTCATTTTTGCTTATGAATTTTATAACTCGACAATAAAATGACTATTATAAATCTTCAATATCTTTCAAATGGCAAGGTTTGCGGAAAAAATATAAGATACCTTTTTTGTAAAGCATTAAATTTCTTACAAAATTCTCTTAAAACATTTTTCTGTACAATCAATTAATGATGAGGTATGGATTTTTTTCTATTGGACTGAGAAAAAAATAAAAAACTGTGATGCGTAGGATCTTCCTATTAAAATTAAGAGCTCATATTTGGTGAGAATTTTTTTAAGGTGTCTAGCAACCCATTTTTCCGTGTCACTTGTAAAAAAAAAAATAATTGATTTTTTTGACCCACCCTATTGTCTATATTTTAGATTTTAGAATGCACCAGCAACTTGGGTGACGTAAGTTAAGCAAACCACTGGGTAGTTTTCTTTAGTGAATGTCTTCAAAATAAAATTAAACTCGTAAAAAAATATTTTCAAAAACTGATTAACTTACTTCTTTTTGCGACGTCCCCACGATCGGTCACTCTCGGCACTCTCGCTTTCATCCCATATTGAACGAGACTTTTTCTTCTTGGGTGCTTCGTCTTCACTATTGTCATTTACTATAACAAAATTCGATTTAAATTCACGTCCCACTACTTTCAAACCAATATATTCGTTCCGCTATCATTACTCACTGAATTCTCTGTCGTATCTGGTAGTGCGGGCACGAGATGATCGTCTTATAGGTCCTGAGTTCTTACCTCTGCGGCCGCCGCCTATTTCATCACTGTCTGCGTCCGAGTCGTAAGAACCTTGCATGTCATCTTCATCCTCATACTCATCTTCGTCGCCAGAACTGAAAATTTAACAAAACGGTATTTTTACAAGCTTTTATTTAACTTGCAATGTATGTTAGTTTGTTTAGATCAAATCTTGCAAGTCAATTTTGAACGACTTCCATGTATCCGATCGATTGGAAATTTTGTACACATATGTATTCCCGATGACAATACACGAATTGATCGTTTTTAGAAATAAATTCAACCCCTAAGGGGTTCAAACGGGGATGTAGGGTTTTTTTGACTAATCAACGCCCAAGCCAAATCGCTGAAGCCAGAAACTTGAAATTTGGACAGTTGGTTCCTTTGTTGACGTAAACATCCACTAAGAAAGGATTTTTCGAAATTCAACCCCTACGGGTGTCAAAGGGTGGTAAAATTTTGAAAGACTAAAATGAACAAAATAAATATTAGTAAAAAAAACTTTTTAGAGACTAGCTTTTATTTAAATGCACTAAAATGGAAAAAATAATTTTTAATAATTTAGGTTCATAATTATAAAAGCGTGGGTCGTGAACTCTTATGATAGTTTATTAGTCACGACCAACGCTTTTATAATTATGAACCTAAATTATTAAAAATTATTTTTTCCTTTTTAGCGCATTTAAATAAAAGCTTGTTTCTTAAAAGTTTTTTTTACTAATATTTATTTTGTTCAGTTTAGTCTTTCAAAATATTACCCCCCTTTGACACCCGTAGGGGTTTAATTTCGAAAAATCCTTTCTTTACGTCAGAAAAGGAACCAACTGTCCAAATTTCAAGGAAAAAATAATTTTTAATAATTTAGGTTCATAATAACAGTCTATTTTTTTTGTCGAAAGTCATGGTTCGAGTTATCGAAGTTCGACTGTATCAGATAAAATTTTAACTGTACACGCATACCTTGAGCCTTTGAAATCTTCATCCGAATCAGCGTCGTCTTCCTCTGAGCTGAGATCGAGACTGTTCAACTTTCTGTGCTTCTTCTTATATTTCTTGTTCGTACGGTGCACCACGACGGGCGGGATGGCGTCTTCCACGTCCAGTTCCTTGTCGTCGACGCCTTCGCTTTTTCCTGTCGGCGTAGCGCCAGCGACTGCTTCGGCTCGTTCGCGCTCCTTCTCCTCCTTCTCTGCGTTTACTATAGTATTGATGTCCTTGCCGCGACCTTGATTGCCGGCGCCTTTCACCGCTTCCAGTTCGTCCTGAAACAAGTGAAAGTAAGATGTCAAACCAACGCGTTTCTTCTATTAAATCAGTAAGCGATTCAATGTTTTATGTTCGAAGGTTCAATCATTACAGAGAAAAAAAATAGATCGTGTAGTTTACACTACATACTACAAAAGTGAAACTTCTAGTCGCATGAGCCATTACAAACACGAATATAACATGCACAAAACAATAACACATGGTGGAGATCTAGTCGCGTCGACTGTACACACACACATCCATACGTCAAACACGCAGACATTCATACGTCAAACGCACAAACATCCACGCGTTAAAAGCGCAGAGGAGTGGTGGTATTGTCAGTTTTTTTTTGTTAGCGTGCTTCGTTTCAATGATTTCAATTAACTCTGTAGCATAGAAGTTTCACTTCAAAAATAAATACACACCTGTATAGCAGAATTGATGAGATCGTCGTACTCGTTGAATCTATAACTGTTCGCTTGTCTACGCGCTCTCAGCTGATAAATGGGTTCATCGTCATCGTCGTCCTCGTCTTCGAAGCTCCCTTCTTCACCGCTCTCGCTGCTTCCGTCCGAAGAGTCTTCGCCAGTGCGGCCGCTACGTGGTTCTTTTTTGTGTTCTTTTTCGCCTTGTTTGTTCTCACCGCCTGGCAACACGTTTGACAGACTGATTCCAACGTACGCGAGACGACGCTTGCGCATTTCGTCATTATCGCGACGTTTCAGGTTTTTATCGTATTCCGACAGTTGCAATTCTAACCGTTTTATCAGAGTGACCTGTGAATTAATAATGTATTAATTTTTTTTTTCTAATAATAACCTATCTCTCGAAATAAGAGCGAGAAATCGTTATTGTTTATTTTGCAAGAAAAAGAGAGAAAAATATGGTTGCGCAGGCATACCGTGTTCTGCCATCTAGCCAGCAGCAGTCAGTGAAAACTGATATAGACAGACTATTGCCTATTCTGTTTCCAAACTAGAATTCTTTCTGGTACTTGAAGTATAGATATTTTTGTTTGCTAATCTATTTCAAATTGAGGGCTACCATTTTTTAACCGACTTCAAAAAAAGGAGTTGGTTCTCAATTCGGTTGTATTTTTTTTTTTATGTTTGTTACCTCAAAACTCCGTCATTTATAAACCGATTTGGAAATTTTTTATTTGAAAGGATATACTTTCAGATTGGTCCCATATAAATTTCATCAAAATCGGTTCATTAGTTCGGCTGATTTTAATAAAAGCTAGTAACGGCGTGTGATTCCTTAAGGTAAATGTCACATCAGACAGCGTAAGAAAGTCGGTTTAATAATAGTGAGTGACGTAGACCTCACTTGCCACTAGCGCTATCTGGTGAGAAAAAATATGGCAGCCCTCATTATTTTGAAGAAAATTTAATGTTCGAGTCTTACGTGTTGACACGGCGGACAAAACCAATCGCCTTCTGGTATAACCAGTAGCGCGGGTCGCAAACAGCTACAATGCCAGCCGTTATCACAAGAATCGCATAGCAGGATCCATTCGGGATGATCGGATTTACTGCATCGCTGACACGCCCGCTCATCTTCATCCGAGTCTTCCTCTTCCCCCTCTGTAAGACCACAATTTGCCGTATTTACTGAGGATGAGAAAAAAAAAATAAAAAAACTGTTCTGAAACGTAAGTCAAACGGAAAAATGATCCATGATGCTGTTGGTAAGTTTGCAAAGAGCTCGTTAATACGCAGTCGAAGAAGCCGATCTTCCAATAGATTTATTAGTGTATTTGCCATAATATGGCACATACACTATTGGCGTCGGTCGGATGGCGGGACCTAGGGGTCGGACCAAAATTTATCGACGTTTCATAGCCTCCTGAACAATTTGACACCATTTTTGAAAATGTTTATATACAGGGTGAGTTCGACCACCCGTATCAGTCGTTTTTTTCGAAAACGGTTAGTCGTAGAGAGTTGTGTAAAAAATTTGTATTATAAAAGCCCTAATAAAGAATCGAATGGTGATAATTTTTTTTTTCGGGAAGGTCGGCTTCCCTATTAGTTTGCTCCAGAATGTCCAGAACTCTGGAATTATAAATGTAACGATAGGTCGAAAGTGGTATTGTTGAAAAGATCTTTAAAAAATAAGCAAGTTTTGTAGGAAATTTTTAGTGTATTTGCCATAATATGGCACATACACTATTGGCGTCGGTCGGATGGCGGGACCTAGGGGTCGGACCAAAATTTCTCGACGTTTCATAGCCTCCTGAACACTTTGGCACCATTTTTGAAAATGTTTATATATATATGTATGTATATATTTATATATATATTTATATATATATTTATATATATATTTATATATATATATATGTGTGTACACGATAACTCTCGACAGACTTAATCGATTGAAACGAAATTTGGTACACACATTGGAACCCATCACCGCAAGAAGCCTATTTAAAATGGGCCCGATCGGACCATTTTCAGGGTTGTATTTAGGGGTTCCAAAAAGTTTTTGGGCCCAAAAATACCGAAAAATTTGTCAGAATCGTTTCAAAATTGAAATTTAACTCTTTAGTAAAGATTAAAATGTGCCGCTAAAATTTTAATAAAATCGGCCCGACAGGACCGGACTTTCAAATTTTATGAAAACACTAGTTTGTTGATACGGATTTACTTATGGAAGGGTGTATTTAATTGGGTGTACTGATAAAATCCATGTCTAGTATTGAAATTTAGAAAAATTTAATTATTTTAAGGGATGTATTAAGGGGTTAAATTTTTTATTTTGTCAAAAAACAAACTTAAGTTTACATAATAATGCCACAATGCCTGTATTAGCAAATACACTATATTGTCGGCAGGGTTTGGCACTGCGACCCGAGTTTTTTTTTATTACTGCCACCCATGTAAATTTCTATAAGTATAAATATAAATTATTATGTGTTCAAAACTCCGGAATTTTAGAAAGCACGATAGGTTGAAAGTGGTGCTGTTGAAAAGCTCTTTAAAAAATAGGCAAGTTTGGTAGGAAAAATTATTTAATTACTATGCCACCTCTGTTAAGTAACAATCGTTTGAAATTATTAAATCAAAATTTCATAATAACGATCGAAGTCGGCATTAAAAATCTAGCAACCTTAGACATTGTCACAAGTGTTTAAACTGTCTTCCATTTACTCTTTAATACATACTACTGGGCTCTTCCGGTTATACTGTGAGTGTACTTCTTCAGTGTTTAATAATCGATAGATAGGTAACTAGATTTTAAATGCGGACTTTTAAAAAGTTCGTTATTATGACACTTTAATTTAGTAATTTCAAACAAATATTACTTAACAGGGGTGGCAGTAATAAAAAAAATTTTCCTACAAAACTTGCTTATTTTTTAAAGATCTTTTCAACAATATCACTTTCAACCTATCGTTACATTTATAAATCCGGAGTTCTGGACATTCTGGAGCAAACTAATAGGGAAGCCGACCTTCCCGGGAAAAAAAATTATCACCATTCGATTCTTTATTAGGGCTTTTATAATACGAATTTTTGACACAACTCTCTACGACTAACCGTTTTCGAAAAAAACGACTGATACGGGTGGTCGAACTCACCCTGTATATATTTATATATATATATGTGTGTACACGATAACTCTCGACAGACTTAATCGATTGAAACGGAATTTGGTACACACATTGGAACCCATCACCGCAAGAAGCCTATTTAAAATGGGCCCGATCGGACCATTTTCAGGGTTGTATTTAGGGGGTTCAAAAAGTTTTTGGGCCCAAAAATACCGAAAAATTTGTCAGAATCGTTTCAAAATTGAAATTTAACTCTTTAGTAAAGATTAAAATGTGCTGCTAAAATTTTAATAAAATCGGCCCGACAGGACCGGACTTTCAAATTTTATGAAAACACTAGTTTGTTGATAGGGATTTACTTATGGAAGGGTGTATTTAATTGGGTGTACTGATAAAATCCATGTCTAATATTGAAATTTAGAAAAATTTAATTATTTTAAGGGATGTATTAAGGGGCTTAATTTTTTTATTTTGTCAAAAAACAAACTTAAGTTTACATAATAATGCCACAATGCCTGTATTAGCAAATACACTATATTGTCGGCAGGGTTTGGCACTGCGACCCGAGTTTTTTTATTTATTGTAGATTATAGACGCGTCGACATCTAAGGTCATTAGCGTCTTTCAACTACACTAGATAACAACTAACTTAAAACTAAATAACATCACAAAACATCCATGAGCGCAGGTGGGATTCGAACCCACGGCAGTCCAGTCTAGAGGTTGCGGCACCAAGCATGCTAACCACTAGGCTATACTGCCCCCCTCTTCCAATGGAACTGAGGTATCAGAAAACTAGAGTCTGAATGGTAAGACCTCCCAGCCTACCATTTCTAGTATGCGTTAGATTTTTTATTTATTGTAGATTACAGACGCGTCGACAACTTAGGTCATTAGCGTGTTAAATACATCAAATAACATATTCCATAAAAAACTAAATAACATCACAAAACAGCCATGAGCGAGGTGGGATTCTAACCCACGACAGCTTGCTCCAAAGGCCAGGACGCTAACCGTTAGAACAAGCTGTCCTCAGTATGCGTTAGATGTAATTACAATAGCAGCCCGTGTGCAATGCAATGGGCGCTCACCATAAATAAGTGGTTAAGAATACCGCTACCCGGTCTATTAATGACAATTTATTCACAGCATTCTCTCGTTAACCCGCCCCCACGAAAATTAAGCTAGTGTCGGATTAGTGGAAGTGACTGAAGTGTATACAATATCGTAAAGAAGATAGAGCGAGACAGACAGCACAATGTACTTTTGGCGTAAGTGGAGGACTACAAAACATGACATCCCTAGAACCGGCGTATTAAATTTTTTTGCATTATTGGGATCCGTCAAATGAGCATATGACATCTGGTGGCACAAAATTGTACTCAAAACGAAGGAAAATTTTACATGCTAACAGTGCAAATTTATCGTGAAATTGTTTATTACAAATATAAAACAAGTAAAATAAACAAAAAGTTTATCGAAAATAGAATTCGTGACGTTTTCTAATATCATGGCATTAAACACTGTCAGTTATTGCCTTGTAAAACTTACTTTACAGCGAATTATTTTCTAATGAAATGTGGAAAAACTGTATTTATGAATTAAAAAAATATTTTATATTAATAATAAGATGTACTTATTATCATACTGTACTACAATAGTAAAATCATTTGATGATTGACAAATTTATAGGACTAGCTTTGTATACAAATATTTTGAGGTTAGTAACTTACCTACTTATTACAATATAACATTTATGTTGCAGTTATGTGTTTACATTATTCACCTAACCCTGCCCTAAAGAAGCATTGAACGGATCATTAATTTCGTGGAGATTTTCTTTTAATTTTGATGTTTTTAAGCAATATACCGTAAAGATTACGACTTTTGACAGCTCAGTTATCTTGTTTTTTTCACACATTTGATAATATGTCCGGTTTGAGAATCCGTTCTCCTTCAACAAAATTCCTTTGTTTAGGATTCACACCGGTCCAATTGCAAATTGCACTTATATTTATTATTTCTTATCGCTTTGAAAATCACAAAATTACACGCATAAGTATACTCCGTATATAAAATTTCCCCCCCTTTGCGCCATGTTTTTTAAGCTCCGCCCATTTGAAGGATCCCAATATGCCTTCAACTAGTTAAAAAACTAGGGTGCGGCTTTATGAAATCACGGTGCAAGTGAAACTTTACTTAAATTATTTAATAAATGAGTAAAAAAAATCGCTGAAAGTATATAAATTTTTTTTACGTGGTTTTGGTAATGTAATTTGAACCCTGAGTATGGAGACGAACGTAAGAATCCAGATTCTATCGTTGGCGGTCAATGGGTATTTGATGTGCTGCTTGACTGAATATTCATACTATATTAGTTATGTAGACGTACAACATAATTATGAAAATAAACGTTGCTGCTTTTCGATGAGTACTGGGTCTGGTCGACCGCTTCGATATGACGTGACATCGACATGCATAACCGAACGGGGGAAAAAAACGAGGATAAAAAGTTTCACATAAAAAACGGCGGATTACAATGTTAGAAAATCGAGCGGCGGAATAAAGAGAGAGTACCGTATAAAGATCGATTTATATTATCTGGTCAGATACGGCGCGAGAGCGTAGCGTTTCCGGCAAGACAAACATTTCTAGATGCATTTCAAATACGAGTATTGATTCGTGTCTGAATGGACGGGATCCGCTAAGTATAAATATTCGTATTTGAAATGCCTGTAAAAATGTTTGTCTTGCCGAAAACGCTACGTTCCCACGCCGTATCTGACCGAATAATATAAATCGGCCTTTATTCTTAGATATAATTATATCACAAATTCAACTCTGAACGCTGAGATTACACGTCCAATCCCAATTAATCTGATGGCTTCGGCTGTAAGAGTAAATCGAATTCCACATATCGATTTATTTATTTATTGTAGATTACAAACGCGTCAACAACTCAGGTCATTAGCGTCTTCAACACAACAAATAACATATTTGTGTATTAAAATCCACCAGCCGACATACACAAACCGACTGGTACGAGCTCGGGTCCCCGGGAGCGCTAATTCCCAAAGAACATTGGAATGCAATTGCGATAACAACTACATCCCAATGTCCCCCCTGGGGGGACCCACATATCGAAAACATCAATAAACCACAGTGTGTACTCACCGACTTTTTGCGCAGTCCTGGCTCTTTTGAGAGGCTGCGCTTGTACGTCGCCTTCCTGTTCGAGATCGCTCTCCGGCGAGAATTCGTGATCGGATTTAAAAACCAATACATCTTCATCTTCCTCCTCTTCGTAGTCTTCTTCAGGTTCGTCGTCCGTGTCGCTCGAATCGCTCGACGACTTCCACGGATTGTGTTCATCAAACGTGAGACGTTTGTGTTTGTTGCTGCGGCGCTTGTTCTTCCCACTGCTTGACTGGGAATCATCGTCCATGTCGGAGTCTTCAGACTCAACTTTAGGTTTGCGCTTCTTCACTTTATAGTCCTGAATTCCAAAAAAACGCCACTCTATACTTTTTCGAAATTAATAAAAAACGGCAGCTATATCGTAGCTCTTGTAACGAGAAAAGATCAAAATAAACGCTCTTCTGAATGACAAACTTGTAACCGGTATGGTTACAGAGTTGGTTTTTTTCATTATTTTTGTATTCACGTATTTTTCTATGTGTGGGCTACCGTTTACACTCGGATCTTTTCTCATCGCAACAATATAGGTTTTTGACTATTAATATTATTCGCAATTAAAAGCGAACGGAGATGTCAGCATTTCGGACGTCTATGCGGGGTTTAATCAGTCATATCACAAAATGAATGTAGATGACAGGTTTGAATTGTTTTGTATTTAAGTAAAGTAATTTTTAAGTTAATGAGGTTAGATTTTTATGTCAACAATGTCAGATCAATTTATTTATTGTAGATTATAGACGCGTCAACATCTAAGGTCATTAGCGTCTTTCAACTACACTAAATAACAACTAACTTAAAACTAAATAACATCACAAAACATCCATGAGCGCAGGTGGGATTCGAACCCACGGCAGTCCAGTCCAGAGGTTGCGGCGCCAAGCATGCTAACCACTAGGCTATACTGCCCCCAATGTCAGATCAAGAATTAACATACATTAATATTTATAAATACGTTGGTTTGAGTCAAATGAGACACAATGACATTACGGGAGCTGCCATTTTTTTTGTCTCATAGATCCCACCAAGGCCGGCGCTAGGATTTTCGGGCCCCGGGTAAGCGTTCTCAGGCCTGTCGCCTCCAAAAAAAAAATTTACTCAAAAATTTGCTTTCGTTTTGGAAATAGTCAGAAAATTTTAATGAAAAAAATCAAATAGGTAACGGGAAAATATTTTAATGCTCGCAGTTTTAAACATGGTAGTCACATATAATAGGTAAGCTTCGGGCCGGCGGGCACCCTTCGAGGGCCCAGACCCGGGGTACCTTTACCCCGCTTACCCCCCTAACGCCGGCTCTGGACCACACATAAAAAAAAAATGAATTGAAAATATGAATTGGTGCTAGGCCCAAATAACCTTAGCTGTTGGCGGTCTTTAAAACACAATTTAACAATTTTTGGACCCCACATATGGCGACTTTGGATTCGAACAGTAGATGTTCAGCCACTTTGCTTTTAATTGCGAATTCTGAACGTAAATTTAATAGTGGATTAATGTATGTAAATAAGGATTTCTACTGACTTTGTCCTCGTCTTTTTTGCTGCCTTTTCGCTTTTCGTTTTTCTGCGCGATCTCAGCGAGCGCGATTTCTTCCAATTTGCGCCTTTCGGCTTCCTCTCGGATCTTGATTTGCGCTATCCGACGGCTTTGGCGGACCGGCGGTTCTTCCGGTACGGCTTTGTCCTCCAGTATGATGTCCGTGCCGACATCCAGTCCGAGAATCCTTCGTGCTGTCGAAAACAACACACAGACCTTCAAATTCTACCGTATTACGGATTAAAGATTAATCACATAGAGAAATAAGTTTATTTTATTTATTGTAAATTATAGACGCGTCGACAACTTAGGTCATTAGCGTCTTGATTATACATTAAATAACAACACACTTAAAACTAAATGACATCACAAAACATCCATGAGCGGAGGTGGGATTCGAACTCACGACAGTCTGATTCAGAGGCAGCGACGCTAACCACTGGACCACGACTGTCCTCGAGAGAAATAAGTTATGACAATAATAATAGAGTTACATATGTCGCTGTGTGTAAATCAACACTAATATAATTAAGTGTGAAAATCTGTTTGCATGTAAGTTTGTATGAAATCTTGATGCATGTAATTGACCCGGATTAACACAGGCTGCTTTTTATCCCGATCGATTCAGTAGTTACCGAGGGATAAGACGAAACTTTATTCTCTGTCTGTTACTTCATCACATTCACACCAGAAGAGAACAACCGATTTGAATGAAATGTTATATGCAAAAAGTCTATGACTAGGAACAATGCATGTTACGCTCATATTCTCTCCGTCTATATAAAGAATTCTTTTAAAGCTTAAGTAAGAAAGCAAAAAGTAATTTATAAATATAAAAAATAGTGTATTTTTATTTGTAAATGCATTAACTTTTTATAAGAGTTTATTCATAAAAAAATTTAATGTCTGCTGTCCCCACACTGTAGCTTAACTGGTTAATTATTTTATTTATTGTAGATTATAGACGCGTCGACATCTAAGGTCATTAGCGTCTTTCAACTACACTAAATAACAACTAACTTAAAACTAAATAACATCACAAAACATCCATGAGCGCAGGTGGGATTCGAACCCACGGCAGTCCAGTCTAGAGGCTGCGGCGCCAAGCAAACTGGTTAATTAACTGAAGAATTACAGTTCGAATCCTGGCAGTGGCATAAGTTTTTTAAAAAGTTAATATGTTTACAAATAAAAATATTTTAGGGTTGTAACACTTAAAAAAATCACATTTTTAAAGAAAGAACAATGAGCCATTTTCCTGACAGTAGTTCTTTCAATTATCCGCGAGAGGCAGCACTTGTGGTAGGTACAAACATTATTTATTCCTAATAGTGTTGTATCATTTTAGTGCTATAACTTAATTATTAAATTATTATTATCATTAAATTAATTAAATAATTAAGTTATACCACTAAAAAGATACGACATAAATAAATAAATAATGTTTGCACCTACCACAAGTGCTGCCTCTAGTGGATAACTGAAAGAGCTACTCTCAGGAAAATGACTCATTGACAAAGGAGAAGAGTAGTGTTTTAGTTTCAGAACTGAGATAGCTGTAGAAACTGCATATCACGTCACTTGTGAAGTCACAACTACACACTAAAGTACGACCTGTCAGATACATGATCATTCGTTGCTTGTACTCCGTAATGTTTTTACTTTTTGTGTCGTGTTGTGTACCTGGATGTTACAATAAAGGTTCCAAGGCGTTTATGAAAAATCAAGGTGTATCTTATCATCAATAAGTAAATGGTACATTGTGCCACAAGGGAGGAAAGTGCTACATTTCCTCCCGCGTATAAAATTGCCACAAGGAGATGTAGTAATTTCCTCCCGTGTTGCGCATATTATTTTTTCTCCTGCCAGGCCGAAAGTTCGCAAAATTGAAAAAAAAAATTATTAAAATTATTATTTTTATTTTATTTTATTATTAAAATTATTAAAAAATAATTTTAATGTGTAGGAGACAGAAGTAGGTGCGTGAGAGCCGGCATAAGTACTATTGCGCACGCGCACTTGTCCGTACCACGGGAATAAAGAGCGACTTTGTTCCCGCTTGGCAGGGACGAAAGTACGAACTTTCGGCCTAGGTAGGAGAAAAAATATTTTATTATATTTTCAATTGTTCCCGCACATCTCGACTGGATTCAGTTGTACACACCTACAAGCTGTGATATGCCACTTCTATAGCTATCTCTGTTCTGAGGTTTTAGTTCTTTTTGAAATTTGGTGCAAATATAAAATTCGGAATTATTATTTCTTTCTACAGCTTTTCAACTTATCAATAAACAAGTAAAAAAGCCGCTTACGTTTCTTACGAGGTTGTGATTTCGAAACAGCTGGCAAAGTTTTTTCTTTTTCAGGCGTTGGGCTTTTCGATTTCGGTGGATTGGCTTTAGAACGGGATTGCTGCGCCAGTCGCACTGGTTTCCGTGGTCTACCTCGTTTCCTGTTTGTTTCTGGAAAAATAAACACTCAAATATTATAACAATAAATATTCTTTATTGCTCCAAATACAAAACAAATTGCATAGAAGTCACTACGTTTTGATAAAAGTACAATATTGTAGTCTGACGTTGTGTAATCCGACAAAGCGTCAATCTGTGTCGTTGGTTTCTTCTTTTCGAAGACTTCCATCAAAATGATGGGCGCGCATGCGCACAGTTTATTCTTAGGCTGCGCGTGTCCTGTCATTTTACTAGAGCTGTAGCAAACCGTATGTATTCGTTACCTAGTAATGGGTACATCGCCTGACTCGAAGTACCGAATCGTTACTCACAAATTTATTTCGTTACTCTCATTTGTCGTATGTCACTGTTTGATTCACAAAGCTGAGGTTTGATTCATTATACGAACGAATACGAATCATACATGTAACACTAAAACGTGAACTGGAATGCATCGTACGTCGTACGTATGCGTGTGCCTACTGTCTGTGTACTTTGTAATGTGTATGCTTATTTTTGATGTATTTTGAATTCGTTTGTTACATTACAAAGGAAAATAATATTTATTGTTGCGCGTACCGCCGTACATTGTAACATTATTTGTTTATGATAATTTTATAAACCCATTCTTAAAATCATTTTAACAAATACACGAGTGCGACTCGATGCGATGCTTCATGCTAGACACTGCTACTAGATTAGACTACTAGTACCCGATTGTATCAAAAGTAACGAGTAACGTAACGATACGGAAGTAACGGGTGCTGATTGTTTTAGTAACGAATACATGCGGGTACACAATTTCTCGTTACTTTTACAGCTTTGAATGCATGAATTTGACGTCAAACATACCTGAATTGTCAGTAGACTTTTTCGCAACGCTAGCCGACGTTTCATCAGCGCTGTCGTCATCCGGCTCGTCTTCATCTTCTTCCTCGTCGACCGATCCGACTAACATTGGCGTATCGTCATCGTCGGTCGGCGCGGCAGTGAACGTGCGACGTGAGGCTGCCGTGATCTCATCAGCGCGGAAGCCGCGCATGCCCCCACCCGATTCACTGTCAGTGCTGCTGCTGTCACCAGCTTCTAATTTTTTCTGCTGCTCAATGCTCCTAAATCCAACAATTCAAAGATAAAATATCTGCTGCTAAATTTAAAATTAAATTCTAATATGACTTGTAGCTTTAGTTTTAAGACATATCGTCATTAATAAATAGCCATATATATAATTAGCTTGAGCTCCTGCCCTAGCACTGGTTAATTAATATACAGATTGTATTAAATTAAAGCTGTGCATAGGGCGGTATGTGTGTAAGATAGAGATCGATATATAAAGCAATAACTAAGAACGAGATAAATGATCGCTAATGGGAAGTTTCTGTAGTTACTGTAAATAAATAATACCCATACAACCTGATAGCGTCATTTTTGTTTTGTGATTTTATCAACAATTTCAGTAGTCTTACAGTAACTACAGAAACTTCCTATTAACGATCATTTATCTCTTTCTTACTTATTGCTTTATATCGATCTCTATCTTACACACAGAACGTCCTATGCACAGCTTTAATTTGATATAATCTAGGTATATGTAGCATTGTATGTGAATTATCAAAAAATAAATAAAATAAGCTGTTGCAAGTTTTGTGAAAATTTTGCGTGATGTCTGAACAAACAGATATTATTACAATTTTATTTATACACCGTGTCCGATCTCAAAGGTGAACATAAGGATTTAACATGGTATTGTTCATATTTGCTGATTCGTGTTCGCCAATTCAACGTACAAGAAAGGTAATGGTACTTATCGAAAGATAAAATTATTGCGCATCAAATGATTCTAAAAATAAGACGCATTTTTAGAGTGTTGGGTCTCCAAACTTCACAAACCACGACATAATACAGTGCTTAGCATCATAATATTATATAGTGTTACGAATACTCAATGTGTGTTTTTTAAAAATAATTAATCATACCTGAAGATGGCAACTCGTTGCTGAAACGTGTAGTGAAAATTCACAAGAAGTCACAAAACAGACATAATACAAGGTATTTCTAATACTTCATAATATTGTAAAAATAAGACCAAAAATAAAATTTTTTTTAAATACTAATTTGAAATTGACCGATTTTGCAGTAATGATTTCAAGTTAAGTAGGCGAAAAACAAAACACTGAAAGAAGTGTGCTGTAATAAAATTGTCAAAAAACTTTTGTACTCATAAACATTTTTATAATAATTAAAGAAAAAATGAATAGTTACTCCGATGAAGAAAAAACGTTTTACAGCGGTGGTAGTTTGCGGGAGAGTCAGAGATTTGTTTTCTATTAAGTTTAATGGCACACAACGTTAATTCCCTATGTTCGACTTTGAGATCGGACACCCGATATAGATTCAAATACTCAATAAAAAATTTAAAGAAGCGCAATTTTTCCACATTTTTTTACCTCCGTAAATTAACGTCGATAGACCTCCTGCGTCTGATACGCCTACGTTTTTCAGCGACCTCTTCAACGACTTTGTTGTCGCTTTCAGCATTCTCGGCTCGCGTCCTTTTCCTGCTGACAATAACGCGATCGCCTTTCTTGCGTCCGTCGTTCAACTTTTCTGAAGGTAGCGTTGACGAGTTGGTGGAAGCAGCGTCGTCATCGCCGTCGGTACACGCCAACGGATCGGATTCGGCGACGCTCTGACAACTGTCAGCGTCGCGTGATGACAACACCGACACCTTTGCTTTAGTTTTATTCACAACAGACAATGGTTTGGCTGCAACTTTAGTCTGAGATTTGATTTCCTCCTTCACGGGTTCCGGATTGGCTTTGAGTTTGTTAATATCGACGCACATCAGTAACGGTTTCTTCGGTTCTCTCGACGCGTTGTTCTGTTCTTTCTCTTTCAAATCAATTTGTTTTGATTTGCCTTTATTGGTGAAGGAAATCGGACTTACAATCAGAACTTTCGATCGATCGAGTTCACTCAAATCGACCGCATTTTCGATATCTTCGAGTTTGCTCTCTTCTTCTTCCTCTTCTTCTGATATTTTATCATCGTCCGAAAAATCCGACTCGCCAGATACTGATTCAAAAGATTCACTGTCATCGTTCGCTTTCGATTCATCTTCAATCGGTTTGTTTCTTTCTGATTGTACTTTTCCTTTGGTATGGATTTCCGATTTATTTTCACCGGAGCTTTTTGAATCAACGCAAGATGTCTCGTTCACTTTTGCGTTTACAGTCGCTTTGTTTTTATTTAATTTTTCAATTGGTTTATCTTCACATTGTGCGCTTTTTAAAACGTTTTCTGTTTTACCAATTTTCGATGATTCAGATATATTTAAAACATTAACTTTCTCTAAACGTTTCTTGTTACTTATTGGTACATCACAAACACTTTTGGAATCGTCATTTTTTTGAGTTTTCGGTCCACTTTCAGCACCTCCCATTTGAATTTTCTTAACAGGTTTATCTTGATTACTAATCGCTGTTTTTTCACTTTTACTTTCTTTCAGCTCGCCCGGCATTTTTTTAGCTGGCATTTTTGATATTTCGTTTGCTTCCGATTCATTTATTGCGCTTGCTTTGTTTTCTGAATGAGAAGTAATTCCCTTTTCATCGTTTACTGCATTGGAATTTGTTTCGTTATGATTCTTACCAACATGACAATTTAATATTTTCGACGTGTCATGTTCGTTCTTCGTTTCCGATTCAAATGGACTGTTCAAAACAGTTTCCGTAACCACTTCCAACACTTTTTTCTTCTCTTCCGTCGTTAAACCGGACGTTAAATTATCAGGCGCAGGCATTTTCCCCGTTTCTTCTTTCTCTTTGCTACCATCTTGTTTTTTACTATTTTCTTCTGAAACATTAACGGTTTCTTTACTATTTTCTAATTTATTATTGTCAATATTAACACACTTGTTTTTAGAATTCGAAGAGTTAGATTCGTCCTGTAATTTACATTTCAAGTCAACCTTCACCTCCAATTTCAATTCATCTTGTTTTTTGTCATCGTTATTTGATACCTCATCGGTTGAATTTTTTTGTATTTGTTCTTTTACACTATTCGAACTGGAATTTTTTACAGGCGATTCCGGCTTATTTTCTAGACTTCCCGGACCAAAAAAAAACATTGAATTCGTCGATTTAACTGTAACCGTTTCACTGTTTGTACTATTTTTCTCGTCCGTAACGTTTTTTGTTTCGTCAATTTTATCACTAGAGCTCGCCACAGGTTTGGACTTCGGCGACTGCATTTTGTTCTTTTCAGCCTGCTGCGCGTTCTCTTTTTTATCAACGTCACTGTCAACATTTTCGGAACGTTTTGTTATTGTATTATCACTTTCTGTATTATCTATAAATTTAGAGGAACTATAATCCGTTTCGTTTACATTTGATTTAGGCTTACCAATATCCCAACGAGATTTTTTCGGTGAATTCGGATCGCCCGTTTTGCCACAAGGCGCACTTGTATCCAACACAACACCGACTTTTGATTTATTCTCACCCGTATCGACATCATTTTCTGCTGAAGACGTATTGTCATGTTCAGATTGTTTCGACGGCCCGTCAACATCAGCAATCTTTGTTTCATCAGAGCAATTCTCACTTTCTTTCAAATTATTTTCGACAGACTCATTCTTGTCGCTTTGTTCTTGTTTATTTGAATCGTTTGTTTTTCCCAAAATCGATTGTTTGCTTCCTGCGTTTTGTTCTTCTTTCGCGACAGACAACTGCTGCGTGCCACTTTGGTCATTACTGGAGCCACCGTCGCCTGTTTCCTTACCAGTATTAGCAGCATCACAATCACGCCCCAAGCCCCAACCGTATACATAAAACGTTTCTTCTTCAATCGCATCACTTACAATAACCCCGTCCTGTTCCGGAAACAAAACGTTTGACGCATCGTAACTACGATCCGTCCTGGTTTCAACGAAACGGCCCTGACAATTTTCTTTTAAACCTTCGCCTCGGAATACTATCACCGGTTCTTCAATTGCTTCAGTCACCTCGGAGGCGTTATTTTCGTTCGCAATTGAATCTCCGTCGCATTTCTCTTGCGTCGAATTTTGTGATGTATTATAATTCCTTCGTTCCGACCTGTCTTTTTGGTTTTTAGCAAACATTGATTGTCCTCTGTTTTCGGTTTGGGCGCCGTTACATTTTTGACAATCAACTCTGCACGTACGATCACATGACGTCGACTGTTTTGATTGACTTTCTTCATCCAGATCTTGGATATTACCGGCGTCACAGTCTCGTCCTGATCCTTCTCCCCAAAATCTCATGACTGGCTCTTCTATCGAATCATTTATATCTTCTCGATTTTCTTCTCCGTCCTTTATATTTCCACCCTGACACTCTTCTCCCGATCCTTCACCGCTAACCGTTAACGTGGGTTCTTCAATCGCTTCGCTAACTTCAGACTCTTCTTCTTCGTCGTCGTCGTCGCTCTCGTCTTTCTTCAATTTTTTTAAAGACTCTTCGTTTGCATCTGAATTTGCGCTCGGTGGACGTTTTTTACTTGTTATTTCATCTTTTTCTTCTTTATTTATTGTATCGGTTTCATCTTTGATTTCCGTGTCAGTTTTTGTTTCACTGTCTTTATTCATCTGTTTGCTTTTATCGGCGTCGTCATTTTCTTCACTGTCTGATTTGAGATCGTCGCTGGATTTGGTTTTGTGATCTTGTTTATTGTTCAATTGTTTTTCGTCTTTGTCATCTGAAATTTACAAAAAAAAAACGAACAAATTTGAAAAAAATAAAATCCAAATACTCCAAAAGAGCTAAAAATAATTTCTATAATTCACTAGTTATTTTCAGAAGATAAAGTGGAAAATAAATGTCTTTCTCTTCTATAGTTTAAAAGCGTGGGCACTAGATTAATTAAATAAAAAATTGATAGTGAATGCCCCACGCTTTTGAACATTATAGAAGAGAAAGAAATTTATTTTCTACTTTTTCGCGTCAATTGGAAATTTGGAAGTGGCTGAAAATCGAGTTGCAAGATTTTATAACATATAATATTATAAGCGTGTTAAAAACCAGTTAGCTCCATTATGACTTTGTAGAAATGTCAAAAAATTAGAAAAATAAACTGAGATATTATGAAAGTTTATGAATAATAAAAAAAGAGCTGAACACTACTACTTTATTACCATTCCTTTGGCGTGATATGATTAATAAAGTGATGGCGCCACTTTTTTTGTCAATCAGTTTAGCACTACAAAAAATTATTACCTTCTTCATCAGCGCTTTGAGGTTCATTCTGGCCAGTATCTATAACCGGTCTATCAGAAGCCTCAAGACTATTACTGTCCTCATTTAGCTCTGGTAGTCCGCCGGTGCAATCGTTGTTATGTAGCTGCGATATCAAACGCAATACTTCATCGCGATCCCTAAAAAACAAATGTGATTAGTTTTATCAGCAACATTTATACAAGATTTATTAACCTTTTCACTGCGCACTTATTTTACGAGAGTGCATGTTGTGTGCGCAATATTTTCGGCTGTTCCGTATAGATACGTCTGGAGCAATCCACTGTTGTTATCAGTGGGGTAAAATAATGAAGCTAAATCCCGTAAAATCATATCAAATCGTTTTTTTTTTGCCTTTTTTGTTCAAAACATATATTTTTATAAAAAACAGAACAGTCAGTGCATGTATACACGTGTAAAACACGTCTACATACGCATTGACTTTAAAAGAAAAAAACCACAACAAAGTTCAGAATTGGTGTTCTAATAGGCGTTGTGCGTATATATACGGCGGTAGCAGTTTATCGCTGCAAAAAAATTCTGCGGTTAATCGCAAAAAACTTCTGGATTGGCCAGTATGATCTGGTAGGCATTGCTCGTATATATACGACGGTAGCAGTTTATCGCTGTAAGTATTTTTTCCAGCCCGAACGTAAATATACGGCTGGAGCAGTAACCCAAGTAATCGTATATATACGTCTGGAGCAGTCAAAGGGTTAAAACACTGTCAAAAAGTCTAAGTTCATTCTGAGTTTAAAATTGTAAAGATCTTTTCCACAGAAGAATGGAAACAATGCAAAGTTTTATATTAAATATATACAGGGTGGTCCATTTTAAAAAAATTCGACTGATGACCAGTCCTATACTTCCCACCTAGTAAATATTTGCAAAAAATAAACACTCTTTTTTTTTTATTCTTTGACTAGGCCCAAATAACCTTAGCTGTTGGTGGTCTTTAAAACACAATTTAATTTTTATTCTTTGAAAAAAGCATGGCCCTCTTTTTTGTTTGGTGATCTACTGATGGCTAACTTAATATAGCAAAAATCATGGTTACCTTGATTTACGTACAATTTTTATTTTTTTTAGTAAAATATTTTTTTTCTCGAAAACTATACATTTTAGAGAAAAAAAATATTTACATTTTTTTCATATTATAACATCTAGAATTCATTTATATTTTTTTTTACCTATGTTAATACGTGACATTGAGGACGTTTTTTTGAATATCTCAGGATCCACTGAACCGATTTGACTCAAAATCTAATCAGATCTAAGTTAAAGGTTGATAAACACAATAGAACAATCGGCATGCCCGTATGTTGTTCCGTTCTTAAGATATCGAAGGCGAAAAATTGACCACATACACACACACATACACACACACACACACATACACACACACACACATACAGACATCAGTCAGAAAATGATCTTAAACGATTGCTAGGGTCTCAAAACGTGAAGATCTGTTAAAATCTCGAAATATTGTTTTCGGACTGAATCCATTACTTCCCTACCATAGTAGAGGTGGGAAGTAAAAACTAGTCAAATATCTCGTAAACAGTAGACACTATTAAAAAATGTTTTAGATAAAAGTTGTCGAGTGTGAAGGGGAAAAGAAGATGATGATATCAGATTTAACATAGGTGGTGCTGTCAAGGTCAGGTGAAGGTCAGTCTGGATTTTTTTAATAATGGGCACTGCCAAACTTGACCGCTAGGGGCGCCAGCTATATAACAACCTCGGTCTGTGCGCAGTTCATAGTAGTGTGTACAGAAACAAGTTTATTTAAAATAATAAATCGTTGACAGTGCCGATGTACTGTGTTTACCAATGTTCAAATCATAGAGGTTTTGTATTTCCAAAGGATCCAGAACGAAAAGAACTGGTTGCATGCTATCAGAAGGAAAAAAACTTGATTTCTAGCGCGTTTTTCAATGAAAACCAATGACAACTGAGGTGGCTATATACCTGCTTCCATCTATATATTACGTTTCTCATGTCCCCATCTCCATTGTAACAGTGCATTTTTTAAATTAAATACCTAGGTCAGGGGTCGGCAACTTTCTGATACGGAAGAGCCAAAAGTTACAATTTACAAAATTTCCCAGTTTTTAAAGAACCACTAACATTTTTATTTCAATATTATGGTATTTGATTAGGATTATAACTAAACAAACAGAACAGTGTTGCCACATTTAAAAAATGTCAGCTGTCCGTATACTCTCTACTCCACCTATTCTCACTGTTCTCTGTTGAGTGTTTTTATCCTGTTTAAAGTTTTTTTTGCAGTATAATATTTTTTATGAGTTTTGAAAATAAAATAATATAATTATTAATATTTGCGCATGGAACTGGAGAGCCGCATCTTGACATCGTAAGAGCCGCATGCGGCTCGCGAGCCGCACGTTGCCGACCCCTGAACTAGGTTTATTTAATTAATTTAAAAACGGATTTTATTATTAAATTGTGTTTTAAAGACCACCAACAGCTAAGGTTATTTGGGCCTAGCACCAATTCATATTTTCAATTCATTATTTTTTTTAATAATAAATTGAAAATCCAATTGACACTTTTACCAGCTCTCGGGCTAGAACCCGAAAACTTGTAATGGAGGAACTATAGCAACGCCATGTAAACAACAGCATTGCTACACGCTCGGCTATTCTCAAGTCCGGATTTTATTATTACTATTAGTATTACCCTGCGACATATACTACAAATAACTGAATGACTTAAAAATTCCTTTTTTCTAAATTAATAACAATACCTAGCGACAAGCTCCCACGTTTCCTCATCAAGGTCCTCTCTGTAAACACGCAAAGTACCAGGTTCGTCCGTCTGCCACCAATAAGTATGACCTCTGAGATCGCGTCCCAAAGGTTCCGGTCGCAGTTCGTCCGTTGCGAACTTGTTCACTTCTAATTTAAACTTGGGGTTTAAATCAAACTGCGATTCACACAGCACCTGTGACAGAAATAACAACGTCATGCAACACACACTAAATTAATATTCTAATCTAAAACTAATGCTCGGTTGCAGAAAGCATTGTTAGAAAATCTGATTTGACAAAGACCTTAGTTTGGTACAACACATATTTCTCCATAAGAAAAGCATTGTAAAATTTCAAATCAATCCTGCTCGAAAAATAATTAATCGTTCGAAACGGTATTTTTTAGGGTTCTGTACATCCGATGAAAAAACGAAACCCTTATAGGACCACGTTCGTGTCTGTTTGTTTTTTAAACTATGCATACATATACATAGCATAATTTTTTGTACAATTTCCACATTTTTCTATGCATTTTGATCAAAATTTTGCTTGAAATGTGATTTTTTTCTATGTAGATCAATCATTAGTTTTTCTGTGAGTACAATCTAATGTTCTACATGACAGGGAGTTTCAGAACATTACATTAGACTGTGTAATTATATGATCACAATCTAAGGTCATTGTCAAATCAGATTTTTTGACAATGCCTTCTGCAACCCAGCATCAGTATCTCACAAATTGTTAGTTCCGTTAAAAAGCGCAATTAAATTCATATCGTCTATGAATTGAACATACTACAATGTGCATAAGATATTTTTTTCTAACGTTGTAGGATAACAGATAATCCCATAATAAACCTAGAAAATAACACTACAAATGAGGAAAAAATGGAGATACTATTTTTTTAGGTTAGGACGGTAGCATACTTCTTGTTCTCACGGTTCAACAAGCATTAAATAACTAGAAGTTGAAAGTCAGTTGAACGTACATTGAAGCATGTGAACCTTGTTTCAACTAAGTTAAACGACTTATTGAAACAATGAAAATCGGATAGGTTTTAACTTTAATTATATTATAGATAATAAGCTGTCAAATAGGATCGTCCCACGTATCTCAATTTGATAATTATGAACAGTACATAATATTATTCTTCATACATAAACAACTAATCAAGTAATGTAAATCAACTTTTTCGTTCTTATATTCTTCCTCTTGACTTAATTGGAAGGAAGAATTAAAGAAATATATTTTAAACGCTGAGGCATAAATGATCACACTAACAGGCCTTAAGGAACACTAAGCTTCTAGAAGGCTATGATTTAAACATTTCAATATAAAACAAAATACAGAAATATCTTAGAGCTAACGGCGATAGTCGAATGTTTTGAACAGCTGAAGGTTTATTCTGAAATTAGCTACTAGTAGCTTTTAAATCACGAACAGATACTGTTTAATTGGACAAAATAAATAAGAAGAGCTCAATCTTACTTTCAATAATCGTAGTTTAACCGAAGTTCTCGACTTCTTGTATCCGAATCGTTCAATTTCCCATCCATCTTGACTCGCATATATTGAATGGGCAAACTTTGCCAAAGCTCTTTCCCAACGATCAACTGATACAGATTTACGAGCTTTTCGCAACAATCTAATGTGTAAATCTATAAGAGGTGGAGCCACTGTAAATAAATACATTAGTTGAAATCATTGATAGACAATAAAATAAAAATTGCTCTTATTTTCTAATAAGAATATAGATAAAGCCGGTCTATTCCAAGTTAACAAAATTTATTTTTATACTTCCATATTAACAAAAATGAGGCTGTTTGTGAATTACAAAAATAAATACATAGCGTTATTTTTGACTATATTTTCGATGTCACATATTACACGCGAAATTATAAGGGAAAAAATAGGTAATTGACAAATATTTTATCTCACATTTGTCACAAAGATATAGAGAACATTGCATCCATAAATTAATCTTCATAAACACACTTTTTTTCCTTACATCTTCAGTTTAACAGTTAAAGAAAAAAGAAAGTCAACAACAAAATTACAATGACGTTTGTGTCGAATTGAAAACAGAAATGTAAAAAAAATACATACCTTCTTGAGTATTTTCTATCATCTGTTGGAGCTCCGTAAAGTCGATGTACGTAATTCCACATAATTTCCCGAATTTATCGAGAAAACTACAAATAATTGCGAAATTTGGGTCATTGATACAAGTGGCTTCATTATCTGACGCCATTTGCAACCTTCCAAAACATCACCGAGTCCAATGGTTCACAGTTCGCTCGGGGCAATATAAACATTAATAAACATTTACACAGCTTTATATAGTTGTCACTTTATTACCATTTCACTAAACTGAAATATTCACTTCGTTTTATATTCATTTAAAACCGAAATCGATTGATTTTTTACAAACGTTTCAAGCACTTTTGTGCACAAACAGATACGCCAATAACATAATACTAGATTTATTTCGACTGTTATCTTGCCAAATTAAATCACTCACATTTATTACGAATGTTTCGACGAGTGTACCATACTCCTTACAGTTGAATAGTACAAAAAACATTTCTTTGTCCAAAGACAACAGTCGGGCCATCACCCATTAAAAAAAAACAGAATGTTTCACTTATCGCGCACGCAATCCGATGTTTTTACTGTTTTTCAACGAAGCAATTTAAAATAGGTATTCTATTTAACACATGCACGCTTTTAGAGTTTTTTCGTATGTTTCGCGGATCTTATTATTGACTGGTAACTTCATGATCCATTATGCAATGCTTTTCAGTGCTATAATGAAAAACAGTTACATAATGATAAATGAACATTTATGTAACTAGACATTAATTCAATAAATTAAAGTCTAAAACCATGCATGTGTTGAATAAAGTATAGTGTGCAACGCGTGTGTTAAATGCGTTTACGTTAGGCGCGGTTTTCAGCACTCGATGCGGCTCGCAATGCACACTCGCCTAGGTTCGTGTGCGCTCGTCTACTACTCGTAATTGTATAATTGTAATTGTATTTTAAAGACCACCAACAGCTAAGGTTATTTGGGCCTAGCACCAATTCATATTTTCAATTCATTTTTTTTTTTTTTTTAATAATAAATTGAAAATCCAATTGACACTTTTACCAGCTCTCGGGCTAGAACTCGGGAACTTGTAATAGAGGAACCATAGCAACGCCATGTAAACAACAACGCCGCTACACTCTCGGCTATTCTCGTGCTGAAAACATCGCGCCTGGCGTATTTAGCACACTAGTTACACAATATACTATTACAACTTCCCACAATATACTATTACAACTTCCCAAGTCACATATTTTCATGCATACTAACAAAAAATTAAAGAATATAACATAGATTTTTAGATTCTGAACTTTTTAAAAAACTTTTTATGGAAATTTAGCATTTTCTTGTGATCACAGTAGGCTAGTCACTATGTAATTTGAACGCATGAAAAGATGCAACTTCGCAAGCATGTATTATAAATTACAAAAATTTGAGATTGTTTCGTTGAATAATAGGAAAATTTTTGAAGTGAATCTACAAAAAGTGAAACGCACTACACAAAAAATGTAAAAGTTTTGTGAAGATCTATAAATTTCGTTAAATAGAAATTAAAAATTAATGCGGTCTAATTTATAGCTATTTTTAGAAAAGGAGTTCCAGGTTCCTATACTTGGGTTTTTGAATGAACTTTTTTTTTGTCTTGAATAGAAAGATCACATACAAGTTTTATAGCGAAATTATTAATAGTCCAGCAGTCAGGTACTTTTTACCTGTAAAGTATTCCGAAGTTAATGATATTTTGGTATGTTGTTTGTGGGTGCTCTGTGGAGTAGAATCTGAGTTTTCGACCTCGAGGACCCTATGCTAACGTGGGGGGAGCCGAAAAACCACGAAATTTTACCACCTTTTTTGCTTTTTTCGAAATCTCTCAGAAACGGTCGACTTAACCAATTCTTCCACTATGTAATGTTTTAAAGAGGATTACATTTCCTACAATTTTCATTCCCACAACTTTTCTGTGGTACTAATGGTAAGCGCGCTGCAGCTTCCTGAAACTCACCCGCTCCGCTTTTTGTAACCTTGGTAACCAATGGTTAAAATGTAATATTTTTTTCAATAGTTTTATTTATTTTGTTCTTCATCGAACTTTAAATTGAAAATACACGTTACACATTGGTTACCAAGGTTACAAAAAGCGGAGCGGGTGATTTTCAAGAAGCTGCTGCGCGCTTACCATTAGTACCACAGAAAAGTTGTGGGAATGAAAATTGTAGAAAATGTAATCCTCTTTAAAACATTACATAATGAAAG
Organism: Mongoloraphidia duomilia; assembly: GCA_039654895.1. Classification (NCBI taxonomy): domain Eukaryota; kingdom Metazoa; phylum Arthropoda; class Insecta; order Raphidioptera; family Raphidiidae; genus Mongoloraphidia; species Mongoloraphidia duomilia. The sequence goes on along the minus strand of CM077519.1, from coordinate 10,799,666 downwards.
AATTGCTTAAGTCGACCGTTTCTGAGAGATTTCGAAAATATCAAAAAATGTGGTAAAATTTAATGGTTTTTTGGCTCCCCCTACGTTAGCACAGGGTCCTCGAGGTCGAAAACTCAGATTCTACTCCACAGAGTACCCACAAACAACACACCAAAAAATCATTAACTTCGGAATACTTTCCAGGTAACCCCCTTCATTTATTACCTGCCGCTTGGACTATAACTATTGATGACCAAACCTTTTTAAATTCCTTCAAAGGGGTGCTACGAAGACGCAGGCAATATTGTTCCATGTTCTATTATTATACGTCTTTAAAATCGGAATAGTACTACTGCGGGGGATGCACGAAAAGTCGAGCGTTACGAAAATGGATGTTTATGTTTCGTCTTATAATTTCAAAACTAAAAACAATATCCAAACGATAAATATAGCGTCGAGTAGACAAAGGTGTCTGTACCTGAGATGATCTTCAGAACGAATGAGCAACTGCAATGAGCGTCAATACTGCGGTTCCCAACAACCTATCCGATTTTTTTTTAATTATCAAAACTTTAAGGATATACAAAAAAGACTCGTAGTTTTTTATAATCGAAATATATTTACACAAGCAATGAAATATTGTAAATCATAATATTCATGAAACTATCTTCTTTGTTCTGGCTATTTACGATCTTGAAAGCGTGTGAATGAAAGATTTATTTTATTTCAGAGAAAGTATTGAATATATTTTCATGAATTTTTTTATAAATATCACAACCAACTTTATACAAATGTGATACAGTAAAGTGTAAACCAAAACGTTTTTATTAACACAAAACAGTAAAGCAATTATTTCTTTTCTGATATCTTTTTAATTTTCTGTATAAAATATATTGCGGATTATAGACGTTCGATAACTGAGATTTACTGTTAAATGTTAAAGTTTATTGTACCAAAATGTTAACATTCGTTATGACTTATGAGCAGTTCTTTTTCAAAAAGAGCAAAAAAAATCAATTATTTTAGCATGCGTTTTCGAGTAAACAAATCTAAAAAATTATTTTATCTCAAAGAAGCCAATTTTAAACCTCCCGATTATAGAAACGATTGTTTTCTGCTCTTTTCAAAATATATAATTATTTACGTTACAATAAGTTATGAACATTATTATAAGAAAGACAAATATACAATAAAGAAGCTAAAATTAATTATTAGAATACGTTGTAATTTCTTTTTTTATTAATTTGTACATCGTCTCGCAGTCAAAACCAGTGTTTAATGTCTAATCTGCAAAAACAAAAATAAAAAAAAATATTAACTTAACTACTAATGCAAGCATAATAATGAAAAAATAAATAAATTATAAATATTTTATTGTACGACTTTATGCTACAATTTTCAAGTGGCTAATAAAATTGTTACAAAGTACAATATTTTTAATTTCAATACAAATAAGATGCCACAAGAGTAGAATATGTAAGATGGTAGCAATGGTGAAGAAAAATTGGGAATAGCATGAGTCACCATATCATATCAATGCTACCACCACACGGAATATATAACCAGAGCTATTCATTTCATCAATTTGAATGACAAATTCAGGTAGGTCCGAATTAATTCCCTACAATAAAAAAAGTAAATTGCATAGAATTAACAAAATATGGATGTCTGGTTATATCTTCTACTCATGTTCCTCTTAATAGGGTAACATTAGTTCTAATTTGTACGAATGTAAAAAAAAAAAAACTGGGATAAAATGAAACATATATAAACAAAATATAATATGATTTTCGACATTCAATATATTTCAATCCAAAAACGTTAAAATCAGAAACGGACTTAGATGTTAACATATATTTTATTTGATTATAAATGCTACTCCCTGTGAGTAGGGTACACACAATATAATATGTGCGTGGTTACATACGGACGCACATAGCGCATTGTGTACAGGTCTCTCTTTTCCATTGGCCACTCTGGGCAAGTGCCCAGGGCTCCGCGATCGATGGGGCCCCCTAATTCCTACAAGATCACCAACCGATAACTGATACTACCGATAAATATATTCATTTTGCGAAAATCAAACGATTTATAACAGATAATTACTGACTATAATACCTACATACTTATAATAAGTAAGTAGGTATTATAGTCAGTAATTATCTGTTATAAAAAGCTAATAAGTAACTTATTAGCTTTTTTGGTATTCTAATGAACAAGGGGCCTACACTGGCAACTGTCTGGCTGCCTACCTACAGTTGAATAAATCTAGAATTTTGTCTATCTATTCCTTTTGCTTGTTTTAATAAAATAGTCCTCTGTCATAGTCATAGGGGCCCCATTATCCTAAAGTGCCCAGGGCCTCCAATAGGTCAAAGACGGCACTAATTGTGTATCCTACTCATAATCAGTAACATCAGTGATATTAATCATCTCTGGTTTCGTTTTTTGATTGAAACATCCGATGTCTAATAATCATCTACAAAAATACTTTGAAGCTCTCTTTTTTCCTCTTTTATTGCACAAATTTTCAGTTATGGTTACAAGACTGTGCCGTAACAATTATATGGAAGATACTGGAGCAGTTGTATTGACTAAAATTATAAACATAATACTAATACGATCTTGTGTATGTTTTTCACGCTGTACAGAAACTAAAATTTAACAAAGAAAAAAAAAAGCAACGAAAACACGGTTTTTGCATAAAGAAAAAAAAAAACAACACCACACTATAAATTTAATTTTGAGTCTTGAATTAGCTTTTATTTTCTAGCCCTTACGAATCATTATCTCTAAAGTTTAATATATTATCGCTTTTATTTTAATATCTTCCGACTTGTAATTTTTCAACGTATATTTTTGAAAAAATCAAAATCTAAAATACGAAATATTTCAATTTCTTACTTTACAATAGAAATCTTGAAATTTAATATAAATTTTTACGCAGCTGTTGTATTATTAAAACTTGATTAAAAATTTTGTCGTTTCAAATTCATTCAAATCCAAAACATCTGCTTTTCCTCAAAAGCAAAAGCAACTATTTTGATCTGAATGTCTCAAAAATTTATTATTTCGTCTAAAATTTTTCTGATGTAAAATTTAAAATTAACATTTAAAAAATCGAAATCTCAATTTTTTCCGTTTAAATTTTTATGTAGCCGTTTTCTATTTCAGCTAATGTTGCCAGAAATGGTATCACAGATCCATTCAAATAAAATTCAATTCTAATGTTCAAAACTGCTTCTTTTCCAAAAAAAATAATTCTTTAACTGCTGACTTTAAACATTCCACCTATCGTTCTGACAAATAAATTAATCGTTAACTTTTCTAAATTATTCTAACGAACCGATCTTTAAAAATATAATAATGTATTTTTTTACCGTTACGTTAAGGAATCTAATTACCATATAAACGTACTGAGCATACTGAAAAACACAACGAAAAAAGAAAAACGTTATTTCGCGTTATCACTAATTCACCGCACGAAAAAAAGATCAACAGACTTTTATAAATCACCTGTAACGTGCATTACGGTTTTAACGGGCACGGCATTATCAACATAATAATTAATATTGGCAGGTCTAGCATCACTCTTTTCCTCAAAAGATGGCAGCATTACAAATTGGCACGCTTCATTCGAATCGGAACTCCGAGACGCTGCGTCCGTATTTCTTAATGGATCGTCATCTGTCAAAACATCATCTTTCGACTTGGTAGCGGGCATCTTTTGTCGTTTCTTTTTGTCTGAAAACTGTTTACTCGATACTTTTACTCCTTCGCAACTGTCCTCTTCAATTTGTTTTCTCTTTGTTGACTTCGTTGATACATAAATCAGATCGCTATCTTCATGCTTTGTAATTGCCGACATGTCGTAAATAAAATCTTTATTTACTGGTTTTACTCGATTTCTTACAGGCCTCGAACTATGCGCTATCTCTGGCGGAGATTCTATCAATTTCTTGTCGTTTTTTTTGTCGCCCGGCGACACAGTCGGAGTTACCACCTTATCTTCATGCAAAGCAACCGACTTTTTTAGAGTTTCGAAACACTTAACATCTTCATCTTCCATGTTCATTTCACATTCTTCCATTTCGTTTTTGTCTTCTTGATTTAAAAATTCAATTTCTTTAGTTTCGTCTGACTTTAGTTCCTCCTCTTCAATTTTCACCTGTTTGTCCATAATGTCATCGTCTTTTTGTAACTGTTCAGTTATATCCAATTTCGGTGATGTTTCGTCAACCGTATCTGGTACGCTAAGACACGCCCACGTTTTCGGTTCCGTTTCCGTCTCGTTTACAACTGAATGATGATATGACTTTTTTATGTATTCAACAAGTTTATTAACCACCTCCGAATCTTTTTCGTTTGAACTCACCTGTGTTTCACCGTCAGGATTTGGAATTGACTCGTCTTCATTTTTAATCGTAACGCTTTCTTGTTTTTCCTCTGAAATTAATATTTCGTCGGATTCGATTTCCAAATCAATTAAAGATTTGACTTCACTACTATCCAATATCGCTTTATCAACCGAATCCTCTTCAACACTTTCATTTGTTTTATTCTCAACGGAGTTACTATCCAACAATACTACATCAGCAGATTCTGCTGTTTCCACAGAATCATTACCAAATATTACCTCCATTATTAATTTCCTCGATAATTCAGGGTCAAGGTCCTTTTTAACGTTTTCAGGCAGTGAAGTTTCAGTATCTTTTTCACCTGAAACAACATTAACCACAGTTAACTTATCTTCAACAATCATTTCTTGCAATTTATTGTTTCCTACTTTCTACAGTCCATTATTTAAAATGTTTCTTTTTCATTTTCCAAAACAAAACAGAAAATTAAGCTTCGCTGTCTTCTCGCTATCAAATCAATAAACTTAGAAAAACAATTATTTAACTAACCAAAAAGTAAAATGTCTAACCTTTTTCAGCATCGGTCAACGTGCTTAGATTGTCGTCGACAGTCGGCGCAGGTCCGCTATTATTCTCATCGTCGCTGTCATCCAGTGTGATAATCTCCGTCGGAGGCGCATTCGCGATTGGAATGAATTCGGTAGACGCTGCCAGTTCGCTTTCAGTTCGCGACATGCGCACTGCATACCTTCTGAGCAGAGCTGGTGTCGCCCGATGGATACGCTGGGCATGCACCACACACGACCGTTTATCATAGCTGGCAAAATCGTCTCTGATACATCGGTACCTTAAAGATAATTATTGAAACCAATTAGTAAATTCACAAAAAATATAACAAAACAAAAACATTTTAATCTTTGTTTTCATTCAAATGTTTTATAACAAATTAGTAACTCTTTTGTGTTTTTAACGATTGTTTTTTTTTTACCTGATCCAATGAAAATGTTCGGCCATGTGTTTTCTGAGGCTGACGATCGAGCTGTATTTCATGTCGCACGGTATACAGCGAAATTTCTTTCCCACATCTATATACGGACGCATGCGTTGACCAAGCGCATCATTTAACTTTGCGTCGTCGTCGGAAGACATTTCCGATAACATTTCCCTCGGGGACAACGAAGGCATCGCTCCGATCACGGGCAGCACAGTTTCGGGCGACTTACCGTCGTTACGAGCCGACTGTGACAGATCGGTTGAATGCGAAAGGTGTTTCATCGATGTATTATCGTACAAACCACCTGTTAATGAAATAAAATTATTAAATACAACGCTGAGAACATAATAAGCGCTATTTCATATTTTACAAACCGCCTCAATATAACTGATCCAACGCAAATCACTATCAATAATACCAAGAAACTGACTAAAATTTCAAACTATACCACATTTAAGTCTTTATGGTTTCCGGGCTTGTAGGCCGTGGTCCGGTGGTATTTCTACCTGACGTTTCGTCTACAACTGCGGTAGACATTCTCAAAGGCGATGTGGCAGCGGTCGAAGTGTCCTCCTTGGCGGCTCATACTGACCTGTGAGCCGCCAAGGAGGACACTTCGACCGCAGTTGTAGACGAAACGTCAGGTAGAAATACCACCGGACCACGGCCTACAAGCCCGGAACAATGCCGGCCGTGAAAGCTTGCACACCTGGATATACCACATTTAGTTAGCAATTTATTTCCAAGCGAAATAATATTAGTTTTATTTTAGATTGCATGATTTTTAACAAATAATAATTGTTACAACCATGGAGGAAGAAAGGAGACTGATCTCGGCAGGCCATAGTTCGAAGCACGTGTCCCAAAAATCAATGACGGTAAAGGTTCGTCAAAGATTTACGCGCGGCACTGAAGCTATAAGGCCCCGAGTCTCGTGCATTGTTGCACCCTTCTGCATGTAGCCAGTCTCCATGAATAATAGGGCTTGAGAATAGCCGAGCGTTTAGCAATGCTGTTGTTTACATGGCGTTGCTATGGTTCCTCTATTACAAGTCCCCAGTTTCCGGGTTCTAGCCCGAGAGCTGTTAAAAGTGTCAATTAGATTTTCAATTTATTATTAAAAAAAATAATAATGAATTGAAAATATGAGTTGGTGCTAGGCCCAAATAACCTTAGCTGTTGGTGGTCTTTAAAACACAATTTAATTTTTTAGTCCATGAATAACATAAAGTGAATAGTTCAGAATGAGCCAATTATTGATTTATTTATGGTTGTTATTGTAATTCGCATCACACCATTTTTGTCATCTATTTTCAGTTCATCGAGCCAGCATTTTACCCTTCAAATCGACGAGGTAGTGCCGCCTTCAAAAAACTGAGTAACAATAACTTTATATGTTCACTTACCGTTCGTTACATCGGCTATTGGATCGGCCAGAACAAGAAAGTGGTTGCCAGGCAAATGGTGTTCGTCATGCATCATGTCTCGTTGATTACTTTCCTCACCGGCGAGCGGATCTTTCATTTCAGTCACAGTGGCCATATATAGCGGGTCGCCCGTATCACCGCCGCCGCCTTCATCGTCCGACATCAATTTCAACGACTGACTATCGTCGCTTGCAATTGTATGCGTCGAAACGGCATCCTCTTCTGTACGCTTCATTGCTACAATGAAAAAAAAAATTCGTTTAATTCCTTTTTTGAAATGAAACTTTTTGTATTTTACATCTGTGATTGGTCCACTACTTCCTACAACTATGCCAAATTTTCAACTATCTACAGGGTGAGGCACATGAAGTATTAAAGTTAATATCTCAGAAAGTATTGGTTGTCGCAAAAAAAAAGTTTTGAATGTTTTGTGTCAAAGGGAGCGTATGTTGGTAAAATATATTTCCTTCTCGATTGGCCACCTCCATTTTTTTTTAATTCGGCCATATGAATTTTCTACGAAATCTTGCGCCTTTACTGTGACGAATCAAACGACCTGACATGAGGTTATTCAAGGTAAATAAAGAAGTTGGGTAATATAAAAATAACTAGTTATAAATTAAAACAGTACTATCATGTAGCCTTGTTTGGCAATAATAATAATTGACATATTAATTGAGTAGGAGTTCAAAGTGATTGTCTTGAACCTCTAGGCACTTGTGGAAAAATCTTCGGACTTGATAGTGACGTTTTAATTAATAATTAGTTATTTTCATATTACCCAACTTCTTTATTTATGACCTTGAGTTATCTCGAATAACCTTATATTGAATTCATCTCAATAACGGCTACGAAATTCCGTTAAAAATCCAAATTATCAGATTAAAAACATCATATCAATCGAGAAGAAAATCTGTTTTACCGACATACATCCACCTTGATACCAAACAGTTTTTATTCAAAACTTTTTTTCACTACAACCAATATTTTCTGAGACTGTAACACTTTATGTGCCTCATCCTAGTATGTCAAACGCTCTCTGAGAAAAAAGGTTGTGACACCGAAAAGATTCCATATGTGCTCTGGTGAATACAGAACACTTAAAATAAACTTTGTTGAATGAATTCTTTATAAATGTGGATACTTACTAACGCTGACAATTTCGCATTTGTCTTCCACATCACCGGTTAAATCGACAGACGGTACTCTTGAAGACGACTCACTTGTCGTTTTATCCGAATCAGACTTATTTTCCCTATCTATAATTCTACTCCGTACTGTCATTTTTCTTTTACTCGCACCTTAAAACAATATCACATCAATTTTTATGAAAATCTATAAAAACAATTGCAAAGAAAAACCATTGCTACATCCATTGAGGATAGAAAGAAAGGAGGCTGATTTCGGCAGGTCGCAATGTGCGCGTCTCGAAAATCGATGATGACAAGGGTTCGAAAAAGCTTTACACGCTACGCTGTAGCTATAAGGTCCTTAAAGGTCCCGAATCTCCTATGAATGGATCCACGGCGACGTGGCATTGTTTACTGTCAGTCTTTACCTATGCTGTCACACCTGTGTTTACAACGTGCATATTTGCAATTCTATTAGAACCATTCATGGGTTTGATCGATTATTTTTATTATTTCAATTTCTTTCTATTTTGCAAATAGCCTGGTTACCCACTCTACTTGGGGTCTAGTTTTAGCGCCTCTACCGCCGGAATATGAACCCGTATTTTCCTCACTTTTTACCCGGCTGCCGAAGGAGGGTAATGTTTTTCGGGTGTATGTATTTGCGTATGTATGTACCTTTGCATTTTGGTCGGCGCCTTCTGTAACCTAAACGGCTTGACGGATTTTGAAAAATGACGTGTCTATAGATTCTCACGAGTGCTACTGGGTATATGACGCCACGGAAAAATCAATATGGCGGACTCTAGACGCCATTTTGTCAAAAATCAAAAGTAATTTTCCTTCTAAATACATCGATATGGGTATCAAAAGAAAGGTTTCGTTGAGAAGATTTCAAATAGGGTACATGGTCAAGAAAAATTGAATATGGCGGACGCTAGACAGCATTTTGTCAATACGCAAAAAAATCGGAAAAACTTTTTGTGTGGGTTATCAAATGAAAAGGCTTGATGAGATTCAACTAAAAGGAAAAAAATAAAAATAAATAATTTAAAAAAAAACAACAAAAAACTCTACTGCGTAGAAAGCGAACTTAAAAGAGGGAAAAAAAATCAAATGATAACATCCAGTCGAAGGCATTGGATATTTCTGTTCAACTTGTTACTGCATGTACCTATTCCTTCGACTGCATGTTATCATTTGATCTTGTTTCCATCTTTTAAGTGCGTTTTCTACAGGTTTTTTTGTTTTTTTTTTAAATAATTTATATTTATTAGACAATGGTAAATGCATGGAGATTAGTCTCCTTTCTCTCTTTTCTCCACATCTATATCGCTAGCATAATTTAATTGAGGGCACAGATATAAAATTTAACCTACCTTTAAGAGCATTTGTTTGTTTATCATCGCCCGTTCGTTGCTGTTGTTGTTGTTGTTGAGTTTTAAGTCTTGTACTGACAGTACTTGACAAAGCAGGTCCGTTTGAAGAAGAAGCTGTGCCTGACGTGAGCAGATTATTACGCGCAGCAATGCGCTTGGCACAAAGCTGCGAATGCGAATTGAGGGCGGCACGTCTTTCAAAACGTCTACCGCAGCCGCCGCAACATTGGATATCATTATCGCCTTCTAGGTTTTCCATCCACGCCTGGAAAACATTAATTATTCATTAATGCAAAGCAATTTTTTATTTTAATTTTTTTCTAAGCTATTATTAATAACTAAGAAAAATGAACAGCAGATGCAGGATTTCATAGCCTCGTCTGGTTACAGAATATTAAAACATATATGAGGTTAGTTAATCTAAATGTCAAAACATAGTAGAACCATTATCAGAAAAATAATATAACTGCGCATGCGTAAAAGTTGTAAATGTATATCTTTTGTTAAAAAAATATATGTGAGGTTAGTAATTAACCTAAGTGTCAAAACGCAGTAATACCATTTTCAGAAAAACAATATATCTATACATGCGTTAAAAGTTGTAAATGTATCTTTTGTACCTTATTTTCTTCGTCAATACGTTGTTCTTCAGTCATCGAACTAGCAGCGTCTGCTGACCTGGCAGCCTTCTTCGCTCGCTGTGCGTCTAATCTTTCTTGAGCAACATTAGCTGGCATGGCACGTTTGAGTATTGTGTCGCGCAATCGACGAACCTGTAAATTATAAATTCCAATACACACAACTGCTGTAAACAAACAAGTCCAGTCATGTACCTACAAATTTTGATGAAAGTATTGTTGAATACATTAACAACATTCCTATTAGTGTCTTAAGAGTCAGCTTAAGATTATAGGCTTAACTGTACTTAGGACGCAACCCCCATAATATTTATTTCACTATTTTTTCTATCTAGCGTAATATATTTTCTTTACTGTACATTTTAAGAAAAACTACATTTTCTATAATGTACTATGTAATAAAGAAAAGTTTAGTAAATGCATTATGTTTATACAACAGAGTAACGTTTCGCTAATTTAAAAAAAAATTGTATTTTAAAGACCACCAACAGCTAAGGTTATTTGGGCCTAGCACCAATTCATATTTTCTATTCATTATTATTGTTTTTTTTTTAATAAATTGAAAATCCAATTGATACGTTTACCAGCTCTCGGGCTAGAACCCGGGAACTGGGGACTTTCGCTAATTTAAAGATTCCAAAGAAACCGTACTGTAGGCATTAATTAAAACAGATACATTGCTTATGCAAGCATCTTGCGAGCAGCTGATATAAACCTTAAAGAATATTTTCAATTTTTCAGAAGATGTTTTTGGAAAATAAAGATGTAAGACTCTAAAACAGACAGATTGCTTACACAAGCATCTTGCGAGCAGCTGATATAAACCTTAAAGAATATTTTCAATTTTCCAGAAGATGTTTTTGGAAAATAAAGATGTAAGACTCTCAATGGCACGACTATTGTTTTGATTTAGTCAGAAAAAATATGTTTAAATAGCATTTTTTCTCTTTTGTATGAAGGAAATTTATAATAAATATATATTTATTTACATAACTTACCTGTGTTTGTGTTTTACGATGAACTTTGAACAAATGTCTATGGACTCCCCACGGGCTCGCAAACAGTGCCAATTCGGTAGTGTTATCTGAAGCTCGTGGGCATTCTGGACACGGATAGACCAGACGTTTACCGTTGTGTTTGCTATTCACGTGAAAACGGAGTGTTTTGCGTGTTGAAAACCTTAAACTGCCTATTCAACAAAATATAGCTGTTACAATTTTACATCAAATGCTTGTTTTAGTAAAAAAATATAAGAATGCAAATCGAATTTTCAATAGTCCAAATTTACAAAATCTGGTCATCCTCAAAAAAAAAAATAAAAGTAAATATTTTTATTCAACACATGCACGCTTTTAATGTTTTTTCATGTCTGTAAAGCGAATCTTAAAATGGCCGTTTATCGACTGGTGACGTCATGACCCATTGTGAAACGCTTTTCGATGCTATAATGAAAAACCCGTTACATAATGAACCATTATGTACCTCTTTTCAATACCATAATGAAATATGGTTACTATGGCCAATGTTTTTACTGTTGTCAGTGAATACAGTGTTTGACATTAATTCAATAAAGCTCTAAAACCATGCATGCGTAAATAGTAAATGTTGTTCTTTTTTTTAATAATGACATTTCAAGTCACAACTAAATATTGTGTTGCGTATGCGGTTCGCAAATGCGCACTCGCCAAGGCTCGTGCGCGCTCGCCTACTACTCGTGCTGAAAACATCACGCCTGACGCATAGAAATGTATTTAGCACACCAGTTGCACAATATTTTTGTCAACACAATATTTAGTCATGACATGAAATGTCATTATTAAAAAAAAGAACAAAATTTACTAATTACTACGCCCGTTGGTCGTCGCGATGAGAAAACATGCAAGATTTATATACAATCACGCATAAAATAAATAATTTAGTTCATAGAAGTTGAATAAATGAAGTTAATACATCAAATGAGGCTCCAAAATTATACTGATTATTGAACAATATTGTCAATGACTCGCGGAAGGAAGAATTTGTCTTAATCTTTTTTCATCACATAAGATATTGATAACAATGTTTAATACTTACAATAATCACAGACTATATCCTCAGAATTGGACGTTTCTCTGAGAACATTACGATTGCTAGATATATTTTTGTAACCCAAAACAGAACCGTCTGGGCCAAGAACTGCTTCGTTTTCTTCTAACCTTTGAAGTTCCATCACCTAAAAAAGAAACCGAACTATTTAATACACCAGACTGTTTAATTTCAACTTCTATAACACAATTATGTAACTATGTTTAAAAAAAATTAAACTGAAAACATCTAAATAAAATTAATTATAGTCCGATTATTCTTAGAATGACACAGTGACGTCATCATCCTATTGGCGGCAAAGCACCGCTCTCACTTAGCAACGAACTGTCTGTTTGACAACTGTTACCCTCTCTGCAGCTCTCTAATGGTTTTTACCATAGACGGCGTGTATTTTTTATTGTTGGAGCCATTACGTTATTATGAAACAATAGCCATTGTCGAATTATGACGTCTCGGTGTCATTCTTATAGTATTGTATCTTTACCTCTGTTTGCATTAGATCGGTGGTAAAATTTTCATTCTTCATGTTTTCATACATAGTTTGGAACATTCCGACATTGGAGTATTTGGCAGGTTGTAGATTTAAAATTCGTGCGTCATCGACAGATTCCGCATCACCATTTGACATGTCACAGTCGCCTTCTGCATCTGATGAACCGGCAGACGCGTTCGGAGACAGTTCGCCTTTCTTATGTCGAACTAAACGTTCTATTATTGTCGCCAAATCTAAAGGTTTGTTAGGCTTGCTGCGGCTATCGACACGTTTCTGATTTTCCTTCTCTAATTGAACTATCATAAAGTTGTCATAATCCTAAAAACAAAATATAAATAATTTGTATTTTTTATACTCATGATGGATATACTGTTTGGTTACATCTTTTTTCATCCGTGCCATTGTCATCATATATAAAAATAAACTTAATAAGTCCCTGGCAAGTGGCAGGTTACATACATTTATATACATACATTTGTATAAAAATTACTATGCAGTTACAGTCTACAATAATTTTCGACTCACCTTGCTAAAACGATCTCCAGTATTTGAAATACCTTTGAGACCACATAGCTGAGTGCAATACTTCCGTTTATGCATAAAGAAATTAGCCATACTGCGAAACAATGATCGGCACGCCCGGCATTCGTAGATCAAGTCACATTCGTATGTTAAAAAATCACACATCTGGAAGAAAATGAAAAAAAAAAATAATTTATTATTTTATTGCTTTACCATATAATGCTCCAACGAAAAGAAATTATATAAAATAACTAAAAATATTTTCTATCAAAAAAATAGTGAAACAGCATAAAACATAATGTTCGACTGTTTTACCTCTTTAGTTCCTGTTTCGAGAACCCTTGCGGCTTTTTTGACTCCAGCTGCATTTGTTTGCATGGGCCGTTCAAGGTTTGCTTCGTCCATTTCACAGTTTTTTCCATCTTTATTATTCTCGTTGCTTCTTTGCTGAGATGAGTACTTCGATGAACCTTTCGCTTTTAACTTGGAGTTAGGCTTTGGACCAGGCATTTTGATTTCCGCCTTATTCTACAGATTTACTGTCAAACACAAATGAAACATTTTAATTAGACAGATATTTTCACAAAACGTAACTAAAAATAAATTATTCATATAAATTGATTTCCATTGACACATCATCATTTTTTTCCTTGTTGCCAGAACAATTACAATCAAATTTTACAAATAAAAAAATCGAAACTGGAGTAGAAAATGAGAAAAAGTCAAAACCCCAAACTTCTCTTCGTTTATCGACATTAACAAGAAAACTTGATCCATCGACAGCATTATAATTTTAGATAAATTTTAAATGAAACTGACAAGTTGATTTTATGCTCCAGTTAATTATATAATAATATTAATGATATAACTGGTACTTAATGGATGTCACAAAAATTGCTTTCAAATTACAGCAAAAAAAGACAGAAAAAACATACGGATAAGATTATCTTCCAGAATGAACTTCGAAGTGTCATTACTCATTAGATAACAAAATTTGACATAGGTATATTTGTAAAATATCTATATGAATGTACTTATACTCCAATTGGGATCAATTCCATTATACTCAATATTGATCACAATAATAGCATAACCTTCTATTTTAAAAATAGTAACTTTGTCACAAAGAAAGTAACCCAATCGTTTTGTTCTTATTTAAATGAAAAGTTAATCATAGGTGAGTATAAGAGATTTTAATTTTAATAAACGTGATTATTAACTTTTAAAACCATCACACATGTTCAGAAAACGAACACATTTGTTTCTGAATTCTTTTTCTTCAGGTGAATATAAAATCAAACTGGAATCAATATAACAAAATACTACCAAATACAGTAAGACAGCCACTTGCAATGTAAAGTATTAGTCATGAGATAAAATAAATTATCAATTCTTTTTTAAAATCTTATCTGAATTAATGCCAATGAATAGAAAGTTCAACATCACATTCGAAGCGTAGGTATTATTACCAAATTACTTATTCTTCGAACAATCATTATACATATCGATGCACCAAGAATAATATACTTGTAAAATATTTTTTTATAAACACGTTAAACTTTAAAAAATATATGGACATAAACAATAGCCTACCTAAATTAGTAAAATCATAAAAAATTGAAAAATAAATTAACATTAAAATTAGCAGTATAATAATAATCCCAGCTGTATTTCACAATACAATCTGGACATTGTAATGATTCCATTCTCGTGGTTCTACATTTAGATGTAGATTCTCTTGTATATAAAAGGTCAGATTAGGAAGACGAGTCTCTCCCTTGATTTAAATATTATATTTACATATTATCTATCAAATATCAATCAAATTATTAAAATTTCCTGTAAACAAAATATAACTAAGCAATTTTTAGTATCCACAGATATAATTTCTTACCAGAAATAATAATATTTGTGGCCCAGTTCTTGGATTACATTCTCCACCATTTTCTGTATGCAGCTGTGTCTCAGTTTGACAACAAATACTGTTTCGTTCGGAATACTGAATCTATCCTCTTCTATCTCACACGCACGTAAATAATTTGTTCGCTCTGTACTATGTAAATTGATTGATTAACAAATCCGAACGAAGTGCATGTAGCCTATAACGAGCAGTATTCCAATTATTGTGGCGATCTCGTAATGATTGTTAGATTATATTTAACGTTATTTTAAAATACGAATAAAAACAAACTGCATACATTTTAATAAAATACACATAAAATAGGCAGTTAAGCGCGTAAAAATGAATTCTCAAAGGATCTTTCGAGCACTGAAGGTAACTTCATAACCTATAAAAATTCTGATTCAGTTTCGGTATTTGATTTGAGGGAGTTCGTAAAATTTAGAATTGAGACGCATGAATGTAATACTTATAACGCTCTGATTATTAGATTTTATTTCGTGGATTTCGAGAGATCGTAGTAAAATGTTATCGCGTTATCTTTGAAAATATAAGCGATTTTGTCTGAAAATTCAAAACTATCAAAAATAATTAATAATTTATGCCACCTACCTACCTATCGGAATATCACGAAATTATGTAATAAAATATCTATTTTATATACTCGTTTAATATCTCCGGAAAATGGATTTCCCCATAATCTCTTACTAAATTTTAGATTCTAAATAATAAATTTATAATGGGTAACATTATAATTATTAAAACAAAGGTCTTCGATTTTTTTATTGTTAATTAGTATTCAGGGTATCCATATGCTAGATATCCCCCTCCAAAGAAAAGGTATAATTAAAATAAAAGAGTTATTACCATACAACTGTTACTGTAGTAATAAGCGCTCTTATGAATGAAGTACCATTTCCAGAGTATATTTTGTACCAAGTGTGGACGAAGGTGCCTTTTTTATTTAAAATGAGTTTTAAAAAGGAAGGGCCTTCTCACACTTGTTACGCACGATACTTTTTGTAACCAGAACATGTAAACGGATGTGCGTAAAAAGTGACAGCCGTGTGTAAAAAGTGAAACAAAAGAAGCCCGTGTGTAAAAAGGGCTTTTTACTCATGGCTTATAATGCGACTGTTTACGCACGATCCATATCCATGTAAAAACATCATTCATGTTTGTGTTATAAAAATAATAATAATAAGCGTACCTACTGTATTTTATATATTTATATTTTATTAAAACCCAAAATTCTTTGACAATATTCAGTTAAAAAAGCCTGCATTAATCCATTAAAAAAACTAAATTAAAATATACTTTTGTTTGATTTAGACATGTTCGCATTGCCCCACAACTTATCGGATGGTTTCAACTAATCAGTCGTACAGTTTCCTGAATCATCGAATACAGTTTCCATCGATATTGTCTAATACGATGATAGCAGTCACAACTCGCACCAGATTAATTACAACGGATAGCACAGTTGTTGCTATGACAAGTCAAGACAGCAAAATCAAAAAATTGTTTAAGAAAGTAATAGGGATTGAGAAATCTGTAAGTTTTCTACTGCGTGTTCATTTTTGACGTAGGACTATAAAAAATTTGTTAAATTTCGTTTTAAAGACCACCAACAAGGTTATTTGGACCTAGCACCAATTCATATTTTCAATTCATTATTTTTTTTAATAATAAATTGAAAATCCAATTGACACTTTTACCAGATCTCGGGCTAGAATCCGGGAACTGGGGATTTGTAATAGAGGAACCATAGCAATGCCATGTAAACAACACCATTGCTACACGCTTGGCTGTTCTCAAGCCCCGTAGGACTATACGTCTCTGTTCTCGGGTATAGCCACTCATGTTGACTAGTACTCATACAACGTTTTTTATGGAACAGGCAGGATCGCTATAATTTTGTAAAAAATAAAGATATACCTAACGATGCTTGAGGGGTCATTTGGAAGGCAAACAATTTCAGTTCACAAGTCTTCATGGTTTCCGGGCTTCTAGGCCGTGGTCCGGTGGTATTTCAGTTCATTTATTATTTAAAATTTTTGATGTGCGTTTGTTTAGTATACAATTTTAAAAAACATCTAAAACATGTATCCATTGAAATATTTTTGTCAAAAGACGTAGTCATACGGAAAACACTAGGTACTGTACAACCAGAGCTGAATTCACCCGATTTTTTTAATAGTCCAGTCACGAGAGCTTAAAAAGATAGGTCCACCTTGCGTTTTGAGCAGCAAATGATTTTATTTTTTTGTGTCCTCAAGCATGTTTAGGAGATGTCAAATCCAAGTTTGCGACCTCTAAAACAGGGCGGGGGAGTTTTGGTGGGCTAAAAACCATGATTTTTTTGCACTTTTTTGGTTTTTGGCTTATAACATAAAAACGGCTGGTCCTATCGAAAAAATGGTCCTACTCAAAATTAAAGGGCACAAAATTTACTTCAAAATGCACTAGTCAAATATGTTTTTGTTCCGATTTTTACCGACTCTACTGAACTTAAAAAAAACAAAAAAAAAATAAACTCTTTTTTTGTTTGAAGGCGCTAATCTCAGGAACTACCAGTCTGTAAAAGAAGTAAAGTAGTAATCATTGAAACCCTAGACGAGTTTTTTAAAAATTCAATCCCAAAGGGTGAAAACGGAAGTATAGGATTTATTGTAATAACAAAAAATCCTACACCCACGTTTTACCCCCTTTGGGTTTGAATTAAAAAAAAAATCGAATAGCCTATAACCTTCCTTAATAAACGGGCTATCTAACAAAAAAAATTTTTTCAAATCGGACTGGTAGTTCCTGAGATTAGCGCGTTCAAACAAAAAAAAATAAACTCTTTTTTTGTTTGAACACGCTAATCTCAGGAACTACAAGTCCGATTAAAAAAATTTTTTTTTTGTTAGATAGCCCGTTTATTGAGGAAGGTTATAGGATATACGAGTTTTTTTTTTTAAATTTAACCTCATAGGGGGTAAAACGTAGGTGTAAGATTTTTTGTAATAACAAAAAATTTTACACCTCCGTTTTATCCCCTTTGGGATTGAATTTAAAAAAACTCAAATAGCCTATAACCTTCCTTAATAAACGGGTTATCTAACAAAAAAAATTTTTTTTCTTAATCTGACTTGTAGTTCCTGAGATCAGCGCGTTCAAACAAAAAAAGAGTTTATTTTTTTTGTTTGAACGTGCTAATCTCAGAAACTACCAATCCGATTTGAAAAAAATTGTTTTGTTAGATAGCCCGTTTATTAAGGAAGGTTATAGGCTATTTGAGTTTTTCAATAGTTAAAAGTTTGAAAAAATGCTTTTTTTTCATTTTGATAAATTTTGGCGATTTTCTAAGTTCTGAAGAGCCGGTAAAAATAAGAACACACACATATTTGACTAGTGCATTTTGAAGTAAATTTTGTGCCCTTTAATTTTGAATAGGACCATTTTTTCGATAAGACCATCCGTTTCCATGTTATAAGCAAGAAATCGAAAAAAGTGCAAAAAAATCGTGGTTTTTAGCCCACCAAAACAGCCCCCCCCCCCGCCCTGTTTTAGAGGTCGCAAATTTGGATTTGACATCTCTTAAACATGCTTGAGGACACAAAAAAATAAAATCATTTGCTGCACCAAACGCAAGGTGGACTTCCTCTCGTGACTGGACTATTAGTATACAATTTTAAAAAACATCTAAAACATGTATCCATTGAAATATTTTTGTCAAAAGACGGAAAACACTAGGTACTGTACAACCAGAGCTGAATTCACCCGATTTTTTTAAGGCCATCAGCTCAGATAGAACCTGGAATCTGTAATTGAGGAGCTATGGCAGCGCCATATAAACAACGGCGCTCAGCTATTCTCAATCCAATTAAAATGCAATTAATAATTATTCATAGTTTCCTTACCATCAATATAAAGTAGACTCGACCAAAAATTGTTCTTTAGAAATAATCAAGCTTCAGTGTAATCAAATATGGCACCACTGACACACTGTACTAACAACAAAAACTGCACTGACCAAGCATTAATTTCTATCAGTTGAGAATCGAATAATTAACCAATCAGAAGAAAGTACAGCTATTTTTGTTAAATCAATGCTAAAACTAAGATTAAAACTATAGACACATATTTCTGTCAAAAGCACCTGAATTGAGCGTAGCTGTGTTCACATTACCAGTGTAGTATAGTTCAGTGTAGAAATCAACCAGTGGACAGTGGCTTAGTATTGTTGACTTAAATAATCTCATTAAAATATCAGTTCATTGGTCCTTTCTTGCAATGAACTGCACGACATAGCCAAGACTATGACTATGGAGTATACTCCATGGTCAAGACAGTCAATCCATAAATGTAGGGTGGCTGGATTTATAAAATAGTAAACCGAACTTAATGTTGTTTCATATGTAAAGTACATAAGAGGACAAGGTTTCTATCTTTATGAATGCATAGCTGATAAACTGGACTATAAAGATTTAATGCAGCGACTAAATATGCCTGATACTTTCTACTCGTGGTTTGTACTGACAGAACTGCATGTATGGATGCTGGCCGTCAAATGCATGGCTCACGATGAGTATGGGAAAAAATTGCGTAATGCATGCATCGAATCCATGTGGGCAGACGTGGAAGCCAGATCTAAATTTCTCAGGGTTAGTCGGTTCTGTTACGATAAATAATTAGAATTTTTCTCGAAATTAATTCGTTACAGTGAGTATAATTATTCATTGCGTTTACAGACGTATTTAAAATTTGTAGGATGAGTCTAATCCATCGGAATTAAGACGTCAGATCAGACTATTGGGTGAACAGTTTCAAGCAGCGTTGATATCGTATGATGAAGGATTGTTATCGGCAGATGACCGTGTCTTGGCTGGTGCTATCTGGCGTAGAATCTACCAGAGGGAGTGTGACACACCCCAGCATATAGAATCTGTTGTCAAATATATACGTCAACAGGTAAGCAATAACACTTATTATTAACAGAAACTCGCAATGCAAAATAGAGTAACAGATTAAATCGCCATATAAACACACTGTGGTGCTTATTGGGACATAGGGATTTAGAATGTGACTTTCATAATATATTTTATTATTATTTTGAAAGAAAACGGTTATGAAATTCGAAAATATATACAGTGTGTCCCACCGTAACTGAGACATAGCATTTAACATGGTGTTACGATATTTTGTTAATATTTGCTCCCCATTAACTGTGTTTGTTATTTTTATTTTACGATCTGACTCTAAATGTCCCCAGTAATGATTTTGTAGACTTATTTTTACTTAAATCTCTTTAAAAATTAATAAAATCACATTTTTAAAAAATAAAACACAATCTTTGCTTTTTATACCAGTTCAATGGACAAGTGCTCAACGTCGCAAATAGCCTAGTCGGCTAGCGCGTTGACTAACATCAGTTACTTTCACGCCAAGCCTAGGTTCGAATCCCGAGAGCTCATAATTAATTTTTTTTTTTTAAATGAAAATACATTGGAGAACAATTAATAATGTTTATTATTTAATACAAATAAAAGTATAACGATTTTATTAATTATTTCCATTAAAACAGAGTTGTACGATGGTTGTACGTGTTAGTTTTAATGAAAATAATTAATAAAATCGCTATACTTTTATTTGTAAATAATAAGCATTATTAATTGTTATCCAATGTATTTTTATTATTAAAAAAAAAATTAATTATGAGCTCTCGGGATTCGAACCTGGGCTTGGCGTGAAGGTAACTGATGTTGGTCAACGCGCTAGCCAACTAGGCTATTTACGACGTTGAGCACTTGTCCAATGAACTGGTATACAAAGCAAAGATTGTGTTTTATTTTTAAAAAATGTGATTTTATTAATTTTTAAAGAGATTTAAATAAAAATAAGTCTACAAAATCATTTCCTGGGACATTTAGAGCCAGATCGTAAAATAAAAATAGCAAACACAGTTAACGAGGGCAAATATTAACAAAATATCGTAACACCATGTTAAAATGCAATGTCTCAGTTACGGTGGGACACACTGTATATGACAGTAAATGCATTTTAAAATTCGGAATAATTTTTTTATTTACCATCTGCTCTGAAATAGTGTGTAGACGGTAGACCCGAACTATAGGGAAAATAACATTGAGAACATTTACAATTTTGTAGTAGGCTATGTGCCATAAGATCGTAGTAGATTAAACAATTTTCCATAGCAACGGTTGACTATTAAGAGTAACTCGGAACCTGCCAAATAAAAAAAAAAACAAAGCATCTACTACATATTTACATTGGATCTTATGGCCCATAATCTACTACGAAGTGATAAATGTTCTCAATGTTTTTTTCCTTATGTTCGGATCTACTGTTTACACACTATATACAGGAGAACGAATTTTTGCAAATGTTTAATTTTAGATGCTAATTCCCTGTTCCAATATTAGGCAGCGTAGTGCATACATAATACTGATTTGAATGAACGAATGAATTGTAAATTATAAACGTCTGACAACAGAGGTAATTAGCGTCTGATTATACTGATTTGAAAGTTGATTCTTAATGGCAGTAGTAGCAGGAGCAATCTTGCAATTGTCCGCATGATTTTGATCTGTATACTATCATCTGCAACAGCCTTCAGAGCTCAAAGGCAGTTCAAAAATGATTACCTGGCATTGTTTCCATTTATATATCATAATTTATTTATTATTAAAACATGTTTTTTTCATTTCAGATTAAACAATTAGATGATATGCCAATTGAAAATTTTATGAACAAAAAGCCAGAAATAGAATGGATAAAATTAACATGAACATAACAGTAGTGTATGCTTAGCTTGTTCAAATAAATTATGCTTGTTTGTAAATATTTATAATTAAAAATACGATCGCTTATATATTTTTTGTGTTTAATCTTTTCCTTCTTTAAATTTTTTTAACCTTATTGCATTAATGCTTTAAGCATAAAAGTAATTATGGTTTATCATGATGTATACAGGACGGGTGTTGAGTCTTCGGTTTCGCAGGAAGGTGCTATGGTGCACGTACAGTAGCTATACTACATAAAAAGATTGTAAGTCTACACTATATTACAATTACTCGATAACCAATTTTTACAATTTATTGCAAGAACAAACTACTTTAATTTTTTTGCAGCTCAATTTTGTTAAGTTGAAATATCGGAGACGATTTAAATTTTAAATGGTTATATTAATATTTTTTGAAAAAACAAACTACCTACCATTTAGAGGCGTTGATACGGGGGTGGTCCGGGGAGTCTAGACCCCCCCCCCCCCGAACGATATAATTTAGTTCGACTTTATTAAATTTCATTCTTAAAAAAGACTTATTTATACAGCCAAGATAAAACATTCAAAATACATTTATCATTTCTTTGTGGTTATAATATTGGTACGTCCCTCATTACACAGAAAATTAATGAATGCAACAAGAAAAACAAGCAAAATGACTATTTATTGATAATAAAATTTTTTTTACAATAGATGATTATTGTTGATAAATAATATATTTTTTATCAATAATAGATTGATTAAAAAAATGGATCCCCCCCTGCCAGGGCAAAAAAAAGACCTATCTACGCCACCGCTACCATGAATATAAAGAAAACTCCTAAAAATTAAATAGATACTAGATTTTAAAAAATGTTATATTAAAAAGTTACACCGTTCTTAATAGTACATCATTTTCAATATAGTACACTGAAAACTGACTAACAATGAAGAATTTTCGTTAACATGATGCATTTATTTTTTTACAATGGAGTGCGCTTCTGTGCAGGTAAATATTTGGTCAAATTTTAAGATCAATAATTATAAATTGTCGAGCGTCTATAATCTACAATTCATTCATTCAATAATTATAAATACAAAATTTGTCACAATTGTTGATACATCCTTATATATTTCATATCAGTACCATTTTTACAGTATTTTTTATGAAGAAATAATTGAGATTACAGATCATTATCTATTTAAAAATGCATTATGACCATGTAGGCGAGCAAGTCACACTCAATTTTTTGCCTTCACCCGACTATCACTTAGAGAATGGCTGATTTTGATTTTAATCGATAAATTATATAATTCTGAACATAAATGTTTGTGGCTTTTAATTTTCAAGTGGGAGAACCTCCCCAAATGACGTCCTCAAGGTGTAAAAATTCGTTAAAAATGTGTTTTCCAGCTCCCACTCAAATTTGTGTGAAAATCAAAATAATATTAGCCATTTGCTAATGATTAGTCAGTTACCCATTTTCTACGATCTTTTAAACTTGCTCGCCTAATGTAAAATGCATTTGAAAAGAAAAGGTAATATAAATTTAGTTGACGTCTACGGTTTTTGGGCACAGAAATGTAAAGCAAAAAACAAGAGTTCTTCAGGTCGCTTAGGCATACTGTTATAACCTACCTATTTGTTATAACCTACCTATTTCGATGAGAAGAAATTATAAGCCCAAGCAAAATGACGCACAATAAACCACAACACACTAAAGGAACTGTACTAGGTACTTATCATTTTCGACAATACGAATTCACTACCTATAAAGTAAATTTTCTTATGTAATACTTATAACTGACCTTTACCTACCTACTTTAAAAAAGATGTAAAAAAGCGTCTATTTTGATCTTTTCTCGTCGCACACAATATACAAGGTGATTCTGTAATGAGTACCATAAATGATACAGGATGTACCTACTGTCAAAATAATACGAAAGCCAAGAATAACTTTTTTAATTTTTTCCAAAAGTGCTTCCCTAACAAGATACAGGGTGTTAAAGGGTCGATTTGGAGAACACTTATTTGATCGTATCTTTTAACTGGGTTGAACAATTTAATTCATTTTTGGTAGACATCTACTACATAATAAGGACCGTAAACGAACAAAATTTTGTTGCATTTGAACAACCCAGTTAATTGTTAATGATTCAAATAAACCATGTGTTGTTTCAGACTTAACAATGATTCTGAAAACGTAAAAGACGCTTTTAATCGCGGATGTATTAGAAAGTTCACGCCCTCCGACATCCTGGAAGCAGATGAATGCGTTCCACACGATTACAAAAAAACCATGCACTCGAAGAGGAAAATCACAACTCAAAAATGTAGGTGCGGAAATAACTTCCAATACGACGCTTGTGAAATTTTCTTTCCATGTCAAACTCATTCGTTTACATTCAAACGATCCAATTTTAAAATGTGACCAATATGAGAGAATGATCTACAAACTACAAAAGTTTATCCTTCACAAAAAACAAATTCATAACAGCCAGTACAACAGTACGAATTTCCAAACATTAATTTAAATAATCACACCATGGCACAAACCAAAATTCATGAACATTTAGAATTCAGTTGTCCAAAATTCGAAATGACAAGTGATATGAAGCGAAACAACAAAAAAGAATTAATCGACAACAAATACTTTTCGTGCAACAATTTAAACGAAAATATTAAATTTAGTTGTCCAGAAATGGAGGTCGACAATGTTAGCGATTCAAATGAAAAATATGCTTACAAACAAACGAACGAGAACAAAAGTGTTAATAAGAAAGAAGGGTCTTTTCAGTGTGATCAGTGTAAAAAACATTTCACACAGAAACGTTATCTCAGACGTCATAAGAAGCGGTTACACATAGCGAATCGCATTGACAGACGATTCAAAAAGAAAGATCAAATATTTGAATGCGACACGTGCAACAAAACATTTACGCAATCCCGTTATCTCAAATCGCACCTACGAACTCATACAAATGAAAGACCTTATGAATGCGATATTTGCAGTAAACGATTTACTCAAAGCGGTAATCTGTTAATTCATAAACGGGGTCATTTAAACGACCGCCGATATCAGTGTAACATCTGTGAAAAAATGTTCACAACGTCCGGTAATCTGTCGACACACACACGAATTCACACGAATTATCGTCCATATTCGTGTGACGTCTGTGATAAAACATTTTATAAAACAAGTGATCTCACATCACATAAACGCGTCCATACCAAAGAACGACCATATCGATGTATCGTTTGTAACAAAACGTTCCGACAGTCATCTAATGTTCTCAAACATAAAAGAGCCCATGAAAAAAGCCTTTCGGAAATTATAGTCGATCATGATGGAAAACCGATAATATTCAGTTAACTGGTTTTTTTGAATTTAAACTTCTTAGTAGAGATGCGGTACTTGTAACTATTCATTACTTTTAGCCATTAGATACAATACTCGTTACAAATACTCGGACATTTTACGTGTTAAAACAGAAAGACGGTCTCTGTCTAAACATGATCATGTAATTCGGTGTTGCGTAGGTACCAGGTGGCAGGTAGGTACTGAATACTCGTCCGTCTGACGAATTAGAATATGAACCACAGAACAATAACATGATATTATGACAGTACACCAGGTTACGTTACAATACTGTAGGTATAGGTAGTTACTAGTTAGATGATTCGAATACAAAGTCAAATACGTTACATAGAGTATCGAGTAACTGTTTGTAAAACGTAACAATTATTTTTTCACGTTGGTATTAGTTACTTCTGATCTCATCAGGTAACGAATACTCGAGTAACAATTACTTTTCTTGCATCTCTACTTCTTAGCTCGTGGATAACGCAGAATTTTCTGTCACGGAAATTAGGCATGGAAGTGACGTCACGTGGCATGCATAGGGCCGCTCAATCGGTAAAACTATATATTTACGTGCTATCGTCTGACGAATGTTCAAGAAATTAATAGTTTTTGGTTTATACATATATCTGTTAAAGTATATGTACCTATTTACAAATAATAAAATTGGATTTAATAAGAAGTTTCACTTCTAATGAGTGTGACCACGACACACCTGATTTTTTTCACCAACTGGGGGGATGGGCCTCTCCTCCCACAACCAGACTTACAATTGAAATTTTAATATTCCATGTAATATATATTCTAAATTAGATTGACTGGCTATGTTTGCGCTTGCGCAAGTGCGAAGAAGTAGTTTAAGGTTATGTTATATTTTCACCTGTTAATTTTAAATACGCACTTCAATATGTTCAATAATATCGGAGTAGAACGCTGTATTACAAACGTGAAAGAAAGCAGTTTAAACTTATAAATGTACCTATCTATGCTCGTTATAATAAAGCACAAAACAGAAAATATATTCCTAGAATATTACAATAAATGGTTATCTCATTGTTTGTAATCGTCCATTGTTTTAATTATAAGCAATCTAACAAACTCAATACTTGTTTTATATTATGCATTATGTTTTGTTTAAAATAATGTATTACAAATACCTGACGTTCCTTTTAATGGATGGCAAACTTTATGTTATTTAATTTGTTGATTTTTTTGTTTGCAGTTATAACTTTTTATTAAATTGTATTTAAAAATAAACAAAATCTGTTCATAGAAATAGAAAGGTATAATACGAACTATTATTAACAATCATTAAATTGAATCATTGTTAGGTATGAATTTATCATTTTTTAAAATCATTATTTAAGTAAATAACATACATTATGCTTAATTTGTTACCTGTACAGTTTTACACTCCGTAGTTGTGAATTAGGCAAAAACTTTTCGCAAAAAACTTCTTCATAACTACACGTCAACGCAATCTACACTTGATTTTTTTTCCTACTTGCAACTTCAGTCTTCAACCATTAATAAAATACTAATTAATTGAACGACCGTTAATCTTTTAAAGTTACATAAATATTTGTTAACCCGCCTATGTAACTTTCATCTTAAAAAGTCACAAAAATACTCCATAATAAAGTACGGCACGTTCAATAAATTCCCGATTTATATATAATATT
This sequence comes from Mongoloraphidia duomilia, assembly GCA_039654895.1. Taxonomy (NCBI): domain Eukaryota; kingdom Metazoa; phylum Arthropoda; class Insecta; order Raphidioptera; family Raphidiidae; genus Mongoloraphidia; species Mongoloraphidia duomilia. The sequence goes on along the minus strand of CM077519.1, from coordinate 10,772,948 downwards.
CATCAATGGATATTTGCAGTGATTGAAAAAATTACAGTAAAGTATCAAATTTGTTTTGTTATTGGTCAAGTCCATTTGCAGTCATGGGTGAAGACGGATATAAAACATGGAACATTGCCTCCCTTTCCATGACAGCGAATAAAAGCTCTGGTGTACCGAAAATGTAAAAAAATGTCTTAAAAAATCGTAAAAATTCGAACCTTTCATATTATATTTCTCAAAGTGAGAGTCTTTATAAAAAAAAGTATTTACACCGATTTCAATGAGCACAAGCAAACGTCTCTTTTTGGTTTAGAAATTATCGGCGGTCAAAATTTTTTTTTTGTAAATTTTGTGAAACTTTAAATGGGTACAACTTCTAAACCAAAAACAAGACACAGAAGTGCGATTGTGCTTATAGTCCAGCAGTCAGGTATTTTTTACCTGGAAAGTATTCCGAAGTTAATGATATTTTGATATGTTGTTTGTGGGTACTCTGTGGAGTAGAATCTGAGTTTTCGAGACCCTGTGCTAACGTAGGGGGAGCCGAAAATCCACGAAATTTTGCCACCTTTTTTGCTTTTTTCGAAATCTCTCAGAAACGGTCGACTTAAGCAATTCTTCCACTATGTAATGTTTTAAAGAGGATTACATTTCCTACAATTTTCATTTTCACAACTTTTCTGTGGTACTAATGGTAAGCGCGCTGCAGCTTCTTGAAAATCACCCGCTCCGCTTTTTGTAACCTTGGTAACCAATGGTTAAAATGTAATGTTCTTTTCAATAGTTTTATTTATTTTCGTCTTCATCGAACTTTAAATTGAAAATACACATGTTACACATTGGTTACCAACGTTACAAAAAGCGGAGCGAGTGATTTTCAAGAAGCTGCAGCGCGCTTACCATTAGTACCACAGAAAAGTTGTGGGAATGAAAATTGTAGGAAATGTAATCCTCTTTAAAACATTACATACTGAAAGAATTGCTTAAGTCGACAGTTTCTGAGAGATTTCGAAAAAAGCAAAAAAGGTGGTAAAATTTCGTGGTTTTTCGGCTCCCCCCACGTTAGCACAGGGTCCTCGAGGTCGAAAACTCAGATTCTACTCCACAGAGTACCCGCAAACAACACACCAAAATATCATTAACTTTGGAATACTTTCCAGGTAACTCCCTTCATTTATTACCTGCCGCTTGGACTATTATTGGAATCAGCGTGTCTTTTTCTATAGAAATGATGAGTTTCCGAATCGCGGATAAAAGTACGTGCAGTACGCAGCTGGGATTCTAGATGGTAGCATGTATGGTAGATGGTGGCTGAAATTATAAGCGCTTATAGGTTTGCACAACGAAGCTTTGATACTAGCATTGATACAAGCTTAAGTTGCGTTTGAAATGTCAGATAGCGAAGACGAATATTTGTGTTCTTCTGCTACAAAGTGGTATATTTTAAACACAAATTTGGGTAGGAGCTCTCATGTCCACCCTATTAATAGAAAACGATCTAAACATGGCGAATTTCATCATTTATACCAAGAATTAAAATTTTACCCAAACCTATTTTTTGAATATTTACATATGGAACCTAACACTTTTAAATACGTCTTAGAAAAAACTCAAAACAAATTAAATAAAAACTGGCAAAATTTCACTTATTAAACTAGTCACATCCATTGCGAAACTTGTAACGGCCATTTGACAGTTGTCACACGTTGATTGTAGTAGTCAGCGCGCTGAGTTACATTCTTCATTCTTGTATCTACCAGCTCTTGTAACAGCGCTTATACCTATGCTACACTCACTGCTTCGTTGTGTACGCTCGCATATATAACAATGCATTAATTTAAGTAAGCCCTGCTATGATCTACGGTACCATCTAGAATCCCAGCTCCATACAGCACGTACTTTAACCTTTTCACTGCGCATTTATTTTACGAGAGTGCATGCTGTGTGCGCAATTTTTTCGGCCGTTCCGTATAGATACGTCTGGAGCAGTCCACTGTTGTTATCAGTGGGGTAAAATAATGAAGCTAAATCCCGTCAAATCATATCAAATTGTTTTTTTTGCCTTTTTTGTTTAAAACATATATTTTTATCAAAAACAGAACAGTCAGTGCATGTATACACGTGTAAAACACGTGTACATACGCATTGACTTTAAGAGAAAAAAACCATAACAAAGTTCAGAATTGGTGTTCTAATAGGCGTTGTGCGTATATATACAGCGGTAGCAGTTTATCGCTGTAAAAAAGTAAATATACGGCTGGAGCAGTAACCCAGGTAATCGTATATATACGTCTGGAGCAGTCAAAGGGTTAAGGGAGCCCTACTGTTTTCTGCCCGTTTTAAATAAAAAGAAAAAGCACACAGCTGGTATAGGAAAGCTGAATAATATAACTCAACATTAACTATAAAAAATGATAGTTTTAAAATTGTATTGAAAATTTTTAAAACGTCAATACATAAATAATACATAATTTTTAAAATTTTACTTATACATATAATAAATCTTACATAAATCATAAATATTACTAAAAATATTTAGTCTATGTTTGGATTTTGATATCGTACGCGTTCCTTTGTTTCCATTGAAGAAGCAACATTTCGGAAAAAAAAACTATTCCATCAAAACATCGGCCTTCAAATAGCTGTCCGTCAGCTTGCAACTATAATCCCCCTGCGTTGAGAAATAAAAGACAATACTTACATGTTAAAATTGTATTCTAAATTTAGATCCGCTGCCACTATCCGTTTTGTTACCATCTCTACCGAGCGATGAGCCCCTTCTAGATGTAGTACCTGTAGGCGAACCGCCGTACAGACGCAGTTTAGATGGTGGAGGCAAAGACGTTGCTGAATTATCGCTGAGTGTCGATGCCGAATCACGTTCACCGGCCGATGAACGAGCTGACATACATTGTTGCTGTTGTTGCGACTGCGATGGTAATTTACTGCGCAATATTGGACTTGACGAACCCCCCAAACGACCATACTCACCTAATTTCCGCGGGGGAGGTATTAAACTTCGGGCCGGACTCTATTCAAACAAAATGTTTACTTAATTTTAAGAAGCGTATGTATTCCAATAGTTTTTTTATTTTTCTGTACTAAATTATACAGCTTGTGTTTATTGACATAGAACTACGTCTTTCCCAGCGGTATATAAGGGGGTAAAATGATACAAAACGATACAAAAAATATGTGACGCGAACTACCATAGTTACGCCATTGTGTTTTGTATCATATATGTCATGTTGAGAGATGTGACGTCATTTTATGATTAATATATTGGAGAAATCATGGCCTTCGCTGAATGAGGGCTACCGTATTTTTTTTCATCAGATAGCGCTAGTCAGAAGTGAGGTATGCGTCAAATGCTTACATGTTTTATTCATTAGATGGTGCTAGTAGCAAGCAAAGTATGCCTAAAGTTTAGAGATTAACGGTTTGTGTTTAGTCATTCTTCATTTGTCCATTATTAAGGAATGAATAATAAAAAAAAATACAAAATTGCGATTTAGCCATTAAATATCAGGTGACAGAAAAAAGCCTGGTATGATATAAATAAAATTCAGTTGTTTCAATTTCAAATTAACTGAATACTTTGATTAGATAATATTAAAAATTATTAATTGTAAAATAAAATCATAAAACTATAGAAGTAGTTCTACGTCTTCGGTTGCGGCACAATCGTAATAGACTAATCACTGTACCTGACGTTTACTATTATTACTGCTGCCAATACTTCCTCCGCTACTGATAGAATCTCCCCCATCCGATTTCTTTCTTCCTCCGCTCGAAGTATCATCGTTCTGCAACCGTCCATAATCTCCAAACTTGCGCGGTTGTGAAATGCCCGACCTTGTCGACCTCGGCGGTCTTGGAAGCGAACTCGGAGGAAGACTTCCAGATCGATCGTCTCTCTTCCTTCCGTCGGACGAACGTTGGCTCGCACTTGTCGAATCGGCACCTGTCACCGTCCTCTGTTGCTGAGAGCTTCTGCCCTGTTTCTCTAGCAACAACATTTCTTCCGGTTTATTTGATGAACCACCGCTTACAGCGCTTGCCGACGTCGCTACAGCTACAAGTCCCTGCAAGAATCCTGCGGCCGAGGAGGTAGCTTGTGAGCCACCACCCCCGGAACCGCTTCCCCCACCGCCTGTCGTGCCGCCGTTACCGCCTACACCAGCCAATAAAGGCTTGGGTATTTTATTTTTTCGTTGTGAAGCGGCGTTGGCGGCGACCGCGGCCGATGCGAAGCCTGGAAAACAGCAAAGACCGCGCTGAAAACAGAGAAACAAAAGGTGCGACAGTCGGCACAAAACGTGGTGATCGAGTAACGCCATTGCTGATTGCTCGCCGCGTGACTGTTAGAGCACACGCACACTAAAAAAGCACACGTGTTAGTTCTGTTGCTATAGTTAGTTAGCTGCATTTTTATCTACAGCACACAAAACGCTATTCATTATAGCGGCCATGCACCTTTCACTTTAATATTCGATAATTCATTTGACCTTCACATTCTGCAGATATCGGTTTTCCTGTTTATTGAAGTGTAATTTCTTATACAAGTTTGGGCCGTTTAACGTTTCCGTTAAATATTTAACGAATAAAAAACTTTTTAACAAAAAAAAACCTCCTTCAAAAGTCACTAAAAAAAGGAAAATAATATAATTCTGAGGGCGGCGCCAATTTAATAAAATATGAAGTCGGTAAAAAAGTAGATATTAATTAAATTGGCACTTTTTAACCTTCATATTTTGTTAAATTGGCGCCGATCTCAAAATTTTATTATTTTCCTTTAGTGGCTTTTTTTAAAGGTTTTTATTTTTTAGTGACTTTATAATACGTAGTTTGCACGTTATTAACCGACTTCTGTCTTGATATTTGATTACTAAATAACTATAAAACTGACATTTACTTTAACTGTATTACACTCCGTTACTAACTTTTTTTATAAAAATCAGTCAAACTACTAAACCGATTTAAGTAAAATTTATATGAGACCACCCCGAAGGTATGCCCTATTAAATAAAACAATAATCATTAAAATCGGTCCACAAATATAGGAGAAACATAGTGCCGAATATTGAACCCCCTTCTTTTTTGAAGTCGGTTAAAAACAAATCATATAACAGATATTCTTTAAATGTAAATTATGCGTAAGCTTCACTTCTGTAATGTAAGCTACACGCTAGTATAAGTTAACTAAATTTTACTGTGTAACATTTGAGTGCTGCATAAGAAGTTACACTTCCCCCGAGTGCCGCGACACAATTTTTTTTTTTTTTAATTAATTAAACCGTTGTTTTGGTGGGTCAAAACGCAGACGCGGCCAGATAAAAATTAAGAGTTGTACGTATTTAAACTGTAATATAAGTAATTTTGCTAAACTTCTCAATATGTTAAGCGAAAATTAAAAAAGTAAAACAGAAATGTCATATCTTTCACTCATCGAAAACACTTAAATCACAGGCTTTGTAAATGTGTTAATTGCAACAAAAAAAAATGTTAAACAATAAAGCTTTTTTTATTTTCGTATATATAATATATAATAATATTCACAATATATTCACGTCTGAATAATTAACAACGTCTAATCGCTTTAGGTATTCAATTGTTTAAAACATCTGAATGCCAAAAACAGCAGAATTTTGTTAGATTCTCTTGAAGCAAAACCAAGAAAATTGTTAATGAATTATCGCCTCACAGCAAAAAACAAAAAAAATTTGAACTTGAATTTTTAAATAAATTGAGCAACAGAATGAATAAAAAAGTTTATATAAATCACCGTTCCAATTAAGTGAAACAAATAACGATTTTTCTACTTAAAAAAAAAATGCAAATAGTTCCGAACTTCATGCACTTGTAAAAGTTACTATGCGAGGAACGCTTTTGTTTGCTAAACAAACAAACGCATGCGCAGTAGTAAGTACATGATTTGAAATATATTAATTAATTTTCAGCATTTGTTTATTGCGATTAATGTTCATCTTTTGTTGACATCTGATACATGAAAAAAAACTCATAAAGCGGGAACTACTAGTGAATTATTATCTAAAGCGATCAACGACATTAACTATAGATAATGTATCGGCACAGTAATAAAAGGCACTAAATATTTGCGACAATAGAAAAAAAATTCTAAATTGTGATATCGCACTTCGGTACCTCTCAATAAGTTTTTTACATTTTATGCATTCCGTATTTTTTCAGTAAATGTGAAAAAAAAACGAAATGCACCAAAAAGTGTACAAATAAATAAATAACAATACAGCAGATTATTAAATTTCTAAAATGTCTAGTATTATACAATTTATAATACGATACTACTAATCAGCCCTTTTATAATTATTAAGAGAGAATATTTTTTAAAGAATTTAGAAATATGTAGATACACTTCATTGTTAAAGTTATCGAAGGTTCAATTATTTAAATTCTGTTTTTGATTAAAATACATTCATAAAAGGACTGACACAATTAAATAATAATTATTATTTTTTATAAAATCTAATTTTGAATAATTATAGTTGTGTTTGGTATATTTTACCAGTGTACACTGGCTTCACTTTTTACACTAACACGAGTTGTGTTTATTATCAAGTTCTAAACAACTGGAGTTATCAATTGCTAAAGCGTATGTTGGCAATGCAGAACTCTACGGATACTATTGCGTGTTTGTTGGTCAAATTCTTGGACTCTTCAGACTATTTGAACTTGGCTTTAGTAGTTCTAAGCTTAGAACTGCTAAAACCATATACATTATACATATTACCCTATACTGCTGATAGATCAAAAATCGTGAAGCCAACATACGTGCGGGTATATATTTCTGTCTTTTTTTATGGGGGCTCAGCTGGCAGGTTCCTGATTGGCTACTTCCATAGACAAAGACAAAACTTTTAAAAGAGAGCAGGTATATTGACCACTGGGGCACTGAGGTTTTACGTCAATAGCATCCATGACATATTTCTTTGTCTTTATATATTACGTTTCAAGTGTTGTTTATACTTCAGTTCATGGAATACTTCAGTTGATAGTGATATATCACTATGAATTTCAAGGAATATGAGTAAAAAACTGTTTTTAACAAAATTAAACTAGGTTACGTTATGACAACGGCTGGCAAGCGTTTTGTTTACATTTTGTTCGAAATGAAAGATATCTTTATTTCAACATTTTGTTCAGATGGAACGTCCGTACATCGACCAATGACATCATCGGAATAAATGCGGAATTACTTCGTCAAAAGAGACACAGATATACTTTTGCTCTCTTTGTGGACTTCACTCACCGCACATTGAGTAAATGGACAATGCGTGGTATATAATTTAAAATATATGGCTAAAACTGAGAGTTCAAAAATTTGAATAACATACTCGCAGCTGTTGAGAGTTCTGTATTGCCGACACACGCTTTAGTAGTTCAGAACTTGTCAACAAATACACCTACATTTATGTAATTCTGTTTAGTGGGTTGGTTCTTTAATACAATAGTAGTACTCAATAAAATCGCTATATTTTGTAATAATTACCATATATTAAATCAGAATAAAAATATACTAAGTGCACGTTAGCGCAATTAATAAAAACATCATGGAAGAAGTCCGTTCACAAAAAAGAGCTGTTTCGTCTATTGTTTGCGTCTTTTACTTTTTTTACTAAACTCATTGAAAGACTTGCTCCGAATTAACCGAGGTTTTGTAAGTTACGTATTAAACATATTCTGGCACTACTTTACACTAAAACATTAGCTACACTAATTTTTTTTTAAACACTGGTTGTATACTAAACACAACTTACATAATTTATATAATAATAAGGCACCTAAATGGGGTTATACAAATATTATCCAAGTATTTATAAAATAAATGAAATCAAGTAAGAAACAGACTTGTTTTTCACTTTATTATGTTGTTATTTCAAGCATTTGTTTGTTTTTTATCTGCATTTGTAAAAAATCTCAAATTTTTTATTATCAAAGATAATTCGTTTTCTTAATAATACTTCAGATTTTTAAAGCACAGTTAATTTTCAATCTACTTTTCCTACACAAAATGGTTATTTCATTATTATAGGTTATACTTTTTTCCAAAATAATTTTTTTTCTTAACCAACAAAATGCTGATATTTTGTGAACATTTATGGAAGCTCAAAATGTGGACTGACAATATTACAGCATCTATTTTAAATTACAAATATGACACATAATTTGATATAATTATCTAAGATTACAACAGTCCACACTAAAGTGAACTGCGCAACAATGACGCGCAGAAGACATTCATTACAATTACACAAAATGGCAGATTTATAAACACATTGCTGCAAACGAATTAGCCATTTACAGTTATGTCCGTCGGTTTATCAACGCACTACCATTTTCGTATTTTTCGATAAAATACGTAAAGGCATCCAAAAACGTTTTAGTACACCTCTGGATAATTTTAGAGAAAATTATGAGAGTGTAAAAATTGCAAAATAGCACTTAAATTACCCATCTGCCATTTCGTGTAACAATGCATCCATATTTATTATTTAAATTTAATATCCGATTTTTCTACAATCAGAGCAGTCGGGCAAAACTAATCATAAATGGAAGCACTATATACCATGGAGGCTCACTCATCGAGGACTCACTGTACAAAGTACATGCACTGTACGTTCAACAAGTACGCGCTGATTGATTGCTTGTGAGAATATACAGGATGTCCCAAAAAGAATGGGACATAAAGTAACAGATGATTCCTTACAAAAAATTTTGCGATAGACCCCAACTTGTCTATTCCGAAAGTTGATATTAAAAGAGATACAGGGTGTCAAAGTTTAATTTTTATTTTTGATTTTCTTAAATAACTTTTAAAATAATTTAGGCATTTTAATGAAATTTGGTATATGGGAATTTTTTGACATGAGAAATTCAAATCTGACCTTGGTATGGCTCTTACTTGTAGGGGGCGCCACTTACACACCTTTTCACTCATTCAAATAGTCATAACTTTTTTGTACGCACTCGTACTATTTTTTTGAATTAAAAAATTGATTTTTCCGTCATTTTTACGTAAAAAAGGTATACTTTGTAAAAGTGGCTAGGAGTAACCTTTTTCAAGATATTTGCACTTAAAGTAATCGATGCAATGTGGTTTTAAATGGCAAATTTTGAAAATGAACATAGGTGGCTTTGAAAACGGTGGCGCGGCGTTATCATGGTAATTTTGACAGTTTTATTTAAAAATTCAATGTTTCTTATTAAAATGCCGCGTCATAATGATAAAAATAAAAATTAAACTTTGACACCCTGTATCTCTTTTAATATCAACTTTCGGAATAGACATGTTGGGGTCTATCGCAATATTTTTTTGTAAGGAATCAGCTGTTACTTTATGTTCCATTCTTTTTGGGACACCCTGTATATACATTTCTTTCTTGTTCGCAATTAAAAGGAAGAATATAAGAACGAAAAAGTTGGGGTACATCATATTTTGTTTATGTATGAGAAATAATATGCACTATTCAAACTTATCAAATTTTGATACATGGAACAACCCTATTCTAGCGCTGAAATACCAATTTTTTGTTGAATATTTAACATAACCTCTACACATCATTGCCACAGGCAGAATGGATGAAACGTATAAAAAAATCAAAAATCACCCTTTTATTTTTTTAGGTTAACCAGCGCCACTAGTGACCAGCGGCTTGTTGAACGAATACAAGTGATTTACAATTAAATAAAATTCGTGGTTATGTCACGTGAAAAAAATATCTGAAATAGTGTTGTAGTTTTGTACACTTGCCACTGCCTGTTTCTAATGAGTCATTTTCCTGAAAGTAGCTCTTTCAATTATCCACGAGAGGCAGCACTTGTGGTAGGTACAAACATTACTTATCTCCCATTAGTGTCGTGTCATTTTAGTGGTATAATTTAATTATCTAATTAATTTAATAATAATAATTAAGCTATACCACTAAAATGACACGACACTAATGAGGAATAAATAATGTTTGTACCTACCACAAGTGCTACCTCTCGTGGATAATTGAAGGAACTACTCCCAGGAAAATGGCTCATTAAAAAAGTAGATTTGAATATTTGGTGTTTCCACTTTGTTGTATTACAATTAACATCAATAAAATATAAAATATTATTATTACAATAATTCAAAAACTAATTATTGTTTTTCAGATATGACAGAATAAAAACTATAAAATACTAATCCTGCGTTACATTAACGAAAAAAACGCAAAACAAAAGAAAAACGAAAACAAAAATCATTCACTACTCTGTTAAAACATTTCACATACTATTAGCAAACATTATAATATTATTGTCATTAACAATTTCACGATAGCTTATTGACAAGAAATCGTATGTGAAATATTTCTTACACATTTTCAGGAGCGGATTTGGCTCAAGTTGACTCCCTAGGCCTCAGAGCTAATTTCGATATTACATTAATCGTTCTCCCAAATATGAGTAGTTAATATTAAATATGAAGCTAGTACGGCCGTGTTAATATATTATATAAACAATTTTATATTGGATATGCAGCCAAACTACATAATAGATTCTGCAATATCAGAAAAAATCATTTTATCAACCTTTGTCACAGTCGGGATTCAAACCATAAAGTGGAAAGTTCGGGTTTAAATCCCGACTGTGACAAAGGTTGATAAAATGATTTTTTCTGATTTGCATATTGCAGAATCTATTAAGTAATTTGGCTGCATATCCAATATAAAATTGCCTACATGAAGCCGCCCCTTTAAATCTGTGACTATTAGCCTGGGCCTCAAGTGCCTAAGCTTAGATCCGCTCCTGCATTTTTCATATAAAACACACTAAAAATAAAAAACGCAAGCACAAACGTTCTATTTGAATGCTCTGTACAAAGGCTATTTTTCATAAATTTAATAACATTTTTACTAGAATTATTATGCAAATGAAAGAATTAAAAAAAAATTATTACATATGATATTGGTAATTCAAATTATATTTTGTTATGGAAGATCTGGTTAAAAGACAAAAAAATATGTTAGCAAGAGCTACTGTAACCTATTTATTTTTATTATTCCATAATATATTGTTTTAATTAGAGATGGTACAGAAGAACTGAACCTGTTCTTTCGGAACAGCTCGGAGTCCAAACTAAAGATGTCGTTTGTCAGAGCGTTCGGTCGGTCAGTGCTGAGCGAAGGACTAGTCCAGGGATCGGCAACTGGCGGACCGCGGTCCAAGTGCGGACCGCGGAAGGTCAAAAACTGGACCACCAAAATTTTTTTGAATTATTTAAAAAGTATTTTTTTGTACTTTCCGCTACGAAAGTTTTATTTTCGAGTGCTTTATGGCGGTAACAAAGAGGCAAATTTTGAAGAACCAATATCACTCAAGATTACGACCGCCCACCTTGAAGATAAGCTGCTCCCCGCGTGAACCTAACTTTAAAAAACTGACTCAAGACCGCAAATGTAATTTCTCCCATTGATTTTTGAATACAATTATGCCTATCTATTGTATTTCATATTATTTTGTGAGTGAAAATTAAAATTAGTAAAGAATATGAGTTGTTTTTGTTTTTTTTTTGGACCTCGATAAAGATTTTCAACAGTATCCGGACCCCACCTATAATTACTTACCGACCCCTGGACTAGTCACTCCATGTGACTAGTCAGATCCATGGGACTAGTTCTGGGTTTATGATTGTTTTTAAATTTAAAAACAATCAAGGATGTTATATATTTATAACATCCTTGAAAACAATAGATAAACTGTGTTCACCAATCTACACATGGCTAATATTTAAAATCTAATCTGATCTTAGATAGGTTAAACATAAATTTATGATAATATAATATTTGAATTAAAAGAGGTGGTACTCATATTTTAAACCAAATTTTTATATAGGTATTATTTTAATAACAATAAAAATAAAAATGATGTTATTTGCATTTGTTTTAATTTTCGATTTTTATGCAGAAGCTGTAATTTTTGAAACCGTTTTCTATTGTCATTTTTATATTTTAATTGTTTCAGTCTCAAAAAATAAATTTAGTACATGTTCTAAAATCTAAATCTATTCAAATATCCAAATAGCGAAAAACTAAAAATTGTCATTTAAAATTATTTTTCCACGTCAATGATTTCATCAAAAAAATAAAACTAGGGCATTTACAAAACGGCAATTGTTCGTGATCTACATTTACTGCAAAAAGAGTTAAGTAAATTTCAATCTAAAATTTCAACTTTAATTGATTAAACTGATCATAACTAAGTTTTTTGTTTTTCTTAGTTACATTTGAATCGAGTTTTAGGATTTGATAAGATCTTAACCGCACTTTTTACGACTGTCCAAATTAGTAACTTCAACCAAATATCTATTTATTCCATACTAAATAATTATCTTACGCTTCATAGTTTGATTCAGTTTAAATTGAGTCTAGGCAACTTTATCTTTGAAAAGAATGCACTGCGGTAAAATTTTGAACAGACTAAATATCAGGGATGTTATGGAGTTCCGTAACCATCGGATATCTGAAATAATGTCATATCCGTATCCGTAACTGAAACCGATAAAAGACTCCTAATATATCCGTATCCACAGCCATATCCCTAACAACCCTGACTGGAATTATTAGTGATATCTAAAAAAAAGAGTTTATTATTTAATATTTTATATTCCTTTATACTACTCTTTAAAAGTCAATATAAAGATATCCATAACTAAAACCATCCAGAACTACAGGATATCCTAAATAATGTCATATCCGTATCCGTAACTGAAACCGATAAAAGACTCCTAATATATCCGTATCCACAGCCATATCCCTAACAACCCTGACTGGAATTATTAGTGATATCTAAAAAAAAGAGTTTATTATTTAATATTTTATATTCCTTTATACTACTCTTTAAAAGTCAATATAAAGATATCCATAACTAAAACCATCCAGAACTACAGGATATCCTAAATAATGTCATATCCGTATCCGTAACTGAAACCGATAAAAGACTCCTAATATCCATATCCAGATCCGAAATCTCATATTCCTAACAATACTACTAACTATTATATACTTAGTTTGATAATGGTGTATCCTACACTAGCACTGGTTTTGCTAAGTTAAGCAAATTCATAAAAAAAAAAAACTACTATCACACTGACCCGGAACATGACCCGAAACACTACTTAAACAAATAACAATCACTCTGTTCTGACTAGAAAGCATTATTCTGTGCACTATTAAAAAGCACTACTTACAATTTCAGTGCCGATACACTAACCTAAACTATAAGGAAAATAATTAAACACTATTTGTTAGCTCGCTAAAAGAGAGCACAAAATATTATATAAATGAGGTCATGTAAAACTTTGGTATTAACAACAGAAAGGTACGCAACCTTTCTTTTATTTTATATAAGAATGTAGAAAAAACAAAAAATAAACAAAACCTTACAACACTAACAGCAGTAGTTCAAAACAAACACATAGTGGACAGAATAAGCTCTATGTCGATTGTATTTTGTTTTAATTGTAGATTGTATTTGGTTTTAACCGCCGATTGTTCACTTAAGAAATTTTACTGGTATATTATGTTAGTATATTTTTCGACAAATTACGGAAAATCTGGAATGTTACTTTTTTTGTAAGAGAAATTTGCTTGCGGTAAAAAATATGAAAAACAGTTATTCAATGATGATTGAAATACAGATCTTGCAAAATTTTCAATTTATGTCCAAAAATACCAACAAAATAAATTTATAACTAGACAAGCAAACTATAACAATTTATTTTTAGAATTATTACTGTGTTGGTATTTTTGAAGACTTGTTTTTCTTAATGACGCTGTTATATACTATGGCATCAGTCTTACCAAATGACAAAAAATAATACCTGTCTTATTTGAAAGGCTATTTTATATCCACATTTTATACAAAATTGAGAAATCACTCCCAAAAATATTAACAGCAACGAAAATGTTTCTTAAATTTTGATATTTCTAATTACAACTTCAACATACATTTTATATTTTACAAATGCATTGATAACATTTTATCAATATCTCTGAAGTTAACATTTTTCAACTAGTTCAGTTCAACTAAAGAATGAACTGAATTAAAAAGATCAGTTCGTATTTGTATCAGACAAAATTCAATAGAACTATATTGAACTAGTAGCTAGTGCAACGCTGCCGTCCTCTAGTAGTTTTTTAAACTAGAAAGAACAGTGTTTGACCTATTCCTTTATCTGGAAATATTTGCGAAACCAGAATTGCTCATAATCACATATTTTAATTCTTTTTTTGCCAATCAAATTTTGATGTCATAAATAGTAATCATAGGAATGGAATATTTCATGTTTAACATCCGATCAACAATTCATTATATATATTTCTAAGCCAATTTGCATGCAAGCAGTCTAATAGAACGTCTCGGTAGAAGAAGACGATGATGAGCCTACCTTCCCGAGCAGTTGACTATCAAGCTGTGAATCAAGTTCCTTGAGCTGATCATCCAGCGCTCGTTTGGTCGTGTCATAAGCCGTATCAGCATCCGTTGCAGCGCTTCCATATCGCAAACCGTGACAGATTTTAGTAGCGCTGCTAGCGCCACGATGATGATGATGACCGTACGACGAACTGTCACCACTGCTACTGCCTGCGTATGATGTTGTCGAACCGAAACCGGTCGATCCGGTAAGAACACTACTCACTGCGCAAGAGAACGACAAAAATCGTGAGCTAAACGTAAACTGAACACTGTAACTGCGATGTGGTCGATCCTGCATGAGAAGCTTGTTTGCGTGTGTGCCGAGACATGAATAAGCTGAATTTAATTGAGAATTGGGACGCAAGGAACAGAGAGCGGCAGTATAAACGTTGATCTGACAGGAGTTCCGCAAGGTTCAAGGGTTTGGCCAGGAATTACGAAGTGATTCTTAGGATTCTTAGATGATCTGGCTGGAGTTCCGCAAGGTTCAAGACTTTGACCAGGAAGAACGTAGAATCCAGTGATTCTTAGATGTCTTGTGATGTTAATTGAAGTCGGCTAAAGGCAGTTTGGATGAGGTTCATGAGAATAGGAAGATACATGGTTAAATGGATTAAAAAGGTAACCCAAAAGCTGGTCTGACTGGTGTTCCAAAAGACTCAAGGGTTTGACCAGGAAGAACATAGAATCCAGTGATTCTTAGATGTCTTGTGATGTTAATTGAAGCTGGCTAAAGGCAGTTGGGATGAGGTTCATGAGAATAGGAAGATACAGGGTTAAATGGATTAAAAAGGTAACCCAAAAGTTGGTCTGACTGGTGTTCCAAAAGGCTCAAGGGTTTGACCAGGAAGAAGTTATAATCCAACGATTCTTAGATATCTTGTGATGTTAATTGAAGTCGGCTAAAGGCAGTTGGGATGAGGTTCATGAGAATAGGAAGATACATGGTTAAATGGATTAAAAAGGTAACCCAAAAGTTGGTCTGACTGGTGTTCCAAAAGGCTCAAGGGTTTGACCAGGAAGAACATAGAATCCAGTGATTCTTAGATGTCTTGTGATGTTAATTGAAGTGGGCTAAAGGCAGTTGGGAAGAACTTCATGATAATAGGAAGATAAAGGGTTAAATGGATTAGAAAGGTAACCCAAACTTTGATCTGACTGGTGTGCCACAAGGCTCAAGGGTATGTGCAGAAATACCGTAATATGTTAACTTAAGCTGATCTGAACTTTACCAGTCAGTGTATTTAATGAGAAGCTTGTGAAAATGAAAAAGGAAAAGCAGAAAATACATGATGAGATGAATTACAGACCGGAAATTTGACTAATTACTGTGGAAGGCTCAAAGGACCAGAAATAACGTATCTCAAATTATTTGGAATTGTATAAAATCTGCTACAGGTAGATTTTAAGGATCTTAAAATGAGAATAGGATGCTTGAATGTTTCGGAAAAAGAAAAAGAAGAAGGGACAATTCAATCCCTGGCGTCAACAAGCTTATGTAGTCTATCTGTAATATAACCAACCTAGTTCTTCTCTGGAAACAGCAGTACCCAGCACAAGGTCAGTGGCAGTGGTTCCAGCGCCGTGGAGACTTGCGTGCGGAGTGTGATGGGGGGACCGCGACCCTACCACAGCGCCACTGTCCTTATCATAAGCGTGCTTCTGCAACACTCGTATCATTGCATCTCTCTCGGCTAGCTTCGACTCATAATCCTTAACCCTGCGATAAAGTGACAAATTAAGATGTGTACAATCTTTCAGTTAACGATGATAATTGGTTCCACAAAAATTAAGCATTGACAGGGGTCCATCAACGGTCTGTTGATGGACCCCTGTCAATGCTTAATTTTTGTGGAACCAATTAACATCGTTAACTGGAACTACCTATTGCTTTCGAATTGTTCATCTTGCCATAGGGCAGTATTTCTCAAACAGGCGCAATAACAGTATGACTTTACTAGGAAGGTCTTTCCTAGTAAAGTCATACTGTTATTGCGCCTGTTTGAGAAATACTGCCCTATGGCAAGATGAACAATTCGAAAGCAATAGGTAGAAAGAGTTTCGAATGCATAAAATTAGTATGTTTTGCTCGCTCAGGATGCAACATCGTAGGCATACGTTCGCGGCGCCTGCGTTTAGGAACTAAATCAGTTCTATTTCCACAATTATTAAAAAACTAACTAGATTTTTTTGCGATTGGAAAATTAAAAAATTGATTGATCGTGATGAGATTATTAATTTCTTTACACACAAGGTGACGCTGGTTGCAAAAATAATGCTGAAAATAAGTAAAAATGATTATTTAATCATTAGTACTAACTTGGATTCGAGATCAGCAACTTTTTTCTGAGCAGCATGGACTTCATCCATGTGTCTTATTTTCTCAGAACGCGCCTCGGCAATCAGTTTCTCAGCATCCTGACTCGTTTTCTCCAAAGCGGCTATTTTAGCATCCCTGAAAATTTATGCTAGTATTAGAATTTTTCATTTTAAAAACTCTTTGATCAAATTTACCGAAAAGGGGTTTCGGGGGGCAAAAAATCGATCTAGCTAGGTCTCATCCCTGGAAAAATTCGTTTTCTTATCGATTTTATCATTTTAAAAAACAGTTTTTTTAACGTTATAAAACAGTGTCATATGGTGAGTAGGCTTTGGAAAAAACAAACTATTTTCATTATTTATGTCAAATTACTCTGACAGTCAATCTTTAACTTATTAAAATAATCAGTAATTATTTGAAAAGTAAAAAAATAACAACAATAAAATCTAAACATAATTATACTTACATAATTATGTTTAGATTTTATTGTTGTTATTTTTTTAACTAATATTTAAATAAATAGGTATATTACTTTTATATTACCTATATATAAAATATGTAGGTACATACGTTATGTAGTAACTGACGTATAATAATATTATCTACTTATAGGTATGTGATTTTTTTTCTTAAAAACAACTAACGATTTTAATGAAATGGGAACTTTTATTTTTTTTGAACTCATCCGAGCAAAGCTCGGTCATCCAGATATTTTATATAATGTACAGTAGATATGCAACTGATCCGTCCAATCAAGGGAAAGATAACTGCCGAAAAAGTTACTTGCAAATTTTAGTGGTTGTTTGTTATTAAAAAAAAAAAAACGATTTGACTCACTTGGGTATACTGGCAGCATCGATAGCGGCTTGTCGGAGGGCACTTTCCTCCAAATATCTTTGCTCCCACTTGGCGCATTCCCCTTCCAGCCTCATGATCTTCTCATCGCGTTCTCTCAATCGTCGTTTCAACTCGGCGGCCGACGCTTCACCAGTCAAACTAAGTCCTGGTGAATCATCACCAGGTCGCGCCCTTTCACTGCGTAGTTCGCGCTCCAACTGTAAACGTAGCTTGCGTTCGGTTTGTTCGCGACGATCACTTGCTAACTGAAGCGATGAGAGAGCGCGCTGCAACTGAGCAACTCGTTCAACATACATCTGTTTCTTGCGACACTGTAATAGAAGACATGTTCGTTCAACAAATAGGTATGTTCATTAATGAATGCATTCTATACTACTATACAGAGGAAAAATGTATATGTCTGAGCAACTACTTAACCCAGGAGTCGGCAACCTTTTGAGACGGAAAAGCTAAATGTTACAATTTACAAAATTTCTCAGTTTTTAAAGAGCCACTAACATTTTTATATCAATATTATGGTATTTGATTAGGACTAGGTATATAAAAAAAAGTTCTGACTGCGACCGTTGACGACACAGTGCACAAATAACTAAACAAACAGAACAGTGTTGCCACATTTAAAAAATGTCAGCTGTCCGTATACTCTCTACTCCACCTATTCTCACTGTTCTCTGTTGAGTGTTTTTATCCTGTTTAAAGTTTTTTTTGCAGTATAATATTTTTTATGAGTTTTGAAAATAAAATAATTTAATTATTAATATTTGCGCATGGAACTGGAGAGCCGCATCTTGACATCATAAGAGCCGCAGGTTGCCGACCCCTGACTTAACCGATTTGAAAAATTCATTCACTTTTTAAAAGCCAACTTCTCCCAGTAACAAAGACTACATATTATTACTCTAAGACAAAAGGGGGATGAGCAATGAGCGAAAATGTAAATCAAGTTGGAGATCTCGCAAGCGATTTGTGAATTAAATTGGTGTAAGCTGGCTTAACAATAAGAGATATAGTAAAGTGATATATAAGAAATTTGTTGCTTTCGATTAATTAATTGCTAAACCAAAATATATCCGAACAAAGGGCTGGAAAATGAGTCAGCTTACACATTAAAATATTGAAAAAATAAAAGTGTACCTCTTCCTCGAGTCGCACTACATTTCCTTGCGCGTTGGTCAACGCTGTATCCAATATGTCGATGTGAGTTCTTTGTTCCTGCAGGGTGGCTCGTTGTGCTGCTAACTCGATTTCTTGTCTCTCCTTGGCCGCCACAAGCTCTTTATCTGTGGAAATCCATTGTTCAAATAAATTAATAATTAATCAAGACATTATTAGTCCTATCCGTAAATAAATTCACATATTAGTGAATAACACAATATATCAAACGACATATTATCACCATGATATCTATCTATCTATCTATCTATTTAATAGAAGGCTGTGAACGGTCGATAGACAATCGATTTGCAAAAGTCTAGATCACATCCGGTGGGTTGCAATGTATTTGTATTGTTGATGTGAATGCTTTGGGTGATTCACCACCGAAGACAGGATAAGTCTCCAGACATGACTTTGCAAATTACGCACATCCATTGTGACGATCCGCGAGAACAAACATTTCCACGAATTCACAACGCCCATGAGTTGATGGGGGTACACCTTATAAATATACTCCCCACAACCAAAAACGGGACGATAGTGTTGAATCGTGGAACTGTGCGGGTCGAGCTACTAGATATGGGTAAGCCAGAGTTTTGCTTTGTTTTCTGAAATATTGTTTTTTATTATTTTTTTATATATCTATATTAAATATTTATTTTACTTTATTTTATGTAATCATTCATAAATCCCTCCCCTCACAACCATCCTAATTTCCTAAACGGAGAACCATAAGATCGTTTAAAGAACCCTTACTGCCCTATTGGTACTATGTGCTAATAGGGTGGTAACAAGGCTGTAATATAAGAAAAATGTAAATGCCACTGTCGGGACTTGAACCCGAAACTCCCGATTACGCGTCAGGCAAGTTTCCATTTACTCCACAGTGCCAACAGTAGACAATTTTAATTTCTCTTATATATGCACAGTGTACCGCAGAAAAGCACTTACTGCGAGAGATATTTTTATTAATGGCTGGACGCCTTAATCAAATACAGAATATCTGTACGTTTTTTTACAGTATTATAATTAATCAAGAAATTATTAATCCTATCCGTAAATAAATTAATAAATTGTTCATGATCAACCATTCGAAAAACTGAATGTGTAAAAATGTCTGATTCTATGAAGTCGGAATCGCATGAGTAATCTCAGAGTATTCCGTGTGAAATATGTATTACGCAATTTAACAATGTGTAAAGTCACAGCTTTGATTGTTTTTTTAGATATTAAAAAATATCCAACATAAAAAAAGAATAAATTTGTAACCACTCACTTTGCGTAATAAGCTGGGCAATGAGCACTTCACGTCGGCTGATCTCCTTCCTTAACACGTTGGCGTCACCTTCGTGCTGTACCCCAGCTCCGACGACACTTGCCTGTGCAGCCGCGAGTTGCGCTTGCAACAGATCGGCGTGCTCCCGCAGAGCCGCGTTCAATTCTTGTAGTCGTCGACAGTCAGCATGCAGTCTCGATCTAGCTGCACGTTCAAGCCTTTCGCGGCGTTCGCATGATGCAGCGAGATCCTCATGTGCTCGATGGACCTTTGCTATCTCTTGCTCCAACTGCAATTTTTTTTGTAAAATATTTGGTTTATTTCTGGGAACTTGACAGCACAACTCTATCATACACTTATTTTCAGCTTTGGAAATACAAAACCTCTATGATTTGAACATTGTTAAATACTGCACATCGGCAGTGTCAATGATTTATTATTTTAAGTAAACTTATTCTGTACACACTACTATATGAACTGGCCACAGACCGAGGTGGTTATATAGCTGGCGCCTCTAGCAGTCAAGTTTGGCAGTGCCCATCCTCAATTGTTATGAAAAATATAATACCAATGTTGGTACAATAATAATAATAATGCGTTTAACGTCCGTTTCTCGACATTATGTTATAACAGACGCCATTCGCACCATTACTATTTTCCATTTTTACCACTTTCCCATTGTTTTCTACATTTTCTAAACTTCAGCTTTTTTTTTAATAGCAATACGCGAATGGACGAATTATAGGAAATTAGGATAAGGTAGGCAACTTTGAGAGCGAGTTTGACAGGTAATCGGCCATGGCCTTGAATAAGGAACCACCTCGATATTCATCTAGAATTATTGAGAGAAAGCATGGAAAACCTCAAACAAGATGGCTGGTAAAGGAATTACCGTTTCTCGGCGTGAGGCAGTAGGAAAAAGTCCTAGCCACATCTGCCCCCGCCGGTATTCGAACCCAGTACCTTCCCAATGCGAGTCTAGCGCTGTACAGTGTTGGTACAAACCTTTTGCGTCTTGGCAACTTTCTGATATAAATTTTCCAGATCGAGTTTGAGAGCTCCATTTTCTTGCACAAGAATATCAACCATTTCAGACTGTGGCCAAATTTCTCCGCCACAAATTCCATTCTCCCTTCCGCGCGTGCGCGGACGAGGAGCTGATGAAACTCCACTTCTCACGCGCCATGCTGATGTAGCTTCAGAACCGGCATTTCCTCCGACCTTCGATAAATCTGGTTGAGATTTTGACAGTGAACTCAAAGCTGGGAATTTTCCGGATGCTCCTCGATGTCTCCATTTCGCTCGTAATGCCTCATAGTCTAAGCTGTGAGTGATGATACCTTTTCCGCCTGGCACACAAGATATAAACAAAAGATAAACAATGACCGTCATCATTTTAACTTACATATTATTTTACGAAATGTAATTAATTACGCGATATATAAGTTTATAGCTTTTGAACCGTTGAAGTCGCAAAGTTGAATTTTATGCTCATATTATCCGTAATATTTTAAGCTTTCCATCGGTCCGAAAATTCAAAACGCGAATATACGAAGCTCTGAGAATTTTACTACAGAGTGATTTATTATTTCACCGACAAACTTTGACAGATGAAAGCTCAGCATCAAAGTTTGTCGGTGAGCTAATAAATCACTCTGTACATTGTTCCTCAAGGACAAGAATGCAGATTTGGAGAAATTAACCTTCAATATTTAGTTTAACCTAACTCGCCTGAACTATAATAGAAATGACAGCTAGAAATAAAACGTTAAATACGAACCGATAGAGAGCCTGTCAAGATCAACATTCTCGCTGACACCACTGTCTCGAGTAGCCGCAGGGCTGGCAGCATTTGGCGATGGTTGTTGTGATGATGGTGTTTTTGTAGCAACTTCTTTGGCAAGATGCTTCAGCACATGCGAATCGCTTAAATAATCGTCCGGTATATCATTTATGTCGGTGACGCCTGTTTGGTGTCCCATGCTTAAAGCGGGAGAAGGCGACGCTGACGATGCACGACGTTTATCGCTGGTAAAACTTAACGGACTGCAATTTACATCGACACGATCACGAATTCCGGATAATCTATTGGACAATCATTAACACGAAACATTTTATTGCGTTCCATCTGAGCATTTACAAAATTAATTTGGATAATTTTTTTTAAAGTAATCGTATAACTCTGTGGAGTGACCAACTGCAACTCTACTTTGTTTAGCCATTTTTTTATGCTGAATCCATTTATGAACTTTGCCCTATCGGTACATATAGAAAACATAATTTCCCTACTCACTAAAACATTGTTATGCAGGCTTACTTCGGAAGTTTTCAACCCCGACTTAACTGTATCATGTTTTGGGGAAACTTGATTTCGGCAATACGAGTTTTTACATTGCAAAAATGGGTCGTTAGGATTCTGAGTGAAGTAGGATGATTGGAGCATTGCGAAGGGCTTTTCAAATTTTTTAGAATTTTAACTCTACCATCGTTTTTACTTCCCACCTCTACTATGGTAGGGAAGTAATGGATTTAGTCCGAAAAAAATATTTCGAGATTTTAACAGATCTTCACGTTTTGAGACCCTAGCAATCGTTTAAGATCATTTTCTGACTGATGTCTGTATGTGTGTGTGTGTATGTGGTCAATTTTTCGCCTTAGATATCGTAAAAACGGAACAACATACGGCCATGCCGATTGTTCTATTGTGTTTATCAGCCTTTAACTTAGATCTGATTAGATTTTGAGTCAAATCGGTTCAGTGGATCCTGAGATATTAAAAAAAACGTTCTCAATGTCACGTATTAACATAGGTAAAAAAAATATAAATGAATTCTAGATGTTATAATATGAAAAAAATGTAAATATTTTTTTTCTCTAAAATGTAGTTTTTGAGAAAAAAAATATTTTACTAAAAAAAATAAAAATTGTACGTAAATCAAGGTAACCATGATTTTTGCTATATTAAGCTAGCCATCAGTAGATCACCAAACAAAAAAGAGGGCCATGCTTTTTTTCAAAGAATAAAAAAAGAGTTTATTTTTTGCAAATATTTACTAGGTGGGAAGTATAGGACTGGTCATCAGTCGAATTTTTTATTTTACAGTGCGCATTATTTGTCAAAAAGAAAGCTTTTCTATTTATAATACGAGGCAAACTGAAAATGTTTACATTGAGTCGTTCTGTACTACATTATAGACCGAGAGCA
The DNA here is from genome assembly GCA_039654895.1 of Mongoloraphidia duomilia. Lineage (NCBI taxonomy): Eukaryota > Metazoa > Arthropoda > Insecta > Raphidioptera > Raphidiidae > Mongoloraphidia > Mongoloraphidia duomilia. Next base: position 10,749,671 of record CM077519.1, on the reverse strand, counting down.
TTGACTAAGTAATATGATTACTTGATTTATGCCGAGAGCTAGTGACAATTTTTTGGTGATATTTATTCAAGGTCTTATTTTTGTGGAGATGTTGAGGGAGGCATATTAAAGTGCCCTGAGTAAGGGATTTTGCTTATATTTCAATTTGCAGAACAAAATGTCGGTATTAAGTATTAACCCCCTTGCAGAACGATATAAATACCTAGACAAGCAAATTTCCCTTTAAGAGAGGGGTTTAACACCTACACTTTGTTCTTCAAATTGAAATATATGCTTAAAACAGTCGCTGTAACAACATATTAAAATTTGAACCTTGAACTAATAATATAAATTTCGTCGGGTAAATGACACGTTTAGGGTGATCTGCCATCCCTTTAATACTGACCATTCGATCTGCAAATATTATAATGGCATTATTGGGTCACCGCCAAGCTATATACAAACAATTTCAGCAAAATCCCTTACTCAAGGCACTTTAATATGCCTCCCTCAACATCTTCACAAAAATAAGGCCTTGAATAAATAACACCAAAAAATTGTCACTAACTCTCGGACTATTCGGCAGTAAAGGACCTAGGCATGTGAGTCAAATGATATACAACAATCTACCTTCTGATATACGACAAATTGAAAGCTATGATAAATTTAAAAGTTCTCTTAAATTTTATTTAACTGAGTTACTTATTGAAGACGATGTATTCAAAAAAAAAACGCATTTACTGTTATACAATTTACCTTTATTGCTGACAATAATTATAGTATCTATCAACAGAATTTGCACTCTTAGATGTGAATAAAATTCACGAAACGTCAGCAAAAAATGCAAATTTTATATAACAGTAATTGCGTTTCTTTTTGGATTCTTCAGTCACTGAAAACATCGTCTTCAACAAATAACTCAGATATTCTAGGATCGTCTTGTCTACTTTTACAAAAACAGATTTTGATATTATAGTTTCATTTGACGGAACATGCATATTACTGTTTTGATGAATTCTTTGGAAATCTCAGTTAATTATATTGCAATTGTCACTATTTGTTATATTTAGGTATAACAAATAAAGAGTTATATTATTATCGATGGGTAGGCAGGGCTAGTTTCATTGAAGTTTATAATAATAAATGATGTCAATCGTTACCTGCCAGTCCAAGGTTCATCCCCAGCTCCGTGTATAATAAGAGTATTGTACGATGATGACGAAACATCCAGTGAGCTTCTGTTACTCGGAATGGTAGTTCCATCTTTAATAGATCCTCTACTTGCTTGCCTTTGGTGTTGCTGCTGCTGACCTCCACTTCCATTTCCAGAGTTCTGCAAATGCTGTTGACTACTCGTCTGTTCCTGACCTTGAGGCTCCTGTCTTGCTGTATGTTGGATTACATACCTTTCTTCGTGAGATAAGTTTTCATTCGATGTTGATACATCTGTTTCACTGCCGCTCAAGCTTTGTGGAAAACCACCTGCGAACAACATTTTTCGTCAATCAAAAGTTACACGTGATTGAAGTTAGGTAAAAGAAGTACATTATTTTGAACACCCTGTATAATAAATTCATTTTTTTAGGACAGACATTGATTCGTCCGTCTATTATCTAGTGATCCTCAAAATTTTAGTTTGATAAAGGTTTCTGTTTTGGCTATGTCGAATTTTAGGTAAAGGTCTGCACTTGTCAAAAATTTCTAAATAACTTGAATAACTAACAAATTACTGAATTTTCGAGCATGGCTTCCCTTACAATTTCTATTCACATTTAGATGCAGAATTGAAAAAACAATTAAAAACAGGGTGCTAGGTTAAAAAAAACATAACTTTGATCTGCCACGCTTATATGGGACAGGCTGTATAATTGAAAATATTTTTAGGTTATACACCATTAAAATTTATACAACTTTTGTATTTAAACTTTTTTTTTATCTTCACCCTAAATCAATATATCGGCCGACAACGCAAGTCTTGGACACCCTGTATACAAATTTAAAAGTATACATACAAAGTATTTCACTTTTATAATTAAAAAAACTGAATACATGAAATTAGCGCACAAATACAGTGTATGTGTACAAATCAAAGATTAATCTGACAATGTATATTAACCCACAGCTTCAACTGTAAATAAAAACTTGGTTACATCCAAAAAAATAGTTAAGTATTTCACATTTATAATTGATACAAAAACAATATTTTCTTACAGAACATTATCATATTTTTACTATATTTTTATATTATTTTGTCTATTAAACCCCTTGTTCCCCTTAAGGTGTGTTTCGATCAAAGATAACCCTAAATATTTCAGATAACCTGCTGGAATTTATTTTTCATATCACCGTTTTTATTAAAAATAGTCACCTTGATTCTGTAATGGACCAGTTCTTTGGGAACCATTCGCATACGATGATATGTATCGGCCGGGCTGCTGTAAAGAGCCCATATCCTGTATCGCTAGTCTGTCGTTAATATTATCGCTTTTCGAATATCGCTCACATCGGTAATTGTTGAAAGCGTTACTGAATTGATACTGCTCCACATTTGTTATTGTCACATCTAAAACCAATGAATGTTTAACACTATTCGTTACAATTTACACAATCTAACCTACTACTGAACAAATTATAGAATGCAATTTCATAACTATTGAATACAGCGTTCTGCAGTTGTTTCTCTTTCAAGCAAATGATAATATGTAATCGCTTTTCACAGTTTATAGAACCCGATTAGTTTTTGTTTCGTGAATAAAACAAATTAAAACACTGTCATAATGAATTTAACCTACATTGTTTGTAATTAGTTTTTGATGCAATTTTTTATAAGCACAATTTGTGTAGTTATTGTAAATTAAAAATACTATTAAAACTGCATAAATCCACTAATATTTCAGCCTAAAAATTGATAAAACATAAGAAAACAACAATAATATTGTACAATCACTATTCTAACCACAAATATTATTAAAAAAATTTTCTAGTTAAATAGTTGAGATATTTAGGAATGTGAAAATCAAACAATAAATTATCTTTAAAAAGTAAAGTGATGTCAAAATGTCAATTCGGTCTTGATTGAAATAAAATTAAAAATTACCACAAATTAGGTAGAGTGGGGGACAACGATAAAGTAAGCGCTTTGGAATGTGACATGCCAACGATGAAAATATTCCAAAAACGCGACATTTTTAGATTCTATCCTGGACAAACGCATGAAAGATCGTTTTATTTCACTTATAAACGGAATTGGTAAATTCGTTGAAACGAAAAGAAATGCAAAAAAATACATAAAATAATGTCACATGAACTTGTAAATACCATGAAAAAGTTGAGAATCGGTACTTTGAAATGAAAAACAAATGAATTTGGAGAATATAAATAATAATAATTTATTATTTCCCACTACTTACAAAAGAAAAGAACACATTTGTTTTATAAAAACATCACAAATATTTACTTAAAACATTGAATATTCAATATAATACAAAAATAAATTTCACTACTGTCTGAATTCCTCGTCAGATGGTGCAAACAAAATTAATTTTCACTTGATTATTTTTTAATGCATTCCATTCCTTACTTCTTTTTATTCTTCGCATTCAAAAAAGCGCGCTTTCGCAAAAATATTCACATTTTCTAATTTTTACAATTTTTCGACTGCAATTTAGAAAAAAAGAGCTGCAAGTCAAAATTCTACCGATAAAATAGAGTATTTTGCAATAAAATAAATCAAGCAATGTATTTTACATTATTTATGCAATTTTAGAACAAATAACATTAATTTTTTACAATGTAATTTATTACAAGCTTCTATTTAACTTGGTTTCCTGTCTGGGACGAATCTGGCAATCGAATTTTCAACCACTTCCCAGTTTCCGATATCCAATCATGCTGAAATTTTGCACACACTTTTGGTTCTGAAGACATACAAATCCATACTAATATTATAAATGCGAAAGTAACTCTGTTTGTTACCTTTTCACGCCTAAACCGCTGAACAGATTTCGATAAAATTTGGCAAGGAGATAGATTTTATCCTGAGGAAGGACATAGGCTACCTTTTGTCTAAAAAAAAATGAAGTGGGTGAAATGGGGGGAGCCATAATTTCTCAAGGTAGGGATATGAATAAAAATATATACACCCTATTTTGTGTATACACCACTGAACTAGCCGGACTTCGTATCGCAGTGGGAAAATATCTCGCCGAGGGGGGGAGGGGGATAATATATCATCACTGAGGTAAAATCTACAGAGGACGCACACCGTATTCAACTGCTCATGTAAAATTGAAGCCAGGTTTGACATCACAGGTCACAACAAACATGGCGGCAAAACACGGGATAGTTGGGAATATTATACTCTTCTTCTTTTCAAATGGGCACAAGATTTTGCGGGGGAGTTTTAATGGTATACATGGACCTAAAACGATAAATTTAAAAACCTAAATTTTAGAAAAAAAAATCGAATCATCCAAGATCACAGACTAACTTTTAAACTGTAATTTTGAAGTCGGCGCCAATTTAATAAAATAAAAGTAGATAATATATAAAAAGTCCCAGTACCTAATTAAATTGACGCCAACTTCAAAATTTTATTATTTTCCTCTTTTTAGTGGCTTTTTTAAAAGAAGGTTCTATTTTTTTATAATTTTTTTTTATTTTTTACTTACAATATATTTTGTTCTTTTTAGTGTTTCAAAATATCTCCATGTCAAATTTAATTAAATTATTAATTTTAAAGTAAAAAATTCCGAAATATTTACATTAAAAAAAAAACAAAAACAAACACGTATCAACAGTTGGAGGATTTGAACCTGGTTCTTCGTGGTGAGATGCGTCATGCGAATGCTAGCCACTTAACCCTTACTCCATGACGGCCTCTTGTCTGATTGCAGAAACAATGGGTATACTTGTATAGTGTGTGCCGTATGGTACTGATTGACAGCAGATTATACGTCATGTTTCTAGAGAGAGAGTCAATATTGTTACCCCTTCCATGAATCCTCATTTCTCCAGGATCAATTTTTAAGAGACTACTACCATACTACAGGGTCATACTTGTGCCGTGCGACGTCATAATCATAAATCAGTCTCGTTTGCGGCCCCACGTATAAGAAATTAAATATATTTAATTTAAAGTATGAGGTGACACTATCATTATTAGTATTTTCTTCAGTAGCTTAATTAATTTGTTTCTATGTTAAAATTTTATTTTAATATATTTCCATATTTTGTAATAAAATATAAAAAAGATAAATTCTATAAGTACATATATTTTTAATGGCTGTCTTCCTTTAAACACATTAAAAAAATATGTAATGAACGCATATTTCAGCAGACGTAGCCATTGTCTTTGCTGTTTAACGATTAGATTTAGCAACACGTTCCAATTCGTCCTTCTTTTTGATAGCATATGAATTAGATGAGCCCTAAAAAAACAACAAATACATTAACTTTATTCTATACAATATTATCATGGAATTAAAATGTGACTAAAAACTGTTGCAAAATATTTTGAATGATCTCTAATACAATAATAAAAAAAAATAAATTCTCGCATTCTAATAACAAAAAAAAAATTAATATTCGCATTTTAATTTCGTTCTAAAGTAAAGCTGTGGAACACAGCCATGTAACAGAATTAAAAAGCACGTATTTTTATTTTGATTCATAGTTGAGTGACTTCAGATGACTCCTAATCATCCCGTTTAGGATTAATTTCAGCAAATGACTGTAGAGGCCAGCTACTTTGAATTTAATAGCGAATAATTTAATGTTAACAGAAATCAACACCTGCAATCAATCTTTAAAAATTTTCGTTTTTAATTGTGACCACCAGCTAGTGTTTAAAAATACCGGTAAAGTAAAACCTAAAAACCTGGTTTTTCCCGCATTTCGTGACAATGTTTACAAAAACATAACAACTTAAAGAAAATAAGATATGGGAAAAGAAACAATACCATAATTTGTAACAGTATTTGCAGAATGGCAATGGCTTTACTGGTTCTATCAAGAGATTTTTTTTTTGATGTGAAACATCTTATGTCGGGCTGTGAACAGCCGCGTGAGGGGAAATATTCAACGAAATGTTTGGTCCGCTCCTTCGCTGCTGTTCTCCCCACCACTGTGGCACTCTCTCTCGGCTTCCGCGCGCTCGGGCAACCGCGTGTGTTACAGTACAGTATATAAGATTACGTCAGCATAACAGTTAGTTGCTGCTTTTGAAAAAATATATACTACTACATATAGAATACCACCGAGTTCAATAACGTTTTCTTTGATGTTTCACATCTGTCGGGGGTCGCTAGACCCACACCCTTTTTTTTTTCGGTCCTACTAACACAGAAAAACTTCAAGCTGCCAAGACTTGTTTAATTTTTATACGGTATTGACATTGAGTAATTTTACGTAGTTTAGCCGCTAAATATAATTAAATCTAAAAACAGTCTACTTTGTTTTTATTCAGGTCATAGAAAAAATTGTAGTACACTGAAGTGCCGTAAATCACAAATAAAGAATTAAAAACACAATTATCTGAAGTACACCAATCAATTGTTTACAAAATTATAATACTTACTTTGGCAGCATTTATAAGCTCATCGGCTAAGCATTCAGCAATTGTTTTGATGTTTCTGAACGCAGCTTCACGAGCACCAGTGCACAATAACCAGATGGCTTGGTTAACTCGTCTAAGAGGCGACACATCGACTGCTTGTCTTCGTACTGTACCGGCGCGACCAATACGGGTTGAGTCTTCTCGTGGTCCGGAATTTATTATAGCTGCTACAAGAATCTGCAAAAAAAAAAGTAAAAAATATACAAAGATGTTTAAATTGGCTTGCAAGTGCAAAGTGGGAAAAAATTTAATCAGCAAGTAGCAAAATGAGTGTCAACAAAACATTTCTGTAGAGGTGTCAGAAAAAAAATTGAATACAACAATGAGAGTTGAGTTTTTTTGTGGTTATAATATAATAATTATTAAAATAGACAGTAGCCATTCCACAAACAAATACTTTTCTTAACGCAATCAGTCGGCGAACATGCCATCATGATGTTAAACGTCAAACAATTAAGATATACAAGGAAAAAATCAAAGACCACTGTCAGGACTTGAACCCGAAATTCCCAGTTTCCGGCTGGTTGAGTTACCTCTTACTCACACAGTGCCCCGAGAGTGGGATCTGTTCTTTTCCTATTTCTCGAGGCACTGTGTGAGTAAGAGGTAACTCAACCAGCCGGAAACTGGGAATTTCGGGTTCAAGTCCTGACAGTGGTCTTTGATTTTTTCCTTGTATATCTTAATTGTTTGACGTTTAACATCACGATGGCATGTTCGCCGACTGATTACGTTAAGAAAAGTATTTGTTTATGGAATGGCTACTGTCTATTTTAATAATTATTAAAAAAAATTGAATATCATCATTCTTGTGAAAATATTACGATTCAAGTTTTTTTTTTACCTGTAGTGGATTTTCACCAGTTAACAAGTGAATGATTTCAAATGCATGTTTTACAATGCGGACTGCCATTAGTTTTTTACCGTTGTTTCTTCCGTGCATCATCAACGAGTTTGTTAACCTTTCCACGATTGGGCAGAGGGCTTTACGAAACCGTTTTGATGCATATCTTCCAGCGGAATGCGGTAATAATCTTGCATTTTTTTCTTTAACTGCAATGTAATCCTATACAATATTAATTTAGAAAAACATCCAACGAAATCGTAGAAATAAAAAAATAATTAATTAAAAAATAAAGAACACAAACCCGACTGCGTAAAAACCAAACTTAAAAGATAGCAAAAAAACAAAACCGCAGTGAAACAGGTCCATCCGCATCTTGGAAATGGCTGAACCGATTTCAGTCAAACATGACTAGGTAACCATAATATAAATTTTGCCACTCAAATTCATGCATTAAAAATATTTTGAATGAACCACCAACCTGTAAAGACATATCGGACACTTCAACATCGTCGCAACTCCAACGGTCAAAAAACTTAATTTCTGGTAATTCTGCTGGTTGGGCAACTGAGACAGTGTCTGCCGCTGGCAGAATATCGTAAGTATCGGTTTCCATATCTGCTATCGGAGGCATTACTGTCTAGACTCTAGAACAACAGCATTCTGCATTAATTCGAATTATCCTGAACCACAGCAGTGTTCTTTTTTCTAATAACCTTTTAAATTTTAGATATCTCAGAATATAAGGTTATCAACAAAATTTATTTTGACAAGAGGTGTCAGAAAATTGTAATATTTTCATCATATTGTGTAAAGAATATATTTTACATAATAAAGGATAATCGAAATCCAATCAAAACTCAAAATAAATTCCAAGTAAAAGTAACACACTCTTGTATACACGTGTGCTATTTATTAAAATAATATTATTATTCAGTCCCTAGTTTTTGGTACAATTGGAATTATCGATAAGTTTTATATTAATAGAAGAGTACAATTAATATTACACAAAAATTATATATCAAGAAAAAACTACTCACGTTTGTTTAAAAAAAGTAATAAAACCTATGAATAAAACTGTCTGCCATCAACTACAATTGTAACAATAAAATTGAATATTATTGCCACATTTGAATTTTGACAAATTGCTGAATGCAGGGAGAGGATTCATATATTCAGAATTACCACTTCTAATTTCCAAAATGTCTCTACTTTGGTTGCATTTTTTTTGCACTTTTCGAACATAATAGTGTGGCTGCACTGAAGTGATAAATGTCAGACGAACCACGAAGGAAATGTCAAAAATAATTTAACCTATATAGTATATACTATATACTGTTTTCAGTACAACGGAATGTATTTTGATAAGAAATATAATTAAATAAACTTCATACGAATACATTTTTTTAATTTAATTGTACATTATGAACGGGAAAAGGATAGAAATTAGTAAATCATCAGTAAGTATTGAATTTGTGTTAAAGTTTAGAGACTTCAGTTTATTCTTAAACAAAATTGTAGTCAACAGAAAATACTCAATATTCCATTAAGAGGAGATTATTATACTTATCGATCATCTTGTCGACTAACAAAATTATATTTATGCCACCGATATCCAGAAATGACCACTATTGTGTTTTTTGGTAGCTTTTGAGTTTGAAAGCAGAAGTCCTCAGGAAACAAGAAGAAGTAAAAAAGGCAAAGCTGCTAGCAAAGCCAAAAATAGTTACGCGTATGCCTAAACCTGAAACGTTTGATAAAAAAAATACTGGCGTTGAACAAAGAGAGGAAAGAGATTTTGAAGAAATAAATGCGGAAGTCGATGTTAACCTAATTGAAAAATCTAGGTAAATACAACTGATTTATAACGTCTTTTTAAATCAAGTACTTGATTAATTCTCTATGCATATGCAAATCAATTGGAAAAATGTTTAATTTCAAGTGGAGAAAGGATTTTTATAATTTTTATGTGAATAAAAAGACAAATCTTATTAGCTTATAAATGACTTCAATTTTTTTCTTATTATGACGAACTCTTATAAGCTAATACATTTTTTCATTATTTATTCTAATAGATCCGAGAAATTTAAAATTACAGATTAGCGTTAGAATCGAAGACACGTTTGTATGAGCGATTATCATCCAATCAACAGTATCTCGACAATGACGAGTTAAAAAGTCAGTATTTAGTTCAGTTTGACCAAAAATTACAGGAAGAGAATGAGAAACATCTGAACGACGATATCGAGGAATGTAATGAGATTAAAGAAAATGATGTCGAAAACCAAGAAGATGATGAGCACATTGATTCAGAAGACGAATGGTATAGTTTACATTTAATATGACTTCATCCCCGAATAACAGATGCCACTGCAATATGCATATATTTACATATACTGTTTATTGTGCAATACTTCACTAAATGATATACTTGCTGGCATATACACATGTTTTCTAACAAGTTACCAGTATTGGTAGCTTGTTAAAAAACATATTCCCAGAATACTAAGGGGATAACATGTTGCGCCATCTGCCTTTGGCGAATCAAGTCACTCTGGAATCAGTTTTTTTTGTATTCTAATAGTAAATATGGGCAGGGGGGTCTTGCCTTACGGGAGAAAACGACCGTCTTATGAGCGCCTTTATTGAATGATTTGTGTCATTTTATGGAACTAAAAACAAAATAAAGTACTAAACCTTGGTATTTATAGATAATATCCATTCCTGACATCTAGTAACAAAAATGGTAACTAATAAACTAATAATAAATAACATATAATATTCTCTGTATCTACTACTCATCTGTGCCGTAGTGTAGGTACATATCCCGCGACTAAAGCGACGTATACATTTTAATAGAATTGAGATTGTTTTAAGTGTGTAGGATCAGAACCACTCTTATGTTTTGAATCAACTATAACTCACACATACTTATTTCAAGCTTTTGATTTCTGCTAACAGTAACAGGTGCGACGGTCAAATTGGCCTTTAAAAGGTAGATCTCTCGTTAGTACAGCCACAACATATCTTTATTGTATGTCATCTGTGGTATGAGATAATTTTTTGAAGTGAAACTTCTTTAGCCGCGATGGAAGTAATTCCGTTCAACAGCGAAACAAAAAATGACACCGTTAGGATTGGGAGACACGAGCTGCTAGTGGAAAACCGGGAACAAATTGGCTGGCGTGTAGTGTAGATACAAATGCGATGAGGGGGAAACTCAATCGGCACGCCTCTTTCTGTTTAGTTTTTGCTTGACTACGTGCCTACTTCAAACGCACGAGATTTGCACGCACCCAGTTTTTTTAAATTATTTTTTCTCGTACACATTTAATGATATAAAATCATTTTTATAGGGTTGAATTCACGGATTGTTTGGGTCGTTCAAGACGTTGCTTGCGTGAAGATTTGTCGTTCATTAAATCACGAGACGAAGAATTACGTTCAACACTAAACACAAACAAATGCCCAACAACGATTCAGAGCAACGAAATCATAGAAATTGATGACAATGATGAAGGTCCAGAACTCGTATCAGCCGATATGAAGCGAGATGCGATGAGAAAGAAGTGGGAGGAACAAGAAGAACAACTGTTGAAAAAATCCGATGTACATTATCAGGATGTATTATACGACGGTATGTAACGCTTTTTCGTTTGTTAATAACTTAAGCTTCTGTTGGTAACAAAACTACAATTTTGTAAAATTCTTGTACAAAACTTATGAAAAAATTATTGTTCTCTGTACTGAGATCGTACTGTAATTATTATTTATTTATACATCTTATAATCCGGAAAGTTACCTGTTTTATTTTGAAATCAAAAAAGTATTTTTTTAAATTATATTTTCATTTTGTATTAGAGGCCCGAGCTCACGGCGTTGGTTACTTCAGTTTCTCTCGAGATGAGAAAGAACGATCACAACAGCAGCGCTCACTGACCGAACTGAGAGAGGAGACCAGACGACAACAGGAGGCTGTTAATGAGAAAAGAGCACAGCGCGATAAAGCCCTTGCTGCCAGAAGACACGCCGCCCTTAACAGAAAGCGCACTCGAATGGGACTTCCTCCACTCGAAGATAATGAAGATGAGGAACAAATACAGGAACTAGGTTTGTAACTGATTAGATAGATTTAAAAACTGATTTTTAGATCAAAATGAATTCTCCATGATTTTTTTTTAAATACTGAACATAGCTTATATATAGAAAACTGAAAACAGTCGAAGTTGTCAATTACGCCAGTTGGAACGAAAATTTTTAAGTGACCCATCCATAATTATACAGTTTCCTACATATTTTATCAGTCATTAGTAAACTAAAGTATTAATTGTTTACGGTTATGTACTATGTTATAATGTATAATAATGTCGTAGGTTACAGTAAAATTTTTTAATTACAAACTCTTCTTACATAAATTAAGACTGGACAATTAGGTATTTAAATTTAAAAAAAATTATTAATTTTTTAATTTTTTCTGATAATTTAACATAAATAATATTGAAAAACGAAAAGAAAATTTTTTTTAAAGCCATAGATAAATTACTAAAAATTAATTAAAATTTATAAAAATTTAAAAAATATCACGTGACTTCAAAACGCGCCAGGAATGTTTGTGACGTCGTTATGTTAAAATTTGTGTGCATTTGTTGGTATTTGTGTATATGTATTACACATACTAAAATTAAGAAAAATCGCAGGATAGTGGACAAAATATTGAATTTATTTAATTAAATGTACGACGCTTCGTCTATATATTTAGACTTTTTCAAGTACACAAAAAAATAACAATATTTATGAAAATTAATATTAATTACTAACCATAGCAATTAACATAAGATAGGGTACATAAGACAAAAACATGGTAACATGGTAACAAATTATGTTGACTATAAATTTTAACAATCAATAATAATAATAATAATACAAATGTTAGTATAATTTCATAACATAATTATACTGACTACTTAAATTTTGAGTGTCTGTTCTATAATTGATTGAATTGTTTGTTCTAATAAAACACATTTCACTGATATTGCGTTTCTTCCAATTTGACTCTTTATCTAATATTTGAACTTCATTGAAAAGAAATTTATGCCCAGTGTCGAAATGATGAGATGACAACGCCGTCTTATTATCACTTAATAAGTTTATGTTTCTACAGTCCATTTTGTGCTGATAAATTCTATTTTTTAATAACTGTTTTGTTTGTCCTATTATCCTATATAGCACTTATTACATTCACAAGGTATTTTATAAATAATATTAGATTGATGTGAGATAGGCGTCTTATCTTTAAGTCTTGTGAATAACTTATCCAATTTATTTAAGTTATAAAACACCAACTTAATATTTGTGTTCGAAAATAATCTGTTGATCTTGTAGGACAAGTTCTTCACAAATGGAAATCTAACATAAAACTTGGTAGACTTAGTTCTTTCATTCACAGTATCCAACGTGTTATTTAGGTGATTTTGGTCCTCTATAAACTTATTAACGCATTGATGTATAAAGTTGACAGGGTAATTATTAGCTTTTAAGATATTTTCAACTTTCTTAAAATTGTCCTTATGGTAGTCTTGGTGACTTAATTTTGTTACCCTGTGTAACAAACTTTTTATAACACTAATTTTCTGCTGAACTGGATGGTTAGATCGAAAATTCAGAAGCCTGCCTGAATGGGAAGGTTTCATATACCAATTCGTTTTTAATTCTCCCGAAGCTGAGCGTGTTACTAAGGTGTCCAAAAATGGAATTGATTTATCAACTTCTTTCTCCATAGTGAATTGAATCTTTTCATTAAACTGATTGAACCTTTGTTTCCAAAGTACTGGAAACTTTACCATACAAAATTCCGATACTAAAAGTTTACGTGGATGATACTTTCATTGCAGTTCCCGAAAATAAAATTGATGATTTATTACAAAGGTTCAATCAGTTTAATGAAAAGATTCAATTCACTATGGAGAAAGAAGTTGATAAATCAATTCCATTTTTGGACACCTTAGTAACACGCTCAGCTTCGGGAGAATTAAAAACGAATTGGTATATGAAACCTTCCCATTCAGGCAGGCTTCTGAATTTTCGATCTAACCATCCAGTTCAGCAGAAAATTAGTGTTATAAAAAGTTTGTTACACAGGGTAACAAAATTAAGTCACCAAGACTACCATAAGGACAATTTTAAGAAAGTTGAAAATATCTTAAAAGCTAATAATTACCCTGTCAACTTTATACATCAATGCGTTAATAAGTTTATAGAGGACCAAAATCACCTAAATAACACGTTGGATACTGTGAATGAAAGAACTAAGTCTACCAAGTTTTATGTTAGATTTCCATTTGTGAAGAACTTGTCCTACAAGATCAACAGATTATTTTCGAACACAAATATTAAGTTGGTGTTTTATAACTTAAATAAATTGGATAAGTTATTCACAAGACTTAAAGATAAGACGCCTATCTCACATCAATCTAATATTATTTATAAAATACCTTGTGAATGTAATAAGTGCTATATAGGATAATAGGACAAACAAAACAGTTATTAAAAAATAGAATTTATCAGCACAAAATGGACTGTAGAAACATAAACTTATTAAGTGATAATAAGACGGCGTTGTCATCTCATCATTTCGACACTGGGCATAAATTTCTTTTCAATGAAGTTCAAATATTAGATAAAGAGTCAAATTGGAAGAAACGCAATATCAGTGAAATGTGTTTTATTAGAAAAAACAATTCAATCAATTATAGAACAGACACTCAAAATTTAAGTAGTGAGTATAATTATGTTATGAAATTATACTAACATTTGTATTATTATTATTATTATTATTGATTGTTAAAATTTATAGTCAACATAATTTGTTACCATGTTACCATGTTTTTGTCTTATGTACCCTATCTTATGTTAATTGCTATGGTTAGTAATTAATATTAATTTTCATAAATATTGTTATTTTTTTGTGTACTTGAAAAAGTCTAAATATATAGACGAAACGTCGTACATTTAATTAAATAAATTCAATATTTTGTCCACTATCCTGCGATTTTTCTTAATTTTATTATAATCACGATGGACACGATTTCTAATATAAATTACACATACTATCAAAAATAATAAATTTTTAACTTGGTAACTATGGATACAAAGACCATAGATAACATAATGACGTCACACGCGTTCGGATTCTTTCGGCGCGTCATCGGAACTGAGTTTAAAAATTAATTTTTATTTAAATATAACTTTTTAATTAGTAAGCAAAAAAATAAATAAAAACAGTTTTGCTATAAAACTTGTATCTGGTCTTTTTCATTTAAGTAAAAAAAAAAAATTCATTCAAATACCCAATTACAATCCGCTATTATGTAAAGTCATGAAAAAGACAATATAATTGTCAAAACGTTGACTGCTATGTAAGAAGAGTTTGTAATTAAAAAATTGTACTGTAACCTACGACATTATTATAAAGTATTAATTATGGTTTCAAAATACACAACACAAAAACCTATTTAACTGAGGACTACCATATTTTTATTCGTCAGATAGCGCTAGTGGCAAGTAAAGTATGTGTCAAACGTGTGCATTTTTTATTCGTAAGATGGCGCTACTGGCAAGTAAGGTATATCAAACTTTTAGAGATTAATCATTCATGGTGTGTGTTTAGTTATTCTTCATTTATCAATTATTAAGGAATAAAATAATTAAATACAAAACTGCAATTTAGCCGTTAAATGTTTGAATAACAGATACTTTACTTGCTAGTGCCGCCATCAGGTGGCGGAAAATATAAACAGTATTGACAATTGAATGACATCAAAGTGACATATTATATCTCACTTGCTAGTGGTGCCATCAGGTGGTAAAAAAATAAGTCTGATACCCCTGATTGGCGTAAATACATTTTAACAGTAAATAAAAAAATCACTTTATGATAAAATTAAATCAAACAATGCATGCTAACAAATCAATATTGTAATCTGAATATGTAAATTCACAATTTCAACTGTATCTCTGCAAATAAATGTTAAATCTGAAGTTATCGATTTTCTAGAATCAAGATCGGACAACAAGGTTGACGATTCGACGGAAGTTCCTGTTGATAAAGAAGTTAGTGCCGAAGATCGCGCACGCGAATTAGCAAGACAACAGCATGTACGGCCATGGGATCTTCCAAAACTGAAAAAACGAGAGATTATGTCACAAGATGAATGGGTTGCGAATAAACGATCAGAACGACCTAATGAATTTGCTCCACCTAGTTTTTATATCGACTGTGAAGGAAAAGATACAAAAGAAGTTATCAATAGATACAAGAATAGTAAAAATGAAACGTTAAAAGAAGATACTTTGGATGAAGATGAAGCTGATACAAACAATAGGGCAAACTTATTCTTTACGAGTAGAAAACCGAAATCGTTTAGAAACGATTGGCGGAAAGATATGTCTTCACAAGAAGAAAACGATCGAGCAAATCAAAACTTTATTCCGACACGGATTGTAGATGAACCTATTGATGGTTCTAGTATAAATACAAGTCGCAATGAAACAAAAGATGATCGAAGTTTTAAAAGGAAATATTCTGAGATCCCTCCACCTCCGGAATACAGCGATGTAAACACCAGTTCAATACGCGTTCAGTCGGCATCAACCAGCTCTATTAGAGCTTCAGTCGAAGCTGGACTGAGATTTCTCAGAGAACAGGCAGAAAAAAAACAACGACGTGGGGAAAATGTTGGATTTTTTGAATAGCGATTGTCAACTATTTATAAATTATTACAATAAAATCTCACAAATTTGTATTTCCCTCGGTGTCTTGTACAAATTTTTTTTGTAATCGGTAACTTTTCACCATGGTAGTGGACTGTCTAATCTGTAAACATCAAAGCAGCAGTAAACAGAAATGTATTTTTTTGTGTATTTGCATATACATAGTATATGCCACATACACTGTTGTGCCCATAGAGGTATCATAGATAGAGTAGGGGAGTCATAGGCACAACTGTAGGTGACAGTGTCAAGTTGTAAAAGAGAGAAAGAAAACGGATAGTTTCTCTTTTCCTTGTCTTCTGACGCATTTGTGAATTTAAAAATTCATAGTATAGACTGTGTGCAGGGGTTCAAAAAGTCTATTAAGTAAAACCATGATTTTACTTCTAACTTATTTGGAAATTATTACTATAAATCTGATAAATTTGACACTTTTAAACCCGGTCCGAAAGATTACATGCGCCATGGTTTTAGGTTATATATCCGTCTGTCAATATAAACCATAGACATAGGTGTGGGCACACCTCCATGTCTGATATAAATTAATCAGTTATTATTTTTTATTATACGTCAAAATTGAAGAAGAAAAAAACTTAAAATCAATAATTTTTACGTACCCTTTTATGCTATGCTATTTATACTATTTACACATAGCTAGATAAAATGGTAATCGTTTATTAAAAAAATTCCCGATATAAGACAACAATAAAAAATAGTTCAATCGTACACAATTGCCCGCTAGCGGCGCTAGTAGGCTTCGTGCACACAACCTATAGGTATTGTTAATTTACATTAGTAACCATGGTTATGTATTTGTGATAGAAAAAGATAGAAGGACACGTCTATTCTCCATCTCTATTTTTTGCACCGACACTTTTTTGGGTAGCTTTCCTCCTCTATCTATGATATCTCTATGATTGTGCCACGTCTACATAACTATAGTCCAATGACGGGACCAAAAAAACTCGACAATTAACATCGATCTGAACAATTTGGAATATTCTTCAACTCTATTTTATTAGCATCCAATTTTATTTTTTTTAAAAGGCACAGGCACTGGCCTAGCGCCGCTAAATAATTTAGCTGCGATAAAGTGATTTATTTTGGTTACCTACCCACTCTTGAAAGACTTGATGAATTTCAAAGAAATTCGGTACACATATTGGAATTCATCGCATGAAGCTTATTTAAAATGGGCGCATTGAGCAATCGGATCATTTTAAGGGTTGTATTTTAAATTTTTCACTGCGCATTTATTTTACGAGAGTGCATGTTGTGCGCAATTGTTTCGGCCGTTCCGTATAGATACGTCTGGAGCAGTCCACTGTTGTTAATGAAGCTAAATCCCGTCAAATCATATCAAATAGTTTTTTTTTCCTTTTTTGTTTAAAACATATATTTTTATCAAAAACAGAATAGTCAGTGCTTGTATACACGTGTAAAACACGTGTACATATGCATTGACTTTAAAAGAAAAAAACCACAACAAAGTTTAGAATTGGTGTTCTAATAGGCGTTGTGCGTATATATACGGCGGTAGCAGTTTATCGCTGTAAAAAAATTCTGCGGTAAATAGCAAAAAACTTCCGGATTGGCCAGTATGATCTTGTAGGCGTTGCATGTATATATACGACAGTAGCAGTTTATCGCTGTTAGTATTTTTTCCAGCTCGAACGTAAATATACGGCTGAAGCTGTAACCCAGGTAATCGTATATATATGTCTGGAGCAGTCAAAGGGTTAAGACAGTATCAAATGTTTGTTTATTTTCGAACCAAACGTTGCTGTAAAATATTCTAAATTTGGTTGTATATAAAACTTGTTAAGAATAATTATAAATTATTAAACCATATAAGAAAAGTTTTCAGTTTGTCAGTTTTATTTTTATAAAAGCAATTATTAATTTACAAAATGTCTTACATCACATACATGAGCGTTAATTCTTGCGGGAAAGGGGAATAGCGATGAAAAGACTGCATATTAGTGGTTAAGAAGGTGACTCCAAGCGTGCCATCTTTCTCCTTTGGGATGTCCCTCTGCTCAGATATTCGACACAACACGACTGCGTTAGTGAGTTAGCAATCGTGCAGTGATATTTCGCGTCGTTATTTCCTGACATATTTTTAACTGACAAAAAAGGGGCTATCGTCGTGTTTTTGTTGTCACACATATATAACCTCAATTATTTCAAAAACTACTGGACCGATTTTGATTTTTTTTTACTTATTATTGTTTCTCGAAATTTAAATCACAATTCACAACACATGTGCTTAGCATCATAATATTATAACGTGTTACGAATACTCAATGTGTGTTTTATAAAAAAATTAACCACACTTGAAGATGGCAACTCGTTGCTGAAACGCGTCATGTTAACAACACATGAAGTCACAAGACGTACACCAAAATACAAGGTATTTCTAATATTTCTTATTAAACAAGTAGAGCAATAGCACCGATTTCTAATTAAATGGAGATAGGAAAGGTGAATGTAAAATTGCAAGGGCAAAATTATTTTATTCATTTTGAAGTCGATGCAATTTTTTTAAAATTATTTTTTTGATTACGACTCAAGTTTTTTACTTCCCACCTCTACTATGGTAGGGAAGTAATGGATTTAGTCCGAAAAAAATATTTCGAGATTTTAACAGATTTTCACGTTTTGAGACCCTAGCAATCGTTCAAGATCATTTTCTGACTGATGTCTGTATGTGTGTGTGTGTGTGTGTGTGTATGTGGTCAATTTTTCGCCTTCGATATCGTAAAAACGGAACAACATACGGCCATGCCGATTGTTCTATTGTGTTTATCAGCCTTTAACTTAGATCTGATTAGATTTTGAGTCAAATCGCTTCAGTGGATCTTAGATATTCAAAAAAAACGTTCTCAATGTCACGTATTAACATAGGTAAAAAAAAATATAAATGAATTCTAGATGTTATAATATGAAAAAAATGTAAATATTTTTTTTCTCTAAAATGTACAGTTTTCGAGAAAAAAAATATTTTACTAAAAAAAATAAAAATTGTACGTAAATCAAGGTAACCATGATTTTTGCTATATTAAGCTAGCCATCAGTAAATCACTAAACAGAAAAGAGGGCCATGCTTTTTTTTCAAAGAATAAAAAAAGAGTGTTTATTTTTTGCAAATATTTACTAGGTGGGAAGTATAGAACTGGTCATCAGTCGAATTTTTTTAGACGAATCCTCGCGGGGTATAGAGTTTCTTGTAGAAGGTGGAGCAATGAAGTTTTTCTGTGGAGTATAAAATGGGTAGTTCATGGAGAAGTTCCCAAAAAACGTTCGCAGGGGGAGAGTAGAATTAGCATATCGCATATCGCATGTGTGCAATCTTTAGAATGTTACCAATTTGCATAATCACAAAAACAGAAGATAATGCTAAAATTCATAAGAATAGGTACGACAAAAACGAACATCTCGAAGTAATGCCAGCTGAATAACCACATTCTCGGTATATTTCTATTTTTATAATTGATTAAACGCGGAAGTGGGAGCGGTAAATCCAGTATTCCAAGAATTATAATATTATAGGTAGTTTTTAATAAACAAAGAAACGTATATGTACATATTATACAAATTCCGTTTCTTAGAATAAGATAGCGATAGGAAAACGAGTAATCACGAAGTGTAAACTAAAAACAAATATAATGCTGTTCAACCAGTTCAACAATCAACCGTTTGTCTTGTTCAATCATTTGCCACGGACGCTTATATTTTGTTTAAAGTTGCTACAAGTAAAAGTTGCTTTGAAGTGTGAATTAATTAACAAAGAAGAATATAAAAAAGTGTGTATAATTTGACACCAGTTTTTGATAATTTGAATTTATCATGTCGGATGGTGGCTGCGATAGTGGTGGAGGTGGTGGTGGAGATTGCGGTGGTGGCGGTGATACCGGTGGAGGCGGCGATTCCGGAGGAGGTTGTCATTCCAGCGGAGGCGGCCATTCCAGTGGAGCCGACCATTCCAGTGGAGGAAACGATTATGATGGCGGAACATCAGATTTTGGAAATGGTGACTACACTTCAAACTTTATGAGTGATTCGAACGGTTTCGGCGATAGCGATGGATATTCCAGAAGAAAACGAAAACGCAAAAACAAGCAAGACGATTGCGATTGCTGCGTAATTATTTGAAGTCGAAAATCAAATAAGAAAACGGTCAAGAATATTCAAAACAAACTATGAAACTCAGCATTAAAGCCAATTCGACTACATTTTTTCTGTAAACAATTCGGTTAATTTGCTTTTCTATAGGTTGTTGAACTGATATATTATTTTTAATAAGAGCTTAAAATGGTCGAGCGTCTATAATCCACAATTCAAGAGCTTGAAATAAATTATTTGTAAATTTTTTTAGAAAACGAATTGTTTTGTTCAGTGAAATGAATTTAGAATATGCTATTACGACCGAAAGACGTCACAGAAGTGAAATTCTCAGCAAACAAATAATTCTGATTGGAGATTATTGTGATGCATCATGCATAGTGGTGTTTACAGTTTACTGATACCGGATACATCATACGAATTTATTTTCAATTATTTGACATTTGATGCCTGATATCCCTATATTATTAAACGAGCAAATCTTGCATATAATATGTACATATGTACCTATATAAATATTTTCTCGAAAACGGTGCTAACGATTTGGATGAAATTTACTGAAAAAGGGTTTTGGGGGGCAAAAAATCGGTCTAGCTAGGTCTCATCCCTGGAAAAATTCGTTTTCTTATCGATTTTATCATTTTAAAAAACAGTTTTTTTAACGTTATAAAACAGTGTCGTATGGTGAGTAGGCTTTGGAAAAAACAAACTATTTTCATTATTTATGTCAAATTACTCTGACAGTCAATCTTTAACTTATTAAAATAATCAGTAATTATTTGAAAAAATGTAGGTACATACGTTATGTAGTATGACGTATACGGAAGTATAATAATATAATCTACTTATATAGGTATGTAATTTTTTTCCTTAAAAACGATTAACGATTTTGATGAAATGGGAACTTTAAGTACTATTTTTTTTGAACTCATTCGAGCAAAGCTCGGTCATCCAGATATTGGCCTATTTAATTAAGTAAAATAAGTGTTGTATATGTATAAGCTGTTATAATAAAAATAATGTATAATTTTGTATAACATATTTTTACATTTTACAATGTTTTTAAAAGAAATAAATATTATTACTTTCAAAAAAAATTTTTTGTATTAAGGTAATTGTCGTGCTATGAGTATAGTGTCAGGCAATTCTAAATTTTCGTATACTCATTAAGGATACTATAATACAAATACCATTAAAATTTGAAGTTGATTGACCATCTCTAACTCGAGATAAACTTAATTAAAGTTCGGATAATTAACACGGATTGCATAAGAAAGGTTGTGTTTTTGACAAGTTTTTTAATTAAAAAAAAAAAAAAGTAACAGTCAGAAATTTTCAAAAAACTAACTGTTCATTGATGTTTTTGTTTTGAGTTTAAAAAAGAAAATCCAAAAATTATTGACCTTTTTTTTGTTGAGATATAATAACGCAAAGTTCAACAATTTATGAGAAAAGATTGACATTTTTATATAATCCAAGCGAACAAACTAAGTGAAATATGTGTGAACAACAGTTTAGGTACAATCTCTAACAAAATTTTTTTACATTTAACACTATACTTATTTATTGTTTTACAACGTATTGTGAACGAAACTTTTGGATGTTATTGTAGCACGACAACTACCGAAAAATAAAATCATATATTTATATCAACATTTAAATCCATAATATGTTAATAATAAATTATTACTGTACTACTGCAACAACAAAAATTAAAATTAACGGTCAAGTCTAACCTTGGTGGGTAGACATTTATGTTACTTAAAACTTTGGCAACACTGTGGCGACAATAAAGAGTCGCGTATACACACAAAATGCACTGAAAAAGTATATATCGATTGTAGTTTGTCTGTTTACTGACTTCAGTACACTGTACAGCATACCGTATTTTTATCTTAAACGCAATAAGTATTCTAAAAGCATTGAAACAATAAAAAAAAACCTTGACCATAATATTTAAAACAAAACCAACACACAAACATACTGGACAAAGTACATAATCGTTTATTGAAAAACAAATGAGCTACGTATTTTCGAAATAAATAAAAGCAGTTCTTCTGAAAGCATTGGATTAAGCGTTTGTAATTGATAATGTCAGACGATTGTGGTGGTGGCGATAGTGGGGGCGGTGGAGGTGATAGTGGTGGAGGAGGAGGAAGTGATAATTGTGAGACTACCGATACTGGCGGAGGAAGCACTTCTTGCGGAACTACCGACACTGGTGTAGGAACTACTGACACCGGCGGTGGAAGCGCTTTTTGCGGAACAACAGATACGGGGGGTAATAACAGTCACGGTGGGGATAATGACACTGTAACAGTGTGTTATGATACTGGAGGTAATAATGGCAATAGCAAAAATGTAAACCACGAAACCCATTTTGGCGGGAATGACAGTATTTGCAAAGACAACGACAACGAGACGTATTTTAACAAATTTAATCGTAGCGGGGATAACATTGGTAGCAACAATGAAAATGAAATTCGAAGTTATAATGAAGACTCTTGCAGCGGTTTACTCAACAATGATAGCGATTATAGAAGTAATACAGATGAAATCAGTGGAATTGAAAAGAATTTTGGAGGTAATGTTGCCAGAAATCTTAGTCAAATAAGTGATCATGAAAGCATTTTCGATACGGGTATAACTGGAACCAATAGTTATAATACATATTATTACGACAATATTTATGATGACACTAACAACTATGCCACTGATTCTCCGAAATGCTGGAAATCTTGTAAAAGGAGAGTAAGAAGAATGTTTTACAGATTTTGTAAATGCGGTTGTTGCGAAGAAAATGGGGAGGAAGTCGAACTTGAAACGGAAAGAAAAAAGTGGGAACGGTTTCCACAAAAATCATAAACACAAATTATTTCTCACATATTTATTCGCTTTTCTATGTGCCTTATCGTTGATTCGAATTGGATTCGAACTGTGTTTTCAAAAAAATTAAGCTTGTTTTCTGTGTGAGTTTTTCGCTTGATAATACTTCGTGTTTTATACAAACATGTAGTATCAAAAATTTAAATACATATAATTATACCATAAAAATTGGTTCAAGGTCATGCATAAATGTGTTTAATTATACGCTGTCCTATTTGTGACGTTGAAATGTTGAACAGAGCCGGCTCGAAAGGCAGGCCAGACAAGCACTGGCCTAGGGAGTCAATTCCTGGAGCCCCTGGAGGGCGCAAAAATAATAAACCGGTCAAGTGCGAGATTCGCGTGGAGAGGGTTCCGTACTATTCCGGAAATTAAAGACTTGGGATTTTCGTTTCGGTTTTCCTGTAAACTATGAGTGCTCCATATTCCCTATTTTTTTCAAAATTTAAGCTCAGTAATTTCGGAGTTAAGGGGAGGGGGAATGCTCGATTTTCGTATATTTTCTTTAAACTATGCGTTTTAAAATTATAAAAAAAATGTATTTGTATTTTTCATAACGAACCCTTTCATTTGATACGTCTCATGATGCACTTGACATTTTTTTTTAGTTTTCTAATTGGCCCCCAAAATCAGAATTTGGTTATTTACGCTATATGTCCGTGATTGGGTCACCTAACTTTATATAAGTATGTACCAAATTTCAACTTTTTTCTTCCAGTAGATTCGGAGAAAATAAGCTGCGACAGACGGACGGACAGACAGACAGACGCGAGAGTGATTCTATAAGGGTTCCGTTTTTTCATCGAATGTACGGAACCCTAAAAATACATAACAGGTACTGATTTCGAAAAAATTGAAAACTGCATTTTTAAGTGATTGTAAAAAAATATTGTTTACACTTTATAATTTATAAAGAAATTCGCACTATATTCGCGTAAATAACTCAATAAACTGGCATAATAAAAACAAAGTAACCGACGTCCGCAGAGGCCGGGCGTCGCCGTCGGTTTGAGTGGTTTATTGCATTAATGCCTCTCTGGTTTGATAATTTTTCGGAAAATTAAACGGGATTGGGGTAATGAGGCGCAAACATTGTTTGGAGTCGAAGTTTCTTCGAGCCGGCTCTGAATGTTGAAAATAAAAAATGTTTGGTATTGAACTGTACAAAAATGAATAGGTAGGTAATATAAATTAGCTTCATTTTTGCACTAAAGTGATAACGTATTTTGTAACTTTTATGGGGAAATTGGTCCATGTTTTATAAATAGTACAGATTTCATTTAAAGGTCGCAGCAAGTATGTTTGGTTTATCCGGCTAAAAATATTTACTGTATCCTAGGTTGCCAGATATGTATCAAAAAAAAAAAACAGGGTAAACCCCACCAAGTAGTGTCACCCCCCCCCCCCCCATTGGTAACTATCATGTTTACAATGTAGGCTTTCATAATACATGGATAGTCCCTAGCGAAAAAAAAATCGTTCCGCCGCCAATGGCAAAAACAAAATACTACACTTTTGAGGTCACATTTCCGCAGAATATCTTTCTGCTATTGGCTGTTTAAAATATTCTTATCGATTAGCGGTTTATACGCAAAAATATTAACTATACCTCAGAATAATTATTTTATTTGGAAACACCTTGACGTCATAACGTTCGAAGAAAGCAGTCTTAGTCACTGAGTTAAACAAAACGATAAGAAGCTATTTGAAAACTGTGGCGTACCAGCTGTGATTTCGATACTATACAATCGAACTATTTTAAGGTTGATTTTTAGGGGTCGAAAAAAGTTTTTGGGCCCAAAAATACCGAAAAAATTCTCAGATTCATTTCAAAATTGAAATTTAATACTTAGAAAAAATTAAAATGTGCTGCTAAAATTTTTATAACTTACTGGAGGGTGTATTTAATTTGGTGCAAATGTTAGATTGATAATAACATTGCAATTAAGAAAAAAAATATTATTTTAAGAGATGTATTAAAGGGTTATTTTTTTACGTCCAAAGTATACCACAATGCCTATAGTAGCAAATAGTCAAATACACTATATTGTCGGCAGGATTTGGCACTGCGACCCGATTTTTTGTATATCATTACTAATTAAGAAATCAAACACCTCTTCTTTTTTAATTCTATGTATTTTTATGTTTCACAAATCACAAGTGATACTGATATAGTAATGTAAAACTTCTATTGCTACGCCATTGGTACAGTAGCTACTGGCTTTTGTTTACGAAATCAACCGATCTATCGAGTCGTGAAAATCCGAGCCATATTTCTGGGGCCCGTGGAAGCGACTGCCATTCAATGCCAACAACTTTCCGGTGTTTACCGAACAAAAAGTTTTTGTTTTGTTTTTTTTCAAAAACTACGTCTATAAATTAAGCTTCCAAATTATTTCTAGCTCTTGTTTTGTCTCACAAAAAATATATTGTAAAAATTTTAAAATCATAGATATTTAAATATTTTAAAAATGCTACAGAATTTATTTAAGACTAAACGGTGCCCTGTAAATTGTTACCTAATTTGAATATAAAAATTGTTATATTATTTGTAAATGTTTAAATCAAGTTTATTTATATAAAAGAGTGTGTGTACAGTATTGAATTAGATTGTTGATTACAGACGCTCGACAACAAATAGTATTTTTAATTTATATTCAAGCATTTGGTATTGTCAGTTGCAGTTTCTAAAATAAATATTTAGTGTTTTGTGATTTATACATTTTTTTTAATCAGAGCGTTGTACTAATATTATAATACTTATATTTACCTCTAAAAATATTACATAATACCTATATTCTATAGCTTTGTGTGCCTTTTAAAAATTTAACATCGGTACCTAATTAATATACCTACAATAAAAAATAAAATATACGCTTCGAGTAAATTATTTGTAATATTGATAATTTATTGCGCGATGGCCGATTGTGATTGCGGAGATTGTGACTGTGGGGATTGTGGTGATTGCGGAAATTGTGACTGTGACTGTGGGGATTGTGGTGATTGCTTACATTGTCTCTGTGGGGATTGTAGTTGCTGCGATAGTTGCGGTGGTTGCTGTGAGAGTTGCGATTGTGGAGGCTGTCTTTGGTACTGGCTATGCTGCGAGTGGGCAGATTGTGCGGGTGATTGCCTTTTTTGGTCTTGCGCTTCGGCACCCGGACCTTCACCTCCGACACAACCACCGGCACAGCAAAACAAAAAAAAAGAGACCGAACCGGAGGAAGAACCCATCACAACTCAACCGACATAGTTCAATGATCGGATTCACAATCTGATCGGGAGTTAATTTTAATTTTTCTTAAAATCGAATTATTTTTTAAATTTAATAAACTGCCAAGTTTATCTGGATCTACTCACTGCTGTAACCATATTTTCAATTATTATTTTTACTAATAAAATGAAAATTCAATTGATACTTTTACCAGTAATTGTCAGCTTAAAACCTGGGAACTGGAAGTTTTTGAACTATGAAAATGTCGTATGAACAACCATCCCTATAATTATTATTAAAAAGAAGAGAGTCGTCTCAATCATCAATATTATTTTGGAAATAAAATTGTAACGAATGCAAAAAAATGTATTTAGAACAAAATTTGAGAATCCATGATTAAACGGTACATGTAGGTATACTAAAAATAAAGTCGTAAAGCCAAACGTGGCTGATGCTAAAATTGACCATTAGATGTTTAATTCTCTCAGACTAATGGCCGGATTATCGTACATTTTAATCACGATGTTTTTTAATCACACTGTTAAATGATGGGTTGCTATGGTAACGAAAGCAGCAACCAATGAACACGTAGCTGTCAAAATTGAATAGTGTGATTAAAAAAACACCGTGATTAAAATGTACGATAAACCGGCCATAAGGGCGTTTTTTTATTGGACACACGATACGTTATCGCTGTTACCTCAAATGTTTAGACTATAGTAGTATGTGGAATGCTTTTTCACTTGCCGATACGATCCCGATTTATTGACGTCGATGTATCACTGTGTGAAAAAGAATTCCATAATACTTTAATATTCTTGAGGTGCCTCGATATCGATATTGGCGACGATATAACGTTACCATGTCGGCCAACGAAAAAACGCTCGAACGGTCTAATTATTTTGTATTCTTTCGTTTAATTAAAAACTGGTTTTATGTTTCATATGAAACACTTGTGACATGAAAACTGAGGATCAGACCAAGAGTTAAGTACGGTTGTAAATTATGACAATAAAAATATTATGTTTCGTATTTATTTTAAAGTACAAATAATAACATGGAAAAGATAAAAATTGCTGTTGAGTTGTAATCCATTAACCATTTAATGAAATTAAAAAATGCGCCTTGTTATGAATATATTGAAAATTGAGAAATTAAAATAAACTAACATAATATATGTATACGTACCTAATATAATGTCTTCTATAATACACTTATAAATAAAAAAAAACATCGTTACAAATTATTTTGAACGATTTTTAAATTTTGTAATGACAAAGAAATAGTTTGTTTTTATTTAGAAATTAATAGGTATGTTTAATTTTGCTCAAAAATATTTTACAAGACATGAAACATACAATATTTTTCATCTTATTTCATACATATATGAATACCATGAAATAGCCTCTGTGTGCTGAACTGGTGACACCCCTTTAAAAAAAAAAAAAAAAAAACATATATGAAACGAACGTAAAATATTTGGAAAATGTCATGAATATTTATGTTTAATAATTTGTTTCAGTAAATTTATTTCATTGTATCTCAAATATATTATATTATATTCTATTTTGTATTATGTACTTATTTTGTATAATTTTTTATATTATATTGTATAATAATTATAATCTGTGTAACAGCTTACAAAATATACAAACATATATATTTTATCTTCTTATTTTTAACATTTAAAACCTCGTTTCAGATTCTTAATTATTATTAACGCAGTTACAAAATTAAAACTTATATAAAAATTATTAACCATGCTCACTTCTTTGACTAATTGCTCCTAGCATTTTCCTGATGTACAATAACAAAAACCCTTTGATAATATCAAAAAATATTCATAAAAGGCACTATTTATATCTACACTATTGTTTATTATTAAGTCCTAATTACTGAGGAAAAGTACTCAGTGGTCTTAACATAATTTTCTGGTTTCAAAAGCAGCACCACAGTGTACTTGGTTGCCTATCGTAAAGATATTAAAAGCACAACCCTAACAATATCATAATAAGTCTTCATATTTTGGTAATACATAGACACATAATTTTCTATACAGGTCGCATGAGCACATTTTTTTATTTTTGCAGTACTACATTTGAATATTTGATCAATCTTTCGTCTCATATATATTTCCCTGAAAATATTTTTTTCTTTACCGACAATCTGATCGCATCTACGAAAATTTCTTTCGAGTGAAAAACATTTTTTGTCAAAGACATCTATATAAATTAACGTATTTTACCTGCAAACTAAATTCTACCACCGATATAGTAGTCCTACCAGTGTGCAACCAAATCACTGAGGTAAAATCTATAGAGGTTTGACGTCACAGGGCCTATCAAACATGGCGGCAAAACACGGGATTGATTGGGAATATTATTCTCTTCTTCTTCTTCTTCTTCTTCTTCTCGCATATTAAATGAGGGCCTCTGACAGCCCCAGATCTAGGGGGGGCAAGCCGGGGCCTATGCCCCGGGCGGCAAGTTCAAAGGGCGGCCAAATTCAAATTCACACTTTTCAGACGAATGGACAACTCATCATTTACTTAACTTTAACCAAATGTCAATCAATTAGTGGACATCTGATAGCTGAAATTATAAAGATGATAAAGGTAAAAATAAATATAAGTGGGCGGGGGCGGCATTTTTCAGTTTTTGTCCCGCCCAAATGTCAATCAATTAGTGGACATCTGATAGCTGAAATTATAAAGATGATAAAGGTAAAAATAAATATAAGTGGGCGGGAGCGGCATTTTTCAGTTTTTGCCCCGCCTAAAAAAAATTGAAGATCCGGGGCTGGCCTTTGAGCCTGACCTCATTTACAATGGCGACTGGCTTCACTTTTAAATGCTCATACTCTCTTTAGACTTTAGAGCATTAACTTTAGTGGTCCTAATATAATTTTCCTTTTCAAAAACAACACCGCAGCATGCTTGGTGGTCTATCTTGTAGGTATTAAAAGCACACAACTGACAATAAATATGATACTTTTCTACGCATGAATAGAGAATATTGAATAACCTTCTTTTGTTTAATTACAGTACCTACTGCATTTGAACATTTACTGATTCTTTCGTCTCATATGTATTTCCCTTCAAAATATTTCTCTTTACCAGCTGTTTTAGACCGAGAGCCCGGCGTTAATATATGAAGCTCATTTGTGACAGGATGAAATTTTCAGGGAAGGTAGTATTTATTATGACAAAGAAAAAGCGCTAGGGTTGCCTAGTCAAATCCTGGTGCGACGGCCGGGATAAGCCACTTCCGGTGCAAAATGTCAATTTTTATATGTATATGTATATATGTATAAATTGAAACAGCCCAAAATTACAAAGTGGCCCTTAGTCCAGCATGGTAACCATAGTTTTTAAGAAAATGACATTTCGAAAATTATAAATTGTTAATAACTGCTCAAAATTGGATAAAATATAATAGTTAAATCCTGTATCACGAAAAAGAAAAGTTATACATTTTGTAAAGTAGTATCAGTATATGCAAAAATTTAAATTTTTGTTGTGAAACATCTTTAGGTACGGGTGTAAAGTCGTTTGAATGGAACGTCGCCAAATGTCATTTGTTATTGCATTTTGAAACTACGTGGTCAATAATTATAGTTTTTTTACTAATATTATCAGCGCGTAATGTGTCATGCATCGTTTTTTGTTTTTTTTTATTAAAAAAACAGATAGATTATTATGTATTGTTTTTTTCTTATTGAAAAATTATTAAAGTGATATTTTTTAGCACCTTACCTATATTAAAAATGTTAAAAATTCAATTTCCAACAAAAAATATCTCGCATTCAATGATGTAAATTATTTTTTAATTTAACTAGCATAAAGAGATACCTTTATTAAAAAAAATATATATAAATTTTATTTTATGATTTTCTTGACTTCTTTTCAAAGCAACTACTTTAAACTACGTTTTGTTTAAAAATGTTTACATATTATTGTAAAAAAAATAAATATTTTAAAATAAGTATGCTTCGAATAAGTAATTTAATAATAATTCATAAAATGTTATTGCCTTTGTTCGGATACATTTTTGAATAGTTTAATGTATAGTAAACTATATTGAAACTCATGTTGATCACTCCCGTATGTAATATAATAAAATTAAAAAACCGATTGATTTGTGAATCAGAATTGTCAATCATTATTATGGCAATGTTTGCCTTCTTCAGGCCTAAAATTACATAATTCTAATAATGTAATTTTAGGCTTGAAAAAGGCAACAAAATAGTTGCTGAAAAGTTGCCATATTAAAGATTGACAATTCTGACTCACAAATCAACCGATTTTTTCTTTTATTATAGTAAATTATTATTATTTTCCATTTTTTCATTATAGTTATTTTGGTTTTATATTCGCTTAGTTAACTTTATACCTGCGTCTGATTAAGTTGAATTTCAAGAAAAAATATTAATCGAGGTTCAGTAAAGTCAAATGCTTCAATTAATTTTTAGCATCTAACCAAATTTAAAATCACAAACAAAAATCAACCTTTTTTCTCTTTTCGAAACAAACCCCAAACCACCTTTTTTAAAACTTTTATTACAGGTTACTACGACCTTCAAGTAAGTAATTTATACTAATTTATATAAGAGGTGCACGTTGAATTACGTTGAAAAATAAAAATAAGAAATTGCTACCCTAATAAATTCTTGGGAAAATTGTTAATACCAGATTCAGGCAGTTCCTGCGTAATTATACGGATATGAGTTTGAAACCAAATGCGTTGAAAACATAAAGTTATACATAACTAAAGTCTATCCCATAATTGTAGATTTAAAAAAAATGAATATCTAACGTTTGTTTTAAGTTGGCAACATGTAAAAAATTTCAAAATTTTAGATTAGATTATTTATATTTTTCAGGTTTACTGTTTTAACACTGTTTTACTAAATAAAAATAGAAATTAACCAAGGAAACGGAAAATAAAATGTCATTTTTAAATAACAAAATATTAGATTTGAGTTTTCAAAAAGTAAATAGAAATTAATCATGCTAAATTCTTTAAAAAATGAAGAAAAATAGCTTCAGTAAACAGTTCTGTTCAGATAAATTTCTACGAAATAATACTGCAGCTCGTGTTGTGATGTCCTAATATATTTTACAAAAATCGTCATTCCTTCATGACCGTTTATTGGAAAGAAATATTTGGAAAAGTGAACACGTATCATGTAAATTTTAAAATATTAATATACAAATGTAACAATCTTAATAAATAATTAACTACATTTTACAGTTATGTATCTTTATATTATAATAATACCGAATGTAAATTTTTCGTTGAACAAGAGACGCAAAAATAGAACAAATATTATGTAGTTGCTATATGTTTTATGAATAATATTTTTCTTTTTATTGTATAATTTCGTAATTTATAATTCAATGTTTTTAAATAAAACTATAAATTTAAAATTGCAATGATACAAGTATAATACACGCACACAAAGATTGATAAATTTGTAATGTCAATTTGATAATAATTTATTCAAACTTCATAAACCAAATCAATCAGCTATAAAACATTAATTTTTTATGACAAACTTTTAAAATTCAGTTAATAAAATATAATGAAACAACATATTCTGACAATGTTAACAAATTTTGACGTTTTGAAATTATGACATCTTGAATATTAGATGACAGTTATTTATTTAGTTATTTAAGTAAAACTTACACAGTACGCACTTTTTAAAACCTTTATCACAATATCAAAACATCAGGCGTTATTCATTTTTTTTAAAATCACAATTATGGGATGGACTATAGACATAAGTATGAATGTTTGCCAAACACAAAGCCGATAACTCATTTCAGAACGGTTACAATATATAAGTATACATATATACATAATGTTATTTGACAGCTTTAAAAATGTCAAAAAAACAAATATAATTTATAAGTTTTCAATGTGTTACCCAAAATTTCCTTAGGCAACCCTATGTATTTCATTACAGCTCTTCGAGATCTACAATATGGCGTCAATTGTATGCTGTCATATAATGAGGAGAGATAATTATGAGCTAATGAAATATGTGTATTTTGCACCGGAAGTGAGCTCCTCCCGGCCGTCGCACCAGGATTTGACGAGGCAACCCTAGCGCTTATTCTTTGTCATACTAGATACTACCTTCCCTGAAAATTTCATCCTGTCACAAATGAGCTATATATATTAACGCCTGGCTCTCGACCTATTTGATTTCATTGCGAAAACTTCCTTCTTGTGAAAGACAATTCTTTTTCTCTGAAAAGACATCTTTATTTTATTTTTTATATAACATATTTCACAGGCAAACTAAATTCTACCACAGAGGTATTTCCCGGGTAATTGTGATTCATTAATTGTTTTTTGTATTTGCCATTTTAGCGGTTTCAACCTACGATGATTTGAATAAAAACATTGATTGACAGTTAGGTGCTGCCACAGACGGTTCATTTAAAAACTACATAATATAATTTCACTGGTGTAATAATTTAAATATCAGCTCATGAAGACCACTTGCAATGTATAGAAAGTATTATTTAATTAATTTAAAGTATGTAGTTGCACCTCTCCTTTAATCATTTTTTAAAATATTTTATATCAAAGAAAATCTTTTATACATAAGCGAATTCAATAATACTTCAAAAAACAAAATAATTTGTTGTCGATTTTCTGCGACAATTTCCACGGAAAAGTTAAGCTAGAACGTATTTTTTAAACACCGTACGGCGCATGCTCAGTAGAAGAACGTCGTAGGACGTCGTTGTGGCGTCGTGGTGTCGCTTGTCGATGACTTCATTTTCGAAACGTCAATAATCACCGCCTGTTGTTAGACTTTTCCACGTTGCGCCGGCATCAGATTAAAAGAGCTACATCGCAGTGAACAACACATTTTTTGTTTTCGAAACAAAAAACAACCGACTTGAGATGTAAGTACAATTCTTTTGTTTTCAATCGTGGTGTAATCCTTTAGTAATCATATGTGCCAATCTTATAAATTGTTGCAAATATTGTTAACCATCTTGTTGATTTTGAATGCTTATTACTTACCATAAATTCATAATATGATATGTATTATTAAAATGTTACTTCAATTTTATGTCGAGCGTCTATAATTTACAATATCTAGCTTCAATTTTAATCTTATCAATTAGATATGCCAAAAGTAATCAATATGGAAAAAAAGTAGCCCGAATAAGATATTATAACAAAATCTCTTTTCTTCCTATAAATGTTCAATTATATGTTTTTCGGAATCGCTTAGTTTCTGAAAATGATTAACGAAGCTATTAAACTTCGTTAATCATTTTTAACGTTTCACATATTCCAAAGGACTCTTCAGAGCAAAATTATCGCATCAATCGATTTTTTTTATTGCTTAGAAAGCAAACGATGAAACTAACCGTATCTGATAAAAAGAGTCATAAATTTAATATTTTATATTAAAACACACACACAAAATCATTATAAAATAGAAAAAACGTGCAAAAATATGAAAGAATATTTGGACGGAAAAAAAGACAGGACAAATAATTTATTCTAATGTTTTCATATTAATGAGTAGGTACTGAATTATTTCGAAACGGTAACAAACAAGCTTGCAAAATTTATATTTTACTTTATTTATTTCTAATTTTGTAGTTTCATTAAATATCCATTCATGGTTTTGAAATCGATTTTTTCCTTCTTTTCTATCACATTCGGTTCATTTTTACCTGACTACGATAAAAGGGGGGTTATGATTTTTATTTAATATTTATTTAAAAAAAAGAAATCGTTGACCTCGGCAATCACGAGCCTAAACCAATGTACTTATATCAGGACCGTAGCAAAGGAGACTCATAGATGGGACAATGCCTTCCTTAAAATGCCTTGAAAATAGCCAGCACACAGTAATATCCCGTCTTTTAAGATTTGCGCTCTATCTACTTCAAATTCTTGATGCCCTACCTAAAATTTGGTTCTAGTTACGAACCCGGTTATACTATATATACTATAGTACAAACCTTTTAGGAAAATTAGTTTAAAAAAATTGTGCCAGCAACAGATTTGGTATACACATACCTAGTATTTACTATTTGGTCACCAGAGTAGCATATACCTACTAAAGGTCCCTGAAAAAAATTTTTACTATGGCGGCTGTAGCACAACCCTTTAGTATGTTACTCGGGTGGCCAAATACTACGTGTATAGGTACCAAATCTCGTACTTGTACGAAATTTTTGAAGTGAACCTTTTTTAGTCGCGATGAGGGTAATTTCGTTTACCGTCAGGTGTGAAGGAATTGCTTGCGGGCAACCGATCGGGATTGACTGGCGGATAGTGCGTTGAGGAGGAAACTAGGTCGACACGCCCCTTTCTGTTCGCAGGCCTGAAAATTTCAAAACAAAAAATCGTAATCTGTCCTTGGTACCTACTCGGACTCTATCTCTTTTTAAATACGTAATTGCGAACATTTTCAACTAAAATTTTTAAGTATATTAAATAGTGAATAAGTCAGCCCTGCATAAAATGATAAAACCAGTTAATAGTTTAACAAAACTGATAAGAGATTTTAAGTGCTAATTATATAATCAATATTTTTTCATTTATGTAAAAGTATCTATAGGTAACAAATGTTTGTATACATACTATACCGTTGAAAGATACAGTTAGAATATAATCTAGGAAACCCATTGCTTCCACCATCAGGATTCTGTTTGCATTCGAAATTCCGTTTTTTTGTGGATTTTTCAGGTATTTTTCGAGTATTTAGGTATTATTTTGTATGATACCTAGAAGATGATGATTATGAGAAATTTGTTGCTCTTGATTATTTCGGTGAAAAACGAAAATCTACTCGAGCGAAGTCGGACCCGAAGGCTAGTGGTGAATATAAAAAAAATTTTAACAAAAAAAAACCTCCTTCAAAAAAGCCACTAAAAAAATGAAAAGAATAAAATGTTGACGTCGGCGCTAGTTTAATAAAATATGAAGTCGGTTAAAAAGTTCCAACTTCATATTTTATTAAATTGGCGCCAACCTCAACATTTTCTTATTTTCCTCTTTTTTGTAGCTTTTTTGAAGGAGGTTTTTTTTTGTTAAAAAGTTTTTTATTTTTACTTTTTAGTGGCTTTACAATTAGTAGTTTGCACGTTATTAACCGACATCTGTCTTAATATTTGACATTTACCTTAACGGTGTTGCATCCCGTTACTCATTTTTTATTAAAATCAGTCGAACTACTGAACCGATGTAAGTAAAATTTATATGGGACCACCCCGGAGGTATGCCCTATTAAATAAAACATTAATCATTAAAATCGGTTCACAAATACAGGAGAAATTGGTGAACTTACATACATAAAAAAATACATAGGTACCGAATATAAAACCTCCTCCTTTTTTGAAGTCGGTTAAAAATAAATCAGAAACATAATATTCAATACGTTTCACTCATACGAAAATTCTGCACGTAGAAAAATGTGAGGACACTATGTGTAAACTGACAATGTGTAAACTCGTTACTCACAGCCTGGGCTGTAATTATAAAGACGGGTTTTTTTAATAGGTCGACAGTACCGACTTCCAGAGACCCAAGCGCAGCGACCGCACTCGGAGGTGGCCGAGATGCAGCCGCGGCAACTTACGGCACAATCCCCGGCGGTGGACCACATACACCGCAGCAAATCACCGCACAGTACCAAATGCAGCAAACCCAAAAACTGGTCGACGAAACGTGCGGCATAATGCAAGAGAACGTCAACAAGATTATCGAGCGGGATTTCAAAATAACTGAACTTGAAGGAAAAACAGGTGATGATTTGTAGTGGAATTAAAGAGGCAACATTTGCAGATATACATTATACCTACAAAGCTTTTTATGAAACAGGCAAAATCGCCATAGCTTTATAAATAAAAAACTCTTTAACAAAAAAAAAATTCCTTAAAAAAGCCACAAAAAAGAGGAAAATTATAAAACTTTGAGGTCTGCGCAATTTTAATGTAAAATATGAAGTCGGTTAAAAAGTAGATATTAATTAAATTGGCACTTTTTAACAGACTTCATATTTTATTAAAATGGCGCAGACATCAAAGTTTTATTATTTTCCTCTTTTTTGTGGCTTTTTGAAGGAGGTTTTTTTTGGTTAAAAGTTTTTTATTTTTTACTTTTTAGTTAAAGGAATCACACGCTGTTACACATTTTTATTTTTTATATTAAACCGATTTCTTACGCTGTGTGATGTGTCAAAAAGTGACATTTACCTTAAAGGAATCACTCGCCGCTACTCATTTTTATTAAAATCAGTCGAACTACTGAACCGATTTAAGTAAAATTTATATGGGACCAACTTGGAGGTATACCCTATCCAATAAAAAAAGATTTTTCCAAATCGGTTTATAAATGACGGAGTTCTGAGGTAACAAGCATAAAAAAGAAGAAAAAAAATACTACCGAATTGAGAACCACCTCCTTTTTTTGAAGTCACTTAAAAAGAAAAGATGTTTGAGGTGTCATTTGAAAGTCAAAGAAGTTCCTTTCAATTATAATTTAAAATTTATAATGTGCGTTTGTCGGTTAATTTAGTATACAATTTTAATAAACAACGAAAAAATATATACATACATTGATTTTTTTATCAAAAAACCATATACTTTAATTATATACCGCGGATTGTCCATTTACTCAATGTGCGGTGAGTGAAGTCCACAAAGGGAGCAAAAATATATCTGTGTCTCTTTTGACGAAGTTATTCCGCATTTATTCCGATGATGTCATTGGTCGATGTACGGACGTTCCATCTGAACAAAATGTAAACAAAACGCTTGACAGCTGTTGTCATTATAACGTAACCTAGTTTAATTTTGTTAAAAACAGTTTTTTACTCATATTCCTTGAAATTCATAGTGATATAAGAAGTAAACACAGGTTTCGGATCTTTTTGGGCATAATAATATCATTATCAACTGAAGTATTCCATGAACTGAAGTATAAACACCACTTGAAACGTAATATATAAAGACAAAGAAATATGTCATGGATGCCATTGACGTAAAACATCAGTGCCCCAGTGGTCAATAGTATACCTTCTCTCTTTTAAAAATTCTGTCTTTGTCTATGGAAGTAGCCAATAAGGAACCTGCCAGCTGGGTTCCCATAAAAAAAGACAGAAATATATACCCGCACGTATGTTGGCTTCACGATTTCTACGGTACAATCGGAGCTTAACCCGCCCGTTAATAAACTTTTATTGTAATTTTCAGATGATCTTGAAGCCAACGCCTCACAGTTTGAACAAATCGCTACAAATTTGAAACGGAAATTTATGTTTAAAAATTTAAAAGTAAGTTTGTATATCTTTTAAAACCAAAACGATAAACAGGTTAAAAATTTGTTTCTTTTCTAGTACATGGTCCTAATTGGAATTATTGCAATTGTTGTTATCGGCCTTATATTTGGTAAGTCAATTTTCATTGAACAAAAAACTCTTCTCGTTTATTTTTTAGTTTTATTTTTAATCGTTTCTAGTTTTTAAAGGGAAACTTCATTTAACCTCAAAATTTTTGCGTTCAATTTGAGTTAATTTATTTGTTTTACATTATTTTTTTAGTTTCATTTCGAAATGATTAAAGCCGCATCAGTAACGGACTACTACGCTGTATTTAATTGCATAACTTTACTACGAAATTGTTTCATTCGGCCTTTTTGTCAGGCAAATTAGACCGACCTCCGGCCACCCCCGTACAGTCGCCCACCGTTCCCGCCATAACGGAACAGAAAGTGGAGCAACCGTCGATTTCAGAAGAGCGATTAAATTTCGATGCGAAAACCAAACATGAACCTAAAGAATCGACCAGACTGGAATCAAAGTCAGGACACAATTCTGAAGCCAAATCCAAACAAATGGAATCTAAAACTAAACCGGAAATGAAAACTGAACAAAAAACAAGGACATCCGAATCGAAATCTTTACCGGAAACAAAATCAAAATCTGAAGAAGTTCCAAAATCCGAACTGGAAACAAAATCCGACCTGGAAGCGAAATCCGAACTGGAAACAAAATCCGAACTGGAAACGAAATCTGAACCGGAAACGAAATCCGAACTGGAAACAGAATCCGAACCGAAAACGAAATCCGAGCCGGAAACAAAATCCGAACCGAATCTTGAATCTAAATCGAAAACGAATTCTAAATTCGAACCGAAAACAAAATCCGAAACAAATTTAGAAATTGAACTGAAAACGATTTCTGATTCCAAAAAAGTTTCTGAACAGGAAAATAATGTCGAATCGAATCTAGACACTGAACCGGAAGAGGATTTCGAACCGTTATCAAAATCTCAGCAGGAATCACAGTCCGAAAAAAAATCTAGTTCCAAAAAGGAACAGAAATCAAATTCCGAGAAAGAAATAAACTCCAAACTTAAAACTGACTCTGAAATGGATTCGAAATCCACAG
Organism: Mongoloraphidia duomilia; assembly: GCA_039654895.1. Classification (NCBI taxonomy): domain Eukaryota; kingdom Metazoa; phylum Arthropoda; class Insecta; order Raphidioptera; family Raphidiidae; genus Mongoloraphidia; species Mongoloraphidia duomilia. Next base: position 10,710,803 of record CM077519.1, on the reverse strand, counting down.
GATCGTCCAGTTAAACCAATTTTGACATCTTGTAATGAGCGCTAAAATTAACTTTAATTTTGGAAAGAAGAGAAAGTTTATTTTTTGAGAAAAGAATCAAATTGATGTTAGGTTATATTATATCTACATTAGTTTGAAATTTACGTTTAGTTTACAAGTTGTCGTCGTCTAATCAAAACTAACAAAATTTTACATAAGAATTCTAAAAAATAAACAATGAGATTACTTTCCATTATAAGAAGTTACTGAATATTGATCTTGATATCTACCTATACAATTTTCTAACCGCAAAAAAAATGTGGCATTTTACTACAATTTTTAATAAGCGCATGCAAAAAATGCGTAAGTACTAATTTTTCAAAATATTATACATTTAGTAATGCTTAAAATGTTCCATACTATATTATAAATTCAGATAGCAAATATAGTTTTAGAATAGCCGTTACAATATTAAAAATTTTCTCTTTTGACAGTTACTTTGTCGTAATTGTTTTTCTCCTTCTCTTTTGTTTATTGCTTTAAAATAACGGCAGTTTAAAATTGTTTATTATCTAATGTTTTTATTTATCTAGATAGTTCTAACTTATATTATGATAACAGAAAACTTAATTTCTAAAGCAGTTCGTCCTCTTGAGAATGATTATTGTGTTCTCAAAAGAACATTTTCTTCTAGAGAAGATGTTTTCTAGTTATAAGTGTTCTCAAAAGAACGTAGATATATTTATAGAATCCGTATTTTTCTAAATATGTTACATGTTTTTCTAGAGATGTATTCTAGGGAGAACGTGTATTTCTAGAATCCCTATTTTTTTGAGAGCATGTTCTTGAGAGAACGTATATTTTTAGAGACCATTATTTTCTAGAGAGTATGTCTCTCTAGAGAAAATAGACCTTTTCACGCCTAGTTATGCGCAAGCGTCATCGCCATGGTTATGATCGCGGCTTTCAGAAGTTTCGTACACTTTTTGGCGCAATGACATGGCGAGAAACTTTTTTGAATGTTAATTTAGATGAATAACGGTGCTAAATTAGTGCACAAAACAGTGGAAGAACATATTTGTGCTAAATTGGGACGGTGTTTGAAGTACCATGGCCGGAAAACTGGTGGAAGTAAACGAAAATTGGTTTAAAGGTTATAGAATCCTATCTGTCATAAATTGTTTATCGTAAAAAGTTTATCTTCAAAAGTACTCAAATGTTTTTCTGGGGTGTTGTACCACTTCTTATTTAATTACTATTTACTTTTTTCAAAATCAATCACTTGCCATCTGTCAATATGACAAGTCTCTGAAAAACATGGCGGAATTGGGCACATGCGCAGAAAAAAAAATTATAATGAAAAGGTCTATATTCTCGAGAAAACGTGTAATTCTACAGAACATGTTCTCAAGGAAACGTGTATTTCTAGTTTTCTAAAAAAGCGTGTTTCTATAGTTATGTGCTCTCGAGTCTCGATTAAGGTAGTTTTCCAATTACATCGCATAATGCGACTCAGTAGCGCACAATGCCGAGGTGTGTTAATGCTTAATTGGAACGTGCACAGTTTTCATGTATCCAATGCGCGCATCACCCCAAAGCAGTACTTTTCAAAGTGCTCGATTGTGCGAAGCATTGCTGTAGTTGAAACATTACCGTTGAGCACTATGCCGCATAATGCGCTTTAATGCTGTAATTGGAAAACTACCAGAAAGTCCTCTTTAGAAAGATTATTCTTGAGAGAACGATCGTTTACACTATTATCAATAGAAATATTTTGAAAACTAAAAGCTAGCCAAAAGAGAAAGAGATATAAAAAGTATTAAAAAAGTGTGCCAAAAATTAACAACTGAATGTTAAATTATTCTTTATCGATGAAACTTACAGTATTAACGATTTTCCTTGATATTCTAGAATCTAGACAAAGGCAAAGAAACTGTTGAAAGTGATTTGTTTTTAATTAAATTGAAGTTTAACGTTGTTAGTTGTTACTACAAGTACAATCGACCATTGTAATTTAACGACCAAAATATTTTGTCTTGTGATTTAGCACTTTGCATGATGCCGTTATTATGGATGAAGCAACGAAACAATTTCTCAACACCCAAACATACAAAAATCTGTGTGAAATTGCAGGTATATACGTGTAGGTACATAGGCCACTGCGCGTGCGCCAGAATATTACTTTCACCGCTGGCCAAGCGCAATACGTCACACTCATAGCTATAGATATACTTTTAACAAGAGCATATCGGTGACGCGAAACCATAAGTTTTTCCCCTCCCAGAAATCATCTAACGCGCCTATAGAAGTTTTCACTTCAAAAAAAAATTCTTACATTTTTTACCTCGAGCTCTTGGACTATACGACCCATTGTAGACTGCAGGCAAACCCCAAGGTTATCTTCATGTACCTACCTACTGCTGTTTATTGACTATTAACGAGATGATTAGTGGGAAACTTAAATTTTGTATTTTTTTATTTAATTCCTTTAATTAACCAACGTTTCGTCCCCAAATTACTAATCTATCTCGAGAAAATTCATCGTGGACTTTAACAATCAAAATTAAATAATATAATATAAAACTAAGATAAACAGGTGGAAAGTTGCGTTGCCTCATTCTCTGCATCATAGAGTATTTTCTGGATCCGATCGGATTCTAAATTCTATTAATATTATATATTTTAAGCCTTAATAAAATAAGCGTTTGCAATTTAAGAGAGTTATTTTGGCTAGGGTGGCCTTAATAATGGTTTAATTGAAATGAAAATTAAACTTTACTGATTTAAATTTACCGCCAATTTTTTAACAGTACTGTTGGCCATAACATTATACAAAATAGTAGCATTTACCCAGCATATTATTATATGCAAATTTGAAACGCACAAATCAGTACGCAAAAATCCCTCCTTTTTTAAAATTTAAAGCATATTGGTGACGTTTACAGTAAATTTACAATCTAATTTTGCAATGAGAAAGAATCACTTTTACGCTATATTTGTATGTATATGTGCATATATTTAAAACATAAGTCATTTTCTTAATTCAACAATCCGCCAGCGGTCATTATACTCAACCGATTTACATTTTTGATGTGTAAACGTCTTAACTCTCGTCCGGCGGTACGGGCTTTATGGAAGTTCGAGCGTCAGACGTAAGTCATGTAGATGTGAGTTCAAGCGTCTGTAACTGCGTATATGTAGTTCGAACGTCAGACGTAAGTCATGTAGATGTGTGTTCGAGTGTATGTAACTGCGTATATACGTAGTTCGAACGTCAGACATATGTCATGTAGATGTGAGTTCGAGCGTCTGTAACTGCGTATAACATGTAGTTCGAACGTCAGACGTAAGTCATGTAGATTTGAGTTCAAGCGTCTGTAACTGCGTGTAACATGTAGTTCGAAGTTCGAACGTCAGACGTAAAGGTACGTGCAGTACGCAGCTGGGATCCTAGATGGTAGCATGTATGGTAGATGGTGGCTGAAATTATAAGAGCTTATAGGTTTGCACAACGAAGCTTTGATACTAGCATTGATAGAAGCTTAAGTCGCGTTTGAAATGTCAGATAGCGAAGACGAATATTTGTGTTCATCTGCTACAAAGTGGTATATTTTAAATACAAATTTGGGTAGGAGTTATCATGTCCACCCTATTAATAGAAAACGATATAAACATAGCGAATTTCATCATTTATACCAAGAATTAAAATTTTACCCAAACCGGTTTTTTGAATATTTATTATTTACGTATGGAACCTAAAACTTTTAAATACGTCTTAGAAAAATCTCAAAACAAATTAAATAAAAACTGACAAAATTTCACTTATTAAACTAGTCACATCCATTGCGAAACATGTAACGGTCATTTGACAGTTGTCACACGTTGATTGTAGTAATCAGCGCGCTGAAAGAATGGTGAGATACATTCTTGTATCTAGCAGCTCTTGTAACAGCGCTTATATCTGCTACACTCACTGCTTCGTTGTATACGCTCGCATATATAACAATGCATTAATTTACGCAAGCCCTGCTATGATCTACGCTACCATCTAGAATCCCAGCTGCGTACTGCACGTACCTTAAGTCATGTAGATGTAAGTTCGAGTGTTTGTAACTGCGTATATGTAGTTCGAACGTCAGACGTAAGTCATGTAGATGTGAATTCGAGCGTCTGTAACTGCGTATATGTAGTTCGAACGTCAGACGTAAGTCATGTCGATATGACTGCGTTATTTTATAGATATGTCGGAAAACGCTATAAAGACAAGGCGCCGGACACTAAATCATGGCGCTAATCACTTTTGACCGGCTTTGTATCATATAGCAATTGATTCGGTAACAAATCCACAGACTCGAGGATGGAACTTCTTTACTTTTCGACTTCCCAAATTAGAATGCCTGCGGGCTGCCGCCTTTCAGCCTTTTCGTAAAATTACTTTTATCAGGTACATCTGTGAACACCAGTCCCTCGAGCCTGCGGCTACGTTTGCAAAACGAACCTGTCCAAATCTAAAGCTACCGTTATTTGCAAAACCATTAGATAAAACTGCCATGTTATATGGGTCAGGTCATAAAACCAAATTAAGTATTCTTGGAAAATTTAACATACGTATTTTGGGGTTCGATTTATCAGTGACACATAATCTAATTGGACATATGTGATTTTTTCAATCAAGGCCGTAATTAAACTAATATGGCATATGATTTTATCTATCTCCGACAATTGTAAGTGTAGTGAAAGCAGAGCTGGAAAAAGCACTGAACCTAAGTATTTATAAGGGTCGGCGCATACAAACAATTTTTAATCGCACAACTGTTTAGTTGTTTGTCAAGACGCTTTGGGATCAGAAGGGACTGCGCATACTATCGACACGAAAGTTGTACAACAAAAAAATAATAAAACCACAATGATTATATTTTGACTTGTCTGTTGAACGACTATCGTCGGCAGCTTAAGTCTACAGCTGTGTATTTACGCTAGCATACACTCGACTAAATAGTTGTTCGGCGAACCATTAGTTTAATAGTGAAATTATGGCCCAACTGATTAAATGTATGCGCACCTCTTACAACTAAACAGTTTAGTAGAGTTGAAATCGCGACAAGTACACAACTCGACTAAACTGTTTAGTCGTGGAAACAATATTGTGTGTATGCGCCCGGCCCAAAGCACCTAGCATCGAGCACCGAACCTTAGTGCTTAAGGGACGGAGCATTGAGCTCTATCATTTTCAAAAATGCTTAAAAGTATCGAGCACTCACTAAAGTGCTTAAAAAAATTAAGCAATAAGCATTTTAAAGTACCTTCTTAAATATTGACTTAGAATATTACAGGACAAAAGTCCAAAGTTCAAAACATATTGGAATAATACTTATTAAGCATTGAAAGTGCTTATAAAGCATTGAAAGTGCTTATTAAGCATTGAAAGTGCTTATTAAGATTTTAAAGTACTTATTAAGCAGTTTAAAATGCTTAAGTGCTTATTAAGTGCCAAGCTTTGTGCAAGTGCTCTAAGCATCAAGCATAGAGCATCTGTTCTACAAAGTGCTATAAGTGCTTAAAGCATTATTGCGAGCACTAAGCTCTCAGGCCTCAGCACTGCCCAGCTCTGGGTGAAACCAACATGAGCTCACATATTTACACATCAACTCGGGTCAGTATCTCGTCACTCACACCTTCTTTTTAATTTGAAGCAATAGTAACTAAACATACTTTATAGCCTCAGCTTTAAGTCCTAATACCCTGTTGACACTGTGCTAGTTGACTAGCGCTAGTACCGTGCTAGTGCGACTAGTACCAGTAAAGTTAAAAGCATTTCTACTTTTGCTGCTAGCATAGGTGGGCACAGTTAATCCAAAAGTTAACTTCGTTAATCGTTAATTCGTTAGATAAAAAGTTAACTTCGATAATAGGTAGAGCGTTAAATTTTCGAAAATTCAAACAAACAAACAAAATGACGACAGCATGTCAACAAACGACTAATGTAACGGACTAAAGTTAACGGAAGTTCAATTTAACGCGGAAGTTAACAAGAGCGTTAACATTTTTTGAAGTTAACTTAAAAGTTAATCCGTTCAGCAGATTGTTAACTTCGTTAATTAAGGATTAACGGATTAACGAGTTAATGCCCACCTTTGGCTGCTAGTCGTGCGATTTCAAAATGGCGTCAACTAACAGATGGACTGAACGTGATACCTTAAAATTTATTACTTTGTTAAAGAGTGCGAAATTTAGTGGAATGTTCGCGATGGAAATTACAAAAATCCTGATAAGCGGAATAGTGCATTCGAATACATACAACGTGAAATGAAAATGAAAAATTTGACAGGAAATATGGTAAAGAAAAAAATTGAATCTAAAGAGACACATACAGTTTGGAGAAGAGTAAAATTTAAAAAAATAACAAATCCGGTACATTACTTATTTTCACTTAACTTCCAAATTAACAGTAAAATGTATTAATTTGCTGGTACCAATATGTAAACAGCGCTAGTAGTGTTAGTCGACTAGCGCTAGTCAGCTGGCGCTAGTCAACTAGCATAGTGTTAACGGGCCTTAACAGTTAGGTAACAGAAATACCTACAATATTTTAGAAAATTGCACCGTTAATAACATGTTACAACGGTAATCACGTTCATACTGCAGAAGCATATATAATTAAAAAAAAATATTCTCCGACTGATTTTGAATAATAGATATATGAGAAAGAAATATTAAATAAATGAGGGTCTCTTACAGGGTAGAGCACTTTCTTTTTGCTTCGAAAAGGCCGTATACTGATTTCAGACCTAAAATGGAATTATTACTTTACGCGTACAAATATTTTACTATAGAGTTAATATATTATATATTATGTTTGATTTCTTAAAATTGTTGTCGAAAATTCGAATTGGCAATGAGCTTAAAATGTGATTTCCATAAGGGGAGTATTTTAAAATTTTTAATTGATCCTGACTTAGGATTCTGGTTCAAAAAATAATAGACCAAACGAAGTGGCCTTTTTGCTAAACTGAATATAGATTAGGGTGGGTCAAAAAAATCAATTATTTTTTTTTACAAGTGACAGAAAAATAGGTTGCTAGACACCTTAAAAAAATTCTCACCAAATATGAGCTCTTAATTTTAATAAGAAGATCCTCCGCATCACAGTTTTTTATTTTTTTCTCAGTCCAATAGAAAAAAATTCATACCTCATCATTAATTGATTGTACAGAAAAATGTTTTAAGAGAATTTTGTAGGAAATTTAATGCTCTACAAAAAAGATATCTTATATTTTTTTCCGCAAACCTCACCATTTGAAAGATATTGAAGATTTAAATTTGATTATTTTAAGACAAATATCATTTTTGTTTATGAATTTTATAACTCGACAATAAATGACTATTATAAATCTTCAATATCTTTCAAATGGTGAGGTTTGCGGAAAAAATATAAGATACCTTTTTTGTAAAGCATTAAATTTCCTACAAAATTCTCTTAAAACATTTTTCTGTACAATCAATTATGATGAAGTATGAATTTTTTTTCTATTGGACTGAGAAAAAAAATAAAAAACTGTGATGCGGAGGATCTTCCTATAAAATTATAAGCTCATATTTGGTGAGAATTTTTTTAAGGTGTCTAGCAACCCATTTTTTCGTCACTTGTAAAAAAAAAAATAATTGATTTTTTTGACCCGCCCTAATATAGATATCTATCCTTTTTGTCAAACAATATTTTTGAAGTATTTTTTATTGTCAAAATGTTGATTTTTTTTGTAGATTTATATCTTTTACTTTTTTGAGGTGAGTGGTCCGGAACTGATCAGTTTACCCCATGGAGTATAAAAACTTTTCTATGGGAGAGGTTCATCTAAAATCTTCTTTTTAAACTGTTCCTGGACTTTAATCTAAAAAATATTACTATTGCTATCAATGATAATAATTTATTGTTCACATAGATTTTTCGATAAAATTTTGAGAAGTCTGACAGCCTATACAATGTTGAAAATATTTTAATAAATCACGTCTTTCAAATGAAATCTATATTGTGTAATTTATATTTTGTCTGTAAAAGTAAATATTACAAATTATAATATTATAAAACATAATATGTATATTTTATAAACAATATAATATTCAATTCTTTGTAATTTTATTGCTTGTACAAAGAAAACTGTTACATTCCTATACCTATTAATAAATGTTGTTATAACTTTTTTATTTTGTTTTATTTTTTTATTGTAGGTATGCTGAACGAAAATATAACTAAAAGAAACTAAATAATTAAACTCAATAAAAACTAAAAAACTTAATATAACTGAACTCTAAAATCTGAGAAACATTGCACGATTCGTTGAAGCGTAATTAGTCGCCAATTGCTGTGCTATTTAAGAGTATTCGATACCGGAAATTACCCCCTTCAGTCTGCACTCTTCATCTCAAATCTTTTCTTTTCGTCTGAAAACGATTACAGCTCTCCCGACGCTATTTTTAAAGCTAAAGGGTTCGGGTAAACGCCAAATGAAGGACCAAGAATCACACAACAGATCCTACAGGCGATTTTTTTTTAAAAAGTTTTGGCTACGTGTGAAAGTTAAGGTACGTAATTTTTAAAAAGAAGTTTTTCCAGGACATTTTTTTTTTCAATGTTCGCCTGAAGGATCCGTAGTGTGATTATTGGTCCTTCGTTTGGCGTTTATCCGAACTTTTTAGCTTCAAAAAAAGAGTCGGCAGAGCTGTAACCGTTTTTAGGCGAGGGGAAAGAATTTCCACTACGAAACAACATTTTTCTACGCGTTTTGATTAAAATTAAGCTTGAAAAGCAACATTTTTCTGTGTAGATGTCATTTGTTTCTGTGTGAGTGCAATCTAATGTTCTACATGACAGAGAGTTTGATAACGATATTAGACTGCTCCTGCATGTGTAAAAACTGTAATTATATGATCACAATCTAAGATCTTCTGTATTTTGATTTGATTATAATAGGCATCCAACCATTTATAAAAATAGCTCTCGCAGTATGTGCTTTCTGCGGTACACTGTGCGTATATAAGAGAAATTAAAATTATCTACTGTTGGCACTGTGGAGTAAATGGAAATTTGCCTGACGCGTAATCGGGAGTTTCGGGTTCAAGTCCCGACAGTGACATTTATATTTTTCTTATATTATACCCTTCTATTAAAAATCATGGCGATAATATTATGTCGTCTGATATATTGTGTTTATTCACTAATATGTGATTTTATTTACGGATAGGACTAATAATTTCTTGTTAATTATAATATTTCCGTAACTACCTTACAGATCTTCTGTATTTTGATTTGAATCTAAGGTCATTTGTCAAATAAGATTTTTAACAATGCTTTCTGCAACCCAGGATTAACCGCGCTGACGTCAAAGGCGTTTTTGTAAAATTTAAGTTTATTATGGATATCTATTATTTTTAATTCTTACATAAACATGATCTAAAAATATGACTTTACCTAAGTACATTTGAAGTCGGCGCTTGATAATAGCAGCTCGGTCCGGCTTCGTCCGGGTTTGAAGATTACCTGTTAAAATTAATAAATATACGCTGTCGCGGACTTTTTTGCAGAATGTATTAAGCTCAAGATATCTCTAACGGTTTAGGCAGCGTATTCCAAGAAAACCTCTACTCGACCAGCTGTTTTTTGTCGACTTGCTTCAGTCAAGTTATCACTGCTAAATCCCTATGCTGCATTGCGACTAAAATCTGGCCAGACAACGTACTATCTACAAATTTTAAAAAATTATGTAAAACGAATCAGTGGTTCTCAAGTTATAAGCGTACTAACGGACAGATATACAGAGAGACGTTGCGTTTTAAATTTTCTATACTAATATTATAAAGAGGTAAAATTTGTTTATGATGTTGTGGGTAATCTCTGGAACTAGTGAACCGATTCTAAAAATTCTTTCACTAATAAAAAGCCACACTATCCCTGAGTGCTATAGGCTATATTTTATTTTGATAAATTTCTCACGGGGGGATAATTTCTGTGGAATAGTAAAAAAAAAGTTACTCTGACATTCCTTTGCATTTTGGCGTATTGGCAGAATTCTACTAATATTATAAAAACCACCAGCCCGATTTCGCTTCGCAGGGTGAGAATTTCTCGCGGAGGGGATAATAAATTATAAATTCTTAGCACCCGGGCGAAGCCGGATAGATTAGTTAGTGCTTATAGGTCTCGTCGAGACGATCTCGAACGTCTCGATAAGACGGTTTCGATCCCGATGAATCTGCAACGCCGCTAAGCGGCTACTTTTATCAACCTGCATTTTTGACGAAAAGTGACGCTCAGTTGGTTCACGCTTTATCGCTTACAGCAGGGATGGCCAACTTAATTGAGATCGATATCCATTTTTAACTTCCCATTTCATTGGAAGTTATTGTAATAGGTCCGAAAATCGAAATCAAAATGTAAAACAAATTTTTATGTTTCAAGGTCACTACACTATTTTTACACTATTTTTGAGAAGATGTCTGTGTGTCTGTATGTGTGTACGTACGTACGTATGTGGTCATTTCTTTCTAAGACGAAATCTCGAGAATGAAAAATGATATCGACTACTTTATTACGCGCATTAACGTAAATATGATCTGAAAGAAATTTTTTCAAAATCGGTCCAGCCGTTCTTTTTTCTTAACCAAATAGACTCCAAAAAAGTATAGATTTTACACAATATCTCGCGAATAAAAGTATATCGACTTCGTAAGGGTGTCAATCGAGGCGTGTTAACGTCATTTTGATCCGAAAGAAATTTTATCAAAATTGGCCCAACCGTTTTTTTGTTTAAAGAAAAAGACTGCCAAAAGTAGATTTTACACGAAATCTCGCGAATAAAAAATGATATCGACTTTGTTAGGGTGCAAATCTCTCTCCTCTCTCTCTCTCTCCCCTCTTTCTCTCCTCTCTCTCCTCTCTTTCTCCTCTCTCTCTCTCCTCCTTCTCTCTCTCACTCTCCTCCCTCTTTCTCGAGAGAGACGACAGCTTGGCTGCCAACACACAACAAAAGAAAAGTGGGCCGACAGAAGAGTCGCTGGAGAGATGACATCGACAAATTTGCTGGTTCACTGTGGACCCGTCTAGCGCGAAACCGTGCTGAATGGAAGAGGCTAGGGCAGTGGGCTACCTAGGCTATTATTATTATTATTATATATATGTGCATTAAGACTTTTAGGTTCAGAATGACCCCAGGGACCAGGAAAACGTAATTTCAATATTGACATCACATGATGGGACACCTGTATACATGATCAGACGTATATTTACGTATGAGCTGACTAGGCTATAGCCCAGGGCGGCAGAATTGTAGGGGTAACAAAATTCAAGCACGACTTTAAACAACTACAATTTAATTTTCTATATGGTCCATATTAAATGGTGGCAGTGGGGGGCAGTCAATTTCAAGTAGCATAAACTATGTACATTTCATGACGTCAATCTATAATATCTCACCATAATAAGGGTTAAGCCTAGTGGTTAGCATGCTTGGTGCCGCAACCTCTAAACTGGACTGCCGTGGGTTCGAATCTCACCTGCGCTCATGGATGCATTTTGTGATGTTATTTAGTTTCAAGTTAGTTATTATTTAGTGTAGTTGAAAGACGCTAATGACCTTAGATGTCGACGCGTCTATAATCTACAATAAATAAAAATAAAAAATTAAGTTTTTTACCATTTTGGACTTTGGTACGGAACCCTAATAATTGTGTGCTCTGACGAAAATTCATCTTCAAACAACACAATGCATCAGATAGATTAGAGCAGTGTAAACATTTTATTAGCTGATGTTTATTTTTATTTATTGTAGATTATAGACGCGTCGACATCTAAGGTCATTAGCGTCTTTCAACTACACTAAATAACAACTAACTTAAAACTAAATAACATCACAAAACATCCATGAGCGCAGGTGGGATTCGAACCCACGGCAGTCCAGTCTAGAGGTTGCGGCGCCAAGCACGCTACCATCTAGGCTATACTGCCCTCTATTATTAGCTGATGTGTTATGTTGTGAAAATATATTGACACGTGTTAACACGAAACAACATAGCGTGGTCTTATATCGGCTTTCCGCAAACTGGCAACAATTTTCAAGAAACTTTTCATCCACGAAAGTAGAATACACTATTACCTATTTATGATAATCCACAGATTGGCGATGGTTTAGTTGAGGCAACTAAAAAATTCCAACCCGTTTGATTCTGTGGTTGAGAAAAATGTTTATTTTTATTTATTTATTGTAGATATAGATTATAGACGCGTCGACATCTCAGGTCATTAGCGTCTTTCAACTACACTAAATAACATCTACTTATCTTAAAATTAAATAACATCACAAAACATCCATGAGCGCAGGTGGGATTCGAACCCACGGCAGTCCTGTCCAGAGGTTGCGGCACTAAGCACGCTAACTATATACTGCCTTCGAGGAGGAAAATGTTGCCGGTGAAAATAAACCATGCATGTTTGTCGTAGCCCGCACATTAGTGATAAAAAGTCGCTCGAAATTTACAGTTATTTTTTTCTGAACAGCAGAGCACAAAATAGGCAAATCACTTTCTATTTATTTATTTATTTATTGTGGATTATAGACGCGTCGACAACTTAGGTCATTAGCGTCTTAAATACAACAATGAAAATCACTTTCTACGAAATCCATTTAAAAACTGAGTGAAAAGCGACTATTTGGTATAGCCAGTGTGCGTTTGGAAGAGCTGTGTGTGGCAACTTTCAGGTGACTAAACATTTTAATCGCCAAAATTAAAAGTTGCTAGTGTGCGGCCAGCCTTACAAGCTACACGGTTTGTCAAATAAAATAAGTTCACATCTAAGCCCGTCTCTGGTTTAAACGTTTTTAAACTGTATTTATAATCGACAGCAATTGTCGACCCCTTAAACTTTAAAGCAAAGACCTTCCCTAGTGTGTATTTTAAAGACCACCAACAGCCAAGGTTATTTGGGCCTAGCACCAATTCATATTTTCAATTCATTACTTTTTTTTAATAATAAATTGAAATTCCAGTTGACACTTTTACCAGCTCTCGAGCTAGAACCCGGGAACTGGGGACTTGTAATAGAGGAACCATAGCAACGCCATGTAAACAACAGCATTGCTACACGCTCGGCTATTCTCAAGCCCACCTTCCCTAGTGTTATTAGACTACTCTCGAAACAAAATCTACCTTTCATTCTTATATAATAAATGTTTAGCTTTGCCGCTACACCGCTTAAACACAGTACAGAAATGCTATAATTATTTAGTATTGAAATTTTTAATACGAAATTTAGCCTACGTAAAAATTTAAAAAGAAATATTTTTTACATACAATTGTTTTTAAATTTTTGTTCTACTATTTTAACTTTGTTTTTTAATTGTACTTTCTGACGTCACACGGTACATTGTATAGCTACTTAATATACAGGGTGAGTTCGACCACCCGTATCAGTCGTTTTTTTCGAAAACGGTTAGTCGTAGAGAGTTGTGTCAAAAATTTGTATTATAAAAGCCCTAATAAAGAATCGAATGGTGATAATTTTTTTTTCCGGGAAGGTCGGCTTCCCTATTAGTTTGCTCCAGAATGTCTAGAACTCCGGAATTATAAATGTAACGATAGGTCGAAAGTGGTATTGTTGAAAAGATCTTTAAAAAATTAGCAAGTTTTGTACGGATTTTTTTTTTATTACTGCCACCCCTGTTAAGTAATATTTGTTTGAAATTACTAAATTAAAATGTCATAATAACGAACTTTGCATTTAAAATCTAGTTACCTATCTATCGATCATTAAACACTGAAGAAGTACACTCACAGTATAACCAGTAGAGCTCAGTAGTATGTATTAAAGAGTAAATGGAAGACAGTTTGAACACTTGTGACAATGTCTAAGGTTGCTAGATTTTTAATGCCGACTTCGATCATTATTATGAAATTTTGATTTAAAAATTTCAAACGATTGTTACTTAGCAGGGGTGGCAGTAATTAAATAATTTTTCCTACAAAACTTGCCTATTTTTTAAAGAGCTTTTCAACAGCATCACTTTCAACCTATAGTGCTTTCTAAAATTTCGGAGTTTTGAACATATAATAATTTACATTTATACTTATAGAAATTTACAGGGGTGGCAGTAATAAAAAAAATTTTCCTACAAAACTTGCTTATTTTTTAAAGATCTTTTCAACAATACCACTTTCGACCTATCGTTACATTTATAATTCCGGAGTTCTGGACATTCTGGAGCAAACTAATAGGGAAGCCGACCTTCCCGGAAAAAAAAATTATCACCATTCGATTCTTTATTAGGGCTTTTATAATACAAATTTTTGACACAACTCTCTACGACTAACCGTTTTCGAAAAAAACGGCTGATACGGGTGGTCGAACTCACCCTGTATTGTGTAATTATATTGTTGTGTTCTATTCTCCCTTCTTATTTGTATCTAATTTTTATTAGTCTTCAAATCGTCACTTTGTTACAGTGTAAACAGGTTCTGGCTTTTATATAGGTGCAAACTATGATTAACTTCAAAACACTGTTGGTAAATTGATTATTAAACCATTATTGTCGCCGCTTGAATGCGACGCTTTATAGTTGTGACAAATGACAAATCTCCTCGACAATATTATTGATAATCGTATCAGAAACTTTCCTAGTGATTTATTTACTTTTCCTAAATAGATTTGTACACATTGTAAATACAAAGTACATGTAAACAAATTAAAAAGAACGTACAGTTCACTGTAAATTGTATATTTTATTTATAATTGCTTGTGCGATTAACAGAATCGATTCTGTCGGAGTAAAAAGAACCGCTTTTGACGACAGATAATTTGATATTAAATTAAAACCGGGTCTGTTTCTCCTATTATTCCCCCACTGCGTGGTGCCGCGATGCGCGCGCAACCTTGATAGTCTGTTGCAGCAATAATGCTTTGTCCCTCGTTTGACTTGACTGGCCCAGCTCATTCTGAGTAAAACTACCGAGGTAGAAGTGTCAATTCACGTTCCGCGTTTTTAAAAAATGGTCTAATATTCAAATCAAAACGATATCTGTCGGTTGTTCAAGTCAGATAATTATTGTTAGTGATCGGTAGCTGTTCAATTGTTATTTATTTTTGTGTAAACGTGTTGAAACAATTGCCAGTGACTTTTATAAACGTTGGTTGGAATGGCGCCGCCTGCTATTGGCCCGATCCTCGGTTGTTTCTCCGTCGACATAACTGTGTTTGGCTGCTGCACAAGTGCAATGTAGTTGTGTTTTGTTGTAAAAACAGGTGAATGTTTGTCAGTGTTTTGTTTAATGCCTGTAATATCGTAAATAAGTGTTTAAAAATAGCGTATATTTAAAAATTAATGGTGCTTATATGTAATAATCGCAGTGTTTCTTCGAAACCAGATGTTTAAAAGTGCTGTTTTTACAGGTCTGTAAATACCCCCCACATTTGTAAAATATAGAAAGTTTTTACGTGACCAATTTTGTCTTCGAGTGTAATACTAATACTAAATACATATTATATTGTATTTCTTTCGAAAGTGTGGATTAAAATATTATTAAGTATAAAACAAAACAGTATAAAGTATACAATTTACCGTTTTACATAGTTTTTATCTAATTATAAAATACCTAACCTATTCAATTGTGTTTTTGTTATTAGTTTTACGCATGTTAAAGAAACTTTTTTCGTCAGTGAAGAAACAAAGGAGAGTTTAAATAATTTTCATCTTCTCAAAACTTCACCTGCGGCAGTGAATTATTAAAACTTGCAAGTTCCTTCTTTTATATTATTCGTTAAGTTTTTATTTTTTGCTGGTCGTGTCATTGAAAACAATTATATATTACGGTGTTTCCCAACTTGCTGCCATTTTAAAACTATATTAAAGATTAAAATCTTGTTATCTATGTCGTTTCCTTTTTACTTGTGTTTCTGTGAAGTTTAATTAAAACCTTAACGAATGAGTGGTTTCATATTTTTTTAAATCGAATGAAGTTTTAAGTGATAATTTAATACAAGTGTGTGTGCCCTGGATATTTTATTTCTGTTGGAATTACCTTATACAACATATTATTGTGTTTTAACATCTCAGCATTTTCATAGGTAAGCTATTTTTATTTATATTATAATATTATTACTAGTATTTAAACCTGTCTTCGCCAGGTAGCTATGGTTTTATTGGTTATTTGAAGTATTAACTTGTTTTTAAATACCTAAATTTTTACGTAATATAATATGAAAGGTAGCATGTTTTTTCGAAACTAACCCTATTTCTGTCCCCGGGGAGAAATTCGAAAATCCGGCTCCGTTAGGGGCCCCATACCCTATGGCACTATAAGTGTGCCAAGTTTTAGCTTTCTAGATCAACGGGACCCTTCTGGAGGGTATGGAAAGAGACAGACACATACATTAGGAAATTATATTATATTATGTAGATTTATCCTTGAATACGTTTTATTTTGTAAATGCTACCTACCACTTTTTATTTCGAAAATGATCATTTTTATTTTTAACATTTGATCACAATAAGCATGAAACACTTCTGTGTGATAGTGTCAAATTTATAATCAGAATTTAACTTTTTTATCTTATTTGAGTAGGCATTTTCATAGCATGATTATCTTAAATATTATCTTAATAGATTGTTTGATACCCACGCGCTAGTTTGAATGAGTGAAATATGGTCTTATCTTTTATTTCCTTTTTTTAACACTTTCTCTCATTATCTTTCAGACTTCAATATTTTTTGTATCTATTTAAAAGTGGATTGATTATAAGCAAATTAAGAAGTTTAAATTCGGTAAAAACGTTTTTTAAAAGCTAATGTAGCTGTTACTCGCGTTTAAAATTTCTATAAGTATGAGATTTTCGACAGAAAATTGTTTCAAAGCTTACGCAAAAATGTTAATTCTCTCGAGAGGATTACGCAAGCCAGCTTGTATATACCTACCTAATATAAATATTCAAGGTCATACGTAATTTTCTGATGGGATCGTCTATATTCTATACAGTATACCGCATTCACTCTAATAAGTCAAAGTGATGACATATTATCTATTGTTATTAAAACCTATTGTGATTTATTTAATATTTTAAATTAAATTTCAATGAAATATAGTAGATTGTATATCTAGATGTGTAATGGACATTATTACGGCAAGTGATGACAGTACTTATAAGTAAAAACGAGCGATAGCGAATTTTTAGTCACACGAGTCATAATACCATTACGCACGAGATTACCTACTATATGGTACTTTTTGCCATACCCACTACAAAATACCTAGGTACTTTTCACTTGTGCAAGTTGAAATTAACAATAAATTGGAAGTAAATAAAACATTTCAACATCATGATAAAAATTACTTCGGGAGCATAAAGACGTACAGGCGTACAATTACTGTATTTTGAGATAAATCTACCATAAAATATCGTCTCTTTATGGAAAAATTTAAAAAATGTTGAAATTTTGATATCGCATTCAGTTATGTTATGACAAAACATTTGAGAGTTTACCGAAAATAAAACATGTGACGTAAAAGATTTTGTATTGCTAATTTTTTATCAGATGTAAAAATAAGGAGATGAAATTATGATGCAGTTTCGTGAACATTTTATTCATCAGTTTTTGCGTGATACCGAACCAAACGTACAATTAGTGAACTTTATTTTTATTTATATAGATTCACACTTTAATGAACGGAATAATTTAAGTGTGTGAACTCCTTGAAACGAATAATATATTTAATTAGAGTATTATATATCTGCGACCAAAAAGCCAAACTGCTTATGTTTAATAACTTTAATAAGTTTAATTACTACTAAAATGTCTTCTGTATCGCGTAATTAACCAAAAAATTTGTCGAAATATCGAAATCTGACATCCACTCTAATTTTATTTATATACAAGTATGTATGTGTAAAAACATTTCATCTCTACATGCAATCTAAATTTAAATTGCATTTCAAAACGGCTTATTTACCCTCCAGCGAATGTGTGGGTCGCCCAGAGTCTTTGCAGTGAAGAGTCAGCATCGTCGATCACATTCCTCGAGATTCTAGGTACGTTCTTGTCCACGAGCATCGCGCATCTAACTGAATCTATTACTAAATTCATTCATTTACGTACTGTCACTGAATATCCACATTTTGGAAAAGTCTCTCTAAGCTTAAAGTGCTAAGGGAAAGTTACAAAAACATGGAATATGTCGGGGGGATTCGATTGGTGTTCTTTGCCCACACACGACTGCGACTGAATCTAAATCAATCAGACACCAAGTTTATATCATTTTTACAAGCTTTTATTTAACTTGCAATGTATGTTAGTTAGTGTGTTTGTTTAGATCAAATCTTGCAAGTCAATTTTGAACGAATTCCACGTATCCGATCGATTTGAAATTTTGTACACATATGTATTCCCGATGACAATACATGACTAAATCGTTTTTAGAAATAAATTCAACCCCTAAGGGGTTCAAACGGAGATATTGGGTTTTTTTTTGACTAATCAACGCCCAGGCCAAATCGCTGAAGCTAGAAACTTGAAATTTGAACAGTTGGTTCCTTCTCTGACGTAAGCATCCACTAAGAAAGGATTTTTCGAAATTCAACCCCTACGGGTGTCAAAAGGGAGTAAAATTTTGAAAGACTAAAATGAACAAAATAAATATGAGTAAAAAAACTTTTTAGAGACAAGCTTTTATTTAAATGCACTAAAAAGGAAAAAATAATTTTCAATTATTTAGGTTCATCATTATAAAAACGTGGGTCGTGACTAATAAACTATCATAGAGTTCACGACCCATGCTTTTATAATTATGAACCTAAATTATTAAAAATTATTTTTTCCTTTTATAGTGCATTTAAATAAAAGCTGGTCTCTAAAAAGTTTTTTTTACTAATATTTATTCAGAATGTTCAAAGAACAGCAACCATGCAACTAACTGTTTCTCGATCCTGCAGACACTTCGCACACGAATTAAACTTATATTTCTGTCGACCCGTGTGCGGCTCCCAGAACAATCGCATCCTGAGCCGGTTTGGAGCTCGGATTGCGAAACAGTCGATTCGTGTGCGAAGGACCTTAGCGTTGAAAATCGTACCAGGAAAGCATTAATCCTTTTTTTTTGTAAATTTGACGTAAGCGGTTTTGCGTTACGGCCCTAGATATTATCCGTAAACTTAAAAATTTTATGTTTATTCTCAAGGTCGCTGAAATGCGAGTTTACTTGCGCGTCGCGCGTGTTTGTATGTATTATAGTTGATGATAAGACATGGGAGTTCGTTCAGCATATTAAAAACACTCAAATTACAAGCAAGGACATTGCATTTGCTTGTGTTGATTGATATTTTGTAAACGATGTCTTTTAGTTTTGTTTTAAATGTTATTACCTATATATTATATACACCGGTTAGATATAGTAGATAGATTTTTGATTATATTATATATTGTTACAAAACTATTTTCTGAGTTGGCGGAATAAATATTTATTTACAATTATTCGTAATTATTAACTATATACCAGGACTATATTTATTTCTAGTTATTTATATCAGACGCACTATTTGTCGCTCCGTATTCTCCATTGACTGCCTCCTCACTTACTCGTACCGCTGCTTATCAAATTAAACTTGTGCATAGGGCATTTTGTGTGTAAGACAGAGATTGATACAATAAAGCAATAAGTAAGAATGAGATAAATGATCGCTAATAGGAAGTTACTGTAAATAAATAATTTGATAGCGTCATCGTGGTTTTCTACAGTAAAAATAGTCACTACTGAAATTATTGATAAAATGGCAATTTGTACTGTTCAGGAAAAAATCCAAATAATTAAATGGTTTTATAATGGTGGTAATTCAACCGCCGACATAATAAAATTATTTGTAGCTACCACAACAATTCGCAATGTCATAACAGTATTTGAATCAAATGGTTGCCCATCTCCGAAAAATCATAAAAAACAGCTTCGTGTGCAAATTGATGATAATAGAGAAATGCTGGAAATAATGATTTGTGCAAGTGTCGACAAATGCATGTCAATCCGTTGGCCATCAAATGTTAGTCAATGTGAGGGGAAATTTTTATAATCGATTATGATATTGTTTGGCAGAACGTGGCGGTCTTTTCGAACACTTAAAACTTGTGTACCAGATATAAATAATATTACGAATTAATATTATGGTTTAGTTGCTTTAGTTGGTAAACTGGTAAAAGATTTACATTTTTACAGCACAGAAGGAGCGAAAAAACAAAGATGACGCTATTAGGTTGTATAAATATTATTTATTTTCAGTAACCACAGTAACTTCCTATTAGCGATTATTTATCTCATTCTTACTTAATACTTTATAATATATCGATCTCTGTCTTACACACAGAACGGCCTATGCACAGTTTTGATTTGATACAATCTGTATAGGCCGCGCAGCACAAGCCCAGTGTGTTCTCGCTTTCTCTAGAACTTTCGTGCAGATACCAGTTGTTACAGTAAGCGAACCCCCGTTTCTCAGAACTCTTGCCTGCCGGTAGGGTGATCCGTGACAATATTTATGGTCGACTACTGTAGATGTCATTATAGCGTCTATTGGAATTAAAAGGTCCCTGAGCAATTTTCGAAGTGGCTTAATGTCTTAAAATTACGATTCATTTAAAATTTCATGCTTTTATACATTATATAGGTACTCGTAAGCGAGCAATTCTTTGAGTAGTACATAATTATATCAAGCCATGCCGATGCACTTGTAATAGCATAAACGCCAACACGCATCTCTGGCAAGAGTAGCGGATTTACTTTTTACAACTACGTATGGTTTATTAACAAGCGGACGTTAGTGAAACTTGCATATATAATTATGATTGTTAAGTCGTGATGCTCTAAGAGATACCAACGTAGATGTTGCACCACTGTAGAGAGTGAGCAAAGCACTGGTACAGTTGGTATGCCTGTGAAATGTCGAGTTGAAGTGAACAATAAAAATGTAAATTGAAACAAAAAACCATATACAGTATTTTATATGTCCGTCCCTTTATTTACAGAACGCTTCATTTTTAAAAGTGTTGAGATTTTGACATTATCGCGTTTTATCCATCACTTCGCATTTTCTACGATAAAAGACAGATTCTGAGAAAACGGTAAAAATTTTCTTCCGAAAATAACGTATAGTAAACAAGAAATCAATACTTATTTTCTGTTTCACAGTCAACAACAAACTCCGTACGATAAAAAAGTAGGAGTTCAGTTAGTACTATCATAGTATGCGTAAACATTTTGTGTGGTTTTGTTTTGTTTTTACCCGACTGCGCCAGAAGGAGGGTAATGTTTTTCGAGTGTATGTATGTATCTATGTATGTATATTTCTTTATCACACTCTGTAGCCTAAATTTTTCCAAATCGGTTTATAAATGACGGAGTTCTGAGGTAACAAACATAAAAAAACCGAATTAAGAACCACCTCCTTTTTTTGATGACGGTTAAAAAGTAATTATATATAATGAAAATTTAATATGAATTGGTTGGTACTAAGCCCAAATGACCCTGAATGTTAGTGGCCTAAAAATAGAATAGTAAGGGGCCGTTCAAGTATTACGTAACGCAGTTTGGGGGAGGGGGTCTTCTAAAACGTTACGGTGCGTTACAATGGGGGGGGGGGGATCAAGCCGCGCGTTACGTATTTTGCCCGACATAATTGACATTTTAAGGTAAAAATGGTCACTTGGGAGAGGGAGTAAAGCGAAGCGCTACGGTGCGTTCCAGGGGGGAAGGGAGATCAAAAATCTTCAAAAACTGCGTTACGTAATATACTTGAACGATCCCTAATGGAGCAACCGTGTTATTTTTTTTACATATCGACGAATTTATTAAAGAGGCTCTCTGCTGAACGGCAACGGGTAAATGAGGTACTATTTTATACATATTTTTTGGTATTTATTGACGATTTTTTTCTGCACCCCGTGTGCTATTGTTCGACTATGTATACATAAATACGTCTATAGAATTTAAATGTTCTTTTCTATAGGTTTGCTTGGCAATTGTAACGGTACATGTGGCGTTTGTGTTTTGTTTCATAAAGTAAATTCGAACGTGTATACGTATTTTTAGGGTTCCGTAGCCAAATGGCAAGAACGGAACCCTTATAAAATGTAAAAAAATGTAAAATTTATTTGTATTGACTACACCGTGTACTGGTCAAATACATAGTATAAAAAAGTCCTGTCCGTCCGTATATGTCACAGCTATTTTATTCGGAGACTATTAGCACTATATATATAGGTAGGTGTCTTCTATGAACCGCTAATGAAGTGAAATTACGAAAAAAAATTAGGGGTGGCACTCTATACATGTAAATGAGGCATAAAAAAAAATTTCCAATGCACATAAGCGTGTGGGGTCGTTAAATAGGTGTTCAAAAATGATGAAGAAATTTCAAAATGACTTTTTATTTAAGTTAATAGTTGGTTAGATATCCGCTCCTAAAGTTGTAAAAAAATATGTGTCCCCCCTCTAACTTTTTAACTATGGGGTGGAAAATTCTGAAAAAATTTAAGGAAGTAGAACTTATTTCAACGAAAATTGGTTTGAATAAGATATGTAATTTTTGAGATATGGGATATTTTCGGCCGACTATATACGGAACCCTTCACTGTGCGTGGTCCGACACACACTTGGCCGCTTTTTTATATTGACGGACCACGCCTCAAGGTCATGCGGGGTTTATAACCTTAAAATAAATATAAAATTACGTGGGATCAAAAATGGTTCTATTGGAAGCTTATTTTTAGTACTTTATTAAATAAAAATAATTATATAGTCGTCAGTAGAGTGATGTTTGTGAATAAATTTGGAGAAAAATTATCAGATTTTTTCCAAACTAAACAGTAAACACACAAAATGACACACACACGTACACATTCCCAGCCGCCTCTGTTCGTGCTAATTTCAGAAACGACTGCGGGGATTTTCATTCGGTTTTCACCAATAGACAGAGTCATACACGAGGAAGGTTTAGGTACATATTTTGTGAATAAACACACAAAATGACACACACACGCACACATTTCCCGCCGCCTCTGTTCGTGCTAATTTCAGAAACGACTGCGGGGATTTTCATTCGGTTTTCACCAATAGACAGAGTGATTCACGAGGAAGGTTTAGGTACCTACATATTTTATAAATATTTTGTGTAATTTATCTCATGTTACGGTGATATTTGTCGATTAAGTCGGAAAAAATCGCGCCTCCTGATAGCTTCCATGGCGTGCGCTGCGTAAATCGATAAAGTTTTATGAAAAGAACGTTCCTACTAATATTATAAACACCACCAGAGCCCGACTTCGCTTCGCAGTGGGGGAGTTTCTCGCGGGGGATTATGTTTCAGAAAACAGCAGGTGAATTTTGTATGAAAATATACGTGTACCTATAATTGCTATAATATTCAGTTTGAAAGATTTCCTCCCCCAGTGAGAACATTGGAATGTAGTTGTTCTCGCAATTGAATTCCAATGTTCTTTGCGGGAATTGGCGTTCCCATCAGAAGCCCGCGCTCGTACCAGTCGGTTTGTGTATGCCGGCTGGCAGATTCAAATACACAAATGGATTATTAATTGTTGTGTTGAAGACGCTATTGACCTGAGTTGTCGACGCTTCTATAATCTACAATAATAATAATATACGCTAATGACCTATATTGTCGAGCGTCTATAATTCACAATTCATTCAATAATAATAATAATAATAATAATGAAAGATTTCCCTAATTCTTGACCAGTTAAACGAGGGCCAATAAAATTTTATAAATTAGAATCTTTCAACGGATTTCTTTTTGTTCTTTCGATTGTGGAGCGATTTTGTTCAAGGGTTAAATTATAATATATTGCATTACAAGGGACGAAACACAGCGTTTGCGACTAGTGTGAAGTTTACTGTCCGAGGAACGAGGGCAGCAATTCACACATGTTGCAAACGCTGTGTTTTGTTCCGAGTAAATACATATTATTTTTCACAACAACTCTATTGACAATTCAATTTGAGTTACCTGCAATTTGGGCGCGCAAAAAGCCGCAAAAATATTAGATCTATCAGATCCATATGTGAAATTTATGTGGGGCTATGTCTGTCATTTTGACGTTTGCGCATCATGGTATATGATGCGGATTGAAGTTGGCGCGACTCAATCACTCTATCTCTTAACAACGTTAAAGAACAGAGAAAACCAACAACTGAAAATGTTCATCCATAGGATTGAAACTCTAAGTTTCAACCCGCTAAATAGGTACCGAAAATCGAATTTTCAATAGAGACGTTGTGAAAAGAGTATATTAGGGATGTGACATTGAGTAAAAAAAATCGATTATTTAATAATCGATTTTTCTCTTTTCAATATAAATCGATTATTTAATAATCGATTTTTCTCTTTTCAATATAAATCGATTTGTAAAAAATCGATTTTTGAAGAAATAATCGATTTTTGTGGAAAAATCGATTTTTTCTATTATTCGAAAACAGTCATACAGATGGCGCCGTTTTCCGACTGATTAGTTTACGTTTATTGAACTTATTTTACGTTTTTTCATCCGTCGCACAGATGGCGTTGTTTACAAAAATCGATTAAAACTTGTAATTTGTAAATGTTGGCTGCATTGGTTTTCCCAAAGCCTATATTCTTTCTTAATATTAATATTAATAAAAAAAAAATAAAAATAAATGAAAAAAGTGTAATTTATATAATCGATTTAAAAGTGTAATTTATATAATCGATTTATAAAAAATCGATTATTATTATTAAAAAATTAATCGATTTATAAAAAATCGATTATTATTATTAAAAAAATCGATTGTTAAAAATCGATTATAAGAAAAAAATAATCGATTAATATAAAAATCGATTATTTTTTCACATCCCTAGAGTATATCATCCACGTGCAAGAGACGTGACGCATAGTTAGCCACGTGACTTAATATATAACATTTTATGTGTTACGGCTTACAATATAGTATCAATTGTTTTATTTACACCATTCTTTTGTTATCATGCAATATGGACTGTTATAAGTGCGTGTTGTGTGCATTACGTTGCGGACTGAACTGGGGCGGAGACCATTCCTTGAAAGCTATTTTATAACGCAGTAATTAATGATAAATACACGTTTTTGTAAATATCTTACAAACAGCTGAAGATGTCTGATGTTGCTGTAAGAAATAAAAAAATCTTAATCTTACATTACTCACTCGCTACGCTCGTTCGCTATATATATAAACCTTCCGTGAAAAATTATCTAACTGATGGTGAAAACTGCATCAAAATCCGTTGCGTAGTTTAGGAATTACATTACTCACTCGCTTCGCTCGTTCGCTATATATATAAACCTTCCAGGAACAATTCCGTCATACATGATTTTTGTGTAATTTTAACCGTTTACGCAGTGCACGCAACGGAAGCTCTCAAAAGGAATATTTTTTCCCGTTTTTGCAACATTTTTCATTAATGCTCCGCTCCTATTGGTCGAGGCGTGATATTATATAGCCTATACCCTATAGCCTTCCTCGATAAATGGACTATCCAACACAAAAATAATTTTTCAATTCGAACCAGTAGTTCCTGAGATTAGCGCATTCAACCAAACAAACAAACTCTTCAGCTTTATAATATTAGTATAAATATAGATTATATTCAATCATATTTAGTGATACCGTACAAAACAGTGGAACATTCTGTATACAGTGTACACGTTTTGTGTTGAAAGGTGCATTTTTCTCTTGCCATGTTTTTTTTGTCCATGCTGTACTTTTGTAATAATTAAATTATATGTTTATTAAAAAGGTTGTTTCAACTTCCGGTTCGTTTTGAAGTTAATTTACATATTTATAATAATTTTATGCATTAGTATATTTTTACATCGCGATGTTTTATATATCTATTTTTGCAGTTATCTATAAGTTAATTTTATTTCTGTCTATAATTTGTAAATAACGACTGATAAGTGATAAATTGATAGTATCGTGACCTTTGACCGATAAACCAAATCACACTTATCTTTTTTTAATTATTATTAACGCATATTCTGCGTGTTTCAAATTTAGAAAGACTTCGAGCCGACATATCGTAAATCCTTTACGGATCTCACAGGTAATTTATTTGATTTGAAAAACGTACAGGTTGTTTGGAAATATTATTTTCTATCTCTACATAGTATAAATTGAAGTCACTTTTCGCGTCTGTCTGTCTGTCTGTTTAACCGCTAACTCCTCCTAAACCACGCAACGGATTTTGATGCGGTTTTCGCCATCAGTTGGATAATTTTTCACGGAAGATTTATATATATAGCATAATTAATAAATAATAATAATTAATTAATTAAATTCGTAACCCGACCGTAAGAATTCGCAATATATACTTATATCATAAAAACGACCGTACATAACTGTTCCACTCGTAGCGTAGAGGTTACGTCGCAGCACTCTATGCACAGGGACCCGGGTTCGGAAACCGATGGCATCGTAGAATTTGTGGCTTTTTTTTCTAAATTCTACATGATATGATAAGCATCCATGTTGAAAACAGTGAATTTTATTTAATTTTTTTCCTGCTTTTTAATTATACTTATTTCTTTTGTCAGTAGTTTTACTTTTTAAACCACACCTGTGTATAAATATTGCTTGAAATTTTAAAATATTTATTTGCCATATTTGTAAATGTATATTTTTGTGAGCGGTTTGTACCTACATAATATAATGCTAAGGCCAGAAAGAGACATTTATTGCTACTCTTTACCTGCGCTTTGGCTCTTCCTTGTTACCTGTCCAGACATTAATAATGAATAGCTTTAGACAGGTAAAATTCTACAATTTTGTGTTACATATCTTTTTGTTCGTAACAATGCAATGAGTAAATTGTATTAAACGATCCATTTTTCAGTCAAAAAATGGGATCCGTATTGTTATAGTTTCGTTATTATTTCTTATGTTCTTTGTTACAGTACTGCAGTTGACTTTACGAAAAGTGAAATCAAAAATAGTATATTGCATTACAAGGTAAGATACTTGGCGTTTGTAACCAGTGTGAAGTTTGCTGCCCGAGGTACGAGGGCATGCAACCACACGTGTTGCAAACGCCAAGATTCATACCGAGTAATTGCATATTATTTTTTACAACAACTCTATTGACAATTCGATTTGAGGTACCTACAATTTGGGCGTGCAAAAAAGTCGCAAAAATATTAGATCTGTCAGATTTATGTGGGGTTATGTCTGTCATTTCGACGTTTATGGATATTATATGCAGATTCAATATCGCTCTATCTTCTTCTTAATTTGACGTTTTCGAAAATTATATGCGGATTCAATCGCTCTGTCTCCCTCCTAACAACGTTAAAAAATAGAGAGAACTGACCTGAAAATTTTCATCCCTAGGGATGAAAACGCTCAGTTTCAACCCGCTAAACAGGTACCGAAAATCGAATTTTCAATAGCGGCGTTGTGAAAAATAGTGTTTCAAAATGCATGCAAAATGTTTCATATGCAATTATTGCTGAGTGTGAAAATCATACTTGCTTAGCGACATGGTCTGTAATTATTATTCATAATTTGTCTACTGTTCTAATTTGTTTCTCCCACGGCCTTCTGAATTTCTTCCTGACCTGCTCGATCGTACAATTATTTCAAGCCAAAATGAGTCCGAGAACATAGACGTAATTCTAAGTCAAAAATATGTCAAGATTCTGACGTTTGTATCTACATTAGTGGCATTTAAAAAAAAATTATTATTATTATAGAAAATGTTTCCGAAAATCCAGCTTAGCGGTTTTGCCTCTTAATCACAGATTTCATTTCTCAGTTTGACAGATGGAACTCAGATTTTCAATAATAAAAAAAAGAGTGTGGGTCTTGGGACCCCCGACATATGTGAAACATATCAATGAAAACGTTATTGAACTCGGTGGTATTCTCTATGTAGTAGTATGTATTTTTTCAAAAGCAGCAACTAACTGTTATGCTGACGTAATCCTATATACTGCACTGTAACACCAAGAGAGAGAGAGAGAGTGCCGCAGTGGTGGGGAGAACAGTAGCGAAGGAGCGGACCAAATATTTTGTTGCATATTTCCCCTCACGCGGCTGTTCACAGCCCGACATAAGATGTTTCACATCAAAAATCAAAATTGACAGATCCAGTTAGTTAACTTAAGTTAATTGACGTTGATGCAGGTGGCTATAAAAGTTATGAAGCAATAAGTTCGTTTTGTTTTTTATTTTATTTTACCTTTTTAAGACTCTGATTGACACACCTCTGACGTAGCAAGGTCATACACAGCAGCGTACAACAGTACGTCGCGCCGGTTCGATATAGTCGCGAGGCCTTCGACCTGTCGAACGGCGCGCACTCGGCCTTTGATCTCCCCCTAATTACAGGTTATACCTACCTGTAACGCACACACATACAATTTTTTATACCTTACTTATTTGTAATGCGCCCCTTGCCCTTAGCCCTCAGGCCCAATAAATACGCATTGTGCGGTTCATACTGTCAAAACTACGATACACATACTGACATACCTACACATATATAAGGTGTATTGTGTAACAGTGGCAAGAACTATGATTTTACATTAATTATAAGATTAACAGATTAAGGGACCTTTGATATAATTTTGTATATTATCCTTGTAGTCTTGTGAATGATTAAAGATTTGAATTGAATTACTTTAAACGTCGCCTGCTAGATGTGATCGCCGCGGGTAAAGGCTAGTAAAACAATAATTCGTTTTTTTTTTGTTTTTTTTATAGTACCTACTTATACATACTTTAATCTCTTGTATGCGGACACTTTAAAATACTATAATATTACGTCACAAATTGTTATATTAAGGAATTAAATTTTTTTTAAAAGCGTAATCATATTTAAAACGAAATTATAATGTCACGGAATACAAGGGGGGTATGAAAATGTTACGAAATGTTATGGGGAAGGGGGTGTCAAAAATAGCGGGAAAAAAATACGTTACGTTACAAATTATTATGTTAAGGAATTAAAAAAAATTAAAAAAGCGTATAACCATATTTAGTCTTCGAACGAAATTATAATGTCACATAACATAAGTAGGGGGGGAGGATTATGAAAATGTTACGAAATGTTATGGGTGTAGGGGGTAAAAAATAGCGAAAAAAATCGGTTGACCCTACAGGCCATCCCTGGAACTTCCCGCTATTTTCAAGCACTTTGAGTTCGAAGCACTTGATAACATACCCAAAAGTAGATTTTTGAGCTCTTCGAACTCAAAAATCTGAAAATTGCTGACAACACTATTTTAACTTTTGAACGCGTTGTTAGATTTTGATCTTTAAAAAGACATTTGACGCAGTTTTTTAAGCTCTAAAAATATTGTAAGAGGTACAAAATCGATTGGTTGAGAAATTTCGAAGTTATTTTGAAAAAACACTTTTTTCGAAATCTATTGACTACGATATCTCTCGAACGGATTAACCGATTTTGATCGGCTTAGCGGCATTCGACACAGTTTTCTGAGGAGAAGACCTGATTAGATTATGAAATCAATCGGTATATTCTAGAAGTTATTTTGAAAAAACATCGTTTTAACAACTTTTTTTCGTTTTTTTTTGAATTTCTCAAAATCTATTGGGCCGAATCGGTTCAAATTTTCAGGAAATCTAAGTTCAGTGGAACCCTTTCGAATGCCGCAAATCGCGATTCGATCGGTCAAGCCGTTCAAAAGTTATATGAGAGGTTTACATACACACACATACTGACATCATCGTAAAAATAGTCAGAATAGCTTCCTAGGATCACAAAACTTCGAGATCTGATGAAAACTCGATTTTCGAAAATCGGGGTGAAATCAACAATTTCCCTCTTTTTGAAAATTTTCCATTTTCTTAGCGGGAAGTTAAAAATGTTACCTACTTAATATTTGAACATTGTCTAACTCGTTTGAACACAACCGTCCTTTTGGCTTTGCCGAAGTGTGGTAAAAATAATGTAAAATGCGGTATTGTATAGTTTATGGGACACGCTTAATACATATAAACGTGACTTTAATGTTTGTAGGTTTGATTCATTAATAGTGCTGTGTGTTAAAACAATTGCAACGCTTACGGAAATGGCGTATCACAATATTTAACATCGCCGAACATAGGTCGTAGTAAAATATTTCATTCAATTATATATAATAATGCAATTATCAACTACAATACGGATAGTTATTAGTGTGGAACAAAAAATCGCGGACAATTTTGGGTTGGACGACAAAAACGGAACACAACAATATAATGGATATTTTACCGCACTGCAAGTTTGCAACATGCTGTGTCATTATTGTAAATGACAATCGTCCGTTTGACTCACTGTCATACCTGGAGTCATGTTGAAAAAATTCGACTGATGACCAGTCCTATACTTCCCACCTAGTAAATATTTGCAAAAAATAAACACTCTTTTTTTTATTCTTTGACTAGGCCCAATTAACCTTAGCTGTTGGTGGTCTTTTAAACACAATTTAATTTTTATTCTTTGAAGAAAGCATGGCCCTCTTTTTTGTTTGGTGATCTACTGATGGCTAACTTAATATAGCAAAAATCATGGTTACCTTGATTTACGTACAATTTTTATTTTTTTTTAGTAAAATATTTTTTTTCTCGAAAACTATACATTTTAGAGAAAAAAAATATTTACATTTTTTTCATATTATAACATCTATAATTCATTTATATTTATTTTTACCTATGTTAATACGTGACATTGAGGTCGTTTTTTTGAATATATCAGGATCCACTGAACCGATTTGACTCAAAATCTAATCAGATCTAAGTTAAAGGCTGATAAACACAATAGAACAATCGCCATGCCCGTATGTTGTTCCGTTCTTAAGATATCGAAGGCGAAAAATTGACCACATACACACACACATACACACACACACACACACATACAGACATCAGTCGGAAAATGATTTTAAACGATTGCTAGGGTCTCAAAACGTGAAAATCTGTTAAAATCTCGAAATATTGTTTTCGGACTGAATCCATTACTTCCCTACCATAGTAGAGGTGGGAAGTAAAAATCGGTCAAGTTTCAACTACGTTTGCACACTAAGGATTTCGTACATGCAACTATTTCACGAGATTTTGAGGCACTTATCTCAGAAACCACTGAACCGATTTTGATGAAACTTAAGTTTGTCGTTGGTCGTATCGCGAAAACTATGTGTTTACCCACTGCTGCGCCGGCCCGAGCAAACTTGGCGCCCTAGACGAAAGATTTTAATGGCGCCCCTTTGAATCAAAATTTTCGCAACAAAATAAAAAAACTCGGGTCGCAGTGCCAAACCCTGCCGACAATATAGTGTATTTGCTAATACAGGCCTTGTGGCTTTAATACGTGAATTTAGGTTTGTTTTTGGACAAAATAAAAAATTTAACCCCTTAATACATCCCTGAAAATAATATTTTCTTTCTTAATTTCAATATTATTAGCAATGCAATCTCTGTACCAAATTAAATACATCCTTCAGTAAGTAAATCACTATCCGCAAACTAGTGTTTTCATAAAATTTGTAAGTCCGGTCCTGTCGGGCCGATTTTATTAAAATTTTAGCAACACATTTTAATCTTTACTAAAGAGTTAAATTTCAATTTTGAAACGATTCTGACCAATTTTTCGGTATTTTTGGGCCCAAAAACTTTTTGGAATCCCTAAATACAACCCTGAAAATGGTCCGATCGGGCCCATTTTAAATAGGCTTCTTGCGGTAATGGGTTCCAATGTGTGTACCAAATTTCGTTTCAATCGGTTAAGTCTGTCGAGAGTTATCGTGTACACACATATATATATATATATATTATAGCAAGCTATTTTTGACCTTACGAAACAAGCCCTTAACCCTTAAAAAAGGACCGAATTGAGATTCCGTTTTCATAAACATTCTTATTTAAAATTTTTGATTTTGTTAACTTTTGGCTCACCCTGTATATGTAGCTTGACATTCCGCAAGGTCAAGCGATCTCTGATTAAAACATGTCCGAGTTTTGTGAAGGAGATTGAATGATTTTTGGATAACAGAAAAAAGAATTTTTTTTGTCGAGGGGTAGCGAGAGTACAGACTGGAGAGAAAGGTCCAGAAGAAAAATTTTAAATTGAGTGATTTGCTGAGCCTCCACTGAGAATTTGAAGAATTTTATCGTATTATCGTCTACTGTCTCGTTTCGACTTTCGTGTATCGTAAAAAATATCGATTTTAACGTTTTGTATCGATTGGCGAATATTGATTTTTTTAGTATCGCCATTACCGTCTTAAAAAGTAAAGACGTAGTTGTATCGCATTTTTTTTTCTCGCCATTTTGGAAGTGTCGTTTGTGTTGTGTTAAAGGCACGTGTTGTCGTTTAGTATCAGATTTAGAAAATTATAATTTTCGTGTGCGTTTATCGATTGTCTTGGTATCTGACGTTCTCGTAGCAAGTTTTTGGATCATCTGTTCATCAATTGGGCATCTTCACGTATTTCGTTTGAGAAATATTCCTGTCCGACATCATCTCACTGGGACGTCAACTTCTTCCCTGGAGTTACCTGTAGGGATCTAGATTTCTCTACAGCATCTTAACTTCTATCGCTGTAAGAAGTATTTTCAGGTATTTTCTATACTTTTCTTATTTCAACGTGCTGCCAGTAAAAATTTAAAAAAAATTTTATTTCATGAATAACTTTTAATTGCATAATCTGTGGTGTAAAATTTTATACAGTGAAAAATTTAAAGTCGTAATTTTTTGTGAGCTGAATTGTATATTTCTAAAGTTAATGTTTTAAAATTCTGAATGTACTTTTCGCGATTGTATTTAACGCGTAACTTTTATCTTTTGCCTTTCAATTTAATATCGATTTCAGTGCATTTAACAATAACAGATCAAATCATATTTCTTTTAACGCTGTTTTGGCATGTGTTGAATATCGCCTAAAATATTTCAAGTGTATATTTGATGAACCATTATTGCTATCATACGTAATACCGTATAAACGATTATTTTTTATTTTAAGAATATCTTGTTATGCTTGTGTAATATGTTCCACACGGTGGATTTTTTGTTGTTTATGTGATAGAATAAGGTACGTTCACATACCTGGTGATTAAGATTCTCTTTTCGCGCTTGTAGATTTTTACGAAATAATGTTTTCAGGTAGTCGTGTATGCTTCTAGTGCTTTCCTTAAGTCATTTTTATTAAGTTTGTCGATAATACTGTTAGCGTACCTAATTCTAATTTATTGTGTATTATTATTTATTGGTCAAATTTCTAGCTATTATTTCCGGAAATATTCAGGTCGATTTAATAATTCAATTTTACAGCAATATTAATATTCTCAGTTACTGCTAGTCATCTATGACTTATAATTTTAAATTTTTTAGCTAATAGTTACAGTCAAACTGATACAACTTGTCATATTTTATTTTTTTTTAAGTCAAACTTTGGCATTATTACTTTTATAACCGGTATTATTGTTCACCACATATTTTGCTTATCTAATTATATTAACTTCTTTCATTTTAACTTTTGTGTTTACTTGGAATCGAACCTATCACTTTCCTTGACAACTGAGGCTAACACTTGTCAACGACTCAAGCACAGGGAATTAGTCTGGCGTCCATAAAATTTCAACGGAGCATAATACCTCTTTTAAGTTGCTCTTCCCCTATGCTAAAATTTTATAAAAATCGGGTAAGTTTCGAATTCCGACTATTACTAACGAACCCACCCCAGCGCCGCTGAAAATAAGCTAGCCCGGACTGAATGTTTTGCCCCCCATTAAGGGCAACATTATAAATTGGCGCCCAACGTGGGGCATGTTGTTTTTTCTTGATTCGTATTCTAATAATTCCCTTGTTTAGTGAAACTTTTTAGTCACGTTATCTTGTGTGCAGTCCCGTACCATTGAAGTTAAAGTAAATATATAAATACAAATAATTTCGCTCATCATGAGCAATATGGCTGAAGGTCTTCATCGAGATGAACTTTTGTATGAACTACGAGTACGGCAAGTTAAAGGGAAGGAAAATTTTACTACTCGTATGTTACGTGAAGAGGTTGCGCCGCTGCTAAACCAAGCTTATGATACCGGTTTCCCCAACACCGAAATGGATGTTTCGGAAGAATTGGAAGTTTGTTCTGCTCGTATCGGTGAGCTAACTACAGCCGTGGACAACTTTAGGGGTACACCGCACTGTACCATATATTTAGAATTGGATCATCGTATATTTCATTATATTTCCCGAATTCGACGTTTGGACTCTCATGCTACTGCATTGCAAAAGCTCGAAGTAGCCACGCTTTTAGGTAAGGTTATCTCATTGGATGAAAAGCTTAACGCCGCTTGTGCTCTACAGACCCCGGAGTCTGTAACCTTACCAAATATTTCCAGTCCCTTTGCACCTAATGTTACTCAGATGACTACCGAACGGACTACCGATTTCATCCCAGTTCGTAAATGGAACATTTCTTTTGATGGTAAACAGCCTCTCGGTGAGTTTTTATTGCGCATTGAAGAAACCCGAATAGCTCGTCAGTGTTCGAAGGAAACGCTATTTAATTCCGCTATCGACGTTTTCACTGGGGATGCTTTAGCCTGGTACCGTATGGCGTTTTCACAAGGAGTTCGCGATTGGGATTCTCTGGTCGCTGCTCTTAAGAAACATTTCTTACCATCTAACAATGACTTCGCTTTGACTCAGAAGATTTACGCAAGGACACAAAAGGCTGAGGAAACAGTTACCCATTTTGTCACGACCCTCCACAACATGATGCTACAGCTATCGACACCTTTGTTTGATGAGCACCTGATCGACGTCATCAGGAGAAATTTATTGCCACTTTACGGCCCTCACATACATCAACGGAATTTCAGTAGTGTTCAGGAAATGGTTGATTTTCTAGTGTCGCTGGAAGAAACTCTACTGAAAGCTCAGGCATTCCAACCATCCGGTTCTGCTACAGTTGGTCCAGTAAAAACTGAATCAACTGTTCCGTCAAGGCCGAGGGCGACTGTAAATTCTGTGTTGTCTACATTGAAATGTTGGAATTGCGGAGAGTCCGGTCATGTTTATGCCAAGTGCCAGGTGAAAAGAAGAAAGTTTTGTTACCGGTGTGGGAGTCCCGATCATATCGCCAATATCTGCTCTCGGTCGTTTCCGGAAAACTCGAAGAGGGACGAAAGCCAGTAAAGAGCCGTACTTTTCGTCGCCAGTTACCGGCTCCTGTTCCGTCACGTTTTAACGAAGTAAAATGGAAGCTCTGGCTTCATACCGTTCATGAGTTCTGCAAGAAGAAACCTTTACAATCTCTTCAGGAGATTCGCACGTCGGGTCCGGGTGAGGCCAACCCCGCTTATCCGACGCTTCGTTCCAATTCTAAACGATATCGTACTCGTATTGTGTTACCTTCGTCTAGTCTAGTCTTATCTAGTTCTCGTCAAATACCGTCTCGATTTCAGCAATTCTCGTCTGAATCTCGTCAAACCGCCTTACGCTCCAAATATCGTGCGTGCCCTATCTTCACGCATGTTGACGGGGACAACCGCCCGTTTGTCACGTTAAAAATTTTCGATCATAGTATCGTGTGCCTCTTGGACACTGGTGCAAACCGCTCCGTGCTTGGCGGTCCCGGTCTAAAATTTTTAGAATTATTTTCTCTTCAATTATTGCCTTCCAATCACGTTCTCTCTACCGCTGATGGCGCCGAACAAACAGTTTCCGGATCAGTCTTACTACCTATTACTGTCGGGGGTGTCGTCAAACTTCTCGATGTCATTGTAGTTCCGTCTCTGAGACATACCGTGCTGTTGGGTATGGATTTCGTGAAAGAATTTAATGTTTCTGTTGACTTTAAAAATGATTCCTATGATCTTCCAGTCCCGACGTTGAGTCGTTCTTTTTGCAAATTAGAATCCTCTCACGCTATTAGTAATCGTGCTGACCTTTCTGACGCTCAGAAAACTATGCTTAATGCCGTAGTCAATCTTTTTCAAGCTATATCGTGGCGTGATGGTCATAAACTGGGACGTACTCCGTTGATTGAACATGTTATCGACACTGGAGATTCAAAGCCTCTCAAACAACGCCAATACCCGCTGTCCCCTTACATGATGGAACATTTGAATAAAGAGTTAGACCAGATGTTAGCGTTGAAGGTCGTTAAGCCATCTACCAGCCCGTGGACTTCGCCTGTTTTATTGGTGAAAAAGGCCAATGGCGAGTTGAGATTTTGTTTCGACGGTCGTAGACTCAATTCCGTCACTAAACCTGATGCCTACCCTTTACCCTTAGTCAACCATATTCTTAGTATGTTAGCTGGTGCTAAATTCCTCACGAGTATCGATCTTAAGTCTGCCTTTTGGCAGATTCCGTTATCTTCCACCTCTCGTGAAAAAACAGCGTTCTCCGTTCCTGGTCGCGGTTTATTCGAATTTGATGTCATGCCGTTTGGCCTTCGGAACGCACCTCAAACTCAACAGCGACTAATGGATAGCGTTCTTGGTCCCGAACTGGAGCCTTTCGTGTTTGTGTATTTAGATGACATTATCGTTGCGACACCAACTTTTGAGGAGCACATCGAAGTCTTGCGTGAAGTTTTGTCTCGTTTTAAGAAAGCCAATCTTACCGTTAATTTATCAAAATGTGAATTCTGTCGTCCTTCTCTTAAATTTCTTGGTTTTGTCGTAGACAAACTTGGGCTTCGCACCGATCCCGACAAGGTCTCTGCTATGCTGAACTACTCTCGCCCCACAACAACTACCGAAGTTAAAAGATTTATAGGCTTGTGTTCCTGGTACCGGAGGTTCATTCCTCACTTTTCGTCACTTACTGCTCCAATTTCTGAACTTATTAAAAAACGAAAAAAGGGCCAACCGATTGTCTGGAATGAAGGGGCCGAACGATCTTTTTTGGCCATAAAACGGGCTCTTGTCTCCGCTCCAGTCCTAGCAACTCCCAATTTTGATAAACCTTTTACAATACAATGTGACGCTTCCGATGTTGGCGTAGGTTGTGTGTTGACACAAGCCAATGACGATGATATCGACGTTCCCGTCGCGTTTGCTAGCCGCACACTAAGTGCTCAGGAGCGCAATTACTCTACCACAGAAAAGGAGTGTCTTGCCGTTCTCTTTGGAATCGAGAAGTTCCGACCGTATGTGGAAGGAACTCACTTTAAGGTATTGACTGACCACCATTCACTCTTGTGGCTTCAGAACTTGAAAGATCCGTCTGGTCGTCTGGCTCGTTGGGCTGTAAAAATCCAACAATATGATGTTGAGTTCGAACACAGAAAAGGCTCCATGCATATCGTCCCGGACGCACTTTCTCGCTCTCCCGTTCAAATTTCCGCCCTTCACTTCAGCAATGAGTTTTGTAATGCCGACCCTTGGTACCAAAGAACGATTAATTCCGTTCTACAACACCCCAACAAATACGATTGTTGGCGCGTCATCGATGGCCGTTTGTACAAACGTTGCTCTCTTGCCTTAGATCAAGGACCAAATAGAGACGAATGGAAGATGGTGGTCCCTAAACGTGCCCGCCTTTACGTCATGGAACAGTTTCATTCACCACCAACAGCTGGTCATTTGGGCATTGCAAAAACCCTATATCGTATCTCTGAACTGTATTACTGGCCAAGAATGAAAGCAAATGTTTGTGACTTTATTGCCCGTTGCCGTATTTGTGCGGCGCAAAAAGCTCTTAATACCGCTCGTCCCGGTTTCATGGGTCAGCCGAAACATATTAAATTCCCCTGGCAGCTAGTTGGGTGTGACATAGTTGGACCGCTTCCAAAAACCAGGAATGGTTACCGTTTTATTCTGGTAGTAGTAGATTGGTTTACTAAATTCCCGCTGTTAAA
This sequence comes from Mongoloraphidia duomilia, assembly GCA_039654895.1. Classification (NCBI taxonomy): domain Eukaryota; kingdom Metazoa; phylum Arthropoda; class Insecta; order Raphidioptera; family Raphidiidae; genus Mongoloraphidia; species Mongoloraphidia duomilia. The sequence goes on along the minus strand of CM077519.1, from coordinate 10,672,926 downwards.
GCCATTAAAGCAAGCCGATGCCTCCTCTATAGCCAGTTTCTTGGAGAATGATGTCTTTCTAATGTTTGGCGCGCCACAAATCTTATTGACCGACAACGGTACGGAATTTACCGCTGGCACTATTAACAAGTTGCTAGAAAAGTATGGCGTTAAACATTGGCACACTGCCCGTTACCACGCTCAAGCAAACTTCGTTGAGCGGGTTAATCGAACCATTGGAATTTCTATCCGATCTTACTTGACGGAGACCACACACCACGAATGGGATAAAGTAGTGCCGCAAATCGCGTTCGCGTTGCGTACCGCTCAGCATGATTCAACGGGATTTGTTCCGGCCTTCTTAAATTTCGGACGCTTTGTGCCACATAACGGGGGATACTATGGTGACTTGGGTGATCAAGACCCTGTGGAGTTAAGCTGGTCCAGTGAATTTTACGCCCGTACACTTCAAGAACAACCCGCAATCTATCATGAAGTCCGTAAACATTTAGCCGAGGCTTATAATCGTCAGGCAATCGCTTATAACGAAGGGAAGCGGCCTGCTGTAAAGTTCGAGGTCGGCGAACGTGTTTGGAAAAAACACTATATCCTATCCAGCGGAGCTCACGGTTTCTCCTCCAAGCTGGCCCCACGGTTTGTCCCATGTCGAGTCAGCAAGGTAATTTCCCCGCTCATATATGAGTTGGATCACGCGGACGGTCACTCTCTCGGTCGATGGCACGTTAAAGATCTGAAGCCGTATGTGTCAGACTCAGCATCGGAAGATTCTAGTGAGGATAACGATGACGAATCTTCGAATGACTCGCCCAGCGTTGAGAACAGGCATGGTCCTGATAAAGAATCCGACGAATCAAGGTTAGCTTCAGACGACTCTGCATATGACCTCTTCGATTAAGAAAAGTTCTACGTCCTTTTCTTTTTGAGGGAGAGGGGGTGTATAGCAAGCTATTTTTGACCTTACGAAACAAGCCCTTAACCCTTAAAAAAGGACCGAATTGAGATTCCGTTTTCATAAACATTCTTATTTAAAATTTTTGATTTTGTTAACTTTTGGCTCACCCTGTATATGTAGCTTGACATTCCGCAAGGTCAAGCGATCTCTGATTAAAACATGTCCGAGTTTTGTGAAGGAGATTGAATGATTTTTGGATAACAGAAAAAAGAATTTTTTTTGTCGAGGGGTAGCGAGAGTACAGACTGGAGAGAAAGGTCCAGAAGAAAAATTTTAAATTGAGTGATTTGCTGAGCCTCCACTGAGAATTTGAAGAATTTTATCGTATTATCGTCTACTGTCTCGTTTCGACTTTCGTGTATCGTAAAAAATATCGATTTTAACGTTTTGTATCGATTGGCGAATATTGATTTTTTTAGTATCGCCATTACCGTCTTAAAAAGTAAAGACGTAGTTGTATCGCATTTTTTTTTCTCGCCATTTTGGAAGTGTCGTTTGTGTTGTGTTAAAGGCACGTGTTGTCGTTTAGTATCAGATTTAGAAAATTATAATTTTCGTGTGCGTTTATCGATTGTCTTGGTATCTGACGTTCTCGTAGCAAGTTTTTGGATCATCTGTTCATCAATTGGGCATCTTCACGTATTTCGTTTGAGAAATATTCCTGTCCGACATCATCTCACTGGGACGTCAACTTCTTCCCTGGAGTTACCTGTAGGGATCTAGATTTCTCTACAGCATCTTAACTTCTATCGCTGTAAGAAGTATTTTCAGGTATTTTCTATACTTTTCTTATTTCAACGTGCTGCCAGTAAAAATTTAAAAAAAATTTAATTTCATGAATAACTTTTAATTGCATAATCTGTGGTGTAAAATTTTATACAGTGAAAAATTTAAAGTCGTAATTTTTTGTGAGCTGAATTGTATATTTCTAAAGTTAATGTTTTAAAATTCTGAATGTACTTTTCGCGATTGTATTTAACGCGTAACTTTTATCTTTTGCCTTTCAATTTAATATCGATTTCAGTGCATTTAACAATAACAGATCAAATCATATTTCTTTTAACGCTGTTTTGGCATGTGTTGAATATCGCCTAAAATATTTCAAGTGTATATTTGATGAACCATTATTGCTATCATACGTAATACCGTATAAACGATTATTTTTTATTTTAAGAATATCTTGTTATGCTTGTGTAATATGTTCCACACGGTGGATTTTTTGTTGTTTATGTGATAGAATAAGGTACGTTCACATACCTGGTGATTAAGATTCTCTTTTCGCGCTTGTAGATTTTTACGAAATAATGTTTTCAGGTAGTCGTGTATGCTTCTAGTGCTTTCCTTAAGTCATTTTTATTAAGTTTGTCGATAATACTGTTAGCGTACCTAATTCTAATTTATTGTGTATTATTATTTATTGGTCAAATTTCTAGCTATTATTTCCGGAAATATTCAGGTCGATTTAATAATTCAATTTTACAGCAATATTAATATTCTCAGTTACTGCTAGTCATCTATGACTTATAATTTTAAATTTTTTAGCTAATAGTTACAGTCAAACTGATACAACTTGTCATATTTTATTTTTTTTCAAGTCAAACTTTGGCATTATTACTTTTATAACCGGTATTATTGTTCACCACATATTTTGCTTATCTAATTATATTAACTTCTTTCATTTTAACTTTTGTGTTTACTTGGAATCGAACCTATCACTTTCCTTGACAACTGAGGCTAACACTTGTCAACGACTCAAGCACAGGGAATTAGTCTGGCGTCCATAAAATTTCAACGGAGCATAATACCTCTTTTAAGTTGCTCTTCCCCTATGCTAAAATTTTATAAAAATCGGGTAAGTTTCGAATTCCGACTATTACTAACGAACCCACCCCAGCGCCGCTGAAAATAAGCTAGCCCGGACTGAATGTTTTGCCCCCCATTAAGGGCAACATTATAATATATATATAATATATATATATATATATATATATATATATATATATATATATATATATATATACATATATACATATATACATAAACATTTTCAAAAATGGTGGCAAACTGTTCAGGAGGGTATGAAACGTCGAGAAATTTTGGTCCGACCCCTAGGTCCCGCCATCCGACCGACGCCAATAGTGTATGTGCCATATTATGGCAAATACACTAATAAAGCGCCCCGATCATAGACAGAACGAGCCGCGTCACATATACCATAAGGGATGCTTGCTTTACACATATTTTGGGCCGGCACAGTTCGGCCAGATTCAGCGTGTATACACATATTTGGGTGGGATTGTTTTTCGGTCGCATCGCACTTGACTCGCCGCAACCGTGGGCTCGCCGCCCCTTAAATTTGAGCGCCCTAGGCTGTCGCTTTATTCGCCTATATGGACGGGCCGGCCCTGACCCACTGTCATGTTTTTAACCCCCGACGAAAAAAGAAGGGTGTTATAAGTTTGAAGCCTTTGTCTGTCTGTCTGTGTATTTATCTGTGACTTTGTAATTTGTAGCTCCCAAGCGGATGGAACGAATTCAATGCGGTTTTGTTTGTTTGAAAGCTGGTATATTTTGCGAGACGGTTCTTATAGCGATGTTTGATTGAAATCGGTTTGCTAAGTCATCCAAAAGCAATCGGGGACACGCCCCATGTCGCCATTATGAACTAAAAAAAGAAAAAAAAAGTGTCTTACTCGACTAGATGAGGCCCATTCATAGACACCACACATGACTATCTTCGAAAATTCTAATTTTTTAACCTTCTTTTCAATATCCATCCTAAATGTATAAGTAAAAAAAAGAGGAATTGTCTGCGTTTCAGCTAGTGTTGCCGTCTAGATCTAGACTTTCTAGACTCTTGTCTTGTCTAGATTTTCAAGACAAGACTTGCAAAAGTCTTGTCTAGGAATTTTCAAGACAAGACAAGAGTTTTTAATCTAGACTTGACTTAGTGAAGTTTTGATATTTCAAGACAAAACTTAGTGAAGTCTTGTCTAGACGGCAACACTAGTTTCAGCCATCAATTTACATAATATATCAGTTTCGCACAGTATAGAAGTACGGCTGGAGTCAGAGTTATAGTAAAATAAAGAAGATTAATTTATTAAAATTAATTGATTCTTTAATTCTAATTGTTATTTGCCAGGATTCATGCCACAACAACACACAATCTGTGAACATTTCAACTAGCTACCTCTTACCGTTTGTGAGATAGAGCCTTGTGACAGACGGGCGGACGGAGGTACGGAACCTTAACTAGTAAGATATAAAATATAGTATCAGAGATACAAGATCCCAGCTTTGCATACAATGTACGCCAACTCTGTGTAATGTGACAGCTTCGACTGTTTGATAGTCCCACTTTTGCTGACAGAACGTAAGCAAATAAAAAGTAACATAGTATAAAACTCGTAGCGGATTATGCGGCTTGGCGAGATAATCATTCCTAAAACCGCTCGACTGTGGAATGTTCTACTAACTGTTAAAACATGTATTTATATCATTATAATATTGCGAGATCTTCGTTGGCTGCGTCTTAACACGACACTTTCTCCGAACTCCAGTCTACATAGTACATTTCATTACCAATTCTCTTCTACTTCCAACATTGATAGATTTTTCATCCTTATTATAGGACCAGTTATACAGTGTGTCCACAGACTCATCCTCAACATGGGGATCTCCGTTGTTATGGGAGATAGAGATTTGGTTAAATTAGACAAAATGTGCAGAATCTCCAGTACTACTACCCTGTGTAGTCAAACTTTCCATATTTTGCTTGGTTCGCGACCGACAGTTGAAAAACGAGATTTACCCATTTTCGTTATTTGTTTATAACTTGCTTATTGAAGAAGTCAAAACTACTGTTTTACGATCAATTGTTGAAAATCGCTTATTTTTCATTGTTACAAAATGGTTCCATGATAACAAAAATAAATTTAATAAATCACTTAGTAACCTGACAAATTAGCAACAAACTACACTTTGACAGCTAAAACAAAACAGCCGTTTACTAAGCCAACGCGAATTTCAACTGTTTGCTAAGTCTTCTGTTGTTTTATCAATTAATTTAGCATAGCCTACTATTAAAAATCAGTGTTTTACGTATAACTCTGTTATTTTTGAAAATAAATCCATCAACCCTCATATCAAATTAAAGAGAAAAAAAATCTCTTTCGAATGGTGTCATGGCCACCTTTAACGTGTATTTAAAAAAACAAAGTTAATACAAGTATCTCTAAAACTATAAAAGTAAATAAAAATATGAAAAGAGATTTGAAATCTTCATAAAAAAGGGCCTTAAGAAAGTGAAAATAATTTTTTTCTAACTTACTTAATAAGCGAGTTATAAACAAATAACGAAAATGGGTAAATCTCGTTTTTCAACTGTCGGTCGCGAACCAAGCAAAATATGGAAAGTTTGACTACGCAGGGTAGTAGTACTGGAGATTCTGCACATTTTGTCTCATTAATTAACCAAATCTCTATCTCCCATAACAACGGAGATCCCCATGTTGAGGATGAGTCTGTGGACACACTGTATATCGCATTTATTGAAATTTTAACTTCTACTAAATTTTAACTTGGCCAATTCGGAACTATAAAAAATATTAGTGTGACTGAAAATTTTATTAAAGTAGTGTAACCAGGTCAGTGGGAGCTGTTGTTTTCTTTTCGACCTTCATAAAACACTTGAGGCATTGGAAATAAGATTCAGGGCTGTCTTCTCATCAGAAATGCTTATACAATGCGTTTGGGCAGCGGCAGTCGATACTTACCTTTGTAATAATCAAAAGAGTAAAAGTTGTGTAAACGCCGCATAGTGGGTGTCCTTCGGGTGGTTAACGTCGGTTGTCGTGAGGCTAGAGGGGATGCTTTAGAAATATCGAAGGGATAATGAATGCATATTTAGAATACTGTGTATAATAATAATAATAAGCCATCAATCCCACTGCTGGGCTAAGGCCTCCCCCTTCACTTTCCACTCCTGTCTGTCCTCTGCAATCCTGTGCCGTAACTTGCCAGTGAAGTTGTCTATTTCGTCTCTCCAGCGCCGTTGTTGACGTCCCACTTTTCTTTTGTAGTTTAATGGTTCCCATTGAGTAGTTATTTTTGCCCATCTGTTGTTATGTAGACGTGAGAGATGTCCAGGCCATTTCCATTTATTCTTTTTAATAATCTGTGATACATCGTGGATTATCGTGGATTTTAGTTTTCGCTCTTATTACTTTATTTCTAATCCTGTTTTTTATTAATGTAACATTGAGCATGTATCTTTCCATTCTCCTTTGAGATACTGTGTATAACCTGTTAAAAATCACATAAATCCTCTTTGAGTGGATAAGGCCTCGAGACTGTCCAGTTGTAAATCTGGAGCTACTCACCAGTAATACGTAATTTCGGAACTACAGTTACAATATTCAATTGGAAGTTAGGGCAACTTATTATAATAGACTTCAAAATGAAAATACCTACCTATAAGTTGGATTTTGAATTTACCTAAAAATAAGTTTATAAAACATGAATTAGCATGTCTAAAATCTAAATAAATCATTGTTCAGGTATTTATGACCTGCTAATGTTATTTCTTAGTTGAAAGACAGAAGGGCGCCACAGTCGTAGCAAGTTTGTGCATGACTCTCGTCTCTCGCAGTATGAGCGGTACGTTCTGTGATGGGGCTGCGGACTTGGTCGATGTGAAAGCATACTTACCTGGCGTAGGGGCTACCGTGATCATCAAGGCGGTTCCCCCGGGGTGAGGCTCTTCCATTGCACTTCGGTCGAGCTGACCCCTGCGATTATCCCTAATGCGGATAACTCGGGCGCAAAATTTTTGGTAGTCGGGACTGCGTACGCGCTGTCCCGGGCAATTTTAATCTAAACACATTTACTTAAACTTCTAGAGCAAAATTTATAAATGACGATGTTTTAAGCATTTTTTGAAGAGGGACTTTTGGCGTAAAGTCACTAAACACAAAGGCTCGTGTTTTGTAGAAACTTTTCCGTGTAAAAATCCAAATGGTAGAACATAAACAGAAAATAATAGATTCCAAAGGAAGAAGAGAAATTACTGGAAAAATTTCCAACCAAGATAAAGTAACAATTTAAAATTAATAAATCTCTGAAGCTCAGATCGACCTCCAATTTTGTGTGTGTTTACTATGAAGACCCACTTTTTCAAAGGTGATGATGCGAAGGCGAGCAACTGGTTGCGTGTCGGAATATAAAGTTCAAAACATTAAAATTGTACAATTAATAAAGTCATATGATTCTGAACTCAAATACAATTCGAAAATTTTGAAAAACTAATGCTGGGTTTATCGTACAATTTTTTTTAATCATGCTCTTAAATGACTATTGCTATGGCAACGATCAACAATTTGCCAAAATGAAAACGCAACAACCAATGAACACGTAGCAATCACAACTTAACAGCGTGATTAAAAAAGCCTGTTAAAATTTTACGATAAACCCAGCGCCATAAGGTTATAGTACCTATTAGCATCTCGTGGTGAATCTGATCTTGAGTAAATACAAAGAAATTTTTGAATACCTACATGTATTTTTTAAGAATAAATTGTAATTTATTTGAAATTGTGCAATAATTTGGTTTACAAAGTAGGTACACATGTGTTTATTCGGTACATCTGTGAAAAAAAGCTATTACGTTACGTAGTCTCTTCTTGCTTTTACGAATTGGCCCGACCGTTGTCGATGTTTAACGAACAATCGAATGATATAACTCTCGTACTTACGATGGTGTAGTTTTAAGTCGAACAGTCTGCTTATCCCATATTTTGTTAACTCTGGTCTCCCTTCAGATCGTATAAATCTTTCGCCTTTTACTAAAGATTTCCGTGGAGGGGGACAACTCAAATGAGTATCTAACCAATTTTTTGGTGGCCCGGCTGCTTGGCTGGGCCTAAGTTTCGAATATAAAAATGTCTTATCAGTTTGCTATAGCAAAAACCGCGGCACTAGCCTGTTTTGTTTGCATTTAAAGTTTAAACCGAACTATAAATTTGTTGCTTGCTGTTTCATAAAATTTTTGGTAAATATTTGTAGTTCTGTGAAAAGTGGACTTTATCATTTTCACAGAATTCGACGCCTTTGTTTACGAACCGCTGATAAATTCATGATATTTATTTTTAACTGCTTTCAAAACTTCATTGTGGTTGGAATAACCGTGTCCATAATTTATAATACGTTATAAGTTGTTGGAAATCGTATAGGGACTCGGACCAGAAATTAAAGTCGATACGTTCACGTTATTTTATAAAAAATATCTTGATTATAATTTCTGTTTACAGCATTTGAAAAAGTCATACTAAAAATGATGAAACATCGCACAAAGAATGAAACATTGAAACGTCTTGACTTGTTTGGTCCAACTCCCTACGATTCCTAACGTATTACAGTAGACCTCACGCGGCGAAAGATGAAGCCACCGCGTCATAGTAACGTGAATGCATTGCGCCCGCCTTCTAGCTTATTATTGGCTGTTTTGGAGATCCATGAGCAGTTTGCCAAAATTGTACCTAACGTCATAAAACCCAATGTGCAGTTTTGTGTACACGGCACTGTCTGCGGGCAAGCAGGCGTTCACTAGCATATTATTGATGACGTGCTTGGCTTCATCTCTCACCGCGGGCACTCTATTACGTTATTATATTCCTATTGTTAATCGTTTGATGGAACTGGAAAAACGAAGAAACATTGTGCTTATTGAAGCATTTTCAGAAACAAAAAAATTCCTTCAGTGGGTATAGGCCATTTAAGAACAGAACTGGGCCAAGTACAGCGAAAATGTACTTGGAGTACTAAGTACCAAGTATACTTTTCATTTTCGTCCTATATATAAGGGGCGTCCATTAATTACGTGAGGCGTTTAGGGGAGGGAGGGGGTCGAGCCGAACCTCACCTAATCTCACGTGAGGAAGCGGGGGGGGGGATCTCGGCAAATATCACGTAATTTTTTTCTGCAAGAAACAGTGTAAAATTGCGAGAAAACTGGGTTAAATTAAGTGAAACATGTTTCTCCACTAAAATATGGCTAAATCCTACACAATAATATTTATCGCGGTTATGCGAACGTCACAAAGTATTCTAGACTACGTTCTTACAAGTTTTTAATATACATATAGTCTTAAATAAAAATAATTAAGGTGACTGAATAGCCACAAAAAATATTTATATGCATTTCTGTACATGCCCCGTTATTCACCCGCAGAGGTCTATTTTATAGGCATTTGAATGTATGTGTCGGAGAAAGTACACTGAAGACGAAAACTGATTCGTGAATGATCGGATCATTTAAACTTGATTGATTATAATGACACGACCATCTACGACAGAGTTCTTCATTTCGTGTTGAAACGTTGTTTTCAAAGATGAAATTCCAGTGGCGTAGGCGTTCTTTACTAATTTGCAAACACTGTACCAGACAATAAGTAATAAGTATTTATTATATTTTGTATTCAAATTGCTTTATTTTTATAAATTATATTTGAATTTGAAAATACATTTCAAATACTCCGAATTTCTAATATATTAAGAAAAAATTTTGGAACATACAAGTAATTCAAGAATTACAAGGCGCGATATTCATGTAGGTATACTGTGTGTAAACGGCTTTATCGAACATAGGGAAAATAACACTGAGAAGATTTATAATTTTGTAGTAGGTTATGAGCCATAATACCTAATATAAATATGTATTGGATTACATAGAAAAAATAGTACAGTGAATTTTTTAAACAACTTTCCGTAGCAACGGTTGACTATTAAGCGTAATTCGTAACCGGCTAAATAAAAAAAGTCATGATGTGTCGTAAGACACCCGACAGAAGCTATGCTTCTTACGCATTGTATATAAAAGCGAACTTAACAAAGATATAAATAATACAATTAAAAAGTTATTATTTGATCGCCATTTTGAAATCTGACGCCATTTTATTTTTTTATGTCTTATTAAATTCTCAAATATCAATTTTCAAAAGGATCGGATAATTTTTACAAAGAAGTATATACTTATGACCGCCATTTTGAAATATGACGTCATTTTATTTTTTTGCGTCCTATAAAACTTGCAAATATTAATTTTCAAAAAGATCGGATAATTTTTACAAAATCTGAAGTAATTTTTTTTTGTGTCCTGTAAAACTGTCAAATATCAATTTTCAAAAGGATCGGATAATTTTAGCAAAAAAGTACCTACATATGGCCTCCATTTTAAAATATGACGTCATTTTATTTTTTTTGTGTCCTATGAAACTCAAATACCGATTTTCAAAAAGATCGGATCACTTTTGCAAAAAAGTACATATAGCCGCCATTTTGAAATCTGACGTCATTTTATTTTTTTGTGCTCTATGAAACTCTCAAATACCAATTTTCAAAAGGATCGGATAATTTTTACAAAAGTACATAATGGCCGCCATTTTGAAATTCGACGCTATTTTATTTTTTTGCATCTTATAAAACTCTCAAATATCAATTTTTAAAAGGATCCGATAATTTTTATGAAAGTACATATGGCCGCCATTTTGAAATCAGACGCCATTTTATTTTTATGTGTCCTGTAAAACTCTCAAATATCAATCCGTAAACATTCTGAACTCAACGGCGTCAAAATTATGGCTTCCGTCGCATGTTTCGCTGCAATTTTCGTGACGTTAACTTTCTGAATATAGCGCCTGACTGAAGTGTAAGATGTATCAAAACTAGAAATAATTTAAAACGCGCATAGAATCGCATAAAAAGTTATTCATGTCAAAAAAATAATGTAAATCGGATCAGTGGTTCTCGAGTTACAAGCGTACAAACGGACCAACAGACAGAGTCAGATTGTTCAGGAGGGTATGAAAAGTCAAAACATTTTGATCCGATCACTAAATCTCGCCATCCGACCGACGTCAATAAGTTACCAGTCGTTCTAACCCAGCAGGTCATAATAAATTATTAAAATCATAATAAAATCTGTCCAAAAATTGAATGACTATATTAGAATCCAATAAGTGGTTATTGTGATTGAAAATGTTTATTTTTATTTATCACTGCGACCCGACTCACGAGTTCACACTGGAAGTGTGATGTGTAATATATTTGTTTCTGTAAAGTATTATGAAACATCGTTCGATTCAAGTCTGCTAACGACATCTATTGACTTTTCAGTATAATACAACCCCTGTGAAAAACTATTTCGAAAATCTCTAATTTCTATGAAAAACCTTAATCAAACTTTGATGGTAATGCTTTCAAAATAAACTAGAAGTGTGTATCTTTCTTCCCATATGACTTTGAGCCAGATTGTTGTATAATATTTGATCTAAATATATTCTTTAAAATCAGGTAAAAATGACAAAAATAGCGTAAGTTTAACACAAATTTATGTGTAGAAAAAAATTGATTTCAAAAAAACTGTTCAAATAGCCCTCTTCCTTAGTATTTTTTGCATACATTTGTGAAGAAAAAACTTTAAAATGTCAATTTCACTTCCCGTAATTTGAAATAATAAGTCGTACTGTAAAGAAAATATTGATAAAAATCACGTTTTTTGATACAATTTTTTAAACAGAATTTTTTTTTTTTTTAGTTTTTAAGCAATAAGAGCCCTTCTATAAAGCTTAATGTTAAATTGTAGCTAATAAAAACAGTATTAAAATGACTTTTGTGACCACAGTTTGAAATTTGCCGAGATCATTTTTTGCAATCTGCGTGTGCAGTCACCTTAAACAAATTATGTTTTTTTAAATAAATCCAACGCAATCAAGCACAGATTAACGTATTTACACTAAAAATACGCATTTTGAAAAATCTCACGTGTGATTAGGGGTGGGAGGGGTCGAGCAAAATGTCACCAAGGGGGGAGGGGGGTCGAAAAATCGCCAAAATCACCTGAAGAGTGTAGGGGGAAATTTCCGGTATCGAATACTAAGTCACGGGAATATTTCAAAGCATCATCTGGCAACAAGACGTTGTCATGACCATAGGGCATAGACATAAACTGTATGTCATAGACTATAGAGGAACTGGACTGCGTACGCCGCATCAAAAGTGGTCGACAGCGACAAGAGTGAGAGAGATGGGGCGTGTCATCATGTCATGGCCAGGTTGTATCTCTTCTACATATAGTGTCGATTGTATAGAAGCCGGCCGTCACACGCTTTATCTCTCTTCCATTTTTATGTCCACTTAAACACATTGTTAGAGTTCCGTATGTTAGGGTTCCGTATTGGAACCCTATTACTAAGTCTATACGCAGACTGTCTGTCCTACCTTTAAAAGGCTGTATCTTTTGAACCATAACAGGTAGCCTGTTCAGATTTTCACAGAATATATGTTATTATGGCGGATATCCTAACAAATAATAAAAAAAAAAAATTAAGCAAAATCGCAGGATAGTGGACAATATAATTTGATTTATTAAATTAAATGTCTATAGATTTAGACTTTTGCAAGTACATACATAAAAAAAAAATCAAATTATATTGTCCACTATCCTGCGATTTTACTTAATTTTATTATAATCACGATGGACACGATTTCTAATATAAATAAAAAAAAAACAAAAAGTAAAAATTAAGGGTGGTTTCCATACAGAAAACTTGTTTTTTCAACGTTATTTTGTTTTTTGCTATATCGTAAAAACGGTCATACCTACTTACAATTAGTGTCAAACTTGGTGTGATTAAATAGTGCAAACTCTAAACTAAAACAACAAAATAATAATAAAAACCGAGAGGACAGTGTGGTCCAGTGGTTAGCGTCGCGACCTCTGGATCAGACTGTCGTGAGTTCGAATCCCGCCTCCGCTCATAGATGTTTTGTGATGTCATTTATAGTTTTAAGTGAGTTATGTTATTTAATGTAATCAAGACGCTAATGACCTAAGTTGTCGACGCGTCTATAATTTACAGTAAATAAAAACCGACCAGGCGACCAAGTGTGAGTTGGACTAAACAGTTTATTATGTTTAACAGTTTTGACATATTATACTTTAACGGTGGCACATACAGAAACACTTGCATTTTAAAATTGACATATCTTTTTTATTTGTCAACCGATTTAAATGAAACAAACACCCCTACCTAAACTCCTTGTTGAAGTGAAAACTTTTTTAGGCGCGTTTAGCGATTTTTGGTAGAGGAAAATCCTATGTGTTCGCGTCACCGATATGCTATGGGCTAGAATGTCTCTGTCACAACTGTGCCCGCGCGCATATGTAATAAAAACGCCACGTCATTCAGTTGTACCGATGGCGACAATAGCAGCGTCTGTGCATCGTATGCATAACGTCCCCGGTTCGAAACCCACTGGCGCCGTGACATTTTTGTGTTTTTTTTGTTCTAAATTCTACATGATATTTATTTTTATTTATTTATATATTTTTTCTTTGACATTAATTATAATTTTTGAAGTGAAAACTTCTTTAGGCGCGTTCAATAAACCATATAAAAATGTCTATCATTGTTGCTCGGAGTGCCGATATAGATGTGAAAAACTGCAGGCTATAAATGTTAATAATTTTTCACTTCTGTCGGCAGTCTCCATGATTGCCTAATTTATTTATTTTTTATTGTACGGAACCCTCGATGCGTGAGTCCAACTCGCACTTGACCGATTTTTTTTGTTAAGATATATGGATTGCGCTGTCCAGTTCTCTATGTCTATATGACTGATATTATAGTGTGTTGGCATCACTATGAACGAGCGACTACTTTATAGGTACCAAATCAGAACGCACTTGGTTGACCCGGTGACATACTTTGCAGCCGCAATCGTGTAAAGAAAGTGCACAGAGATACATTTATATATGTATTGCGTTGGGCGCTATATAAATTGTAAACATTATAAAATGTTCTGTCTGTCCGTTTCAACCATACGTTTGAACGGTTTTGCCTATGGGCTATGGATAACAAGCGACTAGGCCCTGCAGTCAGGGTCCATTCTGATTGGTCGAATACTCCATCTATGTGTCACACACACACACACATAAGCGAACGTATCAACTAACTAGTGAACTAACTCTGTATACTAATATGGATAGTTGATAGCGATTAAAAAATGGGTTTTGTATGTGGACAATGTTCAAATATATATTCTTCAACACAGACATTAATGTTCACAAAATTAGGATAAAAAACGTCAAGTAAGGCTTGTAATCTAACATGGAACTGGAAGTCGTACTTATCTCCATATACCGATATTTTACTTTTAGTAACGATCATGTATTTATAATGTATCTACTTTAACTAATTGCGCGCAGACAGCGTAAACAACAAAAGACTCGCGGGCGAAATAACAAATGCGCGTCGATAGACAATTGATACACGATATAAAAATAGACGATCGCCCAACGCTCTCTCTTTCGTTGTGTTGCTGTATTTTTCTTTGTCGCTCTGCCCACACATTGTACGAAACTTGTTTAAGACTGGACACACAATTTACAATATTCATTATTAAGGAATTCGACCTATTATCAGTATTGTTTATTTAAACAATCATTATCAACATAATAATATGTTTTTGTATTGTTTTCTTTTTTTATTTTCAAATTTTAAACTGGCTTTTATGCAAGTAGGTACCTATTTAATTCATAATTGTCAAAACCGATAAACGTTAAAATATCCAGTTCTGTTTTATGAGAATTCTCTGAAACATTATAATAGGGTAAGTTCGGTTTTGCGCTTAGATCCGAGTGCTCTAATCCGTTCGAATATAATATTTATATGCTCGTGAAAGATCTCTATCCTGCGTTCGCTTTTGACATCCGGGGGAGATCGAGCACGTTCTATGAGCTCCGAAGAAAGCGAGCGAGCAAGAAAATTTAACCATCTTCAGAGCATTCATTTTAAAAATGAGCGGAAACACGTGTTGTGAGAATGGATAATTGTCGAAGTTCATTTGGATGAGGTAATTTTTCAGTAAGTAAAAACACACACAAAGAATAGGAATAACTAATTAATCTAAATTGCACAGAATGATTAAATAAAATATGTCTTATATCTATGGGTCGAAAAAAATCAACAGCCGGTAGTACTAATTACTATTAAATATAAATAAACGAATAAAACGAAAAGAATTAAGTATAAATATTGACTTAGGTATTATTATAACAATGTTGAATTAAATAAAAAATGAGGAACAAAAAAGAATGTTGATCGGCTTTAGTAATAAGAATTTAATTTACTGCCGCCATTTTATTCTGACGTTTGGAAAAATCTGCTAGATTACGTTCGGAATTGTTTAAATGCCTCGAATTGCTCGCTTGTCACGTGACCAAACACTGCTCGCTCGACTCGATCAATCGAGTGCAAAACCGAACCAAGGGAGAGAGCAAGAGAGAGAGAGAGGGGAAGAGAGAGATTGTAGATTATATAAGCTCAACAACTGATGTCATTATAGTGTGCAATAAAACAAAGAAGGTGCTTTGCTATTAATTTTTGAAAATATTCGTATTTTCTCAGTCAACAACTTTTTCATGTTTGCAAATTAAAAAAATAATATTCTTCCTTCCAATGAATTTTTGCTTAAAGAGAATGTATTTTTATCCACAGAACAGAGAATTTTATGCTCTGTGATTTTTATCAGTAAACTACCATTGATTTACTATTGTTACAAAACTGTTTTCTGCCTTGGCGGAATAAATATTTATTTACAATAATTAAATGTTAACAAAAATAAAAAAACTCGGGTCGCAGTGCCAAACCCTGCCGACAATATAGTGTATTTGCTAATACAGGCATTGTGGCATTATTATGTGAACTTAAGTTTGTTTTATGACAAAATAAAAAATTTAACCCCTTAATACATCCCTTAAAATAATTAAATTTTTCTAAATTTCAATATTAGACATGGATTTTATCAGTACACGCAATTAAATACACCCTTCCATAAGTAAATCCGTATCAACAAACTAGTGTTTTCATAAAATTTGAAAGTCCGGTCCTGTCGGGCCGATTTTATTAAAATTTTACCAGCACATTTTAATCTTTACTAAAGAGTTAAATTTCAATTTTGAAACGATTCTGACAAATTTTTCGGTATTTTTGGGCCCAAAAACTTTTTGGAACCCCTAAATACAACCCTGAAAATGGTCCGATCGGGCCCATTTTAAATAGGCTTCTTGCGGTGATGGGTTCCAATGTGTGTACCAAATTTCGTTTCAATCGATTAAGTCTGTCGAGAGTTATCGTGTACACACATATATATATATATATAAATATATATATATAAATATATATATATAAATATATATATATATATTTATATATATATATATGTGTGTACATACATATATATATAAACATTTTTAAAAATGGTGGCAAATTGTTCAGGGGGGTATGAAACGTCGAGAAATTTTGGTCCGACCCCTAGGTCCCGCCATCCGACCGACGCCAATAGTGTATGTGCCATATTATGGCAAATACACTAATAACAATAAATGCAACAACGAAAAGTCAATTCTAACAATAAAAAAACTTAAACGGTAATTATTGAACTAAACGAGCCACTTGAATAACACTTAATTATATACAATTAACTATATACAATTGACTACACTAATATTTATTTTATCAGGTGAATTTATATCACGGTATTTATATCAGATTTATTTCGCTGTTCAACACTGTCACAGTACAATCTACATTCTACACTGACTGATGGAACGACTCACCATTCACTGACTCGATTGCGTGACACCGTTGACTGACTATTTCACTCGTACCGGCTTGTTTATATACGCTACGCGGCCCAGCCTAGTACGCTCTCGTATCTTCGATACCATTCCACGCTTTACTATACTGTGACCTTTCTTTCTCGTGGTTTCTATTGGAGGCAGTGGCTTAACATCTTGAAGTTTGCTACACTATTTTTGATGCGTAAACATTTACAAAATATATTAAGAATGTGTTGTTTCTAACTGCATTGATATTCGGCGATTCTGTTAAAATAGCATGTCCTCGATTACGCACGAGTATCGATTTTCTGGAATGAAACGCGTTTATAGAATATACAATTAATTAATAGTTCTAGAAGTTCAATACGGCCTTAAAATAGTGCTTTGAACAAACAAGCATTGAAACATGCGTTTTTAATTCGGCTATCCTGTTAATTTTCACACGTCCTTGATTAAGAAATGTCCAATATTGCTTTCGCTGTGTAAAAGTTATTAAGAGCATTCAGGACTAGACGAGTGGTTTTTCCTGAGGCTTAGAAGTAAAGTGGGAAGAACATTTTAATACGGAAGTAGGTGTTTACCTAGTCAGCAATGTTCGGAATATTTCGACATTCATCGTTTTACCCGTCGGGTTATCTTTTATATAGATATACTAATGTCCTCGGCCTGGTCGACCTTGCTAACTTGTTAATAAAATTACATGACTATAGAAAGGGCTTCAGAATGGCCGAGCGTGTAGCAGTGCTGTGGTTTATATGGCGTTGTTATGGTTCATCTAAAAATTGTAGAGTTGGATATAGTGACAACTGAAAACTAAATAAATTGAAAAACACATTAAATCCCGATGTCCGGCCTTCTTGATGTGTATTTGTAAAAAAGAAACAGCTCAGCGCCGGTCTAATTAAGTTAAATTGAACTTTGTAGTTACGTTCACTTTCTTTTGAAGTTCGAATCCGTTTGGATATCTAATTGATTGATTGATTTAGCTTGAGGACAGTGATATACTTTCAGGTTTTCATTTTAAGGGGCACCAATAACAAGAGCCTCTGTTTCTTATTTGGAAAATCTTTTTATACATAATGTTTTATCCCGTCTTCGCTCCGGTGGGGTTTTAAAATGCTCAGCGGCCAGCGTTTTGCTCATTTTAAATAGTGATGGTTTCTCATAAAACCCATCCTTAGCTCAACTCAGACGGAAAAAAATGTGCTTACGACCACACGGTAGAAGTGAAACTTCTTGACAGGCACCATAGATGCCAGTGCAAACCAAACGAGTTTTGTAGTTCATAAATAGTAGGTCAGTTGTTAATTGTGCTCTATTTCTTCCTTTTGCAATCGATCATCTAGATCATATCGCTTTTTCGTTTTATCGACTTACGAACTTACACCACTGTGTACCTAGAATTTCATTTCAAAAAATAAATTCTATCGATAATATATGCAATGCGCTATTAAAGCCTATAAACTTTATGACGAACAAATCATTGCCATAAAATTTACAACTTTATACTTATTTTTGTTATTTCGTTGTAGTGTTGTTTCTTTATAGAAGTTTTGCGGTGTTAAAATTGCAGAATAAACCCATAAACAGCGGGTAGAAACGTTTAACGTCAAATGTTGATGTTCCGACTCAAGGCCTTTTGAAATGCACCGTAAGCCAGGTTCACATTAGGCTTGGTTGCATTTTATACAGTGAAACAACAGCAGCTATCGAGCGCGTGTCATTGACCTTCGACTGAACGATCGACTGCGGATTGTAAGCAGCTATTGCGCACTAACTGTCACTTGCATGCGCAGAACACAGCGCACACATATGCCTTCCTCTGTTACTCTATTATTAGAAAACACAAATATTCCCCAGCGTTTGTTGACAAAATATTGTTATATGTATTATTACACAATGTTTTGTTTTACTGTCATCGGTGTACAACAGAAAGATTACCAAGCGAATCTAAATTAGAGCATTGGGGAAATTAAATTGTTGAACCGATAAGCTTGCTAGAATGTTTCTAATGAGGAGTAACGGTAGGGTTGCCAACCGTTTACTAATTCATAGTATTTTACTATACTTATTTTGGGTCGGTGTTGACAAAATGGTGTCCCAGACATTACTCCCCAGGTCTAGCTGGTAGAGAGAAACGGAGCAGGAATCGACCTTAAAAAAATCGGTCGCAAGGTTTGAAACAAAGCCAGTTAGCCATATACGGAACGTGAAGTTAAATAAAATCGTTTTAGTTTACCTTAATTTACCCCCAATTTACCCTTATTTACCCCAATTTACGATAATTTACCCTAATTACCTTAATTTACCCTAATTTGCCTTAGTTTACTCTTATTGACCCCAATTTACCCTAGTCTACCTTAATTTATCCCATTTTACCCTAATTTACCCCAATTTACCCTAATTACCTGAATTTACCCTAATTTGCCTTAGTTTACTCTAATTGACCCCAATTTACCCTAGTTTACCTTAATTTATCCCATTTTACCCCAATTTACCCTAATTTACCCCAATTTACAATAATTTACCCTAATTATTACCTGAATTTACTCTAATTTGCCTTAGTTTATTTTAATTGACCCAAATTTACCCTAGTTTACCTTAATTTATCCCATTTTACCCTAGTTTACCCTAATTCAATTCACACACACGTAACATAGCGACTGTGACCCGTATAGTGCGGGATGACGCGACGTAACATTTGAGACGCAACGTAACGTTCAAACGTATTTACAGCCGTGTCTAAAGATGTTTCACATAAAAAATTAATAAATTCCATAAGTACCTACTAAAAATACGGTAATAATTTAAGAATATTGCACTATTTTTTTCCCACTTTCACCTGAAAAATACTGTATTTTCTTTACTGAAAAAAGTTGGCAACCCTAGGCAACGGTAAAAGAGCAAAGTACTTATTATAGTAAAAGTGCCATTTTACTGTCATTGATGCATAAAAGAAAGATTATCGGGTCCAAAATAGTGCCTTGAGGCAGGTTTCAAAACGCCGACGCACTTATTAGAAAGTTTATATTGAGGGACAACGGTAAAAAAGTATGGTAACGATTATAATCCATGAACAAGTGCTATAATGTTATCTTTTGTTGTCTTTGATGCGTAACAGAAAAACTATCGAGACCAGAATAGATCTTTGGGATAACTATTTTTATTTCAAAATACCGACGCGTTTGTTAGAAAGGTTCTGGTGATGGACAACCTTCGACCATACACTCACAGACTGCTCAAGCGTAACCAACATATCAATATACACCGGTTAAGTACTGATTAGGTGCACAGACGCGTACATGCGCAAATACCTTTAATTTATAAATAATGTAGTGGTCGTCAAATTCAATAAGCATGGGAGATACTTTTGAAATTTACCCAGCGATATGTAGCTTAGTGGTACAGCACTAGACTCGCATTGGGAAGGTACTGGGTTCGAATCCCGGCGGAGGCAGATGTGACTAGGACTTTTTTGTTTGAGGTTTTCCATGGTTTCCCTCAATTATTCCAGATGAATATCGAGATGGTTCCTTATGCAAGGCCATGGCCGATTACCTGTCAAACTCCTATAATGCTCCCAAAATTGCCTACCTTATCCTAATTTCCTATAATTCCTCCATTTGCACATTGCTATTAATGAAGTTTAAACATGTAGAAAACAACGGGAAGTGGTAAAATGGAAAATAGTAATGGTGCGAATGGCGTCTGTTATGACATAATGTCGAGAAACGGACGTTAAACGCATTATTATTATTATTATTACTTTGGAAATTTAAATTATCAGGTCACCTAGTGAGTACCTGCTTAAATGTCAGTTATTAATATTGACTAGGATTACATGTACAGAGATGCGTAACGTAACATAAATTAGATCATTGGAGTTCATACCTCTAATAGGTATATTTTATTGTCGGTAAAAAAGAGAGCAATATAAAAATCATTATTTGAACTATAATTATACCTACTTAATTATCTATTTCATACATTAATTTTTACGCGAGCTACCGAAATTGCTGTCGCAAGCTACCAATAATTCGAGATCGACGGTTTGGGGACTACTGGCTTATTGGACCTGCTAAATAAAAAAAAAAGGGTTTGGGTCTCGGGACCCCCGACAGATGTAAACCATCAAAGAAAACGTTATTGAACTCGGTGGTATTCTCTATGTAGTAGTATATATTTTTTCAAAAGCAGCAACTAACTGTTATGCTGACGTAATCCTATATACTGCACTGTAACACACGCGGTTGTCTTCCCGTGCCCGAGCGCGCGGAAGCCGAGAGAGAGAGAGAGTGCCGCAGTGGTGGGGAGAACAGCAGCGAAGGAGCGGACCATAAATTTCGTTGCATATTTCCCCTCACGCGGCTGTTCACAGCCCGACATAAGATGTTTCACAACAAAAAACAGAGCATCCACTACATATTTACATTAGATCTTATGGCCGATAGCCTACTACAAAATTATAAATGTTCTAAAATCTAAATGTTACTTTCCCTATGTTGTCTTTTCTAAGCCACACACGGTATAATAATTACCTGTATTTTATATAGCTTATGCATATCTAAAAAGAAGGGAATGACCTATGTGAAATCTTTTGTCATAGTAAATAACGTTCCACTAAAAATATATCTACATAATTGGTATAATTAAGAAACTCACACGCTACTGGATAAAAGTGATCGTAGTAATTTATCAGTTATAATTATCATTTATCAGTAGTTTATTGAGACATTGCTTGAAGTCGTTAATTATTTATCATTTTAATGTGTAAATATTATAATTCGAGTAAAGAATGTTTTTGTTATAGTATAGAGTGCATATAGTTATTAGTACCAAGTAAGGTTTGGGAAGTCCCGGGACATGAGACATCCCAGGATTAAAGTCCCTGGACGTCGAGACTTTTCAAAATAAAATTGGAAATGAGTTCATTTTTGGCGAGATGTATAAATAAAATCGCCATTTTATTAAAAATCAAAATTCGAACATTTCTAATGTTATTCAAAGGACTTGACTGTTTTAAATGGTTGTATTGTGCATTGTAGCTTATTTAAATAATCAGCTCTCGCATGTAGTGAGTTTTCATATCTGAAATTGCTATATATAAGAGGGGATCAGTTACCACTCTCGGGCACTGTGGAGAAATTGGTAACTCACCTAGCCGGAAACTGGGAGTTTCGGGTTCAAGTCCCGACAGTGGTCATTTGATTTTTTTTTAGATATAGCTTATACAAATCATGGCAGCTTGGCTGTCTGATATATATTATTTTCACCTTTAATTGTTATGTGAATAATATTGTTGTGGATATAAGGGGTTAAAAAATCGTTTACCTTACATATATATAGACTTAGGTAACCCAATCACGGACGTATAGTGTAAATAAACGAATTCTAATTTTGGGGGGCAAATTAGCAAATTAACAAGCCGTGAGGTGGGTCGTTTATTAGGACTAAAGTGCGACCCTTGAGGTCCACACGACGAACTTCCCAGTTTGATAAATATTTAATAATAATAATTAAATTAGATATTACACAGAAAAGTAATCATTTTAATCATTAAAACATCAATAATTAAAAAAAAAAAAAAAAAAAAAAACGGCTGAACCGATTTTTATAAAATTTATGTCGGATCAAAATGACGTTAACACGCCTCGATTGACACCCTTACGAAGTCGATATAATTTTTTATTCGCGAGATATTGTGTAAAATCTACTTTTTTGGAGGTTATTTGGTTAAGAAAAAAGAACGGCTGAACCGATTTTAAAAAAATTCCTTTCAGATCATATTTACGTTAATACGCGTCGATTGGCACCCCAACGTAGTCAATATCATTTTTCGTTCTCGAGATTTCGTCTTAGAAAGAAATGGACACATACATACGTACGTACGTACGTACGTACGTACGTACGTACGTACGTACGTACGTACGTACATACGTACACACACACACACACACACACACAGACATCTTTCTAAAAGTAGTGTAAAAATAGTGTAGTGACCTTGGAACATAAAAATTTTTTTTCCTTTTTGATTTCGATTTTCGGACCCATTACAATAACTTCCAATGGGAAGTTAAAAAAAAAAAAATTTTTCAAATGCATCATGTGACGTATCAAATGAAATAGCGTTTTTACAATAGCGATGTAAATAGCGAGAGGCCATCGGTAATCGCATTTTTATCCATTGTCGCTATTATATTACCATCGCTATATAAAATAGCGAGAGAATTTTAGCGAGATCAGGATAGCGAGAATGATCCGTAATAGATCCCATTAAAGAAAATACGAAAATCGAGCATTCTCCTCCTCTTTATCTCCGAAACGACTGAGCCTAAAATTTTGAAAAAAAAAATAGGGAATATAGGGCCTTACTCATAGTCCCGGAACTTTTTCCAAATTTAATTGTCTCGTGTCCCGGGATTTTCAGGTCGAGACTTGAGACACGCTTGGCGAAATCGTATTGTAATTATTTTATTTACAAAAGGGTGTTTTTTTTAGAGGTTTGGTTTTTAAATTGGCAACACTGTCTCTAGTGACTGTTAATTGGACAGTTGACAGATGATTTGTGGTCAGTACGTTTTGCCATTTCACCATGAATAGACATACATCAACATCAGAACAACGCTTGCAAATTGTGCCCATATTTCTTTAAAGATGATGCCGGCTAGAATGTTACCGTCAATGACGAGCGCTATAGAGCGATGTTTGCTGACTTCTTCATTCCTCAGTTAAATGGTATTGATGTGGCAGAGCTTTGGTTTCAACAAGATGGCGCAACATGCCACTTAGCGCGCGACACCATCAATTTATTGCGGGAAACATTCGATGAGTGCATAATTTCGCGTAATGGACCTGTGAACTGGCCTCCACGATCGTGGGATCTCACACCTTTGGATTACTTTCTTTGGGGATATGTGAAGTTACTAGTGACTACGCCGATAAGCCGCAGACGTTGGACCACTTTGAAGTCAATATTCGCCGCGTTATTGGCGATATACGGCCCCAGATGCTCGATAATTTGGTCGAAAATTGGACTTCCCAATTGCGCTTCATTCAAACTATGCCGTGGCGCCCATATGCCTGAAATATTCTTTAAACATTAATGGCATAAAATTATCTTTTAAATAAAGCCAACACCGTGGCTATAAACATTATTTTTACGTGTTTTATTTCATTTTAAATTTGTATACTTCTAAAAAAACACCCCTTTATAATATACTTTTAATTTCACTCAACGAATTTTTCCTTATAGAGATAAAGGTCCGTAAAATGTTCTTTACATTTTATATATTTTATCTACTCATATATACAAATGACGATCGACCGGGACATTATCTTATCACAAACAAACGACACTGTCCGATAACATCCGAGCTACGAACTGCGTGTCTCAAGCGGAACCTTGTGGCGCGAGACTCCGATTATTTGATGCATTTTTGTTTTCTGCATTTGAACTTTGCCATGAGGAAATGGAAATATTGTTGTAAATATTGCATAATAACAAGAAACTAAAGTTTAATATACATAGAAACCAACTTTTTTTTAAAAATAAATAGAATTTAGTTTTTATTTTGTTAATATTGAGGTCCTAAATTCTCGCTTATAGCGCCTGTGCGGTGATACGCCACTGGTTGAAGCCTTATTCAATGGTTTTTAATTTTACGTATAGGAATTTATTATAAAGAGGGGTGAGAAAAATCTATAGGTACTCTTATAATATAAAGGGGTAAGATAAATTAATAAGAATTGCAATTAAAAATTTTTCGTTGGAAAGCAGCCATTTATATAATTGCATGTCTCCGACAAACAGTTTATTGGAAAAAATCATTTTACCAACCTGATATGTCGATCAGTGCAGGAACTTCTGAACTTCTGGACCGTTATCCACTTATCAATATAGCTAACCGGTTCGTACAACCTAGACGTATCGATCGAAATGATGACTGAAAACCGATCGAGTGACCGATCGTTCAGTCGGTTATATGACCGAAAACCGATCGTTGAGTCGGTTATATGACCGAAAACCGATCGACTGACCGATTGTTCAGTCGGTTATATGACCGAAAACCGATCGACTGACCGATCGTTCAGTCGGTTATATGACCGAAAACCAATCGTTGAGTCGGTTATATGACCGGAAAACCGATCGACTGACCGATCGTTCAGTCGGTTATATGACCGAAAACCGATCGTTGAGTCGATTATATGACCGAAAACCGATCGACTGACCGATCGTTCAGTCGGTCATTTTGATATTATGAAGATCGACAGCGCACAATATGTCACATTATTATCTGATTCGCCATCTATAGCTAAATAGCTACTTAAACACTTTCAAACAACACAATGAAACAACAATTATTACAACATTCCTTTCAACTAATAATAAAGAATCAATTGGATAGTTAATTTTATTTACACGTGAAGGTTTCACCACTACAGTGTCTACTTAATGTATTTTTATTTATACACACACAGAGAGAAAGAAGAACTATCAGTTTCCGGCGCACGCATGCGACCCGCGCTCTCTCTCGCCTTTTCCACGCACGCATTCAACTGTTTATAATCGTGTGTCGTTTGTTTACTATAGCGGCGCACTTTGCCGTTACCCAGTTATGCCAAGTGTTGGTGTTTACTTCGCATTTGATATATTTTTTTATATGCGAGTTTGAACTAAATATCGAACGACTACACGAAAAACAAACTTTTTGAATAACAATACTTATTTCTGTTTGATCGATTTTATTGAATTCAAGTTATTTTTAAGGTCATCACCTCACTGATGTTTATTTGTAAAAAATAGTGCGGATAATCCCTATAAACCTATAACATAGAGACGCTAATGATCTCAGTTGTCGAGCATCTACAATCGATTATTGAATTATCAGTAGAGACTACCGAGACGTCATCAGTCATCACTCGACAATTGTTCCGGTTATAAAGCAACGGCTCCAACAATAGAAAATACACGTCGCATGGTAAAAACCATTAGAGAGCAACAGAGAGGAAAGGTTTTCAAGCAGACAGTTTGTTGCTAAGTGAGGATGGTGCTTTGCCTCCAATAGGCTGATTGATGTCACTGTTGCGTTCTGTTTTTAGGTTATCTGTCCCTTTGTCCCGAACTTAAGCTTCGGGATGAAAAAATGTCCCGTTTTCATGAAACAAGCAACCCGCCGCAGCTCCATGAAGCGAACATTTAAAAATATTCGATAATTTTGTCCATGAGTGTATAATAAAACTGATTATAATAATTAATAAGAACAACTTCTGATTTCTGAATAACTTAAAACCAGACTCGGAGGCTACCGACTACCGAGAAAGATTTCAACAATTATTTGTTAATGCAGGACGCTCAGACTTCAGTGGCAGTAGACCAGGGTACCATCTTAATAGCGACAACAAACATAACACAAAGTTACCAATATTTGACGAATTATATTCCTCACACAATCCCCGCACGATAATAATTATATACCATCTTTTAAGCAGTATCTCTTCTAAACACTAAAACTACAGCACACTAATCACTTTTCTTTTTGACAGTCCTCTTCTTCCTCCATTACTGTAGCAACGCTACAAACTTTATCCAGAAGATGTCTATAGAAATTCGTTTTCGTCACTTCCAAATAATGTTCAATAACTTAAGGTAGTTGTGCTATGGGCATAGTGTCAGAAAATTCTAAATTTTCGGATACTCATTAAGGATACTATAATATAAACACCATTAAAATTTGAAGTTGATTGACTATCTCTAACTCGAGATAAACTTAATTAAAGTTCGGATAATTAACACGGAGAGCATGTAGGAAAGGTTGTGTTTTTGACAAGTTTTTTTAATTTAAAAAAAAGTAACAGTCAGAAATCTTCAAAAAACCAACTGTTCATTGATGTTTTTGTTCTGAGTTTAAAAAAGAAAATCCAAAAATTATTGACCTTTTTATATAGTTGAGATATAATAACGCAAAGTTCAACAATTTATGAGAAAAGATTGACATTTTTATATAATCCAAGCGAACAAACTAAGTGAAATATGTGTAACTATGTGAACAACAGTTTAGGTACAATCTCTAACAAATTTTTTTTACATTTAACACTATACTTATTTATTGTTTTACAGCGTATTATGAACGAAACTTTTCAATGTTATTATTACAAGACAACTCTACCTTAAAATCGGTTCACTGGTTTGTCTAGCTACTTATAAGCAAATACATGAATCCTGTAATTTATCTGCACTAAGTTAGGTTATGGAGACGCTACAAGCATTTAAAAGTGAAGCCAGTCGCCATATTTATTCAGTTCATTCATTTTATATGTAAGAA
Source organism: Mongoloraphidia duomilia (assembly GCA_039654895.1). Taxonomy (NCBI): domain Eukaryota; kingdom Metazoa; phylum Arthropoda; class Insecta; order Raphidioptera; family Raphidiidae; genus Mongoloraphidia; species Mongoloraphidia duomilia. The sequence goes on along the minus strand of CM077519.1, from coordinate 10,645,967 downwards.
GAAGAGAATAATATTCTCATATCCATCCCGTTTGGCCGCCATGTTTGTTGTCCCCTGTGACGTCAGACCTGGCTTTAACTTAGTACCTATAGTAAGCAGTTTTATATACGGCAGTGTTTTTCAACCTTCTTGAATACGCGACCCTTTCACAAGTAAAAAAATTCTGGCGACCCTCAGAACCGTAATAAAACTATGTCAGTGATTTCAAAAATTGACGTCTTCTCGATGAAGAGAAAAGAATATCCAGAGCTGACAAGGGAAGCTTTGAAATTATTAGTGCCATTCGCCACTTCCTCAGGGGCGGATCTACATAGGAGCTAATAGGGCTTAAGCCCTGGGCCCCCAAGTGTCAAGGGCCCACAAAAATTGAATAATCATCATAAATTTTTAATGCTTTTTCATTAACAATGGCCAGTAATCGTGTAGTAAAAAATGGGGCCCCATTGGACTTAAATAAGCCCTAGACCCCGAAAACCTAGATCCGCCATTGCACTTCCTACCTATGTGAACTAACGTTCTCTTCAATGGTGAACATAAAAATTAAAAAGAAGAAGTAGGTTCCAATTAGAGAATTATTTGTGTCTCAAAAATAGAACCACGATTCGACAAATTATTAAAAAATAAACAGGTACAGCCTTCTCACTGAATATATTGTATTTTTATTGTAGTGTAGGGCCTATACAACCCTTGCTTTTTACTTTTACCTGACTTGCGACCGTAACCCCCCGAGCAAGACATTACGACCCCCCTGGGGGTCGCGACCCACGCGTTTACAAAGACTGGTATACGGTATAGCGCCTCTATTACAGTTTAACTCTATATGTTTGTCTGTTAAATTTTATGAACATGGTGTATTTGTGATGCAACTCTGGTCGTATGTAATATAAGTACAGTCATCACATCGCAGTACAGTCACGGATCATGGCCTCTGAGTGTGTCAGTGCTATTATAACGGGACCTCCCTCCCCAACGCCAAGTGGGGCTTGGCCGGGATCGTAGTACGTGGTAACATGGCGCACGCTTTCTAGCTACCGCTTTCATATTATAGTATATCAATCTATCATATTCCATTATTATTTGAGTTATAAGATAGGTCCAAAAAAAGCACAATTCGATTTACATATTATGTCAAGTGAGTTTATTCCATAATAAGCGACCGTTCAAGTATTATGTAACGCATTTTTTGAAGATTTTTGACCCTCATCCCCCCCTCTGTAACGCGCCGTAACGTTTCGATTTACCCCCCCCCCCCCCAAACGTTACGTAACACTCCAGTGACCATTTCTACCTAAAAATGTCAATGTCGGGCAAAATACCGGAAAATCACTAAAAGACCGTTACGTAACGCGCTGCTTGATCCCCTCCCTTCATTGTAACGCACCGTAACGTTTCACAAGATCCCCCCCAAACTGCGATACATAATACTTGAACGGCCCCTAAATAGCTGAACTCGTGGTTTCGCTCGTTCTCGATTCGATTCGTACTTAACAGGATTCTGCTGTTTCCCGATGACCGCAGTGTTCCGCAAAGTGTGTTCCGCGGAACCCTGAGGTTCCATGAACACTCGCTAAGGGTTCCGCTAAAAAAATCATATTTATCCACATTAACATTAATTTGCTTTTTTATTTGCAGCCATTGATTCAATTTTCGAGAAGAATATGAAATTAACTTTAAAGTTACGTGAAAGTATTTATTCATCTTGTTCCCATAACAACGCTTTAACCGATTCAAAAGATTGTAGGGTTCCATGTTTATACGTTCCAAACGGAAAAGGGTTCCACATTCGAAAAAGTTTGAGCAACACTGAATTCCTAACGTAATGATTTGTACCTTAAATTTTAAACCAGACTTTACTAACGATTAATAATAATTTTATTTATTTGATGTAGTAGTTCTCGTGTTGTAATATAAGCAAACGATTGAGTAGTTCCGGACATGAATAGCTTGGCAAAATATCCTAAACCCCCGTTTTATCCCCTTTGGGGTTGAATTTAAAAAACTCGAATAGCCTATAACCTTCCTCAATAAACGGGCTATCCAACAAAAAAAATTTTTTTCAAAACGGACAGGTAGTTCCTGAGATTATCGCGTACAAACACACAAATAAACATACAAACAAACTCTTCAGCTTTATTATATTGTTATAGATTATACAGGCTGGTTTTTATTTATCATAAAAAGAGTCAAAAATCCATCCCTGATTTATCAGTCGTCGTTCAGGGACGATGCAAGGAACGCGAGTATAAAAGCCGGAGTGATAAACTCCAACTGAGTGATAACGCGACTAATGGCGGAATGCATACACTGCTGAAGGTCAAGGTTTCTATACGCTACGACACAGCAGCAGCTGTAACTTACCTACAAACAATGACGTATCGAACAAAAACGAAGCGTTATTTCTTTTGTTTAAAGGCACTTTTATTTTTAGACCGACCTACTGTTTTGAGTTTTCCCAATCGATTCGTTTTCATTACTCTATAAACGTGTTTTACACGACGAAAAAAGTAAAAACCGGTCAAGTGTGACTAAAACTCGCGCCACGAGGGTTCCGTACCGTTACAACAATTTAATTAGTGTAAACTATGCCTATGTTAAAAAGCACAGTGAAAGCTCGAACCTCACGGTTGACAGTTATTAATAATATGGTGTAGCGAACCTCAAGATGTTACGCCACTGCCTCCAATAGAAACCACGAGAAAGAAAAGCCACAGTAGTAAAGCGTGGAGTGGTATCGAAGATACGAGAACGTACTAAGCTGGGCCGCGTAGCGTATATAAACAAGCCGGTACGAGTGAAATAGGGGGCAGTCAACGGTGTCAAGCAATCGGGTCAGTGAATGGCGAGTCGTCCCCTCAGTCAGTAGAGTGAAATAAATATTGATCAGTCAACGGGAATCAGTCAGTGTAGATTGTACTGTGACAGTGTTGAACAGCGAAATAAATCTGATATAAATACAGTGACATAAATAATCCTTGTATATTAAGTTATTTGTTAAGTGTTATTTAAGTGGCTCGTTTAGTTCAATAATTACCGTTTAACTTTTTTTATTGTTAGAATTGACTTTTCGTTGTTGCATTTATTGTTTTGTATTTTTATTCAGAAAACAGTTTTGTAACAATAGTTTATAATCATAGTGTATACAGATGACGTCACTTTGACAGATTGTTGACTGTTCGGGACCTGGTTTAGATGTCGGGGATGCACAATGGCTTCTTGCAGACGACCTGAGTGTAGCGGGAAAATTTTTCCTGTCCCCAATAATTGTTTTTAACACTTTGTTCTGCCAATTGTACTTTTTAACACGTTCATATTAGTTCCACCTGTATATGTATGTAAGTAACGGATTCTTTGAACGCGATTTTCACCCACTTGAAAACTTCAGATTGAACTGAAACTTTGCACACTTATCAAGGACCGATGACAATACAATAATTCAATAAGTTTGTCCCATTATCCTGACCAGGATCTCCAGGACTAAAAAGCAAAAATAAATTATAATTTAAAAAAACTAAAAAACACGCTTTAATGAACTAAAAAGTAAAAAATAATTAATTTTATTGTAATAAAGCATGGGGTAGTATGAAAATATGATACAAAGCACCCCACGCTTTTTTACAATAAAATTAATTATTTTTTACTTTTTAGTTCATTAAAGCGTGTTTTTTAGTTTTTTTAAATTAAATTAAATTATTTCTAACATAGCGCGTTTGCGTCTCTGCTGCACAGCGGATGTTTCGAGTTTCTGCGCACTGATGTAGCTACTAGCTATATTATACGGGACATGTATTAAATTATATGTGAAGTTTTAAAAATGGTTATTTTCGATACGTGTGCGTGAAGTGAGGTATTCTGGTAGGCTTAAATTGAGACACGAGCTAAGGGACTGACGCATACACAACCAGATCGAGTGCGCTGTATAGCCCCACGAGCCGTTAGGCGAGTGGGGTAAGCGCACGAGATCTCATTGTGTATGCGTCAGTCCCTTTAACGAGTGCCTCAGTTTAAGCCTACTAGATATCTCACTTTAAGCGGACGTATCGAACATAATTTTTTATAACGGCTGCTTCTAAAGTTTAATAGAGAGGAAAAAAAATTATGAAAACGGAAAATTCGCTCTTCTAGTCCTTAGAACTTTACAATTACAGACTAAGTTATGATTTAGTTTATTTAGTAAAGTTATTAACTTCTGTATAAATCATTAAAAACATGACTCTCTCATGATGTAGACTTTGTATGCGCGATACTATATATAGGAACACATCGATCGATAGCCAGTAAGTGCTTGTATTGTACAAAGTGCGGAAATTTCGAATTTATAAGATGTAGAGATTGTACTTTTATGCACGCTTTGGACTTTTACGCACTGTGACAGTACTTTTACGCACGCTTTGGACTTTCACGCACGGTGACTAAAATACGCCTCTTTACGCCCCCCTCACAGTGCTCGAATATTGAACTTTAGAAGCAGGAGTTATAAAAAAAAAATTACAACTGTTTGTTTAATAAAAAGTAAAGAGTCGCTTTTATATTATAATTATGTAGAATTTTTCGTTTCTCACAATCTGCTGTGTATTAATCATTAAAATATTATTTATGGTCATCGTTAATTATTTAATGCAGTGGTCATAAATCAATATATGTGTTAATTACGTAATCAACTGCAGAAGAGAAATCGAAGATAACATTGTAAGAATGCTTTAATATCAAGTGTTTTACAAATTACGAGGGGTTTATTCTGAAAGTGTGTAAATTGACAATTTCTAAAGTAATCAACCTGCATTTCTGAGCATTAAATCTTGATAATATGAAGTTTATTCCGCCACAGTTTCAAGTTTATATTTCTTAAATGGGGGAGCTGGTCACAGGCAAGAAATGAACAAAATGTTTTAAGCAGTCGAACTGTAATTTTATAGGCAATCTGCAGAATCTAGTTTTAAACACTTATAAAAATAAATGGCTAAATGCATGTCGAGCCACGCAAAGAGTAGGGTTCCGTTTCTACTATGTAAGTTATTCTAAACCTACAATTTTGATAAAATAAATAAAATAAAAACACATTCATAATCTACTCAAAAGGCCCTTTCCAACGATACCCCACACGAATAAGTACTACAAAAAATTTTTTTTCGCCCCCCATTTGCTAAAACTTACAATTTTGATAAAATAAATAAAATAAAAACACATGATTCATAATTTACTCAAAAGGCCCTTTTCAACGATACCCCATAATAATAGGTACAAAAAAAAAAACATTTTTTGCCCCCCGTTTGCATGTATGGGCGCTTTCTTTTTTCTGCTTTTAGTAGATATTAGCTCATTAACTAGGCTACTAGAGGATATGAGTGATACTTGACGTGAAATACATCTTTATAGGTAATGACTTTGTTAAGATAGACCTGGTAACAAAATCCATAGGTCTAAAAATTGGAACTTTGACGCTTGGTTTGTGTCCTAATTATTTTCTAGTTTTTGATACAGCTGATGATTTAAAATAAAACCGTTTAACTTAAAAGTTTTTTACCTATTTTTATTTTTTAGTTTTTAGTTTGATTTCTGGCCCATATCATTATGCAAACTCCTCCTCCTTTCAATTGTCCACCTCCTGATTCCATCATCACAGCCTCGTTACCAAGTTGAAATTATCATAATATTGTATTGTCACGGGGACTCAATGTGTGTGCAATGTTTCATAAGAATCGGTTAAGTAGAAGTTATAGTTGAAAAAGCTGTCGCAAGATTTGAAACAAAGATAGTAACAAACAAACAAATATACTGGGTGAAGCTAAATGTAACCGTTTAAAAAGTAGTCAGCTTTGCAAAACGCATGAAAAGATTAGCGATATATGAATTTATGAAAAAATATAATATCTCAAATTCAAATGTCTTATAAATACGCTGAATCGATGTCCAATCGCAAGACCGTATCTCTATAATATTCTCTTTTACCAGGTCTTCATGGTTTCCGGGCTTGTAGGCCGTGGTCCGGTGGTATTTCTACCTGACGTTTCGTCTACAACTGCGGTAGCATTCTCAAAGGCGATGTGGCAGCGGTCGAAGTGTACTCCTTGGCGGCTCACACTGACCTGTGAGCCGCCAAGGAGGACACTTCGACCGCTGCCACATCGCCTTTGAGAATGTCTACCGCAGTTGTAGACGAAACGTCAGGTAGAAATACCACCGGACCACGGCCTACAAGCCCGGAAACCATGAAGACTTGGAACAATGCCGGCCGTGAAAGCTTTCACACCTGGATATTCTCTTTTAGTTTAGAAGTTATGACAGCTCAAAATTTCGATGGTATAAGCTCTATAAATAAATTCAACATTGAAAAGATGGCAAAATATAAGATAAACCAGGCAACTCTACAGAGTAATACTAAAAAAAAAATTAAATCGGTCAAGCGGAAGCCTTGTAAATTCTCGACCAAAAAAAAAACCGTCTTCTATTTTAAATATTTCTGATCGTTCTAGTATGCACTAATTGTAATTATTACTCGTACTTAAGAGCATTGCATGTCATCCGCCGCTCACCACGAATTAGGAGCTATAGGGATACCACTATCCCAAGCTTAAATTTATCAGTTATGTGCAGTTGACGACAGAAGTTATATAATCAAGTATGCACATGGTAGGTTTATAGTTTATACGGTTGCACGCATGACATACGAACAGTTGAATGTAATTAATGCAAAGTACATTCATGCAGCAACCGACGCAACCAATCGGATGATGCATTATTCATTTGTTTGAGATATTAAATATAGATATGTGTTTATGACTTCCCTTTAACTTTTTTTGCACTGAAAGATGGTCAGTTCGCAAACTCTTGGCGGGAATAGTGAATGAATTTAGAAGATTCGAATATGAATTTTGACATATAAGTCTAGGTCAGGGGTCGGCAACCTGCGGCTCTTATGATGTCAAGATATGCACAAATATTAATAATTATATTATTAGTGTATTTGCCATATGGCACATACACTATTGGCGTCGGTCGGATGGTGGGACCTAGGGGTCGGACCAAAATTTCTCGACGTTTCATAGCCTCCTGAACACTTTGGCACCATTTTTAAAAATGTTTATATATATATATGTATGTATATATATATATATATATATTTATATATATATTTATATATATATATGTGTGTACACGATAACTCTCGACAGACTTAATCGATTGAAACGAAATTTGGTACACACATTGGAACCTATCACCGCAAGAAGCCTATTTAAAATGGGCCCGATCGGACCATTTTCAGGGTTGTATTTAGGGGTTCCAAAAAGTTTTTGGGCCAAAAAATATCGAAAAATTTGTCAGAATCGTTTCAAAATTGAAATTTAACTCTTTAGTAAAGATTAAAATGTGCTGCTAAAGTTTTAATAAAATCGGCCCAACAGGACCGGACTTTCAAATTTTATGAAAACACTAGTTTGTTGATACGGATTTACTTATGAAAGGGTGTATTTAATTGGGTGTACTGATAAAATCCTTGTCTAATATTGAAATTTAGAAAAATTTAATTATTTTAAGGGATGTATTAAGGGGTTAAATTTTTTATTTTGTCAAAAAACAAACTTAAGTTCACATAATAATGCCACAATGCCTGTATTAGCAAATACACTATATTGTCGGCAGGGTTTGGCACTGCGACCCGAGTTTTTTTTTATTTTCAAAACTCATAAAAAATATTATATACTACAAAAAAAAACTTTAAACGGGGTAAAAACACTCAACAGAGAACAGTGACAATAGGTGGAGTAGAGACTAGAGAGTATAAGGACAGCTGACATTTTTTAAATGTGGCAACACTGTTCTGTTTGTTTAGTTGTTGGTGCACTGTGTCGTCAACGGTCGCAGTCAGAACTTTTTTTTATATACCTAATCCTAATCAAATACCATAATATTGAAATAAAAATGTTAGTGGCTCTTTAAAAACTGAGAAATTTTGTAAATTAAAACTTTTGGCTCTTCCGTCTCAAAAGGTTGCCGACCCCTGGTCTGGGTTGCACAATGCAGTTAGCAGTATCAGAAAAATTCCAGTCAATTGGACGCGGGACCATTCCAACTTCAAAAATTTTGGAGCATACAAGTAATTCAAGAATTACAAGGCGCGATATTCATGTAGGTACTGTGTGTAAACGGTTTTATTGAACATAGGGAAAATAACACTGAGAAGTTTTATAATTTTGTAGTAGGCTATGAGCCATAAGACCTAATATAAATATGTATTGGATTACATAGAAAAAATAGTACAGTGAATTTTTCAAACAATTTTCCATAGCAACGGTTGACTATTAAGCGTTACTCGGAACCGGCTAAATAAAAAAGTCATGATGTGTCGTAAGACACCCGCTATGCTTTTTACGCATTGTATATAAAACCGAATTTATCAAAGATATAAATAATACAATTAAAAAGTTATTATTTGATCGCCATTTTGAAATCTGACGCCATTTTATTTTTTTGTGTCTTATTAAATTCTCAAATATCAATTTTCAAAAGGATCAGATAATTTTTACAAAGAAATATATACCTATGACCGTCATTTTGAAATATGACATCATTTTATTTTTTTGTGTCCTATAAAACTCGCAAATATTAATTTTCAAAAAGATCGGATCATTTTTGCAAAAAAGTACATATGGCCGGCATTTTAAAATCTGACGTCATTTTATTTTTTTGTGTTCTATGAAACTCTCAAATATCAATTTTCAAAAGGATCGGATAATTTTTACAAAAAAGTACATACGGCCGCCATTTTTAAATCTGACATCATTTTATTTTTTTGTGTCCTATGAAACTTTCAAATACCGATTTTCAAAAGGATCGGATAATTTTTACAAAAAAGTATATATGGCCGCCATTTTGAAATCTGACGTCATTTTATTTTTTTGTGACCTATGAAACTTTTAAATATCAATTTTCAAAAGGATCGGATAATTTTTACAAAAAAGTACATACAGCCGCCATTTTGAAATCTGACATCATTTTATTTTTTTGTGTCCTATGAAACTTTCAAATACCGATTTTCAAAAGGATCGGATAATTTTTACAAAAAAGTATATATGGCCGCCATTTTGAAATCTGACATCATTTTATTTTTTTGTGACCTATGAAACTCTCAAATATCAATTTTCAAAAGGATCGGATAATTTTTACAAAAATGTCCATACGGCCGCCATTTTTAAATCTGACGTCATTTTATTCTTTTGTGTCTTATGAAACTCTCAAATATCAATTTTCAAAAGGATCGGATAATTTTTACAAAGGAGTATTACATATTTCCGCCATTTTGAAATATGACGTCATTTTATTTTTTTGTGTCCTATAAAACTCGCATATATCAATTTTCAAAGGGATCGGATAATTTTTACAAAAAAGTACATATTATGGCCGCCATTTTGAAATCTGACGCCATTTTATTTTTTTGTGTCCTATGAAACTTTCAAATACCGATTTTCAAAAGGATCGGATAATTTTTACAAAAAAGTATATATGGCCGCCATTTTGAAATCTGACATCATTTTATTTTTTTGTGACCTATGAAACTCTCAAATATCAATTTTCAAAATGATCGGATAATTTTTACAAAAAAGGACATACGGCCGCCATTTTGAAATCTGACGTCATTTTATTTTTTTGTGTCCTATGAAGCTCTCAAATATCAATTTTTAAAAGGATCGTATAATTTTTAGAAAGGAGTTCTACATATTTCCGCCATTTTGAAATCTGACGTTATTTTATTTTTTTGTGTCCTATAAAACTCGCAAATATCAATTTTCAAAAGGATCGGATAATTTTTACAAAAAAGTATATATGGCCGCCATTTTGAAATCTGACGTCATTTTATTTTTTTGTGTTCTATGAAACTCTCAAATATCAATTTTCAAAAGGATCTGATAATTCTTACAAAAAAGTACATATGGCCGCCATTTTGAAATCTGACGTCATTTTATTTTTTTGTGTTCTATGAAACTCTCAAATATCAATTTTCAAAAGGATCTGATAATTCTTACAAAAAAGTACATATGGCCGCCATTTTGAAATCACCATTTAATTTTTTTGTATGCTATAAAACTCTCAAATATTAATTTTCAAAAGAATCGGATAATGTTTACAAAAAAGTACATATGGCCGCCATTTTGAAATCTGACGCCATTTTATTTTTTTGTGTCCTATAAAACTCTCAAATATTAATTTTCAAAAGGATCTAATAATTTTTAGTGTGCTTTATTTCCTGTTTTATTACATTTATCCCAAACGTTACCGGAGAAAGACCTTTTGCCTGTGAAAATTCAAAAGTACGATTTGCACCCGGACGAAACTCGGGCCGGTCAGCTGGTTACCATAATATTGTATTGTCACCGGAGCTACACATGTGTGCAAAATTTCAACTCAATCGGATCATGGGAAGTGGGTAAAAATTCAAAAGTACGATTTACACCCGGACGAAAGCCGGGCCGGTCAGCTAGTTACCATAATATTGTATTGTCACCGGAGCTACACATGTGTGCAAAATTTCAACTCAATCGGATCATAGGAAGTGGGTGAAAATTCAAAAGTACGATTTACACCCGGACGAAAGCCGGGCCGGTCAGCTAGTTACCATAATATTGTATTGTCACCGGAGCTACACATGTGTGCAAAATTTCAACTCAATCGGCTCACGGGAAGTGGGTGAAAATTCAGAAGTACAAAGGGACATAGAGACAGAGAAAGTCAAATTGTTCGGGAAGGTATGATGAACGTCGAGAAATTTTGGTCCGATCCGATCGACGTCAATAATTAGTTACACGTCATTTTAACTCAGTAGGCCAGGGTTTTTAAACTTAAATTCAAACATCAGCAGTCAAAAAATTGAATAACTATATTGAAATAATGCAATATAAGACAGGGCATACGCTATCTTCCAATATCCATATCACACTGTGCAACAGACAAGGACAACCGAAACAAGTTCGCGATTTATTAGATAAAGTCGCATTTATTTAGTTTAATAATCATATAAATCTGTATAAAAAAACTGTTTTGACACAATATTATACATGAAATCTATCTAAAATTTTCTGCTCTTTCGTTTAAGACAGGTTTCGAATCGATCTGACTTAAATTGAGCAAACTATAAGCAAAAAACTCCGTTTTTTCTAATTTGCTCCCCTCTGGGGCCAAAATTCAAAAATCGGGCGACGTTAGGATCAAATAGACCCCGAGAGGAATCGAACAAAAAAAAGTTTTTGAAAATTGGTTCATCCGTTTGGGCTGTACGCGTGACACAAAATAGCGTGACAGATTCACAGATTCACAGATTCACAGATTCACAGATTCACAGATTCACAGATTCACAGACAAAGCGAGTGTATATAGGCGCTTCTAGCTTCGCTAAGATCGCGCCTAAAAAAATACTGACATTTGGCATAATATTATAATAAATAAAATAAAACGTCTGTTAACATGTGCGGTGACGCGGGTAACGGCTAGTATTAAATATTTATGTTATATTTGCCTTTCGTTTCCATAGTTCATATTATGGTTTCACACATAAAAATTCACCTATAAGCATGCCTGTCAGATAACTCATTTCTTTTTGACAGATAAATTACTTCAGAACAAAAAAATAACTGATTTTTTTATTTTCAAAATATTTACGAAACTATAATATTTAGAAAAAAAATTGTTTATGTAACATATGCACGCTTTTAGTGTTTTTTCGTATCTGATTTGCGAACCTTAAATAGCCGTTTATTGACTATAGTGACCATTATGTAACGCTTTTCAGTGCTATAATGGTTCATTATGTAACTAGTTACATAATGAACCATTATGCAACTAGTTACATAATGAACCATTTAGCAACTAGTTACATAATGAACCATTATGTAACTGTTTTTTTTTAATTCAATTAAATTCTAAAACCATGCATGTGTTATATAAAGTATAGTGTGCAACGCGTGTGCTAAATCTTTATGCGTCAGGCGCGATATTTTCAGCACTCGTATTCGGCTCGCGATGCTCACTCGCCAAGGCTCGTGAGCGCTCTCCTACTACTCGTGCTGAAAATATCGCGCCTGACGTATAAAGATGTATTTAGCACACTAGTTACACAATATACTATTACAGAACTTTCTTGGAAAAATAATGATAATAAACCGTTATGTAAAGGATACCATTATTACAGAAAAAAACAACGTTATAGCCTATAGGTCATATATTTGGGATTTTTTGAACCGCTAAAGTTATTATACTAATACGCTTCACAGCGGAAGAATTTCTCGCGAGGGGGGGGGTATAAATTATAAATTCTTAGCATCCGGGCGAAATCGGACTGGACCACTAGTTTAAAATAATTGAACATAATATTATAGTGTTTTTGCCATACCCACTACAAAATAGCTACTTTCGATGTATATGTATAGCGGCCATTAATTAACCCATTTAACAGGCAGGTGTGCGGAAAATGGTTTACTTTCTGCACTAGCGCAGAAAATAACGGTTGCCATGGCAACTTCTGTTAATTCGCTCTACACGCCTGCGTGCGCCTGTCATTACTTACTTGCACGAACTTCGCGGCACACTAGAAGAAAAGATGGCGACGCAAATGAACTGTCAGAATTTTTTGAAAATGACGTAAAAAGTAGGTATTTTGTAGTGGGTATGGCAAAAAATACCATATATGTCTCGTACGTAATGGTATTACGGCTCGTGAGACTGTAAAAATTCGCTCCCCCCAGGGGGGACATTGGGATGTAGTTGTTATCGCAATTGCATTCCAATGTTCTTTGGGAATTAGCGCTCCCAGGGACTCGAGCTTGTACCAGTCGGTTTGTGTATGCCGGCTGGCGGATTTTAATACACAAATGTGTTATTTATTGTGTTGAAGACGCTAATGACCTGAGTTGTCGACGCGTCTATAATCTACAATAAATAAAATTAAATAAAAATTCGCTATCGCTCGTTTTTACATACTGTCATTACTCGCCGTAATATGCCACATTATGTATCTAGACATACAATCTACTATTATATAGATCATGTTTATTGTGATCTATAAGAACTCAAAATGCGAGCCATTAACAATAGGATAAAAAAAATTCTATGAAATAACATATCGTAGGTCAAAAACCTTTCGTCGTATAATAACGCGCATTAAGCGGAATGAGGAGTGTATTAAGAGGGTATTTTAACATGAATTATGAAACATTAGGTCACATTCTTGGAGCGTTGTAAAAACTAAAAGAGTGTATTATGCGGGAAATCGTATTAAGGGGGTTTTACTATAGGTACATCCTTTCGATTAACACTTATTAAATTATTACCATATTATACAATCTTAATAATATTATGTTAATTTAATAAGCACCATATTTATAGTAAATTTAAAATAATCTATTCACGACGCATTTCAGCAACGAGTTGCCATCTTCAGGTGTGGTTAATTTTTTATATTATAAAACACACACACATTGAGTATTCATAACACGTTATAATATTATGATGCTAAGCACTTGTCTATTATGCTGTGGATTGGCATAATAGACAAGTGCTTAGCATCATAATATTATAACGTGTTACAGTTAGTGTGTGTTTTATAATATAAAAAATTAACCACACCTGAAGATGGCAACTCGTTGCTGAAACGCGTCGTGTTAACAACACATGAAGTCACAAGACGGACACCAAAAATACAAGGTATTTCTAACACTTCTTATTGTTCATATAGTGCCTTGGAGACCTAACATTTAAAAAATGTATCATAATTATTTTATTAATAATTTGTTTAGAAAACGTTAATTGGTGTTGACTTATATGTGATTTAATCGTCAGTCGTTACTAACAGTTTTTGACATTACGACAGTGTTCTTTTTTTATCATTTGTATGCACGTAAGCGGAGCCGCGGGTACAGCTAGTAATTGTAATAATTATGCTACAGTCAAATAAAAACATTCTTGTATTATTTAGTTTTTAGATTAAATCACAATTAATATAGAATAACGGTAACATTAAAAAAACTTTTCAAGTTTCTTTGGTTACTAAACATACTGGCCTAAAGAAATAATAACTATATTTCGTTGAGTATTAACTACTGGGAAACATGCAACTTGCAAAGCTTAAATATCCCTGTACAGAATTGACATGATCTACCTGCTACCATAGAATGTCTGCTACCCTTGGACTGTTACAACCCATAGAGGACCCGAACCCAAGTCCCTCCACATTATATGCTTGATATATGTTGACATTTCTGTCAGGTTCCTTCACACACACATACATGCACGCGCTTATTTGAGTTAGAGAAAATTAGTCGTTTGTGTGCTGTGCTTGCATCCTTCAAGTTAGATATTTTAACGACCAATAGTAATTAAGTAGAGTACAGTAGATTGACGTTAATGTGAATACTCTCAAATATGAACTATTCAACAATTACAGCTTGAGAATAGCCGAGCGTGTAGCAGTGCTGTTGTTCATATGGCGTTGCTATATGGTTCCTCATTTACAAGTTCCCGGGTTCTAGCCCGAGAGCTGGTAAAAGTGTCAATTGGATTTTCAATTCATTATTAAAAAAAGAAATAATGAATTGAAAATATGAATTGGTGCACAGTACAGCTGTTGGAGTAAGGACTCTTATTTAACAAAAGCGGCATACACCAGCTTTTGTATAGAAAAAGCTTTTATTAATGTTATTCAAAACTGAAAATGCTCTTGTCACATTCTGACTGGTGTAACGACTCTAGTTACTAACGACTAACTTCATTATGTTACTTTCGACTAGTTTCATGGTGTAGAATCGTAAAAATTCACTCTCATCCATTTTTCCATAACGCGCCAAAAGAAGTATAACTTCAAAAATATAAAAGTTAAAAAACCAAAAACCGACTACGTAAAAGAAGAAAACAAGCAAATCAAAACGTGAGACAGTATTTTTTGTTATCAGTAGTCGGAGACTCGAATACCGGATTTTTTTTTTCAACTCCCGAACAGGTTTGAGACTACTGATAACAAAAAATACTGTCTCACATTTCGATTTCCTTGTTTTCTTCTTTTACGTTGTTGGGTTTTAGTTTTTTTAACTTTTATTTTTGTCTTTTTTTTAATTTATTTCTTGTAGATATGTAGGTATAGGATGTTCAATTATTTTAAAAAAAAAACATAGCACAAATAAAAATACCAGCTCATTGCAATTTTTATATCAACCAAGAATGGCGGGTAGTGGGCGCCATTTTGGATTTTTTATAGCCTATTACACTTGACCTTGAGACAAATCCAACGTCACCTCATATATCAAAATCGGTCCTCTAATTAGGTCTATAGGAGGGGAGCATCTATACCCACTCACATAAATACATACATAATAGATTGTTAAAATTATAACCCTTCCTTTTGACTTTGCCGTAGTCGGGTAAAAAATTCACAGATTTCGCAATCCTTGCAACCATCGAGGACATTGGAAATGATAACAGCATATATGAAACATAATTTAACTGTTTATTATACACACAATATTTATCAATGCACTGTTTAGTTTTGTCAGGAATAACCCTATTATTCTTCTGTTATATACGCGTTCACTTTTGCTTGATTACTTAACTTTTAAATGGATTTTTCTACAGTATTTATTAACATTTGCTCACAAATAACACCGCAGATCGTCGCAAATACCTCTCAATTAACTAGACATGATATAAAACACATTTCGAAAAAATTGCACTTGTTCAATTTTGCATGATTGCTCCTCACTTGATCGCGACACCGTTGTCTTTTGGCCTTGAACGAAAACTCGTAACTCTGTCCCCATATACGAACATAAACATTTCCAATGTTAAAAGACTTCTTCAATTTCTTCCTGTATCAAATATCAATACACCTATACACAACTGTGAGTCAGTCAACTATTAAATCAGAACGTTGAGTTTTATACAGTGTTGTTATTATAAAACCCATAGCTGCTCCCTGCAGTATTCCAACACGGTATATATTGTGTAAAGCACCTCCCTGGAGTATATTATATATGAAATCTTTCGACTTTAGGGCTGTACAGTCAAAATTATTGTAAAACTAGGTATACCGTTGGGACTTGGGGCCAATGTGTGGGACCATTGATCTTTAATAATAATAAGTTTATTGTCATTCATATAGGCATATCATACATGAAAGAATTGCTTAAGTCGACTGTCTCTGAGAGATTTCGAAAAAAGCAAAAAAGGTGGTAAAATTTCGTGGTTTTTCGGCTCCCCCCACGTTAGCACACGGTCCTCGAGGTCGGAAACTCAGATTCTACTCCACAGAGTAACCACAAACAACATACCAAAATATCACTAACTTCAGAATATTTTCCAGGTAACCCCCTTCATTTATTACCTGCCGATTGGACTATGGGCAATTTATTAAAGAATAGGTGATAGTATAAAAAGTTTTAGTAATTAAATTGGCACCGGCCTCAAAATTTTATTATTTTCCTCTTTTTAGTGGCTTTTTTTGAAGGAGGTTTTTTTTTTGTGTTTTTTTTATGTGTTTAGTATTTGTCCAGCCCTGGCCCAAGTTTGTAAGAAATACATTATTGCTCTTTATTCTCAGAAATGTTACCAGCAGAAGAGATCTTGACACGGTTGACACATTTTTGTTCAAATTTATTGATAATTTTATTTAGAAAAATTACGTCTCAGATCATAGAGCTCTAAATAAACGCGTACCTAAACCTATAGGTTGTGTGCACGAAGACTACTAGCGCCGCTAGCGGGCAATAGTGTACGATTGAACTCATTTTTATTGTTGTCTTATACCGGGAAATTTTTACTTCCCACGTCTACTATGGTAGGGAAGTAATGGATTCAGTCCGAAAAAAATATTTCGAGATTTTAACAGATTTTCACGTTTTGAGACCCTAGCAATCGTTTAAGATCATTTTCTGACTGATGTCTGTATGTGTGTGTGTGTGTGTATGTGTGTGTGTATGTGGTCAATTTTTCGCCTTCGATATCTTAAGAACGGAACAACATACGGGCATGCCGATTGTTCTATTGTGTTTATCAGCCTTTAACTTAGATCTGATTATATTTTGAGTCAAATCGGTTCAGTGGATCCTGAGATATTCAAAAAAACGTCCTCAATGTCACGTATTAACATAGGTAAAAAAAATATAAATGAATTTTAGATGTTATAATATGAAAAAAATGTAAATATTTTTTTTCTCTAAAATGTATAGTTTACGAGAAAAAAAATATTTTACTAAAAAAAATAAAAATTGTACGTAAATCAAGGTAACCATGATTTTTGCTATATTAAGTTAGCCATCAGTAGATCACCAAACAAAAAATTCGACTGATGACCAGTCCTATACTTCCCACCTAGTAAATATTTGCAAAAAATAAACACTCTTTTTTTTATTCTTTGACTAGGCTCAAATAACCTTAGCTGTTGGTGGTCTTTAAAACACAATTTAATTTTTATTCTTTGAAAAAAGCATGGCCCTCTTTTTTGTTTGGTGATCTATTGATGGCTAGCTTAATATAGCAAAAATCATGGTTACCTTGATTTACGTACAATTTTTATTTTTTTTAGTAAAATATTTTTTTTCTCGAAAACTATACATTTTAGAGAAAAAAAATATTTACATTTTTTTCATATTATAACATCTAGAATTCATTTATATTTTTTTTTACCTATGTTAATACGTGACATTGAGGACGTTTTTTTGAATATCTCAGGATCCACTGAACCGATTTGACTCAAAATCTAATCAGATCTAAGTTAAAGGCTGATAAACACAATAGAACAATCGGCATGCCCGTATGTTGTTCCGTTCTTAAGATATCGAAGGCGAAAAATTGACCACATACACACACACACACATACACACACACACACATACAGACATCAGTCAGAAAATGATCTTAAACGATTGCTAGGGTCTCAAAACGTGAAAATCTGTTAAAATCTCGAAATATTGTTTTCGGACTGAATCCATTACTTCCCTACCATAGTAGAGGTGGGAAGTAAAAAGAGGGCCATGCTTTTTTCAAAGAATAAAAATTAAATTGTGTTTTAAAGACCACCAACAGCTAAGGTTATTTGGGCCTAGTCAAAGAATAAAAAATAAGAGTGTTTATTTTTTGCAAATATTTACTAGGTGGGAAGTATAGGACTGGTCATCAGTCGAATTTTTTAATATACGAATAGATACCATTATACCATTTAATAAACGAATACTATAAAAGGGTACGTTAAAATTATTTATTTTAAGTTTTTTCCTTCTTCAATTTTGACATAAAAAAAAATAACTGATTAATTTGTATCAGACATGGAGGTGTACCTACACCTATGTCTATGGTTTATTTTGACAGACGACAACATAACCTAAAACCATGGCGCCTGTAATCTTGCGGACCGGTTTTCAAAGTGTCAAATTTATCAGATTTATAGTAATAATTTTCAAATAAGTTAGAAGTAACATCATGGTTTTACTTACTTGACTTTTTAAACAACAATGCTCACTGACAATTATTACGGAAAATTGGAGTTCAGAGTTTACAACGGATCTCACAACAAGCGCTCGCGTCGATATTATTATAACTCCGCCCCCTGCACACAGTCTATAGCCATAAGAAAAGTTGTGTACTGAATAATATTTTTTGTCCTACTCCCTATAAAATAGCTGCTTTTCATGCATGTTTACCGGTCGTAAAGTGACACATTACAGACCTGTAGCGAGAGCGGATTTTTTTTATAGCCCGCCGGGCTATAAAGTAAAATTGAAATATTTTTCAATTAATTATTTTTAATAATAAATAACGAAAAATTTAATAATTTTTTGCCATACCCACTATAGAATAGCTGCTTTACATGCGTGTAATGTTATGCATGGAATTAACGCAGGCAGGTGTGTTGAAAGTGTTTTCAAAACACACTAGTGTGGTAAGTATAAACAGTTTCCATAGTGATTTATGTTTATTCGCTCTGATCCGTCCGCTATTTAAACCTACTCATGGCCTGCTTTAAATGTAAAGTTGGCGACGCAAATGAACTGTCAAAATTTTTTGAAAATACTGAAAATGAAGTGAATAGTAGTTATTTTATAGTGGGTATTGCAAAAAATACCATATATATCTTGTACGTTATCGATTTTTTAAATACAATCGAAATTGTTTTTTCGACAAAATCGCACAATTTTCGTGTACGGCACACTAGGAGTCCTTTGAGTACGCAGACTTGGGTGTACTTCATCTGCAGATTTTCGTAAATTCTAGAAAATGTTGCATAGGTTGGGATTGTTGGGAATTGTATGTGGGACTTTAGTAAGTTAGTGTTTGTATTGTTACAAAACTGTTTTCTGAGTTGGCGGAATAAATATTTATTTACAATAATCAAAAATACAATAACGATAAATGTAACAACGAAAAGTCAATTCTAACAATAAAAAAACTTAAACGGTAATTATTGAACCAAACGAGCCACTTAAATAACACTTAACAAATAACTATGTATACAAGGATTATTTATTTGTAATTATTTATGTCACTGTATTTATATCAGATTTATTTCGCTGTTCAACACTGCCACAGTACAATCTACACTGACTGATTCCCGTTGACTGATCAATATTTATTTCACTGTACTGACTGATTGCACGACTCACCATTCACTGACTCCCGCTTGCGTGACACCGTCGACTGATTGCCTGTTCACTCGTACCGGCTTGTTTATATACCCTGCGCGGCCCAGCCTAGTACGTTGTCGCGTTATCTAGAACATTCCGGCAGGTACTCGTTGTTCAGTATCTTCGATACCATTCCACGCTTTACTGCTGTGACCTTTCTTTCTCGTGGTTTCTATTGGAGGCAGTGGCGTAACATCTTGGGGTTTGGTACAGTATATTAGAAAGGCGTGTTTTTATACGTTTTCAACACTAATTACCTTAGTTGTCGAACGTCTATAATCCACAATAACTAATATGTTTTCTCATTGTTGCAGGATTTTAAAAAACTGGATACATGACGAAGTAAGCAGCGCTGAAGGTAAGCTTTTTTTAAATTACTGATAACACTGAAGTCAAAAATTGTGAAATTACAATAATTAAATGTGCACAGACTATATAAAGTATTCTGAGATAAATTGGAAGCAGGTGAAAACATTTAAGCTGAAATAAAATTATTTTGACAGTGAATAAAAGGTTTTAAACCGAGACCTAGTGACAATTTTTTGGTGTTATTTATTCAAGGCCTTATTTTTGTGAAGATGTTGAGGGAGGCATATTAAAGTGCCCTGAGTAAGGGATTTTGCTAGATAGCGGTATGGGTGGAATGCAGACCGCCCCCAACATGAAACAAAAAAAAAAAATGGTCACAATTATTATTGCTTCAAGGCTGAAATTGTTTGTATAGCTTGTCGGTGACCCAATAATGTCACTATAATATTTGTAGATCGATTGGTCAGTATTGAAGATACTAAACGTGTCATGTGCTCGGCGAAATTTATATTATTAGTTCAAGGTTCAAATTTTAATATGTTGTTACGGCGACTGTTTTAAGCATATATTTCAATTTGCAGAACAAAATGTCGGTAATAAGCCCCTTGCAGAACGATATAAACACCTAAGCGAGCAAGTTTCCCTCTAAGTGAGGGGGTTATAATACCGACATTTTGTTCTGCAAATTGAAATATATGCTTAAAACAGTCGCCGTAACAATATATTAAAATTGGAACCTTGAACTAATAATATAAATTTCGTCGGGTACATGACACGTTTAGGGTGATCTGCCACCCCTTTAATACTGACCAATCGATCTACAAATATTATAATGGCATTATATTGGGTCACTGACAAGCTATACAAACAATTTCATCCTTGAAGCAATAATAATTGTGACCATTTTTTTTGTTACATGCTAGGGGCGGTCTGCATCCCTCCCATACCGCTATCTAGCAAAATTCCTTACTCAGGGCAATTTAATATGCCTCCCTCAACATCTTCACAAAAATAAGACCTTGATTAAATAACACCAAAAAATTGTCACAAGCTCTCGGGTCTATTTAATTATTAATTTACAACCATTAATTCACAATAGGGTGTTTTCATATTTTGTGGGAGTTAGAGCAAAAAGCATGTGAAAAACACACCTTAAAAATGTTATTAGTTACAATTAAGTACGTAAAAATTTAATATTACAATAATGTAAATGCAGAAAATTCCCCCCTAAAACGACAGTGACATCATACTCCAAACACGTATAAAATCCATTATTTGTGGGTCTGGGGCAAAAAATTAGATATTATTAAACAGCGACGATTGGGTTACTCATACAACATAAAATAATTTAATATGGTTGATAAAGAAAATCCACACAAGATAAACTGTTAAAGAAAAAATTTTTTCAACTAGCGACATGTTTCGACATTATAATGTCATCCTCAGGCTATATGAAAGTTACCAATTTTTTTTTGTCATTTAGAAACAATATCTGTCCATAAAATTATTAATATGACCAATTTATAGAACATCTGTTTAATTAACTGTGTTAATTCACTATAAAATAATTTGACTAGAAAATAAAAATGATTCAGTGAATTTAATAAAATTAAAACTTCCAAAACTTCCAAAAAGGAACAAAAAATTCAATTTTCTGGAAATACTTCATTATCGTACCTCTATTTCGTGTTTTTGTAGCCAAAATTCCGCAGTTTATTAATTACTAAGATTTCCTACATTGAAAATTAACAGTTACACAAAAACTAGAAATCGATTTCGACATTTGTAAATTGTAATTCAGAATTAATCAATCCAAGGTTGTTTTCTGTGAATGAACATACTTTAAATCAGTGGCACTCAAGCCTCAAGGGCTTGAAAGGGTAATAATTGTAAATCCATAAAATCTTCACGGCACACCAGACTTTCGGACACCAGTCATTATAATGATCAGAAATACCTATGGCTATCCATAATACCTGCAGTGTGGATATGTCCCAGCTGACTCTTCAAACACAGAAAATTAGCAATGTACTTCAAGTAACTGTGAATCCAACTTTTAGACCGAGAGCTAGTGACAATTTTTTGGTGTTATTAATTATTCAAGGCCTTATTTTTGTGAAGATGTTGAGGGAGGCATATTAAAGTGTCCTGAGTAAGGGATTTTGCTAGGTAGCGGTATGGGATGGATGCAGACCGCCCCCAACATGTAACAAAAAAAATGGTCACAATTATTATTGCTTCAAGGCTGAATTTGGTTGTATAGCTTGTCTGTGACCCAATAATGCCATTATAATATTTGCAGATCGATTGGTCAGTATTAAGGGGTGGCAGATGACCCTAAACGTGTCATGTATCCGGCGAAATTTATATTATTAGTTCAAGGTTCAAATTTTAAAAAAATGGTCACAATTATTGCTTCAAGGCTGAAATTGTTTGTATAGCTTGTCTGTGACCCAATAATGCCATTATAATATTTGCAGATCGATTGGTCAGTATTAAGGGGTGGCAGATGACCCTAAACGTGTCATGTATCCGGCGAAATTTATATATTATTAGTTCAAGGTTCAAATTTTATTATGTTGTTACGGCGACTGTTTTAAGCATATATTTCAATTTGCAGATAAGAATGTTATAAAAATACTCTAGCGCCCCAAAGATCAAAGTAAGCTGCTGTAGTTTATTTGAAAATCGATAGTTTCGCCCTTGAGCCACGCAATTGGTGCCGCTGTTCATGATATATAGACTTAAGAATAAAAAATCATTTATGTGCTCTGTGTATACAATATGGGTTTGACTTTTCGAAACCCGCTTAAAAAAATAATCAGGACACACAAAACAACAACATGAGATCCGCTGCGCGTTTGTTTGTAGAACAGGTTTAACAAGAAACAACACACTTACGACGTTATTAACATATGGAGAGTCGTTCGCGAACGAATCGTTCTTAGAATCGCTCGTAAATAACACGATATAAACGCAAATTGCCAGTTTTCTTTCAACCGATTGTTCACACGGACCCCGTAATAAAGAAATAAAATAATTGTTATATTATACAAGTGTATTCCATTTTTTTAAACGAATCGTAACAAATCGTTCAAAAATTTATTACAGATTTTTTTTTGTTTTTCAATCTATTCTTATTTATTAATTATTGTGGATTATAGACGCTCAACAATTTAGATCTACAGGGTGTCCCAGAAAGAATGGGACATAAAGTAACAGCTGATTCCTTACAAAAAAATATTGCGATAGACCCCAACATGTCTAATCCGAAAGTTGATATTAAAAAAGATACAGGGTGTCAAAGTTTAATTTTTATTTTTATCATTATGACGCGGCATTTTAATAAGAAACATTGAATTTTTATATAAAACTGTCAAAATTACCATGATAACGCCGCGCCGGCGTTTTCAAAGTCACCTATGTTCATTTTCAAAATTTGCCATTTAAAACCACATTGCATCGATTACTTTAAGTGAAAATATCTTGAAAAAGGTTCCTCCTAGCCACTTTTACAAAGTATACCTTTTTTACGTAAAAATGACGGAAAAATCAATTTTTTAATTCAAAAATATAGTACGGGTACGTACAAAAAAGTTATGACTATTTGAATTAGTGAAACGGTGTTTAAGTGGCGCCCCCTACAAGTAAGAGCCATACCAAGGTCAGATTTGAATTTCTCATGTCAAAAAATCCCGATATACCAAATTTCATTAAAATGCCTAAATTATTTTAAAAGTTATTAAAAAAATAAAAATTAAACTTTGACACCCTGTATCTCTTTTAATATCAACTTTCGGAATAGACAAGTTGGGGTCTATCGCAATATTTTTTTGTAAGGAATCAGCTGTGACTTTATGTCCCATTCGTTTTGGGACACCCTGTATAATAGAAAATACTTACTCGTATTTGTCCGTCACACAAAAACTCGAACGGTGAGCCCTGGCGTTATGAAATGCACACAGTTTATTGTCATGCATGGCAAATCCGGACGAATGTAAATATTTTCAGCACAAGCGACTAGGCCCTGCAGTCAGGGTTCACTCTGATTGGCCGAATACCCCATTTTGATGTCATTTGACACACACATACACACCTAAACGAACGTAACAACTAACAAGTGAACTCTGTATACTAATATGGATAGTTGATAGCGATTGAAAAATGGGTTTTGTTTGTGGACAATGTTCAAATATATGTTCTTCAAGACAGGCATTAATGTTCACAAAATCAGAATGAAAACTTCAGTTAAGGCTTGTAATCTAATAATTCTTTCTATAAAAGTCGATTAATTTTTTGACATTTCAAAATAAAACCTAATTTAATATTATTATTTGAGATATTAGGATATCCAAAATTTATACAATTGGAATAGAAAAGTAAATTTTAATTAAATTTTATTTTGAAATGTCAAGAAATTGATCGACTTTTATAGAAAGAATTAGAATATAAGCCTTATGTGAAGTTTTCATTCTAATTTTGTGAACATTAATGCCTGTCTTGAAGAATATGTATTTGAACATTGTCCACATACAGATCTCATTTTTTAATCGCTATCAACAATCCATATTAGTATACATAGTTCATTAGTTAGTTACTAAGTCCATTTGGATGTGTGTGTGTGTGCCAAACGACATCAAAATGGGGTATTTTACCACTTATAATGGACCCTGATTGCAGGGCCTAGTTACTTGTCTATCTGCTATGCCATAATTTATCTAATTGTCGTTCATTTTGGCTGTTATTTAATTTCTGAATATCTCAATATTTATTAACTTTAGCTCATATGTACTCTAATAATTTACTGTTCACTATTAAATCCTGTATTGTATTCTTGAAAAAAAATGCATTGTTACAATAAAAAATCGAAGCTGACCTTCGCCTGACCTTCACAGCATCACGTATGTTAAATTTGATACCAGTCTTCTGTCCTCCTTGACACTATAACTTTTGTATAAAACATTTTTGTATGGTTTGTACTGTTTACGAGATATTTCACTGCATTGTTTAAGATGGGCCACCCGCCATCCTGTATATTTTCAAGTTTGTGCATATAACCGCATGTAAAAATAGCATCATATTTTCATAATTATATTCTATTAGAAGTGGTATTTAAATAATTTACATAAACAAATATAGCATTATAAATTATTGTAATTGATATTTAAAATAACGGAGATGATTTCGTGATGCTTAAACCATGCGGACGTGATTTTTTGTAATGTTAAATTTAGCTTCGGTTGTGAATTAACATTTTTAATTACTGGTGAGCCTTATAAGAATCATGTTACCTTTAACTGTGTATTTTCCTCAATATTTTTAGAAATTTTATCAGACGCCAAAGACCGCAAAATTCAAATATCGATGTCCGTACTCGTAATCTTTCTGTTTGCAATTTTTTTATTTTTGTTCCTTATTTTAATTTTTTTTTACGATTTGTATGTTCGTTATTTAGTAGGGTATGGGGTTATTTGTTTTTAAACATTTTTTTTAACGTTGGAAATGTTTATGTTCGTATATAGGGGCAGAGTTACGAGTTTTCGTTCAAGGCCAAAAGACAACGGTGTCGCGATCAAGTGAGGAGCAATCATGCAAAATTGAACAAGTGCAATTTTTTCGAAATGTGTTTTATATCATGTCTAGTTAATTGAGAGGTATTTGCGACGATCTGCGGTGTTATTTTTGAGCAAATGTTAATAAATACTGTAGAAATATCCATTTAAAAGTTAAGTAATCAAGCAAAAGTGAACGCGTATATAACAGAAGAATAATAGGGTTATTCCTGACAAAACTAAACAGTGCATTGATAAATATGGTGTGTATAATAAACAGTTAATTATATTTCATATATGCTGTTATCATTTCCAATGTCCTCGATGGTTGCAAGGATTGCGAAATCTGTGAATTTTTCTTTGTTATGTTGTTATCTTTGAGCTGTGACCCATTCACCTAAAGACATATTATAACAGATACCTATATAAATGGATCAAATTTAAGAAATAGGAAATTAATGAAGAAATTGACCCTTCAGTTTTACTTGAAATCCTCAAAAAAGTATAAACAAAAAAAAAATGAAAAATAAACAAAATATGATTAAGTACCGAAACAAAAGAAAATTTAAACAAAAAAAATGTGGAAGGCTCACGATTTGGGTCTATGTTAATCTCTGAATCGTTCAAATTCTGTTAAAATATTTTGTTTATTAATTTCTTCCTACGAATTTCGAACAGCCAAATATAACTTATTTACATATTTTGTTAGAGTAAATAGTCCTCTTTCCGATGTAAGAAATTGTTTTTGCGATTAATTAATGAGTTTTGAGAAAATTGAGCGTTTATAAAAACGACTCTCGGAAGTAGTGGATTTCTAGTAGCGCTAGGTATATATACGAACTGAGTGAAGCAGGCTACCGTACTTGCTTCGGCAGTACATATACTAAAATTGGAACGATACAGAGAAGATTAGCATGGCCCCTGCGCAAGGATGACACGCAAAATCGTGAAGCGTTCCACATTTTTTGTTGATTTAATTTGTTTTGTTTTTTTTTTTATTTTGCGTCTTCAAATTATAGTACCTACCTAAATATATTATTATATTTTGTTCGTATAATTTGACTATTTTTTCAATCAATTTATTTTTTCCTACGAATTTTGAACCGCCAAATATAACTTTTTGACATATTTTCTTAGAGGAAATAGTAATCTTTTCGATGTAAGAAGTAGTTTTCGCGATTAATGTAACGAGTTGTGAGAAAATCGAGTGTTTATTGAAACGACTCTCGCGACTAGTGGATTTCTGAGTAGCGCTAGGTATATATACGAACTGAGTGAAGCGACACTACCGTACTTGCTTCGGCAGTACATATACTAAAATTGGAACGATACAGAGAAGATTAGCATGGCCCCTGCGCAAGGATGACACGCAAAATCGTGAAGCGTTCCACATTTTTTGTTGATTCATTTTTTTTGTTTGTTTTTTTCTTTTGCGTCTTCAAATTATAGTACCTACCTAAATACATTATATTTTCGTATAATTTGACTCCTTTTTCAATTAATTTATTTTTTCCTACGAATTTTGAACCGCCAAATATAACTTTTTGACATATTTTGTTAGAGGAAATAGTGCTCTTTTCGATGTAAGAAGTAGTTTTCGCGATGAATGTATTAATTTTGAGAAAATCGAGTGTTTATAGAAACGACTCTCGCGAGTAGTGGATTTCTGAGTAGCGCTAGGTATATATACGAACTGAGTGAAGCAGGCTACCGTACTTGCTTCGGCAGTACATATACTAAAATTGGAACGATACAGAGAAGATTAGCATGGCCCCTGCGCAAGGATGACACGCAAAATCGTGAAGCGTTCCACATTTTTTGTTTTCTTTTTTTATAAAGGTTTAATAATATCGTTTTCCTTTTGTTATTCTTTTTTGTTTCTTCAAATTATTATAATATACTTTTTGATACAATGTATGTATATGGATTTGTTTATTAATTTTAAATAACTCTCCTTATTCCAGTGGCGTAACGCAAACTCTTAAACCCTCCCCACCCGCAAAATTAAGTTTGGGCCCCTTATCCTGATACATTTTGCAGTTTATGTACTACGTTTGTAAAAGTCGTTAAACATAATATATCGACCTGGTTGGGCCCTATGATGGCTGGGCCTCCCCGCCATGCGGGGTCTGCGAGGGTGTACGTTACGTCACTGCTTTGTTCGTAGTCGGGTAAAAACATATCATCGTCCATCCATCAATATGTTTGTTACAGTATCCTTCCTTTAAGTCGATGCTCGATAACTCACTACTTCCTTACCTGCTTTCAACTATTACAAGTCTCCCACTCAAGCGTCCCAAAATCCATCCTCAACCCACAGCCTGACACGTTGGCGTAGTAACCTAGTAGGCATGTCGAATATGTTGGATTTTTAATGAGACTGGAGCCTAGAGAAGAGACCACTGATAGGTCCGTGCTAACTTCTACAGCCCCGTAGTCGCGCATTTAATGATTCAAAGACTGGAAAAGCAACACGATTTACATCCTTGGGGCTTGGGGAAGGATGTTTTCTCATAACGAAAACTTATTTCTTAAGTCTTGCCAAAAATCGTTAACCTAAAAATTCGTATATATTTTTATATTATTTTTTTTTCTACAAGTCTACCAACATGTAATAATTTGTCTAAACGGTGACAAGCCGAGGTTTTTGAACTGCAAACCGAATCGCAACTCGGTCGTATTTCTATTGAGCGAATCGAATCGTTGTGCGCTTGTTTCGTGCATGTATGGCTGTGTGTGTGTGTTGCGCGCGCGAGGTCAATGTCCCCCCCACCCCGGCGTGCACATTGCGCATGTCCGTGCGTAGTGTACACGCTCTACCTTCTCTTGTTATCGCGTTGTTTTATCGCCGTGGCCCGCTTTGATGGCTATAATATGATATTATTGTTTGTGTGTGTGTGTGTGTACTACGGTGCAACTTGAGACCTGAATAATATAATAGTACATACTAATAGTAATTAAATAGACTGACGCGGTAATTATTGTTATTTGTTTAGTTTTAAATATGCTGTTTATTGCATTTCACTTGATAAATGAGCCGGCACCTGAAGCTCAAGTAAATAAACTAAGATTTTTTTAATTTTTATAAGAAAATCGAAAAGTTGCGTGTTGCGGCCAAAAGACGGTTTAATTTATAAACAGAACCACGCACAAACGTAGTTACATTATAAAAAATTCGACTTATCATGACCAGTCCTATACTTCCCACCTAGTAAATATTTGCAAAAATAAACACTCTTTTTTTATTCTTTGAAAAAAAGCATGACCCTCTTTTTTGTTTGGTGATCTACTGATGGCTAGTAATATAGCAAAAATTATGGTTACCTTGATTTACGTACAATTTTCTTTTTTTAGTAAAATATTTTTTTTCTCGAAAACTATACATTTTAGAGAAAAAAATATTCACATTTTTTTTATATTATAACATCTAGAATTCATTTATATTTTTTTACCTATGTTAAAATACGTGACATTGAGAACGTTTTTTTTTTAATATCTCAGGATCCACTGAACCGATTTGACTCAAAATCTAATCAGATCTAAGTTAAAGGCTGATAAACACAATAGAACAATCGGCATGGCCGTATGTTGTTCCATTTTTACGATATCGAAGGCCAAAAATTGACCACACACACACACATACAGACAGATATCAGTCAGAAAATGAATTTAAACGATTGCTAGGGTCTCAAAACGTGAAGATCGGTTAAAATCTCGAAATATTTTTTTCGGACTAAATCCATTACTTCCATACCATAGTAAGGGTGGAAAGTAAAAATTATACATACTTCAGTTATAGACACAATTACTAAAAGAATGACATTGAGACGTCGTCACTCGAAAACGGCTATTGTTCCGGTTATAACGCAACAGCTGCAACAATAAAAATACACGCGATCGTAAAAACCATTAGAGAGCAGCAGAGAGGTTAACGGTTGTCAATCAGACAGTCTGTTGCTAAGTGAGAGGCCGATGACGTCACTGTGTAATTCTAGGAATAATCGGGCTATACATTGCTCCTCCGGGACATCGAGACGAAATTAATCTTGCGCAAAATTGTTGCGATGTCTGTGGAAAATAACACTCGAGTTACGCATACTTGTGCTATCACAATGATATTGTCAAACATGTTTGACGGTGTATATATGGGCCTAACACGTTTTTAAAAAAAATAATGTCGGTTAGCTTAACTTCGCCTCTGATTAATTTACTTTATATTATAGGTATCTACTTATAATATGAAATTTTTGAAGAGAAACTTCTTTACGCACAGTAGAGTGAATTGGATTCATGCTGCTGAATCTGTGTAACGATGTGATAAAAAGCCGCGAAGTTATATAAAAAATATATATTTCTAAAATCACGTAAAACCAAAGTAATAAAAAATCTGGGGCTAGAGAATAGCCGAGAATGTAGCAATGCTGTCATCTTTACATGGCGTTGCTATGGTTCCTCTTATTACAAGTCCCCAGTTTCCGGGTTCTAGCCCGAGAGCTGGTAAAAGTGTCAATTGGATTTTCAATTTATTATAAAAAAAAAATTATGAATTGAAAATATGAATTAGTGCTAAGCCCAAATAACCTTAGCTGTTGGTGGTTTTTAAAACACAATAAAAAATCTGCTTCTTTTTGTGATTATTAATGTATAATTTTTTCTTAATACCTATATCTAGTGGAAAGTCCAAAAGAATGATAAAAAAAGACATGATTTATACGTACGGAAAAAAAGCAAAAAAGAAAAAAACAGCAGTTATTCTTTTTTAAATTCTCACCTGTTGTTGCTTGATCGTAGAAACTGATATAGTCGTAATCCTCTATTAAACTCGAATCCTTGATCTCTGGTGCAGAGTTTTTCGTCTTCGAAATAGACTTGTGTAGTTCACGAACGAACTAGTTCGGCTGAGCGATCCTATGTGCGAACTACAAGAACTAGTTCGCAGCCAATCAAGAAATCAGTTCGTTAGTTCAGTTATCCACCACGCAGTGAAGATGGCGGAAGAGAACTCACGACATACCTATAACCTAAAACAACGGAAATTTATTGGCAGAATTGGTTGTTTTACCGACTGTCAATTCTTTTTGAAATGTATTTTGGCGGTTTGGGAGTCCTGGAACAGCAATAAGATTTTTACGAAAATTTGATGTGATGTAAATCAATATCAAATAATTTCGTAGTTCAAATTTAATGTCTTTAACAGCGAACTAACGAACTATAAGAGCGAACTAGTTCGTGGAAGAATGATGAACTAAATTGAGCGCTCTTGTTAGTGAACTAAAATGCCCAAGTCAACTTCGAAACTATTTTTGCGTCAGTGCCATTCCAACGGTCAAAGGACCTCCCTTCGCCCCTCGCTTATAACGGCTGCTTCTCAAACGTAGCAATACTGCCGACCTTGACACTCGGTCCATAATGACAGTATAGGTTAGGTAGCCCGAACATCATCGTAATCGCGTGTCGTTCATATAATAATTATTAACATGTAGGCGGAACATCCGACCTTATAATGGCGGGAATACATTATGTTGAGAAAATTCCAAGCTCTGTGAAAGGCGTTCAAAGAATTTCTGTAACTTTGATAGTTGCCTATTTTCACGAAATCTTCTTCTAGAACCTCGAAATCGTACAATTACAATGGTTCTACTATGTACCTACTCCATGAGCCGATAATGCTTTGTATACGTCACGCGCAAGTGTCGTTGCTATGGTTACGAACGCGGTATTCAAAAGTTTCGTGCACTTTTTGACTCTATGGCTGGCCCAAGAACGTTTTATAATGTTAATTCAGATGAAAATGTTATTGACGGTGCTAAATTACTGCACAAAACAGTGGAAGAACACACTTGTGCTCAATTGAGACGATGATTGAAGGTACCACTGTCGGAAAACTGGTAAGAAGTTTGAAACTTCTACCGACTGCCGACTAGGTCGGTGATATAATATAAGAAATTTGCTGCTCTTGAATATTTTGTTGCCAAGCCAAAATCTACCCGGGCGAACCCGGGCGGGAAAGCTATACCTATATTATATATTATAGCAATGTTGTTAACCCACACGATAATACTGTTACGGATCACCCTGTATATAAACTTCAGGCAGGAATTCTGAGAAGCGGTGTCTGCTTGCTGAACAACGAGTAACTGCACGAACATTCTAGAGATCGCTAGAACGCGCTGTGCCTAAGCCAAGCGGCCTATATAAGCAAGCGTGTGCGAGAAAGTCAGGCAGTCAATGGTGAGTCGTGCAACCAAACGGATCAGTGATATAAATATTAGTCAATCAACGGTCGAATCAGTCAGTACAGTGATATAAATAGTGGAGTGGATAAAAATAAATAGTACTGAAGTAACTGAGTAAATGACCGACATAAATAAACGTTAGAAATAAATCTGATATAAATACAGTGATATAAATAGTTCCGTGATATAAATTCACCTGATAAAATAAATATTAGTGTAGTCAATTGTATATAGTTACGTGTTAATTACTTGTGTTGATTGTTAGAACTGACTTTTCGTTGTTGCATTTCCTGTTATTGTATTTTTAATTATTGTAAATAAATATTTATTCCGCCAAATCAGAAAACAGTTTTGTAAAAATACATATTATCGTGCTGGCATGCAGCGGCCGGCACGGTTAATCCGCAAACTGGATACTCGCCACTCGGCCTCGGGATACTCATGAGTCTACTGTACCGGTATGGAATAGTCGAGACGGTAGGGATGTTTATATGCCGTTGCTGTGGCTCGTCTGTCACAGCACTTCAGAAGTCCTTGACCTTCCAGGTTTTAATCTAAGATTTGGTTAAAGTATATTAATCAGATTTTAAATTAATAATAGTTTGTGAAGCCAGTGGCGGACTAAGGGGGGGCGGCTCGCCCCGGGCCTTTGATCCTGGGGGCCTCCAAATCTCGAGAAGTCCTTCTTAATCAAATCCCAAACAAGGCCAAAATATGTTTAGTAAGTAAGAGGCAGTTTGGAGTTGGAGGCCCCGTACGTATAAAAAATATAAACGTATAGGTAGGTCGTTTATTATAAATATTTGATTTTTTTGTGACATCTATATTATTCATTTTTTACGAAATTTACATTACAAATACATCAATTTCTAAGCAGACCGGGGGCCTTATTTAGTTCTGCCGTCCCGGGCCTCCGACGGGCCTAGTCCGCCACTGTGTGAAGCACAATTCTACTGAAATTCCGATTTTTTTCCCTTAATAAGGCGTATTGAAACACCGACCCCGCCACGAGTAACAGTTTATATTACAGAATATTCAGCATAAATTTCATAAATAACATAATTCGCAATAATAGAATAATACCGCAGGTGTCTGAGCTATTTTTACCTGACACGGTGAATGCACAGCTGATTGCCTCGTGAAACAACACTCAACTGTTTAGTCATGTGCGTGGAAATCGCGGGAACAACTGACTGTCGGCAGCCGCCTTAATCTATTCTATTCCTGATTTTAACTTACACATGAAATTATTGTAAAATGTAATGGAATGTATTTTGTAATTTTTTTTATTCGCACGAGTAGATTTTAGTTTGGCAGCGAAATAATGAAGGCAACAAATCTCTCATACATCGCTTTACTGTTCTATTATAGTTTATTTGTTGTCGAGCGTCTATAATTCTATATCTATCTTAGTTTTACACCAATTTAGCTCAGAAATCACGTGCGGGATCCCCAACTTGCTTTATCGCTATTTTTATCTATATATTTGATTTCGGTTGTCCTTGTCTGTTTCACAGTGTGATAAGGAAATTAGAAGATATTGCGTATATGCCCAGTCTTAAAATAAAAAATTCGACTGATGACCAGTCCTATACTTCCCACCTAGTAAATATTTGCAAAAAATAAACACTCTTTTTTTTATTCTTTGACTAGGCCCAAATAACCTTAGCTGTTGGTGGTCTTTAAAACACAATTTAATTTTTATTCTTTGAAAAAAGCATGGCCCTCTTTTTTGTTTGGTGATCTATTGATGGCTAGCTTAATATAGCAAAAATCATGGTTACCTTGATTTACGTACAATTTTTATTTTTTTTA
The DNA here is from genome assembly GCA_039654895.1 of Mongoloraphidia duomilia. NCBI lineage: Eukaryota > Metazoa > Arthropoda > Insecta > Raphidioptera > Raphidiidae > Mongoloraphidia > Mongoloraphidia duomilia. The sequence continues at coordinate 10,612,403 of CM077519.1, read as the reverse complement.
GTAAAATATTTTTTTTCTCGAAAACTATACATTTTAGAGAAAAAAAATATTTACATTTTTTTCATATTATAACATCTAGAATTCATTTATATTTTTTTTTACCTATGTTAATACGTGACATTGAGGACGTTTTTTTGAATATCTCAGGATCCACTGAACCGATTTGACTCAAAATCTAATCAGATCTAAGTTAAAGGCTGATAAACACAATAGAACAATCGGCATGCCCGTATGTTGTTCCGTTCTTAAGATATCGAAGGCGAAAAATTGACCACATACACACACACACACATACACACACACATACAGACATCAGTCAGAAAATGATCTTAAACGATTGCTAGGGTCTCAAAACGTGAAAATCTGTTAAAATCTCGAAATATTGTTTTCGGACTGAATCCATTACTTCCCTACCATAGTAGAGGTGGGAAGTAAAAAGAAGGATATATTCCAATATCCGTTATTCATTTTTTTTGACAGATTTTATGTTTTACATATTTAAAAATCATGGCTTTCGCTGGTTTCCTACTTCAAATGTGTGCTCGTTACCATAGTTACGCCATAGTTTGTTGTGTTTATCATGTATGTTATGTCAAATGAGCCATTTTCCTGAGTGTAGTTCCTTCAATTATGCACGAGAGGCAGCACTTGTGGTAGGTACAAACATTATTTATTCCCCATTAATGTCGTGTCATTTTAGTGGTTTAACTTAATTATTTAATTAATTTAATAATAATAATAATTTAATAATTAAGTTATATACCACTAAAATGACATGACACTATAATGGGGAATAAATAATCTTTGTACCTACCACAAGTGGTGCCTCAAGTGGATAATTGAAAGAACTATATACTCTCAGGAAAATGGCTCATTGAAAAAACCGGTCAAGTGCGAGTAGAACTCGCGCCACGAGGGTTCCGTACCGTTACAACAATTTAATTAGTGTAAACTAGTGTAAGCTCGAACCTCACGGTTGACAGTTAAAAATAATATAGTTTATAATCCTCGCGTACAGATGACGCTACTGTGACAGACTTATATTGTGGTTTGATTCTAATAGAAATAATTTATGATGATGATGATAATAGATGAAGCCACTTCACTTTTTTTGTATAAAAAACATTAATTTATTAAAATTAATTGATCATTTATTTCTAATTATTATTTGCCAGGATTCATGCCATAACAACACACAATCTGTAAAAATTTCAACTAACTACCTCTTATCGTTTATGAGATAGAGCCCTGTCCTGTGACAGACGGACGGACGGAAGGACAGACATCGTAGGCAGGGTAATAGGGTTCTGTACTGATAATGATTTACGGAATATTGTAATTGATAAATGTAGTTCTATACGTCTTCGGTTACGGCACATCAATCGTAATTATACTGTGCCCCTTGTAATTTTTTTGAAGTGAAAACTTCCTTATTCGCGTTAGGCACTCTTCGCCTGGGTAGTAAAATAAAGTGAACCGTTCGCGTTCGCCCGTTCGCATACCCAAAGGTGACGCTGCTGACATATACTTATATCATAAAAACGGCACGCAGTACAGTTGCACCGATAGCGTAGTAGGCAGCGTCTTTGTGTTATATGCATAGGAACCTCGATTCGAAACATGATGGCACCGTAGACTTTTTGACGTATTTTTTTTCTAAATTGATATTTACCTATTTCTATATTTTTTAATTTTTGTTAAGTATATTCTTTCTTTGACAATAATTATAATTTTTTTTAAACCAAGGTGGAATAAATTAAAAATATAATTTTAGTAATAAAATATTTATAGTTCATAAATGCGTTAATAGATGACACCAAAAAAAAGTAGGTGTGTGCTTATGATCACATGACAGAAGTGAAAACTTCTGATTTTCTAATTTTAAAAAATATATTTAAGTTTTCACTTCTGTCGTGTGGTCATAAGCACACACCTACTTTTTAACATTGGAAATGTTTATGTTCGTATATGGGGGCAGAGTTACGAGTTTTCGTTCAAGGCCAAAAGACAACGGTGTCGCGATCAAGTGAGGAGCAATCATGCAAAATTGAACAAGTGCAATATTTTCGAAATGTGTTTTATATCATGTCTAGTTAATTGAGAGGTATTTGTGACGATCTGCGGTGTTATTTTTGAGCAAAACGTGAACGCGTATATCAACAGAACCGAATCAATAGGGTTATTCCTGACAAAACTAAACAGTGCATTGATAAATACAAACTCCTTGGAAAAACTCGATTTCAAAATTCCGGACATAATACCAAACGCCTTCCCAGCAAATCCCGCTTGGACACTTCCCCCATTAAATCTAAATACCTCCCTTACCAGATATCAAAAAGAAAACACCCCCCCTACAATATATAAAAGCTGCCTAGCGGAGATAAACAGTAAAATCCTGGACCACACAAAAATATTCACAGACGGCTCCAAACTCAACGGAAAAGTAGGCTTTGCATTTACCACAGAAGACCACACTCAGACAACGAAGCTAAATAACATAAATAGCATATACACAGCCGAACTCTGCGCACTAAAATCGGCACTACAACATGCAATCCATGAAAAGAAATTAGGAAAAATCGCTATACACAGATTCGCTCAGCGCACTTCTTTCCTTACAAGACACCTACACAATGAACCCAATAATCCAGGAAATACACAACCTACTAAAACTCGCTTCGGACACCAAGAAATCAGCACATTTAATCTGGATACCGTCACACTCCCTCATAACAGGAAACGAAACCGCTGACAAGCTTGCCAAACAAGCAGCCAATTCCAACGCCGAACAGGACAACAGCCACATAACCGCATCCGACCTGAAAACCCACCTGAGAAAACTCATACAGGAAGAATGGAACAAAGAATGGCAAAGCTCGCAGACAAAGCTAAACGAAATAAAACCATGCACAACAAAATGGACATCAGCACTCAAACTGAAAAGACGGGACGAAGTCGTACTAGCCAGACTGAGACTAGGACACACCATGCTGACGCATTCTTACCTTTTTAAAAGAGAACCTCCACCTCAATGCACCATCTGCGAAACGCGCCTAACAGTACAGCACATCATGATAGACTGCCCAATATACGACGTCCACAGGTTAGCCACCGACATGCCGTCCAACATCCGTGACGCCCTAAAAAACGAAGAAGACCAAATTAACAAAACCATAACATACCTAAACTCAATAAACAAATATAATAACATATAAGGGGAAAAAAAAAAAAAATCAACATAAACTCACCAGACTCAAACTTACCTGACCAAAACTTACCTGACACAAACTTAACTGACGCAAACTTACCTGACGCAAACTTACCTGATGCCAACTTACCTGACAAAAACACTACCGACCTGAACTTACCTGAATTAAACCTTCCCAGCACTAAACACCGAAATAAAACGCCCACACAGAAGCAACATTACACACTGAACAAGTAAATATATATCTATTGCAATATCACTGTAAATTTTTTTGTATGTATATGTATAGTGATAATGGCCAAAGTAGCTGATTCACTGTTTTTTTTGTTATAATAAAAAAAAAAAAAAAATATTGTGTATATAATAAACAGTTAATTATGTTTCATATATGCTGTTATCATTTCCAATGTCCTCGATGGTTGCAAGGATTGAGAAATCTGTGATTTTTTTTTGTTTAAAGCCACGCCCTGGCCTCTTCCAGTTTTAATACTATACTCGGTAACTCGAACCAACCCGGCGTTTAGAAATTAGACAGAATAGTCAAGACAACGAGGACGGTGAGCTGGCATTTCCGGCAACGCGGGTGCTGTGTGGCCTTCGCGCGGTCAATTTGATCTCCACGATTAGAATCAGTCTCTGGTGTTGGGCAGATGCTATACGTGATTCATGCCGAATTAGCGCGAAAAACAGTACCTACCCAGGACCCAGCCGACTGCATGTTACATGTGTCCTTAACAATAATATTAGATTACTTTAATAAATAAAACACACAAAACTGGCTATAGCTGTCCACTTTATTTTTAAATACCTACTACGTTTCGGTCTGTTATAAGAGACCCTTTTCAAGCACTAATGATCTATACAGTGTACAGATTAGTGATGTGCCGGATATCCGTATCCGCGGATATCCGAGGGAAAAGAAAGATCCGTATCCGTTAGTTTTTTGGCGGATCTTTTACGGATCTTTTACCTTATCAATTTTCAATTCATATATAAAATTTTATATATATAGGTGATTAGGTAATAATGAAAAACAGTTAAATTCCATTCAGATTATTTTTTATTTTTTAATATCGTGGTCAATAATTTTTTCCCGTAACAGATAGTCTCTTTCCAAAGGTCGATGTGCAATATTTAGTATTTACCGCCGCGTACTCTAAGAAAGTTAAGATCCGTATCCGTATTCGCGGATCTTGAGACCAAATATCCGTATTTAGATCCGTATCCGCGGATATACATTTTTAACGATCCGGAACATCACTAGTACAGATCATTAGTGCTTGAAAAGGGTCTCTTATAACATACCGAAACGTAGTATTTAAAAATAAAGTGGACAGTTAATAACCAGTTTTGTGTGTTTTATTTATGAAAGTAATCTTTTTCGCTGTCGGTAGAAGTTAAGTGAAAAATATTAGATACTCTTCAACGAAGACACATTCAGCAACAAACATGTCGGTATGCTAAACTTTTATAAAAATCGGTTCAGCCGTTTTTTTTTTTTTTTTAATTATTGTTAAAAATAATTATGTTTTAATGATTAAAATGATTACTTTTCTGTGTAATATCTAATTTAATTATTATTATTAAATATTTATCAAACTGGGAAGTTCATCGTGTGGAAGGGCTTGAGAATAGCCGAGAGTGTAGCGGCGCTGTTGTTTACATGGCTTTGCCATGGTTCCTCTATTACAAGTCCCCAGTTCTCGGGTTCTAGCCCGAGAGCTGGTAAAAGTGTCAATTGGATTTTCAATTTATTATTAAAAAAAAAAAAAAATAATGAATTGAAAATATGAATTGGTGCTAGACCCAAATAACCTTAGCTGTTGGTGGTCTTTAAAACACAATTATCGTCGTGTGGACCTTAAGGGTCGCTGCACTTTAGTCCTAATAAACGACCCACCTCACGGCTTGTTTTTTTAATAATACACTTGATTTGTCCCAATTTTTACTTTAGACCGGATTGCATCTCGATGAAGGTAAAACCTATAACACACCGTTGTTTTTGCCATTCGGCACTAGCAGTCAAAGTGAGCAATTGTACGAGTTCTGTTATTGTAAGCGGTGCATCTGTACAACGAAGTTATTTATAGAGTTGAGTTCTATATTTATCATAGCGGCACATTAATCAACATTCGCACCGATCGTGTAATCCGTTATTACTACAACTTTGTGGATGAACTGTTCAACTCACGCTCCAGTTTAATTATCGTTTAAATGAACGGCATACTTACTTGGTTACGGAGTTCTTGTTGAAGTAACAACGGTAAAGGACGAAATAATGAGAATAGCCGAGATCATAGCGATACCGTTGCCATTGCAACAAGAAACAAGTCGTGAGGCGGGTCGTTTATTGGGACTATAATTACTTTTAATTGGGACTCTGCAAGTGCGACCCTTGAGGTCCACACGACGAACTTCCCAGTTTGATGAATATTGAATATTAATAATTAAATTAGAAATTACACAGAAAAGTAGGTAATCATTTTAATCATTAAAACATAATTATTATTTATTTTTAACAATAAATAAAAAAATTCACAGATTTCGCAATCCTTGCAACCATCGAGGACATTGAAAATGATAACAGCATATATGAAACATAATTAACTGTTTATTATACACACAATATTTATCAATGCACTGTTTAGTTTTGTCAGGAATAACCCTATTATTCTTCTGTTATATACGCGTTCACTTTTGCTTGATTACTTAACTTTTAAATGGATTTTTCTACAGTATTTATTAAAATTTGCTCAAAAATAACACCGCAGATCGTCGCAAATACCTCTCAATTAACTAGACATGATATAAAACACATTTCGAAAAAATTGCACTTGTTCAATTTTGCATGATTGCTCCTCACTTGATTGCGACACCGTTGTCTTTTGGCCTTGAACTAAAACTCGTAAGTCTGCCCCCATATACGAACATAAACATTTCCAATGTTAAAAATTCGGGTCGCAGTGCCAAAACCCTGCCGACAATATAGTGTATTTGCTAATACAGGCCTTGTGGCTTTATTATGTGAACTTAAGTTTGTTTTTGGACAAAATGAAAAATTTAACCTCTTAATACATCCCTTAAAATGATATTTTTTTCCTAATTTCAATATTATTATCAATGCAACCTCTGTACCAAATTAAATTCACCCGTCAGCAAATAAATCACTATCCGTAAACTAGTGTTTTCATAAAATTTGTAAGTCCGCTCCTGTCGTGCCGATTTTGTTAAAATTTTAGCAACACATTTTAATCTCTGCTAAAGGGTTAAATTCCAATTTTGAAACAATTCTGAGATTTTTTTCGGTATTTTTGGGCCCAAAAACTTTTTTCAACCCCTAAAAACTACCCTTAAAATGGTCCGATTTTAAATAGGTTCCGTGCGGTGATGGATTCCAACGTGTCTACCAAATTTCGTTCAAATCAATTAAGTCTTTCGAGAGTTATGCCGCGAACACACACACACACACACACACACATATATAAACATTTTCAAAAATGGTGCCAAATTGTTCAGGAAGCTATGAAACGTCGAGAAATTTTGGTCCGACCCTTAGGTCCCGCCATCCGACCGACGCCAATAGTGTATGTGTCATATGGCAAATACACTAAAAATTATTATTTGCCAGGATTCATGTCATAACAACACACAATCTGTGAAAAATTCAACTTGCTACCTCTTACCGTTTGTGAGATAGAATCATAGAACTCTGTGACAGACTGATGGACGGACAGACAGACATCGTAGGCAGGTAATAGGGTTCCATACAGAGGTACGGAACCCTAAAAAACGAGATATTTCATCTAAGTTTGCCGTCGACTGACTTTACAATCGACGGATTCAAATTCAGGTCGAATATACATTATTTATTATTTGCGGAAAGTTGATCCGGCCTTGCCTTCGTCTTCTCCTTCTCTCACCGTCGTCTCCGTCCTTGTTTTGCAGCGCCGCGCCGGCCGGCGTCGCGAACACAACTTTGGCTAACTTTCCTCCTTTCTCCAACTACCGTTAGTTCTACTAAACTCCCCCAGTAACAATCTTTAGTTATTATATGTATTATGTAAACCTCCCTCTGCTATTACAACATTCAAAAGGAAACTGTATTATAGGCTTACCAGTTTTCCGGCGTATAGCGTTGCCAGTTTTCCGGCGTATAGCGTTGCCAGAATCTATATACGTTCATGTCTTTTTGAAGACGTTTTTGTAGCTGTCATGACTTATGGTTAAAAGACTAATGTACAAAGATATCGGTAAAAACCGTTATTTTGGAAATAACGATAGATAGATATTGTAAATTATAGACGCTCGATAACGGTGGTCATAAGCATCTGAACCAAACATCAATTTTGCAATAATAATATATCATAATTTGAAAATTGTATCAATTTATTTATTTTTTTCTGAAAATTTTGAACCGCAAATATAACTTTTTTTACATATTTTGTTAGAGGAAATAGTGCTCTTTTCGATGTAAGAAGTAGTTTTCCCGATGAATGTATTAATTTTGAGAAAATCGAGTGTTTATTGAAACGACTCTCGCGACTAGTGGATTTCTGAGTAGCGCTAGGTATATATACGAACTGAGTGAAGCAGGGCTACCGTACTTGCTTCGGCAGTACATATACTAAAATTGGAACGATACAGAGAAGATTAGCATGGCCCCTGCGCAAGGATGACACGCAAAATCGTGAAGCGTTCCACATTTTTTGTTAATTTAATTTGCTTTGTTCTTTTGCTTCTTCACAGTCTAAAATGTTTTGAAATGTGAAATGTCCGACTTTTGTCAGGACTTTTCAAATTTCGAAATACGGTAACCCTAGCCACAGACAGATGCAGACAGAGAGAGAGAGAGAGAGCGAGACCGAAAGAGCGAGCTAGAGAGAGAGAGAGAGAGAGGCTTCAAACTTGTAATGTAAGAAATGAGAAGGCCGATTACATAGATTATCGATGGTCCATTTGTAGCCAGCGATTAATCTGGTAATTATAGGAACACAAAGAGACAATGGCGTCGAAAACAGGTATCGCCACATAGCGTAGATTCCATAAAAACACATTTCACATGCGTGGTTACTAATTTTACATTAATTTGTTTTGTATTCATCCATTTTATGATTTTATATATGTAACTATACATTTTATTTTGTAATTTTTACACATTTTATTGGAATATTACACAAATTATATAATTAATTTACTTTATGTAAAAATCACAAATTTGTTTAACTTTACAGTAAAAGTCCAAGTTTTTATGAAGTTTTCTGTGTAAAAATAAATAATAATGTAAAATCATTTAGAAAATCGAACGAATTCTACCTTTACTTTCAGAGTATTTTTACATCAATTTTTTACAGTGCACTCCTATATTTTTGTCGGGGGTTAAAAAGTAGCATGGCGTGTGCGTTGGCTCTATTAAGTGTAATGAAAGTAAAAACTGTTTGAATTGTGAACTTTGTAATGTAGGTTGCGTTCGAAGAATTCAGCCATCGGCCACGTTATGTCGGTCAACGTTCGCTTTTTAAACTGGGACACCTTTTCAAATATACAAAACCAATAAAATATAAACACGTTATAAGTAAGTATATACAGAAAGCAATATAGCAGTATAGCCTAGTGGTTAGCATGCTTGGCGCCGCAACCTCTAGACTGGACTGCCGTGGGTTCGAATCCCACCTGCGCTCATGGATGTTTTGTGATGTTATTTAGTTTTAAGTTAGTTGTTATTTAGTGTACCTAGTTTGAAAGACGCTAATGACCTTAGATGTCGACGCGTCTATAATCTACAATAAATAAAATAGAAAGCAATACACTCCGAGTCCAGGATTTATTTGTAGGAGGGGGGGGGGACACAAAACCGAACTGGCCTAATCTAAAAGTTTAGTATTAATCCGACTTTGTAGTTTAACTTATAAAATCTCGTCATTTTTCTAGATAAGTGGGGGGCGCCCCTCTTGATCCACCCTTGCAGCCAGATATTGAAAAGGTTGAGAAACGCTGGTCTATACTATTAAAAAGCTTAGATACTCACCGATAGATGGCCAGTAATCGTGTTGAAACTGTCAATTAATTTAATCGCGTACAGATCAATTTTTTATCGATTATTTCCAAAAAATATCCGAAAATAGAAGCGACCTTCTTCTACTTGTTATCTGATAAGTGCAGATAGTGTGTAAACTCACAGCTTACGACTATATCTCGGCCTTATGATTACACAATTAAACTGACCTGTTATGTCAACTGATGATTCGACAAGGCGGACATTTTGGGTTCGATTAAGCTATCCGAAAATAGAAGTGACCTTCTTCTACATGTTATCTGATAAGTGCAGATAGTGTGTAAACTCACAGCTTCGACTATATCTCGGCCTTATGATTACACAATTAAACTGACCTGTTATGTCAACTGATGATTCGACAAGGCGGACATTTTGGGTTCGATTAAGCTATCCGAAAATAGAAGTGACCTTCTTCTACATGTTATCTGATAAGTGCAGATAGTGTGTAAACTCACAGCTTCGACTATATCTCGGCCTTATGATTACACAATTAAACTGACCTGTTATGTCAACTGATGATTCGACAAGGCGGACATTTTGGGTTCGATTAAGCTATCCGAAAATAGAAGTGACCTTCTTCTACATGTTATCTGATAAGTGCAGATAGTGTGTAAACTCACAGCTTCGACTATATCTCGGCCTTATGATTACACAATTAAACTGACCTGTTATGTCAACTGATGATTCGACAAGGCGGACATTTTGGGTTCGATTAACATAATATGCAAATGGGGCTAAAGTCGTTGGTCTTTAGTAGTAGCATTCGACTGTGTACAATCCACGTCTCATAGATAATTCATACGATGCCGTCATCAGTTGTCAGTCAGTCATTTCAAAATGTTAACCGACGTCATATATAACGCATAAACCAGCGTTTCCTCAATTTTTTCGCCTACGGATCTCAGAAAGTTTAGCAAAATTGTCGCGAACTCCCAATAATAGGTATACATAAACACTATTTTGAAACGTAAAAAAATTGATTTTAATAGTAGATATAAAATCTATAAGAAAACGAATTTTTCCTGGAATGTGACCTAGCTAGATCGATTTTTGCCCCCCCCCCCCCTTTCAGTAATTTTCTTCCAAATCGTTAAAGCCGTTTTATCTTTGTCAGCGTTAATTTTTGAGACGGTAATTTATTTTTATGTCAGTATTTTTACTTCCCACCTCTACTATGGTAGGGAAGTAATGGATTCAGTCCGAAAACAATATTCGAGATTTTAACAGATTTTCACGTTTTGAGACCCTAGCAATCGTTTAAGATCATTTTCTGACTGATGTCTGTATGTGTATGTGTGTGTATGCGTGTGTGTGTGTGTGGTCAATTTTTCGCCTTCGATATCTTAAGAACGGAACAACATACGGGCATGCCGATTGTTCTATTGTGTTTATCAGCCTTTAACTTAGATCTGATCAGATTTTGAGTCAAATCGGTTCAGTGGATCCTGAGATATTCAAAAAAACGTCCTCAATGTCACGTATTAACATAGGTAAAAAAAAATATAAATGAATTCTAGATGTTATAATATGAAAAAAATGTAAATCTTTTTTTCTCTAAAATGTATAGTTTTCGAGAAAAAAAATATTTTACTAAAAAAAAATAAAAATTGTACGTAAATCAAGGTAACCATGATTTTTGCTATATTAAGCTAGCCATCAGTAGATCACCAAACAAAAAAGAGGGCCATGCTTTTTTCAAAGAATAAAAATTAAATTGTGTTTTAAAGACCACCAACAGCTAAGGTTATTTGGGCCTAGTCAAAGAATAAAAAAAAGAGTGTTTATTTTTTGCAAATATTTACTAGGTGGGAAGTATAGGACTGGTCATCAGTCGAATTTTTTAACTCGAGGTCATTCCAATTCACTATCCTCGCTAAAGAAGTATAACTTCAAAAACGTCTACTTTCAGGTTAAAGGTCGATTTATATTATCCGGTCAGACACGGTGCGGGAGCGTAGCGTTTCCGACAAAACAAACATTTTTACATGCATTTCAAATATGAATATTTATACTTAGCGGATCCCGTCCTTTCTGACACGTATCAATACTCGTATTTGAAATGCATGTAAACATGTTTGTCTTGCCGGAAACGCTACGCTCTCGCGCCGTGTGTGACCGAATAATATACAGTGATGGATTTAGGCCTAGGCCCGCGAGGCCCGCCCTAGGGCGGTAACATTTGAGGGGCGGCAAAATTAAGAAGGCGTCTGAACCTAATATTTTTCCCGAGCGCTGGAAAGTCAAAATTGATTAAATTTTTTGTCAACTGTGAGATTGAATTTTATTATTTTCTCTCTCACTGTTACACTGTGGAAAAATAACTAACATGTGGAAAAAAATAACTCCAAATATAATTTTGACAATCACTTTTACATAGAGAAAAAGGGCCTAGGGCGGCATCGAACCTAAATCCGCCACTGATATTATAAATCGAGCTTAAGTTAGGGTTCCCGTGAAGATGTAAATTTAAATTTTTCGTTGGAAAGCAGCCAATTATATACGAATAATTGATTCGAAACATATTGGAAAAAATCATTTTACCAACCATAGTCACAGTCAGGACTCTAACCTATGGTTGGTAAAATGATTTTTTCCAATATGTTTCGAATCAATTATATAACTGGCTGCTTTCCAACGAAAAATTTTCATTTGCAATTCAGCCGTATAAATCATTAATTTATGTAAATTATAAAATCGATCAATTTGTTTGTCTGAGGGAATTAATCTTGTCGGTCTGTATGTCCGTCCAGTGCTACTATGCTAAGAATGTGACAGTGACGGTGGAAAACTGTAAATGTTCAGTCTGAACCTCACACACTTACAGCTAGCGGCCGACCCGAAAGCGGAACGCACTGCTGTATAAAATGAAACGAACTAAAATCTGGGTCATTGGGTCGGCTCTATTATTGTAAATAATACATATTATATATTATCTGAACGTGTGTTGTTTGCGCAGTGTTGCCAAATGTTTGTGTATAGTCATTTCCCTGCACCGGATCGCGCTCTAAATCCTACTAAAAATCCTCTAAGGCCTAAATTTTCAAATCGGCGCCGGCCGAACTATATAATTTACAAATTGGCATTCCAGATCATCAACTATAATAAATCACTGTTCACCGGCCAAACTGTATAACTTTGCCCATTTAACAACTAGTGGTCCAGATCACTGACTAGAATCACTGTTTGAGGACGGCGTTCACATATAGTTCGGTCGTCGATTAGGGGAGTATCTATAAAAGAACGGCCAAGTGCGTGCCAAGCCACGCAAAGAGTAGGGTTCCGTATCTACTATGTAAGTTATGCTTAACCTATCAATTTTGATAAAATAAAATAAAAACATTCATAATCTACTCAAAAGGCTCTTTTCAACAATACCCAACAAGAATAGGTACAAAACAAATTTTTTTGCCCCCCGTTTGCTAAAACCTACAATTTTGGTAAAATAAAACCACATTCATAAACTACTCAAAAGGCCCTTTTCAACGATACCCCACAAGAATAGGTACAAAAAAAAATTTTTTTTGCCCCCCCGCTTGCTAAAATCTACAATTTCGATAAAATAAATAAAATAAAAACACATTTATAATCTACTCAAATGGCCCTTTTCATCTATACCCCACAAGAATAGGTACAAAAAAAATTGTTTGCTCCCCGCTTGCTAAAATCCACAATTTTGGTTAAATAAATAAAATAAAAACGCATTCATAATCTACTCAAAAGGCCCTTTTCAACGATACCTACCCCACAAGGTACAAACAAAATGTTTTTGACCCCTTTTTGCATGTATGGGCGCTCCCTTTAAATAAACCTTTTTAATCTTTTGTTATTCTCTCCGTCTTTGGGCCGCGGTAATACATATTATGTGTGAATTTCAAGTCCCTATCTCATTTCGTTTAGAAGTTAGAGGCCAGTAACAGACAGACAGACATCGTTGGCACAACAATAGGGTTCCTTTCTGGTACGGAACCCTAAAAATTACTGATTTGTAATCTGGCTACCTGTGTGTAAATTCACATCCTTAATTTATATATTTAAAACACAAGCCGTTTTCTTTCGACAGTCCGCAAGCGGCTCTTATTCAACCGATTGACATTTTTTTAAGTTTTTTGTTCACAGATGCGTCATCATATTTTTCTTATTATTACTATTATTATTATATTGAAAATTGTTAACGGGAAATAAGGACTAATTATAAATGCGTAAAGTTTTTATTATCATGCGACCTTGCCAACGTTTCGTTAACTTTGTTTTAACTTCCTCAGGACTCAAATATTTAAAATTACACACAAACTATATATACATACTAGCCGTTACCCGTGGCTTCGCCCACGTATATTTCGATTTATGATTTATTATCCCCCCATGAGAAATTTTCCACCTGCGAAGCGAAACCGGACTGGTTTTATTTTGAATACATTACTCACTCGCTTCGCTCATTCGCTTGGATTTTATTAATACATTATTCACTCGCTTCGCTCGTTCGCTCGAATTTTATTTATACATCACGCTGCACGCACTCAATTTTATTAATACATTACTCGAATTCGTTGCATGGATTCTGTTTTCAATTGTTATAAACAAAAGTTGTTCGTTTCAGTCGATGCCTTAGTGTTAGTAACGTTATTTCAGTCGAAGAAACGGGTCTCCGTTGAAAAAACTCGAATTCATTGCATAGATACCGTTTTCGATTGTTTATAACAAATTCAATTGTTATAAACAATTAACTTGAAAAAAGTAGCCTATGTCCTTACGGACAATGCTCTCCATGTGTATGAAAAATTTCATTGCAATCGGTTAAGCCGTTTCGGAGATTAGCCGGAACAGACAGACAGACACCAGAAATTTATATATATAGATTTAATTCCTTGTTTAAAAAGTAAAACGCGGCGTGCCACATATAATAGAGAAAAGGTGGTGTTTCGACGTGAAATCAGTTAAAAATGGTATAATATTAAAGTGATATCATTGTCGATCGCCGCCTCCGATAGTCCTTGCTTCACCCACCGACGTCTGCTGGGGGCGGCGATGTACAGAAGGTTTGTCGACGGTCGATATACATATACTCACCCACGTGCGATTTTTTCTAGTGAAGCCGTGACGTCACAAAAACAGTCGACTCTGACCTCATTTTATATGTATAATTTCTCAAATACAGCGAAAGTCATATTTCATATCACAATGTAACGAAGAACAATAGGAACGTTGCTTGATCATCGTAAAAATATATCAGCTCGAGATTACACGCAGGGGAGCCGGATGTGCAATCTCACAGCGCTGGTACCAGAACGAGTGTGTGACTACCGCACTCGCCTTCGGCTCGCGCGGTAAACACACACTCGTTCTAGTATAAATGCAACATAACCTTAAGAGAGTATTTAATAAAATCGCGACTGTCAGATCCGTCACTTTAGCCACGCGTTACATGCAATATTTTTTGCAACAACTGAATCAAAAGTTCAATTTTAAGCAAATAAAACACAATTTGGACAAATATTTTATTAGTGACATTATCGCAAAGTAATCTATAATAGTATATTGTGTAACTACTGTGCTAAATACATCTTTATACGTCAGGCGCGATATTTTCAGCACAAGTAGTGGGCGAGCACACACGAGCCTTGGCGAGTGCGTATCGTGAGCCGCATACGAGTGCTGAAAACATCGCGCCTGACGCATAAAGATTTAGCACACGCGTTGCACACTATACTTTATATAACACATGCATGGTTTTAGACTTTAATTGAATTAAAAAAACAGTTACATAAAGGTTCATTATGCAACTGTTTTTCATTATAGTACTGAAAATCGTTGCATAATGGATCATTATGTAACTAGTTACATAATGAACCATTATAGCACTGAAAAGCGTTACATAATGGTCACTAGTCAATAAACGGCTATTTAAGGTCCGCAAAACAGATACGAAAAAACACTAAAAGCGTGCATGTGTTATATAAAGTACTTTATTACGCACGTGTGTTAAATAAAGTAAAACAAAACAGTATTACTTCATAGAACGGAGTGCGTTAAAATTTACTTTAAACACTACCGTTCGAACGCATCATAAGCTCCCATAAAGAATCACTTTTCCAATGATACCGGCCCCCGCGCCCCATAGCCATCTAAAATTGTACTTTTGATGCAAGTGTTGCAAAAAACATGTTTTGACGTCACAAGCATCATACAATTCGCCGAGTATTTCGTTGTTCGCGTGCCGTCGTAAAGCGACGGGAGTGGGAGGAGTTGTGAAATCGGTGCTCTCTTCCTTCCGATGTCGCCCCACTACCTTATGTCCATGTGCATCGTTTCGAACTCTTGCACTCTCCTATTCCCCCAGTCATGTTGTGAAACAGAATCGTCTGTCAAGTGTTAATACAATTATGAACTTGCACATGCAGTAGTGACCAGCAAGGTGTGTTGAAATGTGTTCGAATTGTTTTATGCAATTCAAGCTATGAGTTTACATTATTATAGGTATCTTTGGTTTGTACACGTAGGTACTTAGGTTTATTTGTATGTGGGATCGTGTGGCATATGCATAGAACATATTTTAGGTCAAATCTTGCAAGTCAATTTTAAACGACTTCTACGTATCCGATCGATTTGAAATTTTGTACACATATGTATTCCCGATGACAATACATGAATAAATCGTTTTTTGAAATAAATTCAACCCCTAAGGGGTTCAAACGGAGATGTTGGGTTTTTTCGACTAATCAACGCCCAGGCCAAATCGCTGAAGCTAGAAACTTGAAATTTGAACAGTTGGTTCCTTCTCTGACGTAAGCATCCACTAAGAAAGGATTTTTCGTAATTCAACCCCTACGGGTATCAAAGGGGGGTAAAATTTTGAAAGACTAAAATGAACAAAATAAATATTAGTAAAAAAAACTTTTTAGAGATAGGTAAGCTTTTATTTAAATGCACTAAAAAGGAAAAATAATTTTTAATAATTTAGGTTCATAATTATAAAAGCGTGGGTCGTGACTAATAAACTATCATAGAGTTCACAACTCACGCTTTTATAATTATATGAACCTAATTTATTAAAAATTATTTTTCCCTTTTTGTGCATTTAAATAAAAGGTTGTCTCTAAAAAGTTTTTTTTATTAATATTTATTTTGTTTATTCTAGTCTTTCAAAATTTTGCCCCCCTTTGACACCCGTAGGGGTTGAATTTCGAAAAATCCTTTCTTAGTGGATGCTTACGTCAGAAAAGGAACCAACTGTCCAAATTTAAGTTTCTAGTTTCAGCGATTTGGCCTGGGCGTTGATTAGTCAAAAAAACCCTACATCCCCGTTTGAACCCCTTAGGGGATGAATTCATTTCTAAAAACGATTTATTCATGTATTGTCATCGGGAATACATATGTGTACAAAATTTCAAATCGATCGGATACGTGGAAGTCGTTCAAAATTGACTTGCAAGATTTGACCTAAACAAACACACAAACTAACATACATTGCAAGTTAAATAAAAGCTTGTAAAAAGGAGGTTCTCAGTTTCACCTGCATGTATGTAATAATTATATAACTATGTCCACGATTATATCGAGAACCGTTGATCTTATTTCGATGCGGTTTTCACTAATCGAATAAAACCATTCCCAAGGTAGGTTTTTACGTATACAATATTTTAATATTTAAATCGATTCAGTAGTTGTTTTTTTTAGTTTAGTAATCAAATATCAAGACAAAAGTCAGTTTATAACGTGCAAACTACCTATTGCAAAGCCACTAAAAAGTAAAAAATAAGAATATAAAAAAAAGAACCGCCTTCAAAAAAATCCATTAAAAAGAAGGAAAAAATAAAATGTGGTTAGCACCAATTAAGAATTTTATTATTTTCCTCTTTTTAATGGATTTTTTGAAGGTGGTTTTTTTTTTGTTTTAAAAAGATATTTTTTGCAATATTTTTTTTAAATTGCTAAATGAATTACTGTCAAAACTCAACGAAACTCTTTTTCCAAGAACCTTTTACCACTCCTAATTATGTAACGAGAAGTCTATAACGAAATAAATCGCTCAGTCCTTTGAGGTTCATTATACTTTATAGAGTTTTGACAGTACCTAATGTAAATTATAGACGCTCGACAACTGAGATCATAAGCGTCTTCAGAGTCGCCAACTGCCGGAGTTTTTATGTTATGATGAATTTGAAAGTAGTCTAGCTTTTAAATTAGCGGAGATATGAACATGAAATATACATAAAAAGAAAGATAAAAACTTCTGACAGTTTGCACCAGCAGCTGCTGTCTTTATCGTAGTTTAAACAGCTATAGTCAAATACCTATATAACATTTTAACGCCACCTCTGTCTGGTAATTTCGTTTTTTATGTTTTTTTCGGCAATTTTGTACAATAAGTTCCTTAACGGAAGAACTCGGTTCTAGTTTTTTTGTCTGTCTATGTTTGTCAGTATCACTTGTAAACGACTACAGTCTTTCCCATCAACAGATATTAATTTATCACGTGAATAGCACATGCTCGCTAGGGATGCATAAAGTATCTGAATAGTTGTTCTGCTGTGTTGAGTTTCTAGCGACCAATCAGATGCTGCAGATCATGCAGTTTTATTGTTGTATCAGTTCATGGGTTAGACTCAGTAGAGTATAGCGAATCTACGAGGAAAATCGACGTTCACGCGAGCAAAAATTGGTAATGTTTTAAACGCAACGGATATTAATAATTTATCTTAAACTGTACTGTTATCAATTTAACAAAAGAAACACGCAGCGAATCGCCTGTCTTCTGTTTGTGGATTTTTGTTTCAGCAATATTTCGCCCTCGTGATATCTTTTTTTTATATAAAACAGGCAGTTATTACTGCGATTTGAATATTTCGTGTGCATAATCAAAATCACTAATTTAACTACAGTTAAGCGCCCATTTTATGTACTACCAGCTACCCAATCCGGATTCGCCCTGGTGCAAATAAAGAGAGTGTTTATTATAGTAATAGGAAAAATTGGTGTTTGTTTATTTGTCGCGAATAATCTCAGGAATTATTGAACCGATTTGAAAAATTATTTCAAAAACCCTTTTTTCTCGAGTAACATATAGGTGGCTATATAAGTATTATTAATTAGCAAAGACAAAATGAGGATGAGCAGTGAGCGAAAAATGTAACTCAAGCCGGAGATCCCACATGCGATTTGTGATTTGAATTCGTGTACGCTGGCTAAACTATTAGAGGTACAGTGAAACCTTATAATATGAGAAATTTGTTGCTCTTGATTATTTATTTGTTAAACCAAAATCTACCCGGGCGAATCCGGAAAACTAGTAAATAATAATAGTAATTTATGCAACTAGTGGCTTATTCGTGCAATAGCTGGCATCCCCAAAACAACTTCATGTCGACAATCATTTAATAATTTTAAATTGATGACTCTATGTCAAATTTATGTTTATGAAATTTGTATATTTGTATATAAAAACATTAACTACTTTGCAACTAATGGTAATTATCATTCATATCACACACGCCATAGGCATGAACTGAGTTTCCCCTTTAACAGATTGAATATAAGTAAGAATTCTCCCCATAACATGGGTATAAAAATTTTTAATAAGCTTCCAGGAAACATTAAAGAATGCAACACTATTCACATTTTTAGTCGTCTCTTGAAGACATATATTTTGTCGATTTTGTTCTATAATTTAAATGAATTTTTTAATATGTAATTTACTATCTTGACGTTTTCTACACAAATGTTTTATTTGTCAAAAGAAATAAAAGGCATTATTATTATTATTATTATTATAAGTGACGGATTATATGACAGTCGCGAGTACGGTAAACGTGTACTCGTTCTGGTGTAAATGCAACTGTCAGATTCGTCACTTTAGACACGCGTTGCAACAATTGGGTTTTTAAATGAATTTTTTTTTTTTACTTAAATGGAAGGACCACATACAAGTTTTATAGCAAAACTGTTTTTATTTAATTTTTTTGCTTACTAATTAAAAAGTTATATTTAAATAAAAATTAATTTTTAAACTCAGTTCCGATAACGCGCCGAAAGAATCCGAACGCGTGTGACGTCATTATGTTATCTATGGTCTTTGTATCCATGGTTACCAACTTAAAAATTTATTATTTTTGATAGTATGTGTAATACATATACACAAATACCAACAAATGCAGACAGATTTTAACATAACGACGTCACAAACATTCCTGGCGCGTTTTGAAGTCACGTGATATTTTTTAAATTTATATACATTTTAATTAATTTTTAGTAATTTATCTATAGCTTTAAAAAATTTTTTCTTTTCGATTTTCAATATTATTTATGTTAAATTATTAGAAAAAATTAAAAAATTAATAATTTTTTTTAAACTTAAATACCTAATTGCTTCAAAAGTTCAATTTTAAGCAAATAAAACACAATTTGGATAAATATTTAAATATTGACATAATAGCAAAGTAATGTACTTTATTACGCACGTGTGTTATAAAGTAAAACAAAACAGTAGGGGTTACTTTATAGAACGGAGTGCGTTAAAATTTACTTTAAACACTACCGTTCGAACGCATCAGAAGCTTCCATAAAGAATAACTTTTCAAACGGTACACAGCCATCTAAAATTGTACTTTTGATGCAAGTGTTGCAAAAAAGTTTATTACAGTTAGTAGTGACATAATTAATAAAAGGAATGGGTTAATATTATATAGTTTTTTATCAAAACTTGTGGTAATTTAATGTCGAATCCCGATTTTAACTGTAGTGCAATATTGATCTGGTTAGAAGTCCACAGTAAGTGTGGGGGCGCTGTTGTTAGGCTTTGGGGGTGCCGTTTGACGACGTGCGTGCGTAGATACGCGGGGGCTCACCAACAACCCCCGGCTGCTTTCTCTGATGACGGAATTTGCGACCTCACATCTCTGGCATCTGTGGTTTTATTATATTTTCGAATAATGTTACTCATAGTATCAAAAAGTATACATAATTAATAAAATCGTAAGCTTGCCTGAAATTGTCAGCTTTTAACGAATTTTCGACTTAAATGAATCGTTTATAGCAGGGTTTTTTTTGATCATGACCCTAATTTAAAATTGCAAAAGCCTTCGCGATCCTTAAACATTTTTTCCCCACAATGTACAAAATAGTCTATAAAAAAGATTTTTAGGAGTGGGAGCGAATTAACAGGGTAGGGGGCGCCAAGAGGTGGGTACCCCAGAGACCCCCTCCCGCCACTTCACTCTGTTTTTATTTGATTTCGTGTTCTTATTTTTTTTTTTTTTCTTCTATTATTCGAATTTAATGGTATAATGATATAATCACGAGAGTTATAAATTCTATAATCACGGAAACATGTCGTGACCCTAAAAAATCAGCCCGCGACCCCACTTGGGAACCCCGACTTTGGGAACCCCTGGTTTATAGAATGTCTAAATATATAATAATTAGCCATTCTCGTATTTTGTGTCTGTTTTTTTCCATCTTAATTCAGAAGCTTATTGTCTATGATGATATATAAGGTTCTTTACTTCAATGCTAGAGGGCAGTAAGAACTAAAATAATTATATACTTTGAGAATTATCGGTTAGGTGGCATTTGGGACACTATCAAGAGTACCCAAATTTAAAATATAGGGTAGGTACTTTTTCTGGCAACACTTGGGTGTTAATATAAGGTTCCTGTCAAAAACGACATACATGCGAGCAAAGCCGTTGGGAAGTTGTCCTTGATATCAAACTGCCTTTGACTGAAGTATTAATTATAGTGTAGCAAACCCCAAGATGTTACGCCACTGCCTGCAATAGAAGCGTCGAGAAGGGAAGGTCACAGTGGTGAGGCGTGGAATGGTATCGAAGATACGAGTACCTGGTAAACGTTCTGGAAAGTGCTAGAACGCGCTGTGTTTAAGCCACGTAGCTCTATGTAAGCTGGGAGCCGACGGGAATTAGTCAGTCAGTCGTGAGTCAATGTCGTGTTGAACTGTGAAAATAAATACATATAAATCTAGTTATTTGTTCAGTGTTATTGAAGTGTTTCACTTTGTTTAAGAATTACTATTGTGTTGATTGTTAGAATTGACATATAGTTGTTGCGTTTATTGTTATTGAATTGTTAATTATATTAAATAAATATTTATTCCGCCCACGCAGAAAAGTTTTGTTACAATAGTATTTCACTCAGTGTATGATGTTATGGTTAATTGGGAATGGGCGCCATTTATGTACTACTTTAAACTTAAAGGAAGGTTTTCGTCAAAATCGACGAAGCCATGGATAAAAACTATTAACTCAAAGCTATGAGGTTAGGCTTTACCCAATTGTTTCGAGTCAGTTTAGTAAAAGAACACGAACATAACAAGAAAATCTTAAATTAATCTAAATCGATGAACTTGACGCACGCTACTGTCAAGGCCTTGTGTGCCCCCAAGTCTACACACACAGCACAGACACACACATACGTACGTTGTTGTGGGGTCTGCACTATTTGTATAATATCACCCTCCCACCCCAGTTCGTAATTCGCTGGGGCGACAGTGAATGGCCTGCCTATACAGCATGTGCACCGTGAGCACAATATTTCTAAACAATTTAACCCTTTGTCACATCGTCGTTGCATTATTGTATTGATCAGTGGGGCGTTATTCATTTAAATTCATCTATTTTGTAAAAAAAAACTGCCGATAGAATTTTCATATTGTATGTATATTTTGAAACATCTACACCAGTGACGACCAATTAAAATCATCTATTTTGTAAAATAACTGGCAGTATAGAGTTTACGCATAATGCATTAACTATAGTGATGGGACTGAGTGAGATTTTTTCACTCGAGTCACTCGCCTGTACAAAACAAGTCACTCAAATGCCACTCGAGTCAAGATAAAACTCAAGTGACAATTTCTTCACTCGAGTGAAGATATGATTCGAGTCACTCGAGTGACAATGTAACTCGTGTCATTTTTTACATACAGCAGGTCATAATAATGAGTAACCACTAACCACATTCAGTGTAGCTCTCACTCATTTTAAACACGGACTATTAGCAAACAGCTTTACAGTTTACACAAACATTTAACAAATAAAACAACTCAAACTATGTACTGAATTTCGAATGAATGATTAAGGCTTAACTTGTACTTCTCACTCGAGTCACTACAGGCCATTCGAGTGTTCCGAGTCAACTCGCCAATCAAGCGGATTTAGCGATTTGAGTCACTCGACGATTCGAGTCACTCGAGCTGATTCGAGTCACTCGAGTTGACTCCAGTCACTCGAGTTGATTCGAGTCACTCTAGTTGACTCGAGTCACTCGAGCTGATTCGAGTCACTCGAGTTGACTCGAAAGCCGAGTAAAAATAAATATGACTCGAGTGCGAGTAAAATAAAAACCACTCGAGTCACTCGAATGAAACACAACTCGAGTCCCATCACTGGTATTAACTAGCTGGCAGGCCCGGCGTCGCCCGGGTACAAATCTGATTGATTCCAAGTTGAATTGAAATTAGTTTTTGTCGACAACTAAGGTTATTATAGCGACCATATACAGATTGTATCAAATTAAACCTGTGCATAGGGCAGTCTGTGTGTAAGACAGAGATCGATACATAAAGCAATAAGTAAGAATGAGATAAATGATCGCTAATAGGATGTTACGTGGTTACTGTAAATAAATAATATTTATACAACCTAATAGCGTCATCTTTGTTTTTTCGCTCCTTCTGTGCTATAAAAATGTAAATCTTTTATCTGCAGTTTAATTTACAGTAACCACGTAACATCCTATTAGCGATCATTTATCTCATTCTTACTTATTGCTTTATGTATCAATCTCTGTCTTACACACAGAATGCCCTATCACCTATGCACAGGTTTAATTTGATACAATCTGTACGACTTACAATGAAATTGAATTTTAATACACTGAAGTTATCTTCCTCCCCATGAATTTATCATAAACACACATAAATATGTAGTTTTTCAAACATTATTTTTAAGTAATTTACATGCAAAATTTATCCGTAATAAACTGCAATTATATAAGGTAAATAAAAATATTGAAACATAACGTAAGACGTAAGTTATAATTTTGTATTAATTGTTAGTACATTGAGCAAAAAATTTATATAAATCATGTAAAATTATTCAGTAAAAATAACTATCTGCCGATCGCATAAACACAATGTATTTTTATCAATGAATAGCTGAATATATTTCTGATTAAAAAGCAACACCGTTCATGTAGAACTGTTTTGTATTATTTATCTTTAGATATATATTTTTTACTTTATTTTATGTAAAATTATCTAAAAAAAACCTTTTGAATTTACACAAATCTAACAACATTTCAAAACGGCTTTCGGTGGATGTGTCCTCATAGACTCATCCAGAGACCACGAGTATTTTTTGGAGCAATGAAGGGTAAGTTCGGTTTTGCGCTCAGATCAATCAGAGTGCTCTAATGCGTTCGAATTTAACATTTAGTATATGCTCTGAAAGATCTCTATTCTGCGTTCGGATTTAATATCTGGAGGAGATCGAGTACGCTCTATGAGCTCCGAGGAAAACGAGCGGGCAAACAGATTTAACCATCTTCAGAGCCATTTTAAAAATGAGCGGAAACACGTGGTGTGAGAATGGATAAATTTCGAAGTTTATTTGTATAAGGTAATTTTTCAATAGGTAAAAATAAGCGTATAATGTTTATTCAAGTAATAGTAATAACCAATAAGTCTATATCGCACAGAATGATTAAATAAAATATTTATTATATCTATAGGTCAAAAAAAAATCAACACCCGGTAGTACTATTAATTCTAAAATAAAGGTTGAAGTCATGTCAACTTATTATTATAACAATGTTGAATTAAATCAAGATTGAGGAACAATAAAGAATACTTATAATATATCGGCTTTAGTAATAAGAATTTAATTTACTGGTGCCATTTTACTCTGACGTTGGAAAAATCTGCGAGATTACGTTCGGAATTGTTTGGATGGCTCTAATAATTTGCTCGCTTGTCACGTGACCAAAAATCTGCTCGTTCGGCTCAATCGAGTGCAAAATCGAACTTACCAATGAAGAGGTAAACACCGTCGATCACATGTTTAGAGGTACCTTCCCACCACAGTCGAATGAAATTCGTTCATGAATGTACATTTTAAATCTAAATAATTTTCCATAAACGAATAGTATAACTAAACAGTCACAGAGCGGCGCTACAATTGATCTTTGCTATGACAAGTTTGTACAGGAAACTTCTGTATCGATATGTGTATCGAAAATCAACGAAGATACACGAACAGTTTCGACTGATTTTAAACAGCTCTCTCGCACCTTTAAGGGTACGTTCTGTGATGGGGCTGCAGACTTGGTTCACTAGAAAGCATACTTACCTGGCGTAGGGGCTACCGTGATCATCAAGGCGGTTCCCCCGGGGTGAGGCTCTTCCATTGCACTTCGGTCGGGCTGACCCCTGCGATTATCCCTAATGCGGATAACTCGGGCGCATAATTTTTGGTAGTCGGGACTGCGTACGCGCTGTCCCGGGCAATTTTAATTCAAACATAATTTATCTCTAGGTGTGAATTTTGGACTTAGTAACATTTTACTAATTGATTAAGGTTGTTCACGTATTAAAGCAAAGTAAAGAACACGAGCTGAATTTTTAATATGTTTATTAATTATGTAGGTATTATAATTTAATTTTTTGAGTGAGATCTGACATGTAGTTTTTGCGTAATTAATTTTTAAAAACTGAATGTTTAACATGTGGACAATTAGCAATCTCGTTTTAAGCGCACATTTTTCATATAATTCAACCACAACTGCTAAAGATTAAAATCTAGAAAACTGAAGTTTATATTAACTAATTCTCGTAGATTATGTAAAAATTATAAAAAAGAATTCTACCGTGTAAGTTTGGAGATATTTTAATATAAATGATTGAAAATTCATTAAAATAGTTGTCATTGGACAGTATGATATATTCGATTTTACGCTTAGATCGATCCGAGCGCTTTAATGCGTTCGAATTTACATAATATGCTATCTTTCTCTATCCTGCGCTCGGTTCGATATGATCGCAAAATCGAATTTACCTTTGCAAATAAAGTCAAATGACATTTACTTTTTATTGTTAATGAATATATAATTAAGTAAATCCGATTATAAGTGATCTTAAGGTAACATCTAATTTTAAGTTACCTATTAAGCAGGTTAACATTTTTTTATTTTCGTACAAGAAAATCGAGATTTTATTTCGACTCACTGCTTAGTGCGCGAATAACCTTAAATAAATAAATAATAATAATTGATAAAAAATCAATTCAAAAAAGACTAGTGGTATAAAAAACATGTTAAACATATTTTATACTCAATGGTAAATAAATAGAGTAGTTCAATCGATCAGTTATTTTTTGTCAGATCAATTATTTAGAGTTCAACAAATTCATATAAATGAATTATAAAACACAATCATTAGTCACAATGTAATGCCTATAAAAGGGCCATTTAACTTAGATTTTCTAACCGTTGTATTCTTTTTATCGATACTGTTAATAAAAATTAAAAACAATGTAATGAAATAATTATAATAATAATAATTATGGAAGCCTATGGAATTGTATATGATGTCACGAGGTGTAGCTAAACACTTCGTACTCACTCGAACTATACCGATGATCAACGAACAATTGAAAACACTGTGATATTTTAGCGTTCACACACTTGACGATGAAGTTTTAAGTCGACTAGTCTGCTTGTTCTAGGTTTTGGTAACTCTGGTCTCCCTTCAGATCGTATAAATCTTTCGCCTTTTACTAAAGATTTCCGTGGAGGGGGACAACTCAAATGAGTATCTAACCAATTTTTTGGTGGCCCGGCTGCTTGGCTGGGCCTAAGTTACGAATTCAAAAATATGAATTATAAAGCGGGGTTTGTTTGGATACAGTTGTTACGAACTCTTTCTCAAACTTGGATCTACATGCCCAATGGCTGTAGAGTACGAACAGAATGGAAATAGGCGCCAACTTGGCAGATTTCGGAATTTTTCAATGTAATACTTTGTATTGTTTATACGCGTCATTATTAATTATTTCCAGTTTAAACAATTTTTCAATATATTGTATTAAACTTTCTTCGTGTTCATTGTTAAAATTCGTAGTTCTTGACAAATTATGTTTTGGTTATACTTTGACAGATCAGGATGCGTCAACTTTAATTTTAATTTCAATAAAAAAAATAAATAAATGTATCCATAGCAACGTAGCCTAGATAAACCGATTCAGGATTCAGAAAACTTGGGGGTACTTGACAACAGAACAGGTATAATTATTACCTGTTCTGAGTTGGTAATTCATGACCCACGATTTTGTCGTTTTACGATATTTCCCGACATTAAACGAACAGTATTATGTAAGAGTATCTGTATTTTATTAACTCTGGTCTCCCTTTAGATCGTATAAATCTGTCGCCTTTTACTAAAGATTTCCGTGGAGGGGGTCAACTCAAATGAATGTTTAAACAATTTTTTGGTTGGCCGGTATTCCGGTAATACTAATTTAAAAACTGAGCGGATCAGAAAACTTGTCTTATTTCCCTGATATTCAAATAAAAAAATAGCGAAAAAAATGTTACGTAATATTTGAATTTTCCCTTAACGCCTTACGGTTGCCAGTTGTTATGAAATTATTGTAATATTTCATAGAAAAACGAAATTGTCAAGTTTTTAACATTGGAAATGTTTATGTTCGTATATGGGGGCAGAGTTACGAGTTTTCGTTCAAGACCAAAAGACAACGGTGTCGCGATCAAGTGAGGAGCAATCATGCAAAATTGAACAAGTGCAATTTTTTCGAAATGTGTTTTATATCATGTCTAGTTAATTGAGAGGTATTTGCGACGATCTGCGGTGTTATTTTTGAGCAAATGTTAATAAATACTGTAGAAAAATTCATTTAAAAGTTAAGTAATCAAGCAAAAGTGAACGCGTATATAACAGAAGAATAATAGGGTTATTCCTGACAAAACTAAACAGTGCATTTGATAAATATTGTGTGTATAATAAACAGTTAATTATGTTTCATATATGCTGTTATCATTTCCAATGTCCTCGATGGTTGCAAGGATTGCGAAATCTGTGAATTTTTCTTCGGTTCATTTACAACAGAACAAAAAAAAACTCGAATCGAGAAATCAGGTTTGAATAACTGAGTTTTGTAGTCATGTTTACAGTTTTGTTTCGCGATACGCATTTTGCTTACATATTCATGAAAACGAAAACCGATCGCAGTTGACTGTGGAATGAATAAACAAAAACAAGTGCACACGCACAATAAACAAGTGCCTGACTAGTTGTCTCCGCACAGCGCTGTCTCTGTCTGCCATTCATTTGTTTGGTCGGAAGGGATACAGAAATGTCGTTCGAATTGAAACTGAATGAATTTGTTGCGTGTGAATCGATTCGGTCATCAATAATTGAATAATTAAATTTTGTTAGTGATTCTGTTTGTATTTAATTAACATTATACAGTTCATTTGTTATCTCGATTATTTAATATTGAACAATTTATTCGTATTTAGTGTTTTATAAATTTTGTTGTAGTGTTTGTGTTTTTATATCGATTGGATTGATTTGTTTTCTTTTAATATTGATAATATTTTTATTTTTCTGTAAGTAATAATTTTTTGCAAACAAAATGATTGTGAAAATAATTGTGACCTTTCTCGAGTGTAGTACATATTTTCTATTGTGTAATTTAAAAAGTACTTTTTAATTACATATTTCTTACTTTATTTCGTAATTGAATATGATATTTTTTAATCACTCTTTTCTGTATATTATTTTTATCCATTCCGGTTACTACAAATTACTTTGAGTCAGTGGCGTTACGGCGTAGCTAGGTGGCCAAGGCCCTCGGGGCAAAAAAATATTTTTGTTGGAAATTGCACTGTGAAAGTCTTTATACAGATTGTATTAAATTAAACCTGTGCATAGGGCAGTCTGTGTGTAAGACAGAGATCGATACATAAAGCAATAAGTAAGAAGGAGCTAAATGATAATAGGATGTTACGTGGTTACTGTAAATAAATAATATTTATACAACCTAATAGCGTCATCTTTGTTTTTTCGCTCCTTCTATGCTGTAAAAATGTAAATCTTTTATTAGTTTAATTTACAGTAACCACGTAACATCCTATTAACCATCATTTATCTCATTCTTACTTATTGCTTTATGTATCAATCTCTGTCTTACACACAGAATGCCCTATGCACAGGTTTAATTTGATACAATCTGTAGATGCCATGTTTCTAAAGATGTTATTGCTTGAGTAAAATAGCTCCACAGACAACCTATTTCTTCCTTTGATCCATCGAGAAAAATCCGGTTTGGAACGAAATCCGGACGGAGCCAGGTCAAAGCCTATGCGGATTTGCAAAAATACCACTATAGATAGAACTTTTTCGAATAATTTGCCCTTTCTCCAATTTTTGAAGTGAAAACTTCCTTAGGCGCGTTAGGCACTTTTTGCCTGGGTACTGAAATAACGTGAAGCGTTCGCAAATAACCGTAAGAATTCGCAACCTGACCGTTCGCAACCTGACCTTACGAATTCGCTACATACTTATACCATAAAACGGCCGTCTACACACTTCCATTCATAGCGCAGTTGGTTATGTCTTTGCGTTCTATGCATGCAGGAACCTGCAGGGTTCGAGACCTGATGGCAGCGTAGAATTTTTGGCGTTTTTTTTTCTAAATTCTACATGATATTTATTTATATATTTTTTTATTTTTGTTATATTCTTTCTTTGACAATAATTATAAATTTTTTTGAAACCAAGGTGGAATTAATTAAAAATACAATTTTAGTATTTTAGTAATAAATTCTTTTTAATTCATAAATGAGCTATAATAGATGACATCAAAAATTAGAAAATCTGAAGTTTTCACTTCTGTCATGTGGTCATAAGCACACACCCATTTTGTTTTTTAATTGGCAGAGTATTTGTGCTTCCTATCAATGAAATAATTAAGAAATATTGTTTTTAATTTTTATGAGGCCTTCTGGTGTAATCGCTTCAGCGATTTGGCCTGGACGTTGATTGGTCAAAAAAACCCTACATCCCCGTTTGAACCCCTCAGGGGTTGAATTTATTTCTAAAAACGATTTATTCATGTATTGTCATCGGGAATACATATGTGTACAAAATTTCAAATCGATCGGATACGTGGAAGTTGTTCAAAATTGAAGATTTGATCTAAACAAACACACAAACTAACTAACATACATTGCAAGTTAAATAAAAGCTTGTAAAAATAGAGAAAGAAGATTGAGAAATAAATTTCTACTCTAAGCTTTCGTTACAAGTAAAAATTGTGAAGATTCGTTTCACATTGAAACGGAATCGTATTCAACAGTTCGTAATAGCGAGTTACATCGCTTCGGGAAGGGGGAGACGGTTGGTGCGTATGGAGGGGGGACGATCGGTGTGATGGTGGGGAGGTAGACACATACACACACATCCATATAGACTGGCGTGCGAGTGGGGTGAAGCATTAAAGCCATGACCTAGTTGTTCAGTTTATAAATATCGTTCGCGTCAGCTAAACGGCGAACGATTCATTTGCGGGAATTACGGGCGTATTGGAACGTGCTTACGGGGTTGTGAATGGGGTGGTGACATTTGCTATGTATCATAAATTATGAACGATCTTGTTCAGTCCGTTTTAACATAATTACCTATTGCGAAACAAACATTGAATGATTCATTGAAGATACAGTTGAAGCTATTAGATTACATCACTGATTTCTATACTTACTAATAGACCGAGAGCTAGTGACAATTTTTTGGTGTTATTTATTCAAGGCCTCTTTTTTGTGAAGATGTTGAGGGAGGCATATTAAAGTGCCCCGAGTAAAGGAATTTGCTAGATAGCAGTATGGGAGGGATGCAGACCGCCCCCAACATGTAACAAAAAAAATGGTCACAATTATTATTGCTTCAAGACTGAAATTGTTTGTACAGCTTGTCGATGACCCAATAATGCCATTATAATATTTGCAGATCGATTGGTCTGTATTAAAGGGATGACAGGTCATCCTAAACGTGTCATGTACCCGACGAAATTTATATTATTAGTTCAATGTTCAAATTTAAATATGAATTGTTACGGCGACTGTTTTAAGGATATATTTCAATTTGCAGAACAAAATGTCAGTATAAACACAACGATATAAACACCTATAGGCAAGCAATTTTCCCTCGAAAAGAGGGGGTTTATACCGACATTTGATTCTGCAAATTGAAATATTTGCTTAAAACAGTCGCAGTAATAACATATTAAAATTTGAATCTTGAACTAATAATATAAATTTCGTCGGGTACATGACACGTTTAGGGTGATCTGCCACCCCTTTAATACTGACCAATCGATCTGCAAATATTATAATGGCATTATTGGGTTCACCGACAAGCTATACAAACAATTTCAGCCTTGAAGCAATAATAATTGTGACCATTTTTTTTGTTACATATTGGGGGCGGTCTGCATCTAGCAAAATCTCTTACTCAGGGCACTTTAATATGCCTCCCCTCAACATATTCACAAAAATAAGGCCTTGAATAAATAACACCAAAAAATTGTCACTAGCTCTCGGTCTATAAATGGCTTTCTAATGCATACGAAAAAAAACTGAAAACATAAACTAATTGATGTGGTAGCCAGCGCCACAAAATATCGGGCCGTGAACTATAGAGCGGAGAGACCTCCATAATGATCACTGATCTCTGAGATCAATGAGTGCAATAAGCACTATATACTCGCTTTACTCGTTCGCTCGAATTTATATAATTAACTGCCCGCGATTATATAATATTGACATAAACTTGATTTCACTCCAACCTGGAATCAATTTGATTTGCACCCGAGCGAAGCCAGGCCGGGCAGCTAGCATAGACCTAAACCTTCCTTAAGAAATAAGCCATATATCGAATGGTAAAACCGCATTGAAATCCGTATAGTAGGTAGGGAATGCAATCTCGAGCCGAGAGTGACAATTCGAGATCTCGCGAGATCAGTCTGCAGGTTCGAGATTGGCAATTCGAGATCTCGCGAGATTGACTCGCGAGATCTCGTAGCGCACTGTGCAGATGATTATTATTCATTACTTTCCTTAAATAAACGTTGATTTTTTTGTTCCAAGATTCAATTATTATTGTTTTGTTTTATTTTCAAAATATAACATCAATACCCCAACTCACACAGCACACTATATGTCAATTAATTATTTTGGAAATAACTTCTTAGGAGTTAGGAAGCATAGGGTAAATTACTAATAGTAACGTTTACGTTCATTTGGTTTGAATTGTTCTTAGACATATTCAATATTCACTTAACTTTGTAATTTGTTAGGCATCTAATGCTTGTTATAAGTTAAATAATTGTCCATTTTACTCAAGAAAACAAAAATTAAAACAATATATGTAGAGAAACAAACAGAATCAATTGTCAAAAACTATTACGTATAAGTTATAAGTTTTTTTTCAAGCGCGCTCGTTCTTGAAATCTCGTTCGGATCTCGACCATATCGGGTCGCGATCTCGAACGAGATCGAGATTGCATTCCCTAGTCGCGGGTAATCTCAGGAGCGACTGAACCGATTTGAAAAATCATTTCCCTGTTTAAAAGCCTACTTCTTCCCAAGTGACAGGCTATAATAAAGTATTTATTTATTTATTTACATTCCCTAATAGTAGGTACCTAATTCGTGAGATTAGCCGGTACAGAGAAACACCTACCACGACTTCCTTTTATACTTTAAAGTTTAAACTATAAGGTACTACTTTTTGTTGGGCGATGGTTAATATAACGTCAAAAGCGACATCGACGCGAGCGAAGCCAAGGATAAAAGCTAGTAACAGATAAGATAGCGTAATGATACTTCGGATGCAGTAGGTAGCGAACATGTTATAAGTATACCGGAAGCAGACTTCGACTTGAACTTTCCGACTACAAAAGTATTAATGCATTAAGTTTGTATGTCGATTGTTAAGTAACTCACTACGAATAACATTGTACTTTTTTCCGTTTTGTTTGGGCATCATGCAAAAACATCTGGACTCATTTTCACGACGGAAGGTCGATCCAGCTTAAAACAAAGTCTTCTATACATAATATAAAAAGACCAAAATTGTCTGCATTTTCCGAATTTTAATTTCTTTTTCGGATAGTTTTTTATAATTGGATCAAGCAGAAATATCGTATTTTCAAAAAAATATTGTCTCTCTGTCCGTATGTTTGTTTTCTAACTCGAGAACTACTGTCATATGTTGGTTATCAGGAAGCAGCATAATCCGGTTATATACAGCTAGTTTGCCAATAAAAATATTACAATGGGTATAAATATTGAATGTTGTTCCTCCTTATATATTCGATTTAAAAAATTGATAGGTAGCTATACATATTTAAGTGTGTTTTGACAGAAAAGAAATTAAAGATAAAAATTTCAATCCTCGCATATAGGTATACAGATATTTCAAGGCCTTTTTATTGCATACGACATAAAATTATCTATGTTATTATTCGAATTACAGTGGTATTTATATAATTATTATTAAAGACTGCGTCCAGTTTATTTATTACCCACCTTCTTTATTTATAGTTATTCATTAAAATCTCTGAGCTCTTTCGAACATGTAATTTCTTCATTGTAATTTAACATTTTGAAGATTTTATTTTGATCTGTTACCTATAATAAAAAGTAAAATTTTAGTATTATTTTTCAAGATGTTGGTCGTTGGAAACAAACTTATTTTCTAAAATATGTTCCCGATTATTTCGTTTTAATTCATTGCTATATTTTTCTTGAACGTATTACCCTGGATATTCGGGATATTCCTCTATACATATACCAGTGTTGCCAGGTCTAAAGAAATTTCCCTAGATTTATGGCATTTTCGACTGATTTTGGGAAAATAGAAATTTAGTTCTTTTTTGATAATATCTTGGGAAGTTATTCAAAATCCTTAAACTTAAATTTTTGTGCTAGTATCTATTTTTTTAACTAATCTCTGAGAATTGGTGTTTCCCCCAAACATTTACGTGGTCTGAGGGAAAATTAATGGACCCCGAGCGATTTTTTACTGTGAAGGGCAAAACTAGAATCAAAGTAAAAAAATCGCTCGGGTCCATTTATTTTCCCTCAGACCACGTAAATGTTTGTGGGAAACACCAATTCTCAGAGATTAGTTAAAAAAATCCCAGTGAAATCAAAATGCCGCTCAAAAATAGTTTAAGGTTTCTATAAATTTTATAGATCTCTAGTTAATTACAATAATTATTTTTATTTAATAGATATATTTTTTGTAGTACCTACTAGTGATGTGCCGGATATCCGTATCCGATGCGTATCCGCGGATATCCGAGGGAAAAGAAAGATCCGTATCCGTATCCGTTAGTTTTTTGGCGGATCTTTTACGGATCTTTTACCTTATCAATTTTCAATTCATAGATAAAATTTTATATACAGGGTGAGTTCGACCACCCGTATCAGTCGTTTTTTTCGAAAACCGTTAGTCGTAGAGAGTTGTGTCAAAAATTTGTATTATAAAAGCCCTAATAAAGAATCGAATGGTGATAATTTTTTTTCCCGGGAAGGTCGGCTTCCCTATTAGTTTGCTCCAGAATGTCCAGAACTCCGGAATTATAAATATAACGATAGGTCGAAAGTGGTATTGTTGAAAAGATCTTTAAAAAATAAGCAAGTTTTGTAGGAAAATTTTTTTTATTACTGCCACCCCTGTAAATTTCTATAAGTATAAATATAAATAATTGTATGATCAAAATTCCGGAATTTTAGAAAGCACGATAGGTTGAAAGTGGTGCTGTTGAAAAGCTCTTTAAAAAATAGGCAAGTTTTGTAGGAAAAATTATTTAATTACTGCCACCCCTGTTAAGTAACAACCGTTTGAAATTATTAAATCAAAATTTCATAATAACGATCGAAGGCGGCATTAAAAATCTAGCAACCTTAGACATTGTCACAAGTGTTCAAACTGTCTTCCATTTACTCTTTAATACATACTACTGAGCTCTTCTGGTTATACTGTGAGTGTACTTCTTCAGTGTTTAATGATCGATAGATAGGTAACTAGATTTTAAATGCGGACTTTTAAAAAGTTAGTTAATATGACATTTTAATTTAGTAATTTCAAACAAATATTACTTAACAGGGATGGCAGTAATAAAAAAAATTTTCCCACAAAACTTGCTTATTTTTTAAAGATCTTTTCAACAATACCACTTTCGACCTATCGTTACATTTATAATTCCGGAGTTCTGGACATTCTGGAACAAACTAATAGGGAAGTCGACCTTCCCGGAAAAAAATTTTATCACCATTCGATTCTTTATTAGGGCTTTTATAATACAAATTTTTGACACAACTCTCTACGACTAACCGTTTTCGAAAAAAACGACTGATACGGGTGGTCGAACTCACCCTGTATATAGGTGATTAGGTAATAATGAAAAACAGTTAAATTCCATTCAGATCACTTTTTATTTTTTAATATCGTGGTCAATAACTTTTTCCCATAACAGATAGTCTCTTTCCAAAGGTCGATGTGCAATATTTAGTATTTACCGCCGCGTACTCTAAGAAAGTTAAGATCCGTATCCGTATTCGCGGATCTTGAGACCAAATATCCGTATTCAGATCCGTATCCGCGGATATACATTTTTAACGATCCGGCACATCACTAGTACCTACCTATTTGTATTTGCGTCATGGTTAAAAAACTAATATTAAGCGGTAAACTAGCTATACATAAAATCTAATGAATTTTTGATTCGAAATCTGGTGAGAACATAATATTATTTGATCTGGCAACAAATCAAATATTGTACAGATATAATCAAGGTCATGTATAAGTATAAATATAATGCATAATGTGACAATAGTTTTTAATTGTTTTAGATGTTTTCAACATTCTCTCATTAATAATTACCAATAATCATTTATTGATTGATAATTGATAGCAAACTGATAATAAAATTCTATCGCGTTGCAATCGATCAAACCGAGCATTAAACAGCTTCACGTACCCCAAGGCTATTAGAAGCAGTTTTATCATAAAACTACACACACCAACACAAGTAAACACTGACTGTCAATTGTCATGCTCATATAATAATTTAGTAATTAACTGCTGCATAAGTGTTTATACATAACCTCTCACTATCTGTCTACTACGATGTCGTATTGTGCTGTCTCTCTCTACTGTAATAAACCGCATTGTTGCAATACAGCGTAGTTGTATCTCTGTTGCTCCGCTGCCAATGGATACAATTCTCCATCCTTTATTAACGCACGGATTCTGTGTAAATTGGAATAAACACGTGCTAGTTTACGAGTAGGTGTTGGCGTCGCTCTGTCTGACACTTGTACGTCTTTTTTTAACAAATGAATGAGATTTGTTTTGTTTCGTTTATTTGTTGAAACAAATGAAAATTTATTCAGTATGAGAAATATTGTTTGCGAATCGTTTTTATTTTCATAATTTAAATTTTTTACAAAACATTTCATTGATCTTTTTTCAGTGAGTTTTTTTGGTTTTCACGGTTGCATAGAGCATTTTTGAGAACAGTGTGGTGTTACGGTTAGCGTAGCTGACCTTTGGATCACACTTTCGTGGGTTCGAATCCCACCTCCGCTCATGGATGTTTTGTGATGTCATTTAGTTTTAAGGAAGTTGTTATTTAATGTAATTAAGACGCTAATGACCTAAGTTGTCGATGCGTCTATAATCTACAATAAATAAATAAAAAACATAGAGCATTATTCCGCAGGGGTGCTTTAGGCGGCTCCGCGATACTAGCACCTCAAAAGGTTAATTATTCCGTTTAATTGCTGAGCGATGGAACATTTTTTATCGATTGTTAGTTTTTCAAGGTCATTAAAAAATGTTAGCACCCCATTTCTTATGAAAAAAAAAATAAAAGCTATATTCGATTGATAATTATTTGCTGATAATTGGTCAGCTAAAATAAATAATTGGTCACATCAATTTTATTGAAAAAAAAAAAAAATTAATTAAGTTTCGTCAACAATTAATTGTACTCTCTGACGTCACAATTCGTATACTTATGTGTAAATATAAGTATACAATGTCAAAAACTCAAAATAGAAGAGCGCCAAAAACAAAAATTCACTATACTTTCAGTTTCTAGCGATGTCAAATAAAGGTGTGTAAACAGGGACTGGTGTTAAACGGTATATCGTTTATCTTCTTCTAACCAACTGTTCGCATCTTCGCGTTCATTCTGTCGAAACTTTCTAACAGTTTCATTAAAATTCTCGCAAATATCTCTCATATCGCGTCAGTCTTGTATTTCTGTGTATATTTCTCTTTGTTTCTCTAATTGAATTCAACTGTTCTGTTCTTTGTCAGACACATGCTTTATAACAGTTAAAATACTCCTTTGCTTTCCCGTTTCGATGCCACTATGTCTGTCTTTGTCCGTTTATCTTTTGTTTGTGTGCTGTTTTTGTTTTTCCACATCAGTCGTGTTGAATCGATGCTTTCCGTCTTTGTTTAGCCAGTTCAAGCTACGCTAAATCAGTGTTATCTGTCTTTTTTTAACCTGTTTGTTTCCGTGAAAAGCAATTAGTTTTACAAGGTAAATATCTTTATAGGTATTATTGTGTCGACTTTCGTATTTCGTAATAAGAGTTTAAAAACTACTTAAAGAAATTGAACGTTTGTAGGTCACGCATTATGGAAATGTGGCAACGGTTTTTTAACACTTAAAAAGTTACAGTCAATTTTAGAATTTGGCCATTTTAACGTTTTTTAAAATAAAACAAAAGCTGCGCGGAAATCATTTGTTTTAAGCGGCTTTCCATATCTAATAATAACAAAGTTACCCATGTTGCGACACATTTACTTGGACACCTGTATAATTTCAGTATAGACCGATACAATTTTGGATATATTATATTGTGCTTAACACAGTACTCGTTAGATGGCCGCACGAACGATTAGTCATGTCACTCGTGTATGGTGTACTAGAAGGCTCTCGCACGTACGGTGACTCTATTTCTATATGACCCATTCGAGAGAACCCAACTACAGTTAAGATCATACTTCACAGGATCATTTCTGTAGTATATCTTCGCATACTTCGAACTAAATTCGGAGTACAACCAACCACGATGATGAGTCGTAGTGTCGGTTCCTGAGCGTGAGGCAGATTATTTGTCGGCTATAATGGCTGATATTTAATCATCGATGATCGTTCAGCCATTTTAATGGTGTTGGAATCGACACAATCTGAGTGGCTGATGCAAATTTAAATAATATTAAATAAATAATTCATTTGTGCGTAAGTAGTAATGTTTTAAAATAATTCAGGAATATTTTATAAGACAAAAATAAAAACTGATTTAAAAATTTATTACTGACGGACGCATAAATATTTAGCACACGTGTTGCACACTATACTTTATATAACACATGCATGGTTTTAGACTTTAATTGAATAATTTAATGTCACTGACAAAAGTACATCTCAAAATAAAAACATTGGGCTCGATACAATATTTTATTCACTTTGTTGCCATAGTAACCATATTTCATTTATAACACCGAAAAGAGGTACATAATGTTCATTAGATAACGGGTTTTTCAAATGTTTTTCCATTATTCATTGAAAAGCGTTTCATAATGGATCATGACGTCACTCGTCAATAAACGGTCATTTAAGGTCCGCAAAACTGATACGAAAAAACACTAAAAGCGTGCATGTGTTATATAAAACATTTTATATAAACATCGCGCCTGACGCATAAAGTTGTATTTAGCACGCACTTGTCACACAATAACAATAAAAAAATAGTTTACAAAATCGGTAAATGACGAAGTTCTGAAATAACAAACGCATAAAAAAATACAACCGAATTGAGAACCACCTCCTTTTTGTGAAGTCGGTTAAAAAGGATTATAAGCCATAGGGCGAATTGGACACAAAAGTGGCATTTAGAGGAAAAAATGTATTAACAAAGAGGATTTTGCAGAAAATTGTCGAGGGTGGTCCCTTACTAACATATTACAATTTACAAATGCCGCCCTTCATTTCCTATGCTTAATTTTTTATGCAGGTGAAACTACCCCCAAAAGTATTTTTGCAATCTCGAGAACTGTCTATTTTAGGACAAAAAAGGTCATTATCAATCTCAAAACTGATAAAATTGCGAACAGAAGATGTTTTTGAAAAGATATCCTTACATGGCGTTGCTATGGTTCCTCTATTACAAGTCCCCAGTTCCCGGGTAACTCGAGAGCTGGTAAAAGTGTCAATTGGATTTTCAATTTATTATTAAAAAATAATGAATTGAAAATAATTGGTGCTAGGCCCAAATAACCTTAGATGCTGGTGGTCTTAAAAAACACACACGCTAAAATGCTTTTTCAACCGCTGAAATTATTTTCTTTATCGAATTTTAAATTCAAAACACATGTTTTTATAAAGAAAAGAACGCTCTAAAGTGTAAATCATGTATCCCGTCCTTTAAAAATTTGGAAGCTTTACTTTAACAGTGTAACAAGTCTCTCCACATTTCGCGGGCAGACAGGAATATTTTTTTATGTGATTAACTTTTCACTCCCGCTCACGAAAATTCTTTTCCACTCACGCACGTTCATGAATACGTATATTTTTGTCAATCACACTCACGCACACTCACTCTATTCGGTATACAATATAAACAGATTATTATTATTGTAAATTATAGACGCGTCGACAACTTAACTCATTAGCGTCTTGATTACATTAAATAACAAATTAACTTAAAACTAAATAACATCACAAAACCATGAGCGGAGACGGGATTCGAACCCACGACAGTCTTATCCAGAGGTCGCGACGCTAACAACTAGAGACCACACTGTTCTCTATAAACTGATCAGTGTCACATGACAATGTGAAATTTACAGCTTCAATGGTATATTTAAAAAAACTCGGGTCGCAGTGCCAAACCCTGCCGACAATATAGTGTATTTGCTAATACAGGCATTGTGGCATTATTATGTGAACAGTGAACTTAAGTTTGTTTTTTGACAAAATAAAAAATTTAACCCCTTAATACATCCCTTAAAATAATTAATTTTTTCTAAATTTCAATATTAGACATGGATTTTATCAGTACAACATCTGCACCAAATTAAATACACCCTTCTATAAGTAAATCCGTATCAACAAACTAGTGTTTTCATAAAATTTGAAAGTCCGGTCTTGTCGGGCTGATTTTATTAAAATTTTAGCAGCACATTTTAATCGTTACTAAAGAGTTAAATTTCAATTTTGAAACGATTCTGACAAATTTTTCGGTATTTTTGGGCCCAAAAACTTTTTGGAATCCCTAAATACAACCCTGAAAATGGTCCGATCGGGCCCATTTTAAATAGGCTTCGTGCGGTGATGGGTTCCAATGTGTGTACCAAATTTCGTTTCAATCGATTAAGTCTGTCGAGGGTTATCACTTATCGTGTACACACACACACACACACACACATAAACATTTCCAAAAATGGTGCCAAATTGTTCAAGAGGCTATGAAACGTCGAGAAATTTTGGTCCGATCGCTAGGTCCCGCCATCCGACCGACGCCAATAGTGTATGTGCCATATTATGGCAAATACACTAAAAATTCGATGCAAATACCTATATATTTTTTTTCAGATTTAATTTTTATTTGACTTGGAATCATTTCAAATTATTTAAAAGCAAATGAAAAGCTCTTTGAACTTTAATCACGTTACCTATTTGAATACGTTTCAAACGTTTGCACGTGGAAATTTCAGTCTAAATAAAAATGTATTGAAACGTTTTGAAACTCCATATTTTATTCGAACTGTTGCCTTCATAATTTAAGTTCAAAGGTTTCTAGTTTTCATTTTTAGTCCGTGTTTTGTGATATTTATTTAAATTTAAAATGTACCGAGAGAGAGAATTTACCTTTTCTGTTTGACCTAATTTGTTTAATTATATACGACCTGATTTTTTTTTTGGTAAATATGAGAAAAAGAGAAAATTATGATGATAAATTATAAATTAAATATGTATTTTAATGGGGACGTCGGAGCAAGTGAACCTTACGGGACAAGTGAAATTTTTTAAAGCATGTATTTACGCTAGTACAGTAAATATTATTTTACAAAGTTAACTTGACTCACGTAGCCCATCGTCCTCAAAATTACATTACATAAAAATACATTTTGTAAAATATCAGCCTAGTGTGGTTATCTACGAATATATTATATACTTTTGTATCAACTAAATTATTATGAAAGAAGAAGTTACCTCAAAACTCGAGAACCACTGAACCCTATTTGTTTAAAAGCATCAAACTTCGAAAACGTAATAATATTATAGAATATAAGGGGCATAATAGTATAAAATTACGCTATACGACGAAAAGGGAATGCCAATGTGAATGAACTAGTTTGCTGCGTAGTGTTACCACGGTCTGCTGGTCCGATGTGTATCGAAAATCAACGAGTATACACGAACAGTTTCGACTGATTTTAAACAGCTCTCTCGCACATTCAGGGGTACGTTCTTTGATGGAGCTGCAGACTTTGTCGATGAAAAAGCATACTTACCTGGCGTAGGGGCTACCGTGATCATCAAGGCGGTTCCCCCGGGGTGAGGCTCTTCCATTGCACTTCGGTCGGGCTGACCCCTGCGATTATCCCTAATGCGGATAACTCGGGCGCATAATTTTTGGTAGTCGGGACTGCGTACGCGCTGTCCCGAATAATTTTAATTTAAACACATATGAACCTATGAGGTTCCCATAAGCCGACGAATGCATATTGTAATCTTTATTGTATCAAATTATATGACGGGATATCGCTTGAATGTAGTAAATGCTAACATATCCCGTCCCGGTTCTAGCCCGAGAGCTGGTAAAAGTGTCAATTGGATTTTCAATTTATTATTAAAAAAAAAATAATGAATTGAAAATATGCCCAAATAACTTTAGCTGTTGGTGGTCTTTAAAACACACACACAACATATCCCGTCCTTCGTAGGTCTGTGGGAAAGTAGACGACATTTTAGTTCACTAAAAAGAGCGCTCAATTTAGTTCATTATTCTTCCTCGAACTAGTTCGCTCTTATAAACCATAGTTCGTTATTAAAGACATTATAAGTTTGAACTATGAAATTATCTGATATTGATTTACATCACATCAAATTTTCGTAAAAATCTTATAGCTATTCCAGGACTCCCAAACTGCCAAAATACATTTCAAAAAAAATTGACAGTCGGTAAACAACCAATACTGCCAATAAGTTACGTTGTTTCAGGTTAGAAGGTATGTCGTGAGTCTTCTGCCATCTTCGCTGCGTGGTAGATAATTGAACTAACGAACTGATTTCTTGATTGGCTGCAGCGAACTAGTTCTTGTAGTTCGTATATAGGATCGCTCTTCCGAAATAGTTCGTTTGTGAATTACACAAGTTAGACAGTGGAACTTTCATTTTTCCGTTTGAAATTTTTTATATTACACAACGCTAATGACCTCAGTTGTCGGGCGTCTATAATTTACAATTCATTATATTACACAAATCTCAGAAACATTTCTGGCATAATATAGAAGGAATCAATTTCCACTCTATTTACAATTTACAATAATAAATAAATGTTTTGTAAAGTAGATAGAAAAGATGTGAAAATAGTAAACTTTTGGTAATTTTTTTTGTCATTTGTTTCAGAAAACAATGATGTCACGTCCGACATGCGCAGCGTGTGCTTTGCAACGCATGCGCTATACTACCGCTGGATAGGACGACGCATTGCAGTAAAAATCATAAAAATAAATCAAAGGTGAGAACATACATAATTTGAATTTAGATATTGATGTTTTAACTAATATTTTATTTATTTATTATATAAGCAGTAAGCACACGTCACACGTGCACTTCTGTATCTCAATCGGTTTAGAACTTAAAACTAGTTTCAAAAGTGCATGTTTGCTGATCAGACTTAGGATAACTCGAAAAAGAATTTAGAGCAAGTTTTCCAAACACATGAAAAATCTATACTAATATTATAAAGAGGAAGTATTTGTATCATGTATGTTTGTTTGTCGCGGGTAATCTCAGGAACTACTGAACCAATTTGATAAATTATTTCACTGTTTAAAAAGTCTACATCTTCCCGAGTAACATAGGCTTTAGATATATTATAACGCTAAGACAAAGGGGGGTTAATAAACCATAAATTCTTAACACCCGGGCGAAGCCGGCCGGAACCTATTGTATTTTAGTAATTTATGCAACTAGCGGCTTAAGTGACGGATTATATGACAGTCGCGATTGTACGATACGAGCCTAAAGTTATGTTGCATTTATACCAGAACGAATGTGAGTTTACCGCGCGAGCCGAAGGCGAGTGCGGTAATCACACACTCGTTTTGGTATAAATGCAACATAACCTTAAGAGAATATTGTAAAATCGCGACTGTGAGATTCGTCACTTTAGACACACGTTACATACAATATTTTTTGCAACAACTGCTTCAAAAGTTCAATTTTAAGCAAATAAAACACAATTTCGATAAATATTTTAATAGTGACATTATAGCAAAGTAATGTACTTAATTACGCACGTGTGTTATAAAGTAAAATAAAACAGTATTACTTTAAAGAACGGAGTGCGTTAAAATTTACTTTAAACACTACCGTTCGAACGCATCAGAAGCTTCCATAAAGAATCACTTTTCAAACGGTACACAGCCATCCAAAATTGTACTTTTGATGCAAGTGTTGCAAAAAATATATTATTGTTATAAATTGTAATAGACAACGTTCAGAACAGTCTTCAAGTTAATTGGAAATTTGGAATTATTTGAAAGAAGGCTATGGTACCATTGGAATCTGTCAAAAACAATGATTTATTACTCTACACGATTTCAGGATGGACTATAAAGCGTATGCATAATATATGCATCAGAGGTCAAATCGGTCTACGAATTAAAAAAAAAATCGTTTGCAATAAATAGATAGCGGTCTGTCATATTATACTCACATTGTTGTGTGGAGGTCATTGCCGTCGCACGAAGCCCAATCTATAGTCTATATA
Source organism: Mongoloraphidia duomilia (assembly GCA_039654895.1). Lineage (NCBI taxonomy): Eukaryota > Metazoa > Arthropoda > Insecta > Raphidioptera > Raphidiidae > Mongoloraphidia > Mongoloraphidia duomilia. The sequence continues at coordinate 10,569,021 of CM077519.1, read as the reverse complement.
CAATAGCGCTTATGTCTGGGGTCCGCTGTCTCTGAACAGCGGGCCGCCGGCTGCTGCTGCTTCAGGAGGACGATGATCCCTGATGACGGCCGTCTCTCCCGTGACTTCTTCTTCTCTTCTTGTTCTTCTTCTGCTGCTGTTGTTATTGTGGCGAATACACCACGGTCTTTACTTGTACCGAATTGCTCGCTCGTGCATCATCCTTTGCTCCTGATGATTTCATTATTACTGAAGTGAGAAGTTATTAGCATCATTTATTGTCGTTGGGTTACGCATGTCGAGCGTCACGTCCAAACACTTCGGCAGCTCGGTGTGAAATGAAAATAATCAAATATACCTGGGCGAAGTCGGAACGGACAAGTAGTAGTTTGAAATTTGAATATAAATTAGCAACCGCATGGAAACTTTCGATGTGTATCGAAAATTAACGAAGATACACGAACCGTTTCGACTGATTTTAAACAGCTCTCTCGCACCTTTAAGGGTACGTTGTGTGACGGGGGTTCAGACTTGGTTCACTAGAAAGCATACTTACCTGGCGTAGGGGTTACCGTGATCATCAAGGCGGTTCCCCCGGGGTGAGGCTCTTCCATTGCACTTCGGTCGGGCTGACCCCTGCGATTATCCCTAATGCGGATAACTCGGGCGCATTATTTTTGGTAGTCGGGACTGCGTACGCGCTGTCCCGGGCAATTTTAATCTAAACATATTTTTTCAGTTTTAAAAGAATTGATTTTTTTTCTACCACAAAATAGAAAATTAATGGTTTTCTCTCCACTACTTCGCAGCGATGCGCACTGCGCACCCAAGTACTTTGGTACTTTCCATTTACTAGTTTCTACCGAGAGAGTGTGGTCCAGTGGTTTGCGTCGCGGCCTCTGTTGTCGAGCGTCTATAATTTACAATTCAAACATTCATTCGCGGCCTCTGGATCAGACTGTCGTGAGTTCGGATGCCGCCTCCGCTCATGGATGTTTTGTGATGTCATTTAGTTTTAAAGTTAATAATGTTACTTAATGCAATTAAGACGCTAATGACCTAAGTTGTCGATTCGTCTATAATTTACAATAAATAAAAAAAAAACTCGGGTCGCAGTGCCAAACCCTGCCGACAATACAGTGTGTCCACAGACTCATCCTCAACATGGGGATCTCCGTTGTTATGGGAGATAGAGATTTGGTTAAATGAGACAAAATGTGCAGAATTTCCAGTACTACTACCCTGCGTAGTCAAACTTTCCATATTTTGCTTGGTTCGCGACCGACAGTTGAACAACGAGATTTACCTATTTTCGTTTTTTGTTTATAACTCGCTTATTAAGTAAGTTAGAAAAAAAATATTTTCACTTTCTTAAGGCCCTTTTTTATGAAGATTTCAAATCTCTTTTCATATTTTTATTTACTTTTATAGTTTTAGAGATACTTGTATCAACTTTGTTTTTTTAAATACACGTCAAAGATGGCCATGACACCATTGGAAAGAGATTTTTTTTCTCTTTAATTTGATATGAGGGTTGATGGATTTATTTTCAAAAATAACAGAGTTATACGTAAAACACTGATTTTTAATAGTAGGCTATGCTAAATTAATTGATAAAACAAGCGAAGGCTTAGCAAACAGTTGAAATTCGCGTTGGCTTAGTAAACGGCTGTTTTGTTTTAGCTGTCAAAGTGTAGTTTGTTGCTAATTTGTCAGTTTACTAAGTGATTTATTAAATTTACTTTTGTTATCATGGAACCATTTTGTAACAATGAAAAATAAGCGATTTTCAACAATTGATCGTAAAACAGTAGTTTTGTCTTCTTCACTTATTCGCGTTGACTTAGTAAACGGCTTTTTAAATGATCCATAGTTTATTAAATTTACTCGTAAGTTTCTGTAAATAGACGAATTAGGTTGTTGTCTTCGTTCTGGATACTGATCGAAGTACATTTCTGCAGCTCTGGTCGAATTTTTGTGACATAGAATGTAACAAGATAACATATCAAATTTTTCATTGTTACAAAATGGTTCCATGATAACAAAAGTAAATTTAATAAATCACTTAGTAAACTGACCAATAAGCAACAAACTACACTTTGACAGCTAAAACAAAACAGCCGTTTACTAAGCCAACGCGAATTTCAACTGTTTGCTAAGCCTTCTCTTGTTTTATCAATTAATTTAGCATAGCCTACTATTAAAAATCAGTATTTTACGTATAACTCTGTTATTTTTGAAAATAAATCCATCAACCCTCATATCAAATTAAAGAGAAAAAAAATCTCTTTCCAATGGTGTCATGGCCATCTTTGACGTGTATTTAAAAAAACAAAGTTGATACAAGTATCTCTAAAACTATAAAAGTAAATAAAAATATGAAAAGAGATTTGAAATCTTCATAAAAAAGGGCCTTAAGAAAGTGAAAATATTTTTTTTCTAACTTACTTAATAAGCGAGTTATAAACAAAAAACGAAAATAGGTAAATCTCGTTTTTCAACTGTCGGTCGCGAACCAAGCAAAATATGGAAAGTTTGACTACGCAGGGTAGTAGTACTGGAGATTCTGCACATTTTGTCTCATTTAACCAAATCTCTATCTCCCATAACAACGGAGATCCCCATGTTGAGGATGAGTCTGTGGACACACTGTATAGTGTATTTGCTAATACAGGCCTTGTGGCTTTAATACGTGAACTTAGGTTTGTTTTTGGACAAAATAAAAAAATTAACCCCTTAATACATCCCTTAAAATAATATTTTTTTTCTTAATTTCAATATTATTACCAATGCAATCTCTGTACCAAATTAAATACACCCTTCAGTAAGTAAATCACTTTCCGCAAACTAGTGTTTTCATAAAATTTGTAAGTCCGGTCCTGTCTGGCCGATTTTATTAAAATTTTAGCAGTACATTTTAATCGTTACTAAAGGGTTAAATTCCAATTTTGAAACGATTCTGAGAATTTTTTCGGCATTTTCGGGCCCAAAAACATTTTTCAACCCCTAAAAACCACCCTTAAAATGGTCCGATTGGGCCCATTTTAAATAGGCTTCGTGCGGTGATGGATTTCAACGTGACTACCAAATTTCGTCAAAATCAATTAACTCTTTCGAAAGTTATAGCCCGCACACATATATATATAAATATATATATATATATACATATATAAACAGACATTTCCAAAAATGGTGCCAAAGTGTTCAGGAGGGTATGAAACGTCGAGAAATTTTGGTCCGACCCCTAGGTCCCGCCATCCGACCGACGCCAATAGTGTATGTGCCATATGGCAAATACACTAATAAAGATACTACCGTGGTGGTTCCTAGCACCACGGTTACTACGTCTTAATGACTAGCCGGCTTTACAACCTTCTTTTTTGCAGTCAAAAACAGTTAATTTTTAATACTCACAAGAAATAAATACACCCCTTAAGGGTTAATTTGCAGTGTTGTCACATCGTGCCAACCCGCCCGACATTTGTCATCTTAATTACACATTATAATATATAACTGTCTCGTCTAGTCGCGGGCGGTATAATATAAACATATGTATATTGCTCTCGCATGTACGACAGTACAGGTGTGTGTATATGTGTGTACAGAACGCGTATGTCAGATCGCCTAACCGTAAGGGTTGATGAACCGCCTACATCGCCACCACCACCACTACTACCACCGCCGCCTCCGATCGATCGCGTCGGCTCCGGTCGTGAACCTCCGGCCAGAGACCCCTACGTCTCCATCATTCACCATCCCTCTGTCCTACTCCTATCATATTATGGTTAAATGTGTATATTGCCTTATTTGTAATGTTTAACTTCGTGGGCGACCGCTGATCAGTTATATGTCTGATATCGCCGTGCTGACAATCGCTAAACATTTGGATGACACGCCGTTACAGCTGATATTAAGCTTGTTTCGAAATACATATTGGCTTTGAAATTCTTTGCATCAATTAAATTTTTAATAGCTCTGAAAACTATTTTTACAAGCTTTTATTTAACTTGCAATGTATGTTAGTTTGTGTGTTTGTTTGTTTAGGTCAAATCTTGCAAGTCAATTTTGAACGACTTCCACGTTTCCGATCGATTTGAAATTTTGTACACATATGTATTCCCGATGACAATACACGAATAAATCATTTTTAGAACTAAATTCAACCCCTGTCCTCTAAGGGTTCAAACGGGGATGTAGGTTTTTTTTAGACTAATCAACGCCCAGGCCAAATCGTTGAAGTTAGAAACTTTAAATTTGTTCCGTTGGTTCCTTTTCTGACGTAAGCATCCACTATAAGAAAGGATTTTTCGAAATTCAAATTGCTCGTGACGTCATGATACATGCAAGTATAGAGGACGTGCGTTTATATTATCTGAAAAATTGTGTTTTAAAGACCACCAACAGCTAAGGTTATTTGGGCCTAGCACCAATTCATATTTTCAATCCATTATTTTTTTTTAATAATAAATTGAAAATCCAATTGACACTTTTACCAGCTCTCGGGGTAGAACCCGGGAACTGGGGACTTGTAATAGAGGAACCATAGCAACGCCATGTAAACAACAGCATTGCTAAACGCTCGGCCATTCTCAAGCCCTTATATTATCTACTAATACTATCTAAAAAACCAAGAAACAAACAGTTGAAAAATACTGTTTTGTACCTATGTAAACGTGATGTAAACAAGTTTCTATGGTAACGGGCACTCGACATGCACCTTTAGTCACACATTGTTTTTGATTAGAAATTTATTCATATTTCAATAAATTATTGCATTTCAACGAATCATTCAATGTTTCTCAGATTTTAAAGTTGTGTTCAAATTGACGTATATTTTCGTGCTACGAAATAAAAATGAGATATAGTATATTGTGCGACTAGTGGGAGAAAGAGGGGATTCCTCGAGTGTGGATTTTGTCGCACGAGCGTAGCGAGTGGAGTAAAACACACGAGTGGAATCTCCTCTTTCAACCAATAGTCGCACACAATATTTTGTTCAACTATTGCAAGAAATATATCATTTCGTGGCTCTGCTGAGCGTGGGCGAAATAATGGGTGACCTGATTGATTGACGAAACTATCAACACTTGCGTAAACGTTGCCCGTAATGAGCGTGGGCGAAATAGCATTTCGCCCATTCTCTACGTCTACAGGAGCGTGGGCGAAATGCTATTTCGCCCACTCTCTACGTCTACAGTCAGAGAATTCATTATTTTGCCCACTCTCAGTAGAGCCACGAAATTACATATTTCTTGCGGGTGTTGAACAAAAATAATTCATGCATAATTGCGAAATCTCGAAATTCCGGTATGGAAGCCAGTTGTGTCGATGTCTGGATGCGAACTAGAGTGTCGGTTGACACGCTGTAATATAATTACAGATAGCAATAATAATAAATTAACATATCAAAGTCAAGGTCGGCTGTAAATCGGCCGCCAGCTATCTTTGTACAATAATATACGTATATTGCATGCGCAGTGCACACACACGCACATCGAGACAATATTATCTATGTAGAGCCCCGTCTAACGGCTACTAGTACTGTGTCTAGGGCATGCAATTCGAATATAGCGAATATTCGGCTGCATTTATTATTCGAATAGTAATTCCTATTATTCGAATATATTCGAATTATTTGTTAAGAATTAAAATTGTTTAAAAACGGTTTACGGCGGCGCTAAAACATCTTACAAACGCTACACTAGCTCTAAGTTCTCGCTAGGGCGAGGGAGGGGAATCGAAACGGGGCGAGGAAAGTTTTTTTTTTGTTAATTATTGCATGTTTATTTGATATAACTATTTACTTACGTTACGTTACGTACGTGTACTTAATTGCTTGATTTGCTCTTCGCACGTGCTAATAGATGTATTATTTATTTGTGAAGTATTTTTTTTATAGGAGAGCAATATCCCATACTTTTTTGGTACTAATTAATAAAAATGCGTCTTAGATGCTCATTTAATATTTTTGTTTGAATAGGAAAAACAGAAAGAAAGAATTTTGAATTTTTTTGATTACTTAAATATGTTCATTTGATCAATGGTTCTCGGAAGCTATGTGCGCTCTAATATTTAGTTGATTTGATCTGAATTTTTACGTAACTAAGTAAAGTAAAAATGATTATTTGATCTCTTTTTAATTAGAAGTAAGCTGCTTTTGTTGTTAAAATATTGATTGGATTTACGGACGTGCAGTAGGCGTGTTGATTTTAAATAATTAAAAGTCATTTATTGAAGTTCCAGTGTTTTTATTACTTTTTCCAATTATTCGAATATTGGCTAAAATTTGAGCGAATATTCGAATACCTGAAACATCCGAATATTTGCATGCCCTAACTGTGTCACAATGTTGCCAGATTGAAAGATAAAATTCCTAAATCTGAAGACTACTGCTTGCTCCTATAGTGATGAGCGAAACTGTTATTTCTGATAACAGGTATAACTGTTACTGTTATTAACTTCCCATTGGAAGTTATTGTAATGGGTCCGAAAATCGAAAAAAAAGCTGTGAGGTGGGTCGTTTATTAGGACTAAAGTGCGACCCTTCAGGTCCACACTACGAATTCCCAGTTTGATAAATATTTAATAATAATAATTAAATTAGATATTACACGGAAAAGTAATCATTTTAATCATTAAAACATAATTATTATTTATTTTTAATAATAATTAAAAAAAAACGGCTAAACCGATTTTTATAAAATTTATGTCGGATCAAAATGACGTTAACACGCCTCGATTGACACCCTTACGAAGTCGATATAATTTTATATTCGCGAGATATTGTGTAAAATCTACTTTTTTGGAGTCTATTTGGTTAAGAAAAAAGAACGGCTGAACCGATTTTGAAAAAATTTCTTTCAGATCATATTTACATTAATACGCGTCGATTGGCATCCTATATAACGTTGTCGATATCATTTTTCATTCTCGAGATTTCGTCTTAGAAAGAAATGGACACATACGTACGTACGTACACACACACACACATACATCTTTCTAAAAATAGTGTAGTGACCTTGAAACATAAAAATTTGTTATACATTTTGATTTCGATTTTCGGACCCATTACAATAACTTGAAAACTTCCAATGGGAAGTTAAAAATATAAACACAAGTGGATGAGCAGTGATTAGTGAACGAAAATTTAAAGCAAGTCGGGGATTAACAAAACCGTGTTAAATGTACGATAAACCCGACATAGGGACAAAAAGGAAAATCCCTGAATCAGTTTCAATCAACATGCGGCATCAAAAAGGTCACACAAGGAGTTTCAGACTTTAGTACCTGCATATAAGGGACGGAGGAAAACAGAGTCGAATTAAACAGTTTGATCATTCTTATATGGCCGGTTTATCGTATATTTTAATCACGATGTTTTTTTAATCACACTGTTAAATTTTGACAGCTACGTGTTCATTGGTTGCTGCGTTTCGTTACCATAGCAACCCGTCATTTAACAGTGCTATTAAAAAAACATCGTGATTAAAATGTACAATAAATCGGCCATTAGAATGATACGGCAGCGCGCAATGGAGGCTAAGCAAGGGTGCATTCGCCAAACAAAACTCATTTTTTTTCAATAAATTTTGTGTTTATATACTAAGTATACTAAATAATAAATGTTTCATCATTTATTATTTGCTAAATTATTTTAATATTACTCCAGTAATCTGGATTTTTTTGTAATCCGGATTGAGCCAGTTTCAATTGAATCAGATTAGCGGAACTTTACTGTAACAGATAATTGGCAATAGTGAACAGATAATAAATAAGAAATACCTATACTATCACCGATGGCTTCAGAAGCATAGCCTCACGTGCCAGCACTATTTAAGAAATATACTTAAAATATTATATTGCTATAGTAAATACCAAGTATCTAACATTAATTACCAAATAACGGGTTGGTATTAGATAAGAAATATACTTAAATTTTGATGAAGGGCAAACGGAAGAAAGATCACAAATAACCCAGGTATAATAGTTACCAAGTAGCAGGTTATTCTCACCAACAACATGAGAATTTCAATCAATTAATTTTCCAATTTATTATTAAAATAATGAATTGGCAGTATGAATTTGGTACCAGGTCTAACTAATTCTAGTAGTCTTAAATTTAGTTACTGCATTAAAATTATTTTAGTGTTTTTTTTCATTTATCAGTTGGTACTCGTATGATGCACATCTCGAGAGAACCAGTAAATAGTGTAAATGAATTTCCCTAAACTTCCTGTTTGTCAATAAAAGCGCTCACGGAAGATAAAAGTTCCTCCGAAGCTGCAATATTACTTCCGGCTCTCGCGTATATATAACATCCGTCGCTGCTCGTTTGTTTCTCTTTTGCTCTGCCAACTGTCGCAGCAGCGTAGCCACTACTCGATAACAAAAAAAAATGTTATACGAACTCGAAACTTTGCAATATATTTTGACATGAAAAATAAATAAAAAACAACTTGTTTTTCACATGTTATTTAGTTCGGGTGAAAATAACTTCTTTATCAAACAACTCGAAAGTAAATGCATTTGAAACTTGGTTCTTCGGTAATTCGTATAGTTTACATTTTCACGTTTTGTAATCTTGGGGATTATACATCTTGTTTTTAACTTCCCATTGGAAGTTAAATTGTAATGGGTCCGAAAATCGAAATCAAAATGTATAACAAATTTTTATGTTTCAAGGTCACCACTATTTTTAGAAAGATGTGTGTGTATGTACGTACGTATGTGTCCATCAAAATCGGTTCAGCCGTTCTTTTTTCTTAACCAAATAGACTCCAAAAAAGTGGATTTTACACAATATCTCGCGAATAAAAAATTATATCGACTTCGTAAGGGTGTCAATCGAGGCGTGTTAACGTCATTTTGATTCGACATAAATTTTATAAAAATCGGTTCAGCCGTTTTTTTTTAATTGTTAAAAATAAATAATAATTATGTTTTAATGATTAAAATGATTACTTTTCTGTGTAATATCTAATTTAATTATTGTTATTAAATATTTATCAAACTGGGAAGTTCGCCGTGTGGACCTCAAGGGTCGCACTTTAGTCCTAATAAACGACCCACCCCACGGCTTGTTTGATCCAAAATGGCGCCGAGGGGGGGGGTCCCAAAGCGTTACATTATTGTGTCCCTCGGTCGCATTTGGAAACTATTTCACCTAGAAATATAAAATTTGGTAGATAATATGTACTCTTAACGATTCTAATAAATTAACAATGTATAAATTTCATCAAAATCGCTGTGGTTTGTGAGATAAGTGTCTTAGAAATTCGTGAAGTATATAAATAGCTGGAAGCACCCTCTGTGCAAAACTGAATTGGTACTTCACAATTTATTTATTTCACAGGTTTTTTTATGGTTACGTTATATGTATGAATCCGCTATATAAATTACTTTGCATCCATGATTTTAACTTTCAAAACTTTTGTAACCCATAGTTTGCGAAGTGTATAAGCTCACCGATCTATTTGATTTTATTTGACATGTGATTTATTTTTGGCGTGTCGAGAAGAGCAGGCAGATATTTTACACCTTTTATGTTTACCCGGTCTTTCCCACCAATAGATATAGTTATCAGTTATCACATCACATGCTTGCTAGGGACAGGGCCGGATTAACCATTAGGCAGAGTAGGCAACTGCCTAGGGGCCCCGCATCGGCTAGGGGCCCCGGCCGCACAAATAAAATTGAAAATGTTTCATATAGAATGAAAATTTAATTGGAAAATTTGTATACTCAAAGACAATAGGTATTATTCCTTTTTTTCGACGCATGCTGTCAGTTGATGAAATACTTTATACTTACAGAACAGAACCATCTAATATCGAGTAGTAGAACTAATAATATGGACGCGTTACGTGGCGTATTGTATGAATCATACAATACGCTACGTAATGCATCCATATTATTAGTTCTACTAACAGGATACCAAATTTAGAGTCGATCAGACCTCTGGAAGTTATTCGCACCCCTTCATCAACTTGAAAAGAGCTGATCATCTAAAAACGGCTGAAAAGGGGCCCCGAGAATTGCATTGCCTAGGGGCCCCGACATGGTTAATCCGGCCCTGGCTAGGGATGCACAAAGTGAGAAAGTATTTGATATGTTCTGCTGTGTTGACCAATCAGATGCTGATCCTGCAGTTTTATTGCTATATCGGTTTCTGGGATAAAGTACAGAATTACCATCGGCATGTTCAGCGGGATAGTGTAATTATTGATTTATAAATTTTAATAATCAATCCACAATATTTTGGTAAATTTAAGAACGACGAAACATTTGTTCATTGTGGGTCAGTGGGTCATGTTGACCCGAATATAATGACGGTACTTCTGTTACCTCGTCGTTAACACATTGATAAAGTCAACTCACAGTATGTATTATACGATGTTTCGGCGGACGTTTCAAGGCCATAGTTGTATATTTAATTGTACAATTTACCGTTTATGAAAGAAACTTGTTTGGTTTCCAAATTTTAATTGTCATTGCTTAGTTTTATTTTGATCGCTAATTTGATATATAAACTGTAAAAAACTCGATTTTGAAATTGTTTATTTTTTGCTATACCCACTATAAAATAGCTACTTTACATGCGGGGGCAGTATAGCCTAGTGGTTAGCATGCTTGGCGCCGCAACCTCTATAGACTGGGCTGCCGTGGATTCGAATCTCACCTGCGCTCATGGATGTTTTGTGATGTTATTTAGTTTTAAGTTAGTTGTTATTTAGTGTAGTTGAAAGACGCTAATGACCTTAGATGTCGACGCGTCTATAATCTACAATAAATAAATAAAATACTTTACATGCGTGTATGTTATGCATGGAATGGATCAGTTAACAGGCAGATGTGCTGAAAGAGTTCTCAAAACACACTAGTGTGTAAAATAAACAGTTTTTATGGTGATTTATGTTTATTTGCTTTGACGCGCCCGCTATTACCTACTCAGAGACTGTTAGAAATGTGAAGCTGGCGACGCAAATGAACTGTCACAAATTTTTGAAAATTCTGAAAATGAAGTTAAAAGTAGCTATTTTATAGTGGGTATAGCAAAAAACACCATATATAATATCTCGTGCGTAATGATATTATGACTCGTATGGACTGTTAAAACTCGCTAAATCGCTCGTTTTAACACTCTGTCGCTACTCGTCAGTAATATACCTCATTACGCATCTACATATACAATCTACTATTACTTATTCATAATAATTATTGTATTAAAAAAAATAGTGTTTTAAAGATCACCAACAGCTAAGGTTATTTGGGCCTAGCACCAATTCATATTTTCAATTCATTATTTTTTTTAATAATAAATTGAACATCCAATTGACACTTTTACCAGCTCTCGGGCTGGAACCCGGGAACTGGAGACTTGTAATAGAGGAACCATAGCGACGCCATGTAAACAACAGCATTGCTACACGCTCGACCATTATTGTATTAAATATATTTTGCCCCCTATAAATATACTTTAAGCATTAATATTCAAAAATAAATAGGGTTGTATAACGTATAAATCAGATCAAAATAAATTAAATCGTGTGGCCATGAAACACCCGGTTTGGTGTTGCCAGCCACGCTGACGAAACAGTATTATGAATTATGATGGTCAGGACTCAGGGCAGGCACATGCGAAACTCAAGTTACGAAGTGTTAAAATGAAAACGTCACCTAGAGCAAGGATTATAATAAAAACTCGGGTCGCAGTGCCAAACCCTGCCGACAATATAGTGTGGCTTTATTATGTGAACTTAAGTTTGTTTTTTGACAAAATAAAAAATTTAACCCCTTAATACATCCCTTAAAATAATTAATTTTTTCTAAATTTCGATATTAGACATGGATTTTAGCAGTACAACATCTGCACCAAATTAAATACACCCTTCCATAAGTAAATCCATTATAGGTATCAACAAACTAGTGTTTTCATAAAATTTGAAAGTCCGGTCCTGTCGGGCCGATTTTATTAAAATTTTAGCAGCACATTTTAATCTTTACTAAAGAGTTAAATTTCAATTTAGAAACGATTCTGATAATTTTTTCGGTATTTTTGGACCCAAAAACTTTTTGGAACCCCTAAATACAACCCTGAAAATGGTCCCATCCGGCCCATTTTAAGTAGGCTTCTTGCGGTGATGGTTTCCAATGTGTGTACCAAATTTACAAAAATGGTGGCAAATTGTTCAGGAGGCTATGAAACGTCGAGAAATGTTGGTCCGACCCCTAGATCCCGCCATCCGACCGACGCCAATGTGTATGTGCCATATGGCAAATACACTAATAATGTTCCGTATACAGTTTATTTGTACTGTGTTTATAATTTTTACAATGTAAGAGATCCATTTTTTAATGGGATCAGGAGAGTAGAGCCTGCCAAAAAGTCGTAACAAAAAGGCTACAGGCTTCAAGCATTATAGCAAGAAATCACCCATTCATCATCTCCCATTAAAACCTAGAAGGATCTAGTTACGAAGGCAAATGACCGAAGATATGGACTAAAATACGCATCAACGCCCATGTGGGAGTTATTTTTAAACAACGGCTTAACATGTTTTTCTTTCTTGTCATTGGTAGATGTGCTCCATTACAATGAAAAAATTGAATAATCAAAACCGTGTAGTTATTTTTACGTTCAGAACAAATAAATGAATTACTCCTTTGATATCAGTGACATCTGTTGTATGTATGTAGACTGAAAATTTTAAGAACTACCTACGCTAGCATACAAGTACCTAATATTATGGTACTACTCAAACTCATCTTGGAAAATTGGTTTTGAAAACAATAATTTGACTTTTTTATTTTTCTCATTTCACTCATAAATCTCGTCAAAATATTGTCGTTAGTATTGAACGTAGTTCTCTTTTGTTTGTAAACAATGGTCTCCATGCCTACGTATAAACATTTGAATTACTACGGGTGCATCTTTGTGCAGTTGTTTAAATTTAGATGTTACAATAATTTTGATTCATGTCAAGTCCACGCAACAAGCGACCTTGAAGTTAAAATTAAACAGTATGATCACGATTGCTGTTTTTAATTTAATTTACGGAAATATTGTTTATCTATTTACATTTATAGACATCGTTAATTGCTTTACAAATGCAATAAATACCTACAGGTTAATTATTTCTCGACATAAAATAAATCATTTTTCATTGGTAATAATTTCTAATGCGAAATTTATACCTAATTATAATAAAATCGAGTCAATTAAATATCTAATATCTGGGTGGCCGAGCTTTGCTCGGATGAGTTCAATAAAAACAGTACTTAATATGCTGTGAGATATTATTTTCTCAGAATATTATTCCGAAACGAATTTATTTCTGTAACATAATTTAAAATAATTGTTTCTGATATTTTAACTACCTATGTGTATTTTTAAGCGTATAAACTAAGTACCTATCAACTTGAATCATTTTTTCCTGTAAATATTATTTAGGTCGCTATTTTCAAATCTACCGTCGTTATTGTTTTGTTGACTGAAGAACTCGCAAAAACCGATTTTCATAGATTGAATATCTTGTAAAAATGTTCGAATCAGATGAAATTTTGCTCGCCCGTTACCATTTTAACAATCCAATTTTAAGCATTAATACCAAATATCAACTTTATCGAAGTACTTTTTCTCTGTGATGTCATCTTAACAACTTCTTAGTAAATTTCAAATACTTTTTTTTGCATAGGTACCTAAAGAAAAACTCACAAAAATCGATTCTTTTAATAACAAACGTCAGACTAACCTGCGCAAAACTTTTTTTGCATGTATCTTCACCATAGTTTTTAAAAATCGATGTGTTTTGATACACATGCCTGCGGCGCTAGAAGTGCGGCCCTTTGGGCCGCCGTGCCAATTTTTAGATACGCAAAACTTTTTTGTACGTATCTTAACAATAGTTTTTAAAAATCGATGTTTTTTTACACAGACCCGTGGCGCCAGAAGTGCGGCCCTTCGGGCCGCCGTTTGGTCCTTATTTACATATTGTGCAAGACACTTTTTATATTAGTGTTCATTTACAATTTTAACACTTGTGATATATTATATAAAATCTATGTAGAAATAGAGTTCGAATCAATCTGACTTTAATTGAGCGAGTTATAATAAATAAAAAAACGCTTTTTTTTTAATTGCTCCCCTCTGGAACCAAAATTCTTACCTAGATCAATTTCTCGCCCCGAAAAATCCTGATTCTGTAAATTTCCTCAAAATCGTTAGTCGTTTTTGAGAAAAAAAGGTCTAGGGAAGATTATACGTCATACTACATTTAACGTACCTACTTACCTATACTACATATTTTATATAAGTAATATAAGTAATATAAAAATAACATACCTATTTATTTAAATATTAGCTAAAACTACTAACATAATTATGTTTAGATTTTATTGTTGTTATTTTTTTACTTTTCAAATAATTACTGATTATTTTAATAAGTTAAAGATTGACTGTCAGATAAATTTGACATAAATAATGAAAATAGTTTGTTTTTTCCAAAGCCTACTCACAATACGACACTGTTTTATGACGTTAAAAAAACCGTTTTTTAAAATGATAAAATCGATAAGAAAACGAATTTTTCCAGGGATGAGACCTAGCTAGATCGATTTTTTGCCCCCCGAAACCCCTTTTCGGTAAATTTGATCAAAGTCGTTAGAGCCGTTTTCGAGAAAATATTTATATAGATACATAGAAACATATATACAAGATTTACTCGTTTAATAATATAGGGGGATTGTTCTTAAACATTTTCGTTGTCATAGTATTGCAATAATTTTCGTTCTATTGTTTTTTATTCATTCACGATGTAAAACAGTCTGTTCTCTTTTGTTTTTTGGTAATTTTATGTTATGTATTTCTGAAACATAAATTATTCAGCGTAGCTTTTAAAATCCCGTTTATAATTAATTGGAGTCGACATTTTTTTACGATTTACTTAGTTTAATTAAACGCCATCAATTTTATAATTGTTTTTTTCATTATGATTTTGAACAATAATATATAAATGTTGTTTTATATTGTGATTTGATTGGGTGTCCACCGAAGGCCGGTTTTTTGGCCGAAGACGAACTTCGGTTTTATTCTCACCTACGGCCAAAGCCGAAAGTATTGTATAATACTAAAATAGCGAAGGAAAATGCTTACTTAATTTTGTAAACTGAACGGAATTGGCAAACTGCATTGAAGTTGAGAAGTATTTAAATTTTTGTTCAATATATGTGATCTAAATAAAGTAACTCATTCGATTATTCAGTAAATTCGACTTCGGCAAAACCTTGGGCCTCTGGTTTTGACCAACGCTGAATGTTTCGCCGGAGGTCAATTTTAGGCCGAATTTGGCCGAAGCATCGGACATGTGAGATAAACTCTGTAGCCTGTGAGATCTAGCGACGGATTTACTTTGGTCTTTGGGTATTTTAGCGGTCATAGGAATGAGTATTTAAGACCTTTATAAAACTTACTTGACAGGTCTGGCACCCCGGCGCGGTCGAATATTATAGTAACCTTTAGCGCTCAAAGGGAGTAAAAAAATGATCAAATAATATATGTAACAACAGGTCTGGCTTTATATACATACTAGCGGCCAGGCGCGGATCCAGCCCTTAAAAAAGGTTGTGGTCACGGCCACCCGAAAATCGGCCAAATGCGAGTCGAACTACGGACTCGCTCACGAAACGTCAAACAATACAAACTACTAGACTAGTATCCAAAATAAAAAAAACACTCGCTTTCTTACCCGCATGGTTCGTTTTTTTTTTTAAATTTTATTAAGGCATTGCAGATATAACATCAACCTATCGACCTCAATTAGGATTGTGGGCATGCCCACAAGGGTGGATCCGCGCTTGCTAGCGGCCCCGTCTGGCTTCGCCCGAGTGCAAGAAAGCCCGGGTGCAATACACTACTCACTCGCTTCGCTTGAATATTATAATTACATTACTCACTCGCTTCGCTCGTTCGCTTGAATATTATAAATACACTACTCACTCGCTTCGCTCGTTCGCTTGAATATTATAATTACGAATAAATTTGATTATCATAAAAAAAGTTATAGTGAGTCAACCTTAAAAGATATAGACATATGCTGTCGCGGATTTTTTTTTAGAACTTTTAAAGGGGAACAATTCCGTCATACATGATTTTTGCGTAACTTTAACCGTTTACGCAGCGGAAGCTCTCAAAAGGAATAATTTTTCCCGTTTTTGCAACATTTTTCATTGATGCGCTCCTATTGGTCGTAGCGTGATATTATATAGCCTATAGCCTTCCTCAATAAATGCGCTATCTAACAAAAAAAATTTTCAAATCGGACTGGTAGTTTCTGAGATTAGCGCGTTCAACCAAACAAACAAACAAACTCTTCAGCTTTATAATATTAGTATAGATATAAATTAAAAAATGTTGCCCGTCCAAATACCCTTCACGAAATTGTTACAGATGACCGTTGCATAAAAAAATATTGAATTCTAGTTAAATTAACAAAGCTAAATTTTTAGCGTGATTTATAAAGATGCATCCAAGGTAAACCATATTGATTACGTCACAAGAAAACTCACCCATATGTCAGATGATCAGATCTTAATGCAATATCAATTAACAAGTTAATTATGTTAGTTTTTTTTGCAAAAGTTGGCACAATTGTCTTGCATTGTTCTGATATCTTAGGTCTCAGTCATCCTTGACTATTTTTTATTATTAGTAAAGCGACCTTCATTGTCATACGCATGCGACTGTCATCTGTTTGTTACCGAGAACAATTGACAGTTCAGACGAGTTTTATTAAAGTACCTAACAGAAAAATAGTGCGTGTCAGTGTTGCCAATCTTACAATACTATTATAGTTTATCCATGAAGAGTGATAAATCTTTTTTTCTCGACGCACGTTTCGTCAACCAAGTTGGCATCATCAGGAGATGATTAAAGATTTAATCATCTTTTGATGATGCCAACTTGGTTGTCGAAACGTGCGTCGAGAAGAAAACAGATTTAAAAAAAAAAGAAATTTTTTTAAATAGTTTGGTGTTTCGTGATTTTTTAACATTTTGTGTTATACCGGTTGTCCGATTTCCATGTCGAACATAGGAAATTACGTTGTGTGCCATTTTTAAGTATTTTGGCTTTTACTTCTACTCGTATAGACTATAAAAAGAAAACAAACAGGTACCTATCTAAGTAATGAAGAATTTAATTGGTTTTTTATTATTAAACAACGAAAAGGTAATACTTAATAAAGAAAATAAAATTATAATAAATATTCAAATAACCCCCCATTTTCAACTAAACAATATCCCAGTCTGTAAAAAAGAGTTTCTAACGTTTTGTTTTTCGCCTACTTAATTTGAAATCATTACTGCAAAATCGGTAAATTTCAAATTGGTATTTTAAAATAAAAATTTCATTTTTGGTCTTATTTTTAGAACATTATGAAGTATTAGAAATACCTTGTATTATGTCCGTCTTGTGACTTCTTGTGAATTTTCACTACGCGTTTCAGCAACGAGTTGCCATCTTCAGGTGTGGTTAATTATTTTTAAAAAACACACATTGAGTATTTGTAACACTATAATATAATATTATGATGCTAAGCACTGTGTATTATGTCGTGGTTTGTGAAGTTTGGAGACCCAACACTCTAAAAATGTATCTTATTTTTAGAATCATTTGATGCGCAATAGTTTTATTTTTCGATAGTTACTACCTTTCTTGTACGTTGAATTGGCGAACACGAATCAGCAAAAATGAACAATACCATGTTAAATCCCTATGTTCACCTTTGAGACTGGACACGGGGTAGATATAGTTTGTATTTGAACTGTGATTTTTAATTTTATTTCAACGATGTTCGGAAAAAATAAAAAATAGGTACAACTTTCGCAGAACTGATATCAGTTTTTTTTTTAACTGATAAAATGTGCCGGAACAAATAAATTAATATTATAAGGAGCTACTTAGTACTTATCAAACATTATTCAGAGTCAATAATTACCTGTATAATGTACTTATATTATATTATAGAAGTTTTAAAGGCAGCATCGCCGTTATTCGTTTGTGACCGGTGCGAAAATCCCAAGAGAATCAGTTTGATATCGATTTATTGACGTCATTTTTAAAACTGTACAGGCCTCAAAAATATTTTTGGAGTGATTTTATGCAATACCTATAACAGTCGTCATAATTCCGTTTACTTAAAAACATCGAGAAAAGATTTACATAAAACAAAACACAAACATGCAACGCCATTGTTTTTGTGTTTAAAAAAATAGTTTCGCAGTTTTTAAATATTTTTGGGAAATAAATAAAATTAGTAGATATAAGTATTTACGCTTGATAACTGAGGTCATTACTCATTAGCGTCTTTAACTAATAGAGGGTCAAACTAAAAGTTTCACGTGTTGCAGTTGTTTTACGCGGATCGTATACTTGTCACAAAAGAGGAAAACACCATCCCTCAAGAAACAAATGCCGATCGTGGGAATGCAATTATAATAATAAATTCCTCTTTATGTATTATAAAAATAAACATTGGAATAGATAATCACCATTTAAAAATAGCTTCATGAATTTCTAATGAAGTTGTTATGTACCCGAGTTTGCCGATCGTCATTCGGCCGCCATGCAGTGGCATCTTTTAACGGTGGCATATATTATTGGAAAGTTCGTGCACTTGCCGCTAGATGTGGCGACGTGCGGGTTCCTAACTAGGCAATAAAACATCAAATTCTATTTTCAATTTTGAAAAGGATAGCATCTTGTAAGCGCTAGATACTAAATTTGATGTACTTTTAGTTTTGCACGCGGTTAAACATAGTAGCAGCGTTTGCTTTTTTTTGAGAACAGTGTGGTGTAACGGTTAGCGTAGCGGCCTTTGGATCACACTGTCGTAGGTTTGAATCCCACCTCCGCTCAAGAATATTTTGTGATGTCATTTAGTTTTAAGTGAGTTGTTATTTAATGTATTTAAGACGCTATGACCTAAGTTGTCGATGCGTCTATAATATACAATAAATAAATAAATAGCGTTTGCTTTATCATTAATGAATCATGGCCTTTCTTAAATTATTGAAATCTGGTAGTATAATAATTATAACAGGCATAAAACGAACGCAATAATCTCTACTATTTAATATTTAATATAAATGTAGCGTAATTGTGGGAATGCACACGATGAACTTGAGAATCGTTGGACCGATTTCGATGACATTTTCAAGTAAAGGATAAGAAATTTCATAAATTTGAACTATGTTTAATAAAAATCGGTTCAGTGGCTTAGAAGTTATGGGCATTCGAAGATTTTTTTTATGAATTTTGGGGAACTTTAAATGGATACACCTTTTAAACCAGAAGAGATACAGACGTTTGCTTGTACTCATGGGAATCAGCGTGTATTTTTATACAAGCCTGGTGAGTTTGAAAAAGCTTTGAGAGATTTCGAGTTTTATCAAAAATCGCATTTTTTAAAGTTATATTATGCACTTAAAGATAGCAAAAATCGAAATA
Source organism: Mongoloraphidia duomilia (assembly GCA_039654895.1). Taxonomy (NCBI): domain Eukaryota; kingdom Metazoa; phylum Arthropoda; class Insecta; order Raphidioptera; family Raphidiidae; genus Mongoloraphidia; species Mongoloraphidia duomilia. The sequence goes on along the minus strand of CM077519.1, from coordinate 10,549,538 downwards.
TTTAATATATTTTTCAAATTGAAGACCTTTGTAAAAAAATACGCTGATTCCAATGAGCACAAGCAAATTTCTGTATCTTTTTTTGCTTAGAAGTTATGGGAAATCGAAGATAGTTTTGCGAATTTTGGGAAATTTTAATTGAATACAACTTCCAAACCCCAAGAGATAGGATACAACTAGTCTTTTTGTTCAAACATGGTGAGTTTGATAAAGTTCTGAGAGATTTCGAATTTTATCAAAAAGCGCATTTTTTAGTTAGATATACCATGTACTGTGACCAATTTTCTTCGGGTGGCTAGCTAAGTCGTTGTCACAACACTTTCAGAAGAAGTCGTATTGATTTTAGTAGATGTAATTTAAAAGTGATTTGAGACAATAATGGTAGCCAATAGCAGGAATACGCCTTGAAACTTACTTGTTAGGGTCTCAAACTTCTACAGTACAAATATAACAAGCCGTGAGGTGGGTCGTTACTCGTTTATTAGGACTAAAGTGTGACCCTTGAGGTCCACACGACGAACTTCTCAGTTTGTTAAATATTTAATAATAATAATTAAATTAGATATTACACAGAAAAGTAATTATTTTAATCATTAAAACATAATAATTATTTATTTTTAACAATAATTTAAAAAAAAACGGCTAAACCGATTTTTATAGAATTTATGTCGGATCAAAATGACGTTAATACGCGTCGATTGGCACCCTAACGTAGTCGATATCATTTTTCATTCTCGAGATTTCGTCTTAAAAAGAAATGGACACATACGTACGTACACACACAGACATCTTTCTAAAAATAGTGTAAAAATAGTGTAGTAACCTTGAAACGTAAAAATTTGTTATACATTTTGATTTTCGGACCCATTACAATAACTTCCAATGGGATGTTAAAAATTTTGTGATTTTACGATTTATTTGATAGGAAATTTATGAAGCGCTTAGTATTGGCTGAATTTATCTAACTTAAACTGTGATCGTTTGCGTTGTGGGACGACAAAAGCAATCGGGTTTTGTTTGTAGAACGAGTACAGCGCATATCACCGTCTCTCTCGAACACGTTTTTATAGTCGATTGGGTATTAATTTGACATCCCTTTTATTCTGTTGTTTTATTTGTGATTTAATAGCTACATAAACATCCTTAAACCGTTCGTTTATTAAGGGCGTGAATGAGGGAAACAGTAACTTATTGTCTCTTAATTAATTATTATTTATTTAATTAATAAATACATCACGTTTACCTGTAGTGTTAACTTATGTATTGCTCACCATTCCTCACCCATATATCATTGTAAACCGTGTTTATTATTGGGTCGTCCCGCATTTTTTTATAGCATCATAAGAGATGCCCAACCTAGAATATCGCCGAACTCATTATTTGTGAGTAAACTTAATAATTTAAAGTCGTAGCGAACATCTAATTTGTACGTCATTAATAATCTATACTAATACTATAAAGCTGAAGAGTTTGTTTGTTTGTTTGGTTGAACGCGCTAATCTCAGGAACTACTGGTTCGAATTGAAAAATTATTTTTGTGTTGGATAGTCCATTTATCGAGGAAGGTTATAGGCTATATAATATCACGCTACGACTAATAGGAGCGGAGCATCAATGAAAAATGTTGCAAAAACGGGAAAAATTATTCCTTTTGAGAGCTTCCGTTGCGTGCGCTGCGTAAACGATTAAAGTTACGCAAAAATCATGTATGACGGAATTGTTCCCGGAAGGTTTATATATATAGCGAACGAGCGTAGCGAGTGAGTAATGTAATTCCTAAACCACGCAACGGATTTTGATGCGGTTTTCACCATCAGTTAGATGATTTTTCACGGCAGGTTTAAATATATAGCGAATGAGCGAAGCGAGTGAGTAATGTATTTATAATATTCAAGCGAACGAGCGAAGCGAGTGAGTAGTGTATTGTACCCGGGCTTTCTTAGCGCCCGGGCGAAGCCGGACGGGGCCGCTAGTTGATTTATATATTTAACCGTGATGACGTCGCAATACTGGTAGTTTTTCAATTACAGCATTAAAGCGCATTATGCGGCATAGTGCTCAATGGCGATGTTTCAACTACAGCAATGCTTCGCACAATCGAGCACTTTGAAAAGTACTGCTTTGGGGTGATGCGCGCATTGGATACCATGAAAACTAATGCACGTTCCAATTAAGCATTAACACACCTCGGCATTGTGCGCCACTGAGTCGCATTATGCGATGTAATTGGAAAACTACTACTATTGGCTGGACTACTCGAATCAGATTACATCACAACAGTCTTGCCAAAAGTTACTGTTCGAAATAAATTGTAATTTTCTTCTGCCTATCCTTAAACATATTAAACTATAAAAATTTTAAGGCGGCGTTACACATGACGTGGCATTTGTCAACTATATCAAAATATGTTTTGGAAAATAGGTACTTGTGTGGCTCTGACGAAAAAGGCAAATGTTCGCTATTTGACAAATGTGAAAAATTTCCCGTCGTTCACGAATCAAAGTATAAGCGAAATTGTTTGGTAGGACGGGTATGGTATTTGATGTTGTTTTTAATTGAATGTCAAATAGGTGCATGTATGCATAGATGCATCGTGTATGTACAGTTATACGACTACATCTAGGCAAATACCTAGTTCAGGGATGGTAAACCTTTTCACATCTACGTGCCAAATTTTTTTCAAAAAATGTTTAATGTGGCCATGACGTGCCAAAAAGCACTTCAAGAAATTTAGTGAACAAAAAAAATTATTCAAACGTAGATGAAAAGTATTATTTCAATAATACGTTTTGTCAAGAAATTTTCGTCGACTTGTCGTGTCGATCTCATAATATATATGTTATTTGAATGGTAGTCAAATTTTTTCGACTGCATCATACATCAAACTAATTTATCATACTAATATTATAAAGAGAAAAGATTTGATTTTTTGTATGTTTGTTTGTTTGTTTGTAATGGATAAACTCAAAAACTACTTGATTGATTTTAAAAATCCTTTCACCTATAGAAAGCTACATTATCAGCGAGTAACATGGGCTGTATTTTATTTTCAAAAAAAAAAATTAGAGATCCCTACGAAAATTACAATAATGTAACCCAAGGTATCAAAAATTTGCCTATAAAAGCCATTATTTGGCGTGCGCTGCGAAAACTATTGATTAATTATAAATTCGAGGGAACGAGCGAAGCGAGTGAGTAATGTATTAATACATTATAAATTCATAGTATACCTGGTGTCGACGCGTCTATAATTTACATAGTATACCTGGGCGAAGCCGGACCGGGCCGCTAGTCTATCATATATTTAATTATTTCGATTATGTACCTCAATAAATTGCATGCCGACAATATTCCGTCGCGTGCCACCTATGGCACGCGTGCCATTGGTTCGCCATCCCTTACCTAGTTTGTCGAAAGCCAAACATTTGATACTTGACAAATTCTACATGTGGCGGCGCCTTTCGACCATTAATATATAAACAAAAAATCAGTTAGTTGCAAAGAACTTGTCAGGAAATTAAAAAAAAAAATATTTTGAATCCACTTCATTTTATTTCAGTTATTCTTCTATGGTCGAAATGGGCCGCGTAGAGAAATAGAAATGAAGTTAATCTTGCATCTCAGTTGTCGAGCGTCTATAATCTACAATATCTTTTGAAATCAACCCACAAAATGGTTATTCCGGAATGCATTTTAAATCTAAACTTACTGTTCCAGTGACTAAAAAGTAAAACTTGACTTCATTCCCCTACTCAGTTATTTGCCTAAGTTGTTTATCATAATAATTATGGGTTACTTGAATGTAGGTGTGTCAAGTTTGAAATCATTGAATCATTTAAGTCGTCATTATATTTTTAAAACTTAAAAATCAGTCAGTCAAATCAAATAAGACCGCGAACCGCATGAGGCCCTCGTATTAAAATATAACTACAATAATATTGTATTTTCTTCGTAATTATTAAAGAAATAAAAAAAACAAGCATAATTTTTAAGGACGGCTCCCGCCTATATATTTTCATTGATAAAATATTATGTCTTTCCCGTTAAAGTTAGCCTATTTATTATAAGCGTGAGTTAAACATAGAATGCACGGAGTCTATTATGTTTAAAATTAAACGACAAAGAAAGAAAACAGAAGAATGAACAAGACATAACGTGTAGTTGACTGTATTGCCGTCAGATGACGCCATGGTATTTTCTACATGTAGGCTTGTAGTAAGTTTGTAGACAACTCTCGCGCTGTGTGCGGTACGTTCTGTGATGGGGCTGCGGACTTGGTCGATGTGAAAGCATACTTACCTGGCGTAGGGGCTACCGTGATCATCAAGGCGGTTCCCCCGGGGTGAGGCTCTTCCATTGCACTTCGGTCGGGCTGACCCCTGCGATTATCCCTAATGCGGATAACTCGGGCGCATAATTTTTGGTAGTCGGGACTGCGTACGCGCTGTCCCGAAGAATTAATTTTAAAAATATTTTGTAACTTGTGTATTTATACGATGATGTCATGTGGTGACCGGACGTTGCCATATGAAAATATGTATAAAATTATCGACAAAGAACTTTACAATGATTTTTATATTAGGTAAAAAGTTACAGGTGTTTAAAAATTTTTTTTTCTGAACTAGGGGTTCTCTTTTTGAAAAATCTGTATTCATTTTTCAAATTTTGGTGATTAAAACTAAATTATTTTCATGCTTTTACTTTGTTTTAAATGCCTAAAAGTGAAAACAACCAAAAACATTTCAAAATTCTATAAATAAAAGCAATTAAGTAAAGAAAATAGGACAGAAAATTGAATTAGAATGTACAAAAGGCGTTTAATTTAAAAAAGGCCGTATTAAGTACATGATATTTTTTATTTTTTTTATTCTACACGACAATTATTACCCTTAAACATAACCTTTCGTATTTTTTTGAGAATAACGCCCTTTAAATATATGTTTGTTGCAGCGTTGCATCGTACGCGCGCATCGTAAAAATTAAGTCTATTTTTTCATAACGCGTCTAAAAAAGTATAAACGTCAAAAAAATAAAAAATATCATGTACTTAACTTGCGTGCGCTTGTCATTACTTACTTGCACGAACTTCGTGGCACAGTGTGGAAGGGAAAGATGGCGACGCAAATGAACTGTCAGAATAATTTTGAAAATGACGTGAAAAGTTAGGTATTTTATAGTGGGTATGGCAAAAAACACCATATATGTTTCGTACGTAATGGTATTACGGCTCGTGTGACTGTAAAAACTCGCTGTCACTCGTTTTTACATACTGTCATCACTCGCCGTAATATTGTCCATTACGTATCTAAACATACAATCTACTTATTACGTAGCCGACTAGAGAGACGAAATATTGAACATTTCATAATGTGTTAAAAAAAACTTATTATGTATTTACATTTTTATCAATCTCTCGATAACGAAGGAAATCGGAAAATTTTCCACTCTTAATTTTTGATTTGTGTTCCTCCTGAATCAAATCTTAAAAGCACGGGCGTCAATTTTGAGACACCCCCTGTATATGTCGGTTCTGACAGGAACGTTAGCTGAGAACTCGAAATATTAATCGATAGTGTCCGTCCAGTCGATGGATTACACGTTTGTGTATAATTTAGTAATTAATAACGTCAAACATAAAATCAAAAAAAAGTAAGGTCCATTAAGTTTTGATTAATTTTTTGAAGTCATTACTCATTGAAATATTTTATAAAAAATTTTGGGACGCCACTGTATTTTAAGCACATTGCATGGCAATATTGTGCACTTCCACGAACTGGCCCGATGATCTACGAACTGTTTTTGTACTGTCTGATATTTTACCGTTCGCATCTTTGATGATGTAGTTTTAAGTCGACCAGTCTGCTTATTCCGTGTTTTGATAACTCTGGTCTCCCTTCAGATCGTATAAATCTTTCGCCTTTTACTAAAGATTTCCGTGGAGGGGGACAACTCAAATGAGTATCTAACCAATTTTTTGGTGGCCCGGCTGCTTGGCTGGGCCTAAGATTATAATAAAAAATAATTATCAGTAATTTATGTTAGTGATGAATATAAAATGTTTATTCTGTTAACATTTACGAATGCGAATTTGTCGCAGACGTCGCGAAAAATGAATATCAACGACATAGACAGACAGTAGAGATGACAATTTTTTTTCTCGTGCCCCATCGTTGAATAGGTCTTTGAAAATAGAATCAACATGCTATTATACACGTGTCACAGATTCATGTATACATATTATACTTAGTCCATTGAAATGTTACAGGGCTTGAGAATAGCCGAGCGTGTAGCAATGCTGTAGTTTACATGGCGTTGCTATGCTTCCTCTATTACAAGTCCCCAGTTCCCGGGTTCTAGCCCGAGAGCTGGTAAAAGTGTCAATTGGATTTTCAATTTATTATTAAAAAATTATAATTTAAAAAAACTAAAAAAGCTTTAATGAACTAAAAAGTAAAAAATAATGATTTTATTGTAAAAAAGCGTGGGGTAGTATGAAAATATGATACAAAGCACCCCACGCTTTTTTACAATAAAATCATTATTTTTTACTTTTTAGTTCATTAAGGCGTGTTTTTTAGTTTTTTTAAATTATAATTTATTTTTGCTTTTTAGTCCTGGAGATCCTGGTCAGGATAATGGGACAAACTTATAGAATTATTGTATTGTAATCGGTCCTTGATAATTAGTGTGCAAAGTTTCAGTTCAATCTGAAGTTTTTTGCTTTTTTTTTTTTTTAGTCCTGGAGATCCTGGTCAGGATAATGGGACAAACTTATTGAATTATTGTATTGTCGTCGGTCCTTGATAAGTGTGCAAAGTTTAAACTAAATCTGACCGTTCAAAGTTGGTCAAAATCAAGTTCAAAGAAGTCGGTTACAAACTGACAAACAAGCAAGCAAGCCCGCATACAGGTGAAGCTAATATAAGCGTGTTAAAAAAAATAATGAATTGAAAATATAAGTTGGTGCTAGGCCCAAATAACCTTAGCTGTTGGTGGTCTTGAAAACACAATTTAACAATTTTTTTTAAAATGTTACATTTATCCTTGAATTTTGGGTAGGTCAAGGTTTTTTTTTTCGTTGCGAAGGGGGGGGGGTCGGTGTAAGTTTAAAACTGAGTTTTCGGGGTCGGCGGCCTCCCATTTGGCGGCCATCTTGAAAAAGAGGTGCTAACAGGTTTTGCACTATATCTCCGTAACGGTATTTCTTACAGAGAATTAGTAAAGACGTTTTTTGTTTAGAATCGAATTTTAAACAGCTTTTTGTCGCAAATTGAATAATTAAAAAGATATGCATTATAAAAGATAGAATATTAACATTATCAGGAATTATTCTTAATAAGTAATATCATACCATGATTAACAAAATAGTACTGACCAAAATGTTAAAAATAAGTAATAGCACTTGTAGCATTTCAAACACACTAATCAAATTTTGCTGCGCACTTACCCCACCTCACCTTATCTAATTTTTTTTTTTCAATTTGAATGAACACGAAACGAAGGACGAATTTTGTGTATTAGAGTATAACCGTTGATTATAATATTAATATGTTAATCAATGTTAACCCTTGAACAGCTTATGTGTAAACTGACAGCATTGACAATCTTTGTTTTGTTTCGAATTAAGTAATTCTAAATCTGTGATTTTATTTTCAGATCCAAGTGACGGACGTTTGTCAGTATGGACGGGCCTTTCACACTGGAGGGAGTGCGTCAGTACTTCCAAGGCCTTCCAACTGACACCCGTTCCATCCCACCCGTCGAGACGACGCAACAAATATCCGAACACACCGGCGATGACAAAGTCTGCGCTCCGACAACATCGGGAGAAGCTGACACGTCTGGTTGTGATCCGAAGGTTAATCATCAGACGGCGGCGCCTCCCCTCCACGCGCTCCAGCGCTCGGCAGATATCGGCCGGCCCCCTGAAATGAACCTAGATAAACAGGATTTGGCGGACGATGATTCCAAAACGAAAACATCAAACGAAGAAACTGTCCCGCCGACCACCGAAACACAACAGTTCGTTGCACCTACGAATCGACCACCAAGTCAACAGTCGTCGCTGTCACGACCACCGTCAGCTACATATCTAGTTCCAAATAGACCCCCGTCATCACCTTCAGTGGCTTCGATTGTACCGGTAAAGCTCCCACAAGTGCCAATATCAGTGAATTTCCTGTCGTCCTCGCAACAGCCAAATGTGCCCAGATCTCCTTCAAGTCAAGGACAAACGATCGGGTCAAACGGTCAGGAAAGATTGTCTAGACCTCCATCGACTTCCGATGATCAATGGCAAACGAATGAAAGATTGTCGAGACCTCCTTCGAATTCAAGCGATTATCAAAGACAGTCGCCGTTCAGTTTTTCAGGAACGTCGAGCATAGAAAAATTGTCTCGACCTCCATCGAATTCAGATACGAGCCAAAGTCATTTATCAAATGAAACTATTGCTCATGAACGGTTGTCAAGACCACCTTCGAATTCCAGTGATCAGCAGTCGCCAGGTCATGATAAGTTGTTCAGACCTTTAAATTCAGTTCAGTCGCCTTTGAATTCATCTTCAACAGTTGAAAGGTCGTCTGTGCCTTTATCAGTAGGGTCACAGGGTCAAGAAAACAATTCAAGACCTCCGTCGAATTCAAGTTCTCATCAAGGGCAAACGAGTGGGTCGGTTACAGATCAAAATCATGGACGATCACCGTTAGGGTCGCCTGTATTTCAAATATGTCCGCCTCAAATGAAACTTTCAAGTTCCACTGTAACTCAAGACAGGTCGTTCAAGTCACCTCCTAACGATAGATCTCCTCTATTATCTCCTGTATTTCAAGTGAAACCGGACCTGAATTCAGGAGTGTCATTTCAAAGTCAAGAAAAAATGCCCTTGATTGATTCAAACCAAAGTCAAAGTTTCCAAGATCCATCAAAATCACCTTTAAATTCACTTCAGTCATTTGGTAATCAGATACAAGAAAAAATGTCTTCGAATAACGCTGTGAAAGATCAAGAAAGCGGCGGCTCACAGTACCAAAACCAAATGGAAACTTTACCGAGTTCGATGAAATCACCGTTAAACAATACATCACAAGAAAAGTCTAGTGAAAGATTACCTTTAAACAAAAATCTAGCTTTTGGTTACCAAAATCAAGAAAGAACACACTCGCAGTTTTCTGATCCAAATAGTCAGTCGGTATCGAGGCCATCTTCATCGGTTAGTTACCAATCTTACCAGACACCGTTAGGAGCGCCAACGATCTCTTCTGAATTACAACAATCAACTGTAAATACTGTACCGACTTCGTCAAATTATCAGGTTCCAACTTCGTCGAGTCAACCTCATCAAACTGTCAGCTCTGCGACATCGTCGTACCACATGTCGCAAAGTTTTCAATCAACTTCTCAATATGAGCATCCGTATCAAGATTATTCAAGTTCTTCAAGACGGTCGTCAACAGAAGATTATTCGAACTATCAGAAATACTTCCAGTTTTCTCAAACTCCCAGACGCGAGAATTCATCTGTCCCCGCTAAACAGGATGATTCGAGTAACATACAATACCAGTCGAAATTTAATTCATCGCAGATGGAAGTTCCTCAAGGATTTCAACCAATTAGGACTTCATCTGATAGGTATCTTCCATTACAAGACTGTTCCACTCAAAACAAACAATCAACGAGACTTCAAGAGTATCCTGCTCAGTATCCGCAAGGTTATCAATTGCTCAATTTGAGAACACCTTCGATAACACAGCAGGATTCGAGAATTAAACCTTCATTAGGAAATAATCAATCTGCTAAACCGATTTCACAAGAACTACCACCTCCTCGGGTACCATCTTCGGGTCGACCTTCATCATCGCAAGATTATTCGAATTTTCAAAATGCCAAATCAATGCGGCAAGACTTTCCGCATCCAAAAACGCCTGCAGAACGTCCTCCGTCGTCGCAAGATTACATATCACATTCGCAAATGGCTCAAAGTCCGCTTTCGCAGAGTCCACGTTCACAGGCTAATCAAAATTCGCAAATACTTCAGAGTCCGCATTCACAAATAGCGCATAGTCCACATTCGCAAATCGCCCGAAGTCCACATTCGCAAGTTTCTCAGAGTCCGCATTCGCAAATACCTCAAAGTCCACATTCACAAATAGCTCGGAGTCCGCATTTACAAATACCCCAAAGTCCACATTCACAAATACCCCAAAGTCCACACTCACAAATACCCCAAAGTCCACAGTCACAAGTACCCCAAAGTCCACATTCACAAATACCCCAAAGTCCACATTCACAAGTTTCTCCAAGTCTACATTCACAAATAGCCCGAAGTCCTCATTCACAAGTGACCCCAAGTCCACATTCACAAATTGCTCGGAGTCCGCATTCACAGATAGCCCCAAGTCCACATTCGCAAATAGCCCAAAGTCCGCATTCACAAATAGCACGGAGTCCTCATTCTCAAATTCCTCAAAATCCTCATTCTCAGATAGTCCAAAGTCCAAGACCACCTTCAAACAGTCAGCAGTCTCGACCGTTATCGTACGATTTACCTCCACCAAGAACATCCATAGAAAGACCTCCACTGTCACAAGACTCCTTACAGAAGTATCCTCCTAGTTCTTCAGTATCTCAAAGAGCTAATGTAGAGAGAGCCCAAGAATACATGATGCAAAGATATAATTTAAATTCTTCGAACAATCAAGCCTCGAGATCTTTAACTCAAACTCAAACATCGATGAAAATGGAACGACCACAAAACTATTCCCAAATAGCGCAAGGATTCCAACCTCCTAGTAATTATCCTTCTCAAAGACCAGACAAAATTTATTCGGAAAAAGATTATTCAGCATATCCTCAGATTCCGCACGGATATCAACCGAGTTTAAAGTCTTCTTCAAATCTTCTGACTCAAGACAAGCCTCCGTCCTCACAACAAGACTACGTAACCTATCCTCAAATAGCCCAGGGATATTTACCAAATCAAAAAGTCAGTAACAATTACCCTTCGAGACCATCGCAAGAAAGATCGTGTTTTACGCAACCAGTACCTCACGGGTACGATCCAAATCACAGAATCCAAGAATATCAACATCAGTCCAAAATGGCATCTTTGGAAAAAGCTCCATCGAAATCACAAACCGTTTACGATAGCCGATATCCTCGACAAAACGAAATACAAGTTCCTCACGCTTATCAAAATCTTGAAGAAAAGCGTTCAAAAACTCTGCAGAACTACCAACCAAACTCTAGTTTGAGTCACCAAACGTTTCCAACTGTGCCAAAGAAGGAGCCCCAACAACAATATGGAACCTCGAATTACCAATTTGATAAACGTTCAATACAGGAAACATCAGCAATTCAAATACCGCAAGGATATCAACCTACTAAAAAATCGCAAGATTTTAACGCGCAATCACGTAAATACATAGATGAATATCAACTGCAACAGCAGAAAAGTCAGTATGGTCACTATAATAAAATGTTTCATTCGGAAAGCATACAGCATTCGAAAATTGTTGAACCAAGAACGTCGAGTTCTTCGGAAACGTATCGACAAAAAATGTCGACAGTACCCGGTCAAGTCGATCGTGAAAGTGGTCAACATCCTTCGAATTATCTAGCAAATCATTCGTCAAATCCTCCGCAAAAGACGACGCACAATTTGCCTCCAATAGCGTCATTATCTTCTGTCAATTATCACTCTAATAAGAACAGTCAGAAACAAAGTCGAATGGCGTCACAAACTTCTGTTAATTCTCAACTACCGTCGTCTAGGTTGTCTGACCCACAAGCGAGATTATCGGCTGGTCAGCATTCTTCCGTAGTGGTTGATCCTTATTCAAGGATGTTAGTCGATCACCAATCAAAATCGTCGAGAATCGATACAAATCAAACACCAATCGAACAAAAACAGAACCGTTACCCTCCGAATCCTCCATATGCTTACCTTCCTGGCTCTGGTTTTGAAAATACTAGTTCACATTCCACCACTCAAAATGCAGCAAAACCGGCATTACAAGAAACTCTAATGAAACGACAACAGTTGCAACAAAACGCTGCTACGAAATATTATCCGACAGCGGTCGTTAGATCGACAAACGAACAGCAGTCATTTGTTAACAATCGACAGCAGACCCAACAACAAACAAACGCCACTCAGCAACAGCCGACTGCTGCCAACAACAATCATTCGTCGGCTCAGCAAAGAACTGTCGGCGATATTAAAAGCGGCAAACCGGTGAAACGTGAATCGCCTCTTGATTTATCGGTGAAGACGGTCAGAACTCCTGCCGATTCGACGGCCGATGATGACATTCAGCTAATCGATTCCGCCGATCCATATTATCGCACTCCGACGTTTCTGAAAAACACTATCGGAATTCCAATACCTCAACAACAACCTACAAATGACGCTAGGCAACTTTACCAAGCAGAACAAGCGAGGCGTCCCATTGCCACTACCTCAATAAGCGCGCCAAAAGTCGACTTCAATCCGAACTTCAGCGTGGCGCAAGCGCAGAATGCGACGCGAACGAGCTATACAGCATCGGCCGCGTACGAATACAAGAATCAAGGAGTTAAATTACCATACGATAATAGAAACGCTTACTACCCTCCGCAGAATACGTCTGCCAATTATCCCATACCGACGAATTATGTGAATCAAAAATCTGACAGCGGGCTTCCAAAAATAGATTTTCCCGGCGATATGGCTAGGCATCAAAAAGAGACGTGCGCCAATAAAATTACGCAGAAACGTCCTTCAAACTCACCGCAATCCCAGATTCCAGAGAAAATTCAGAAAACCGAAGCATGGCGACAGTCAATCGATAGGCAGATTGAGCAGAAATTGTCATCGTATTCGAGGGCACAGGAACAGATGATGCAAAAACAGCGACGTGAATCAGACCCTGCTCCAATCGTTAACGGTCATAATGCTAATCACGCACAAGATAAATCCGAGTATAAACATCACAGTTTTCAATACGGCAGACTGGAACAAGCTACACAACCGAATGCTTCTCAGTTCGCATTTCGACTAAATAATACGTACCCTCCTGCAAATCAGTCATCGCAACATCGAGCTGGTCAGATGATGCAGCATCCAAATAGTCATGAATCCGCTCAACATTCACAATATTCTAGCGGCCATGCGCCTCAAAGTCAAGCCATTGCTGCGCAACATCCGAATAGTCATGCGCCTCAAAGCCACATTCAACATCACTTGCCACAGAGCCGCGGACAGCCATATCCGAATAGTCATGCGCCTCAAATCCACGGCCCTCAGCCTCCGAATAGCCATGCTGCTCCAGGTCATGGACCTCATATTGCGAGTACTCATACATCTCAGAGCCACGTCCCACAGCGACCGAGTAGTCACGCATCACAGGGTCACACCGGACAACAAAGCAGTCACGGTCACCCAAGTCTATCACATCAAACATCCGACATTGCTGCGCATCACGAGTACTTCAGTCAAAATCATGTACCGACGAGTCAGGCATCAAATATTGCTCAAAATCACGTCCCTACTGGTTTTCCGCAAAGCCATCAAACGCTGCAGAATGTGTCCGGACACGCACAACACAGCTATGTACCAGGAAACGCATATCAAAACCGCGCGTTCGAAAATCACGCTCCTGTTTCGCACAACGCACCGGGAGCCGTTCAAAGTCAGGCATCTCATTATCCACCTACGCACTTGCAACAGACACAAGCCGTTTCAAATCACGGCCAACAATATCATGTTCCAAGTCACGGTCAGTATCAACAGCAAGCTTCGGCTGCTCAGCAACAAGCGTTGACTGTTCAGCAGCAACAGCAACAGCAGACTTATCAGCAACAGCACACTGAATATCAGCAGCAATCGTTGCCGAGAACGAGTTCATATCCAAAACTCCCTCAAGTCGGAGCCATCATGGACGGCCCGGGAGCTGATAAACGCGTACTGAGTATCCTCAGGAACAGCTTGGAGATCAAAGGCGCTGCCAAACAATTAGAACAACAGACGAACAGTAATCGACAACAACAAACACCACAACAACAAAGATCTTCTTTAATGTTCCAACAACCGTCAACTGATGTAACAACGCCTGTTCAACCAAAACTGAAACAAAATTTACCTCAATTTGTGGCCGCGCCGGAACGTGACAGTAATACACCGCCCCACAAGTTCCATCTTCCGAGAGCTGTTGATTCAGTCGCTCGATTCGAATCAGATGAACCGACTGAAATTGACGACCCTGATAAAAAGAGTTTCACTTCTGGTGGAGCCACGACGGTTAGTTCCGATTACGACGGCTTAGCGGCTAACTTGGCGGCGCGTATACGTACTAAGGCTGAACTGAAACAAGTCGATGCGTCGCAGTATGCATCTTCTATTGAAAAGTCTGTTAAAGAATCGCCGCAATCTGATCCAAACGCTTTGAGCGGCACTTCGTCGAGTACATGCTCTATAAGTCCGCCTAAATTGACGCGAGAGAAATTACCGACAGGTCCAAATCCGACAGCGCCACCTAGAAGGAGGCTGTTCAGTCGAAACGAAGATGATCAAAATAATGTTTCTGGAGGCCCACACCGTGATTCGTCCCTTCGGAGTTCTTCGGAAGTTTCCGTGTTCGATTATCACGACACAGATTCCGAAACTGAAATGCCTGTCCTTGAAAGGCAGTCACTCGACGATCTGCGACGCGATCGGAAATCGACTTCAACCAAACCAGTCGCTGCAACGTCGACTCCGAATACGAGTGCAACAGAGTTGCCTGAAAAAGATGTTGTCATTAAAGAAGAGCCGATGGAAGAAGAAGACATCGGAGAAACTGATCCGTTCTTCAGCGAAACGTGTGATAAATTCCTTGAAGATTTGAGAACTGGTGGAAGTTCATCTAAAAAACGAGGCAGAAGAAAAAAGGTTGATATTCAGCCTAAAATCGAACCGTATATCGAAACTCCGACTCTTAAAGAAGTTGAAATAAAAGTAGAAAAATGTGATAGCATATTGGAAAGTATAAAAACGGAACAGCTAATTACAGACATAAAGAAGGAACCTTGTGAGGAAAAATTGTTTGAAAACATAACGCCGAAAGTTGAACCAGAAGATTCGGACTCCGATGCTCCATTAATAAGAAAGAAAATCAATGTTGTTAACAACAAGAAACTGGTCGATAGTGAAAGTAGCGACGACGAAGATATAAATATGCTTAAGAAGCGTGGCAAGAAAGGGGCGCGAATTAAATTGGAGTCGTCGAGCAGCAGCCGAAGTAGCAGCACTAGCAGTACTGTCAACAGCTCAGACAGTAGCGACACCTCTAGTGAAAGTGACAGCGATAGCGATGATTATCACCTAAAGAATCAAAGAGTGACTCGAAGAACCAAACCTATTAATACAAGGCTCCGGACGCGTAAACGCAAGGCCAGCGCAGCGACATTACCGAAGAGCGGTGTCGTTACGCGTACGATGAGTACGCCAGATAAGAAACGCGGGGCTTCCATAGTACAATCGCAGGACAGCACGCCTCCTAAGCAAACTACTCCCGCGAAGAATAACAGTCCCAGATCGAAGAGTGCCAATGCAGCTGCCGTTCCTCAGCCAACAGTCACTGTGGTGCCAAAAAAACAAACCTTCGGAGACGGATCTGATTTTACACCTGGTTGGGAAGAAGATCTGTATCGATTCAAACAATCTTTACGGATGCCGAGACAGTTGATCAACGTTTCGAGACCGATGCGACTGTCAACTTCGCTTCCCGATTTGGACCCATGCCCTTCGTCGCCCGCTCCGAGCTCGATTACCGATATTTCGGAAGTTCAGGGCGAACGTCGAACTGGCAGTATCTTAAATAGTTCAAGACTCGATAGCGATGTCGATTCCAATTCAAGTTTCTCTTTGATGAAACGCGACGAGTCCGAAGAAACTAGAAGGAACTTCTTGGATTCGCTCGTTCAAAAGTGTGGTCAAAATATAAACAGAAAACGTGGCCGTACAAAAACAATTGATATCAAACCAAAAATAATCCCGAAATCGAATAATGAAGTTGAGTTATTACCAACACCGAGTTTGGAGCCTGCTTGGCCATCAAAATCAAAACCGAGTCCTAAGAAATTGAAGAAAAGTGTTGAAACAAACGAACGGAATTCAGTCAGGCTTGAGTTCCGCAAAGAAACTATTGAAAACTTTCGCGATGCGTTTAAAAATCAAAGTGTGGTTAAGAATAAGTTTGATCCAGTAGTATTTAAGAAATCGCGTACGCGCAAAGAAACACGTGCTTTGAAACAAAAGGCGACGATACGCGAAGTGTTTGGTGAAGATAGACCGGCATCGGCACCTCCGATGACGCATCATTCTGACACCGAAATGAATGAAAAAGACGAAAGTAAAAATGCCGATAAACTTAATAAGAAACCGATTATTAAAACTAAGGAATGTAGCGTTAAAGTTAGTAAGAGTGAAGCGGTAACGAAATATGTAACAAGGATGTCTGTGTCTTCGCCATCGAAACGTAGAGAAGCAAGAGTGTCGAGGTCGGGATTGCGAAGTGCTATGATTCTGAGAGGTAATAGGGCCGTTTTGAAATCGAAGAAACAGTTATTGAATGCCGGCCGTCGACGAAATTGTACCGTCGTAATAACCAACAAAACTCTAAAGAGGGCTGTTGTTAAAATAGAACAGGATAAGAGAATTAGCGCGAGGCAGAACGCTGACGAAATCAAAATAAAAACTGAAATTAAGACTGAAAAAGAAGAGGAAGATGTGAAATCGGGTATTGTTCCGGAACTGGGTCCGCCGCCTAAGAAAAAAATGAAATTGAAGAGCATGCGAAGGAAATTTAGTTCTGGATTCGATTATATTAGGAAGAAGAAGAAGCAGGTTAAGAAATTGGAAGGCGCTGATCCTTGTCCAAAAGTAAAAAAGAAGCGCGGAGCATTAGCTAGAGCGAATGCTGAGTCTGTACAGGATATTCAAAGAGAGATCAAGGGTTGGGTTCTTAATAAGGGCATTGGAGAAACGCATTTGCACCGAGCAGCGAGACTTGGATATACGGTAAGATTTTTAATTTTACTTTAATATAATGAAATCTTATTTAAGGGGTAGCTTTTTTTATTTAAAGGCCCTGGGGGCAACGAAGAAGTGAAGGACCCTGATTACTTTTAAACCAAGATCAAATAGAAATCGTTACAGTGTTTAAATAATTTATTGCCAAATAACAAGTTTTCATCGAGCTACATACGGCCGTATTCATAGTTAACCCTTAAGTAGTAAGGGACACTTACTCATACCCTCAAATCGAATATGCGATTCATAGTCAAAATTGACGTCTGTAAGGGCCCTTACATCACCCTCACCTTAAGGGTGGATAGTATGTCCCTTAAGTGTCGAAAAAGTAAAAACAGTAAAACACATGAAAAACACGCATTTCAAAAATGACAACTAAACACAATGGGTTTACAGTATAACCAACTGTTCTAAAGGAAAAAATCATGGAGGTTTGCTATAATTCTTCCCTCACTCAAGGAAATGACTATGAAACGCTCCTTTGAATAAGGTGCCCTCAGCGAAGGGACCCTTATAACTTACCTTAAGGGTTAACTATGAATATGGGCAATAGTATGTAGTTTATATAAATTATATAAGAAATAAATTGATAATATTATAGTCTATTGGCGAGTGCGCGTTTGCGAGTATTTTCAACATTTTCAGTACTATTTAATTTTTCACGACTATGTGACATTTCACTTGTGTGGCAATTAAGTACGCGCCCTACGGTTCACAAGATCGTAGACTCGATCCCAGTTTCAGGAATATAAAATAATATTAAAATTATTGAATTTTACTTTTTCGCCTGTTAAAAGCGGGCGGTAAAATTACTTTAGCGTCTAAAATTGGTTATTTTACGACCAATTTACATGCGTGAAAAGCAGCTATTTTGTAGGGTAGGACAAAAAAATATTTTACTTACGTGATTATGGGAAAACAATTGCATTTTAATACTCAGTGAGCTGAATGTACGAACCCTTAATAATTGATATATTTTCTTTAACAGGACGTGTGTGCGTATTGTCTGGAAACTCAAGGTCACAACCCATCGCCAAAAGATAATGCTGGTTATACACCATTACACGAAGCTTGTTCCCGTGGCCATTTGGAAATTGCAAAATTACTTTTAACATTTGGTGCAGATGTGAGCGAATCAGCCCATGGTGGTATCAGGTCAGTACTCTAAAGTCGATCAATCGTTACAATTGCGCCGCCCCGCTAAATTTTCCCCATCCCCACCCTCATTAGATCGAATACATAATCACATATACCTACGTAATATGCAGATGCTTGCACACAAATATTAATCAAATAATGTGTGTGGTTTGATCAAAAGTCATTTATATGCAATCTAACACACAGATTTAGCAATATTGTCAGATATTTCAACCAATCGAGGACAATGGTGTCCAGTGGTTAGCGTCACGGCCTATGTATCAGACTGTCGTGGGTTTGAATCCCGCCTTCGCTCATGAATGTTTTGTGATGTAATTTATAAAAATATATATGAGCACTGTGGTTGGAATAAAAACAAAATAAAATATAGTTACTTCTTACCACAACAGTTTTATTGATGGATGTACATTTCGAAAGCTAAGCTTTCATCTTTAGCGAACACTACATGTGTTCTTTGAAGATGAAAGCTTAGCTTTCGAAATGTACATCCATCAATAAAACTGTTGTGGTAAGAAGTAACTATATTTTATTTTGTTAATGTAATTTAGTTTTAAGTGAATTGTTATTTAAAGTAATCAAGACGCAAATGACCTAAGTTGTCGACGTGTCTATAATTTACAATAAATAAAAAAAAAATTCAACCAATCAACGATTTTATTTCAGACCCTTGCATGAGGCAGCCGAAAACGGCTACGTGGAAATCGCACGCTTATTGCTTTCGTACGGAGCGGATCCCAATTTGGTTACATATTCCGGCCAGACACCTACTTCTCTTGCCGCTGAAGATGCGGCGGCCGCGACTTTACTGCACCAACACGTGGCAGACCTCACTGGAGTGGCCGTTACGCCTTGGAGATTTCCTGGACCTGCACCTTGCTTCGGTTAGTTTGTTTAATTTTAATCAGTTGCTTTCTATCTTTTCTATTGTAATAGACCGACTCACCGAGAGCTAGTGACAATTTTTTGGTGTTATTTATTCAAGGCCTTATTTTTGTGAAGATGTTGAGGGAGGCATATTAAAGTGCCCTGAGTAAGGGATTTTGCTAGATAGCGGTATGGGAGGGATGAAGACCGCCCCCAACATGTAACAAAAAAAATGGTCACAATTATTATTGCTTCAAGGCTGAAATTGTTTGTATAGTTTGTCGGTGAACCTAATAATGCTATTATAATATTTGCAGATCGATTGGTCAGTATTAAAGGGATGGCAGATCACCCTAAACGTATCATGTACCCAACGAAATTTATATTATTAGTTCAAGGTTCAAATTTTAATATGTTGTTACGGAGACTGTTTTAAGTATATATTTCAATTTACAGAACAAAATGTCGGTATTAACCCCCTTGCAGAACGATATAAACACCTACGCAAGCAAGTTTCCCTCTAAGAGTGTGTTTTGATAACCAGAATCCAACTTCTATTTCAATGTTTTTACTTGAAGTCAATTTCAGCTTAAAGAATCATGTTTAGCTTTTATTTCAACATTTGATTGTTTTCAACAGATCTGGAAGAAACCGGTTATGATGTACTAGATGGAGCGCCATCTCCGGATCCATGTCCCGCCGACTCAGACTCCGGAGACGAACTATCAATCGAGCTAAGCGACATAGCACTACCTAATCTATACACGCTGCGTAGTGATCCGGACCGTTGGGTTCTCCTACAGGACTTGCTCAACGTTTTGAAATCCAAATCGAAAGACGCATTACTGAGACAAATAGCGGCGCCAGTTGCTTCAGGCTCAGCGCAAAATCATGCTACTAAAGGTAATTTCATAAAAAAAATAATCCCCTGCTTTCTTAAGGTAGTTGTCGTGCTACAATAACATCCAAAAGTTTCGTTCATAATACGCTGTAAAACAATAAATAAGTACCTATATTGTTAAATGTAAAAAAATTTTGTTAGAGATTGTACCTAAACTGTTGTTCACATAGTAACACATATTTCACTTAGTTTGTATGCTTGGATTATATAAAAATGTCAATCTTTTCTCATAAATTGTTGAACTTTGCGTTATTATATCTCAACAATAAAAAGGTCAATAATTTTTGGATTTTCTTTTTTAAACTCAGAACAAAAACATCAATGAACAGTTAGTTTTTTGAAAATTTCTGACTGTTACTTTTTTTTTTTTTAATTAAAAAACTTGTCAAAAACACAACCTTTCCTATGCTCTCCGTGTAATTTTGATTGTTATTTTGTAGGTATAGTTCGTGAGTTAAAGATGGCTGAATTCTTAGAACAAGCGCGCTGCTGCCATCTATTATCCGCCGGAGAGAAAATCAACGTGAGGGCATCAAAAGTGGCCCTCGTCAAATATACCG
This sequence comes from Mongoloraphidia duomilia, assembly GCA_039654895.1. Classification (NCBI taxonomy): domain Eukaryota; kingdom Metazoa; phylum Arthropoda; class Insecta; order Raphidioptera; family Raphidiidae; genus Mongoloraphidia; species Mongoloraphidia duomilia. The sequence continues at coordinate 10,529,005 of CM077519.1, read as the reverse complement.
AACGCGTAAAAACTTTACTTGGTGTTGAGGACAGCTTTATACCCGTTAGATGACACACGGATGAACCAACAGGTTCACAGAAATAAAACATGTGACTTGATCAAGACACCGATATTACCGATTTAAGTGTACAATGAAAAAACATTTCTACCAATAATACTCAGACTTTTATAAAATCGTAATCAAAAAGTGACCGTACCTCGGCGATTTAAACAATAGTTTGTTTAGACAGTAGTGCCAATATTTTTGTTTTTATTAATGAAATCGAAGATTTGCCAAAATAAATTTTGAGATTTTTTAAGCAAAAATGATTGCCAAATTAATATTTTTGTTTTAAATCGATAATTGTTATGTTGTTACCGACTAAATACAACACGATTTGACGATGAAACATATTTTTTTAATTAATATAGTCGTTTTTAATTATTTTTTTTTTGTATGTTTTGTGACAAAATCGAGGCTAAATTTATATTAGCAATTATATTACGTAGTTAAATTTTTATTTATTTGATATTATTTTGTAATTAAAATGTTTAAATTAACAAGTCTATACGTTAAAATAAGAGACTCAAAGAAAATATATTTCATTATTAGTATTCAAAGAATTTTGTACAAAGAATTTTTATTATATTTTATCATATTTGTACAGTTTTAGTTTGTAAATATTACTTTTTTTACATCTAACTTTTTAGTGTTATCGCGTATTTTTTTTATGATAACTTTTTTTTGTAAAAATTATTCTGTATTTAAAATTAACAAAGACACTATTATTAAAGTTTTATTGTAGAAATATTTTATATAATTTTGTTTTATTCAATTTAAAATATTTATTCTTTTAATAATTCTATATAGGTTATGTATGATTGTATTTTGCAAATTCCTTTTTCGTCATCTAGATTCTAGATTCTTTCGAAAACGTATTTTGATAGTTGACCGTTTTTAGATTACATTCGTTTTTTTTCATACTAAAGTTTGTTAGAATGTTTATTGCCGATTTTTATGGAAATACAAATATGTTTGTACAAAACAAAAGAAGACAGTTTGTCTTCTGTTTTATACAAATAAATTTGGAACTGTAGGTAAAAAAGGTACTTTTGTCATTGTTATTTTGATGTTCGACTGTTTTTATATGTATTTGTTTTATTGTTGTATGTAATCTCATAGACTTGTTTTATTTTAAATAAATTAATAAATTGACATGAAAGGAATTTGTTTAAATTTTGTTAGAATTTTTTTATATAATGTTTTTTATTTTTTTATTATTGAGTCCATCCGTTTGCATGTGTATTTTTTATAAAAATAAATTAATATGTATTTTCTTACAGGTGCAAATATAAGTGCAATTTGAAAAATAAGGGAAAATGTTTATCATTTTTTTTAATTTCTAATATAGAAAATGTGATATTTTCATTGCAAATAATATACAATTTTCATATTATTATATGCGTAGTTTTTTTATTTGTAGGAAATTTAAACGAAATTTGATTGTATTATGATCCAAACTTAATAAAACCAAATAAGATCTTAATAGGTCGTTTAAACGAACAAATAAATTTATAATCCTGTCGATCATTTAAATCGACACATCTTTACTGAAAAACTAAAACGAAAAAATTTTGGGCTTACAAAATGCAAAATTATTAGGTATAATATGACAAAACCTGATTTTTAAAATTTTTATATTTATTAAGGTGGTATTTGGTTGGTTATTGTTTTAACAAATTACTTGTGCAACAGTATAATTATTATTTTAGTTTGTTTAAACAAAATGCAGTATACTTCGCTTAAAATGAGAAAGTTGAATTTTTTATTTCATCATTGAACTTATATTAAAATATTAGCCCATAGCCCTAGGTGCTTTTTCCCTATAAATCTGCAATCTATTCAAAAAATAAGACAACAGAAGTTCAAAAATTCGTCTTTAAAAGAAAAAAAAATGTTTACTTATTAATTAAAAATAGAACTTTTATTTTGTTCGTTATAAGCAAGGTTTACTGTAATTTGTCGCAGTAATGCAGTTTTTGTTGTTTTTAATTGAAAAATCAAAAGACAGTTGATCATCAAATAAAAAAACTTTATTTTTCTATAATGCAAATCTTGATTAAACGTCTTCTAGTAATTTAAAAGTGAATTGACAAAAATATACTTGTTCAGTGGCAGCTCGTGGTTTAAGGCAAGCGAAAATTATATATATTAATAAAATAAAGATGACGATAAACTATATTTTAGTAAAAATAGCTGCTACAAAAAAATCAAATGCGTATTTTAAATAAATCAATTTTGACTGTTTTGCTTTTCGATTTACAGGGTAGGCTAAGTGGCGTCTACTTTGCCTACCCTGGCGAGCTGCCCCTGCATTCGGTATAATATTTTAGAAAACTGACACGGGCCAAATAAGTAATTACAGTTAAATCGATTGAGTTTGATGAATTTTATATCAAGAAAACATGTTTTTATTATTATTACAAAAGCGGGCGTAATCTGAGGGTTCTCCAAGTCTGACTTCGTCACAATACATATTGTTATGTTCTTAAAAACATTACAGTCTGGCCAAAAATTAATCCTAAGGCAAAATATTCAGCTTCGGTCGAAGTTTTGTCGAACTCAAATGTTAAATTTACTAAATAATAATGATAACAAAAATGTGTTTGTATTATTTTTTCCAAATCACACAACTCTAAAAACAAAATCTTTGAAAAAAAAAATACTTCTCGACTTCACCGCAACTGCGTTCAGGTTACAATATTAAGTATTTTCACTCGCTTTTTTACAATGAGTTCGGATGAAGATGAGAAAAAAACCAAAGTTTGATTTTGGCTAGAAAACTGGCCTTCGGTCGGATTCTGAACGTAATAATATGAGTAGTGACACGGTAAATTAAATTCCTACACTTTTCTGTAAATCAAAAATACTGTGTTCAAAGTCCCAGTGGACATTTTCCATAAAATAATATTTTGAATTATCTATACAACCTGTCACAGTTATTCTTTATTTTGTTTTATTGTTGTAGGAGCAATGAATTTAAGATTGTGCGAACTTATATCTGAACAAGCTTCCTAAAGGCCTGTGTTTTCGGGTCAGTTTGAGCCGAACAATTTGAGTTGCTCAACCTGAATCGGAACCACATCGAAAAAGAAAATATTTACACTAGTTTATCCAACAAAGCGACAGTATAAAGCAAAATGGCTTGAATGAAATCGTAAACTTAGGAGAAAATAGTTTGTTAACAGAAAAGCTATTTATGCATTCTACGAACATCACTCTACACAGAATCGGCAGTCGTTCGGCAATTGTAGAGTTTTCTTACTTTTGTCGAATCCAATTAAGGTAGTTGTCTTGTGATAATAACATCCAAAAGTTTCGTTCATAATATGCTGTAAAACAATAAATAAGTATAGTGTTAAATGTAAAAAAATTTTTTTAGAGATTGTACCTAAACTGTTGTTCACATAGTAACACATATTTCACTTAGTTTGTTCGCTTGGATTATATAAAAATGTCAATCTTTTCTCATAAATTGTTGAACTTTGCGTTATTGTAACTCAACAATAAAAAGGTCAATAATTTTTGGATTTTCTTTTTTAAACTCAGAACAAAAACATCAATGAACAGTTAGTTTTTAGAAAATTTCGGACTGTTACTTTTTTTTTTTTAATTAAAAAACTTGTCAAAAACACAACCTTTCCTATGCTCTCCGTGTTAATTATCCGAACTTTAATTAAGTTTATCTCGAGTTAGAGATGGTCAATCAACTTCAAATTTTAATGGTATTTGTATTATAGTATCCTTAATGAGTATACGAAAATTTAAAATTTTCTGACACTATGCCCATAGCACGACAACTACCTTAATCTATCGAAAGGTGGTTTTCATATTCAATTTGTTCTCGATTTATATTCGACAGTCGATTGGCTCAGATCAACCCGTGAACAGTGGCTTTCAACTAGGACTTTCCAACTGATTGTTATGTATTCACAGTATACATAAATAATATAACTAATATGAAATTACGTAATCTTTGTCTTGTTATTTACGACTATAAAATTCGTCGGATAATGCATCGTAATGTGCTAGTGATTTGTATATTTCTTCAAAGTGATAGTTGAGCGTCTATAATTTACAATATCTATCTATCAATCTTGAGCAATCGCAAGTGTAATCAAAATGTTTTTGTGTGTCATTAGTAGGGTTGCCAGATGCCCCGTATTTTACGGGTTACCCCGTTTTTCAGGCTAAGATTATACAAAAACCCATAATTTCGAAAATAAAATACGGGGTAAATAAAGCTATCTTGCAAAGATTTTTATATATTTGCTTCTCAAAATGAAGAGCTTTTAAAAGCTGTTTCTTCTAACCATAAATATAAATTTAAAAAATAGATTATCTTCATTAAACATTGCTGTTTTAATTGTCTCCCGTAAAAATATCTAAAACCCGTATTTTTTATACTGGTAACCCTTTAATCAACTAGCGGCAGGTGGCAACCCTAGTCGTTAAGTTCATGAAAACACAGGTAACTGAACAAACTGCCCGTTTTTAGTTAATTTTTGATTGAATAATGTAAAAAAAGAGTATGGTGTCTGCTCTACGCGCTTACTCTGTTTCAAAATTTTATGGAAAATGTCTACCTTTAAGATATTCTAACCTACAAATTTTGCAAACGTAAATGAACTGTTCCTCTTTTTTTTTTTCTAATGTTACTATTTTGAAACCTAAACGTTTGTTGTTCGCTGACGGTTTTTGGTAACGATAGCTGATAGATTTTTCGAAAGACCTTGTATTTAATAAACTCAGGGAGTAGCCGCAGATGAAACGTATATATAATATATATATTTATATTTTTTGTCAAACTGTTGCGCTACAAACTAACATTAATAACAATAAATAAATATATTGTATATAAAAGTAATTTTAGTGTACTTAAATAAATATCTGTTTTAAAATAGATTTTTTTTGTGAATAAACAAAATTTTTTATGTGAAATATTATTTTTATTTTGAAATCTTTACAAATTGAAATGTGGCGCTACTATTTATACAATTCGATTATTTTCAGAATTTGTTATTTTCAAATTTGAATTATCTGCCGAAGCTGGAAAATATTTTATGATATTTTCCTGTGTAACAAATCATTTTTTAAGTCGATAAAATTTTGGACTAAAAATAAAATATTTTTTTATTTGTACTCACTGGATAAATCATAAACGACAAATTTAAAGTTTTTGGGTGTTATGTGAGTACATTATAGAATAACTAACAGTTTCATGATTCCTCGTATACAAAGTCGTGAAGCGTTTTCGTACCGATGTTGTCGTTCCTCCGCATGGGCCCTGATTATAAATTTACTTGACTCGTGTAACAAAAGACAATAATTTTTATTTCCAACATTACATCATTCTTGATTTTCATAAGCAGATAAAATAGAAATGCTACAAATACTGAATTTTCAACTTTTGAAATAATACACAAGTGTATAAAATGACATCTCCTCCGGTATTGTAATTTGTGCGTTCAGAAGAAAATGATACTCACTTGGTAATTTAAAATTTTGAATAAAGCGTACCTACGTTTCGAGTAATCCCTTCATTATGGGAACAGAACTCATTTACAAATCATTCGTGTACGATGACTTGAAAGGAGTTCTAAAATGTACAATATTTATGCCTAAATCAATGATCGGCAACTAGCAGTCCGCGGGCCAGATCCGTTCCTCAAGTTCTTCTTTCTGGTCCGCAGGGTCAATAGGGAAAACTGTCTGTATTAGGGTAAAAAGGTAGCCCGCAAAATGGGTCATGTGGCCCACCAACAAAATTAATTGCTGATCGCTGGCCTAAACTGATTCTATATGTACATTGTACAGTCTTCAAATTGGGAATAGTCAATAGTATTTATTCATTTGTTAATTATAGATTATCATGAACTGTTTTTGTTTTTAATTAAATTCTGTTGTTTTTTTAATAGTTGAAAATCCAAAATTATTTTTTTTGAGATCATCAACTATCAGGTTAATCTAGGCCTAGTACAATTCATATATTAAATTTGTTATTATTTCTAAAGCTGATTGATTCTCAAATTGCAAATTATTAAAAGACAAATAGATAATTTCGCGTAAAAATGTTTAAAAAATTTATATTATTCTACCAGGTGAGTATTGTTATGATATTTTGTGAAATCGTTTATATCCGATGATCAGATAAAGTAAAACATTCAATTGCTGGAACCATATTTTGTCAGCACTTACCTGTTTTAAAACAACTATAAACACGTTGACCTTACTATTTGCATTACCACAGAGCGTGGTAGAATGCACGTTTTGTGATCAATGCACCTAGATTAAAAAACATTATTTCGAAAACTGGTGTCCAATAAAATAACATTGAACGAATATTGAAAAACATTTTTGATGGATTTTATTTTTCAAACCGATATTTTCATTTTGCAATCTAAAGTTTCTTAATAAAAAGTAATTTAGAAATATCGGTTTGATATCTTTATATTTCAGCGCATATTTAACTGGTTTAGATAATTTTTATGTTAAAAAATTTAAAAAGTGAGATTAAAGGTAACATTATTTAAATAATGGCTTAATTATAAAATAAATCGATATTTATAAGATAGGAAGGTATAATTATATTAATTTTGAAAACTTTTTAATAATTTTATGTATAAATAATGCTGCGAATATATAGGCCGAAAATAGTTGAAGGTTTAAATAAATGACAGTAGAACAATGTTGAATTGTTTTATAGGCTAATAGGTATCAAACGGTGTCTATCATTTGTTTCGGGAAAACAAATGACTGGAGGTGAAGATTTGCATAAAATAATTACTAGTATGTAAATCAAATAGATGTATAAACTTTGTACATATTTTATTAGATACTGTTTATTTTTAATTTAGTATTGTAAATAAACAATTAATTAAATAATTATTATTATATTATTATGTGATTGGTCTGATATGTCCTATCGGTGTATAAAAATAATAAAAACGATCAAAGTATTTTTTAATTGAAATTCGTTTGGTTTTTTCTTTTATTGTGTAATATGTTTCCGTTACAATTTTTGACAGAGCACAAAAGAAATGTTACAACAATAAGAAGTTTTGAAATAACCGATTTAAGTTCAATTGACACTTTTATTTATAAACAAATTGGATAATTATTATTGCCGTTTTTCAAGAACAGATTAAAACATATGAGCGTGATGTTTGCGTAAATTAAACTGTCTATTTAAAACCATGAACTTGTCACAGTGACCACCAGGTTGAATGAACATTTGTCCGTTAGTTTTGCCGCTCTCTTACGAACAATGACCCTACTAAGCTCAATAAGTTCATCGTTCGCGATTCCATTCGTTCAATTTGAGACTTCCGTAATTTTCTATTCTATAAAATGGTTTTATGGGCGGTTTTATGCAACAAAATGATCCGTATAATTTAAATTAATATCTAAGTAAGGGCCCGTGCATTTTACACTACACACTACAGAAGTGATACCTAGTTGCGTCGACAGTAGACACACGCACATCTATTATATGTCAACGTGGTAGAGGAGTGGGAATGCAGCGTTTTGTACATGCCGCGTCGTTTGTTTGCACGTTCAGCCGCATGAATCCAATTCACTTTACGGTGCGTAAAGGAGTTTCACTTCACTTCAAAAAAGGAGTCAACAATCAGCATGTTCATTGTTCATATAGTATTCCGTATTCGGCGCTTGTCTCGCTTTTTCGATTTTATGCGTTCTGCAGCTGAGGGATGCTTCCGAGAAGGCCATTCAGCCTGATGCATTTTGTGTGTGTTGGGTGTAGGCCTTCAAGTCACGTTATAATATAGTAAATAACTAGATAAGTACCTTTATTCCGTCTTGTGATTACTTTTTGTTTATGTATATGACGCGTTTCGGCAACGTTACCGAAACGCGTCATAAACAAAGGTATTTATCTTGTTATTTCCTAATTAGCATACAATCTGTTTACGGCACACGTTTTGCGTCTTTTTATAATCTGGTAATTTTCCAAACTTTGAAAAAAGAGTACCTATGTTCCACTATTTTCGGCGAGAGCTTGATTGAGACGGAAGGTCATATTGTAATAATGTAGATAAAATCTAGCTTAGGATTGATTTTAGAAGACATCGATCGATATAAAATAGTATATCGAAATATGTACCTATCTTACAATATGACAAATAAGTAAATTTATAGATACCAAAGAGACAGCAATGTTTTGTATGGAAGTATCCATTTATTATAGTTTAATTATTATAATTAATTAGTTAACCAGTCAGTTTTTTATGTTCGATTTGTATGTTTGTTAAAATTATACTAAATTGGTATAGAAGAAACGCAATTTTTGTCGTACACAAAAAAATTACCGTTAAATTACTGGGTATGCTAAGTACAAAAACATTGGTCAGAGGAGGTAAAATTATTTATTGGAATGATAAACAGTAATTACTAATTTCATTATTCCCTACGGCGTTTTTGAATTTTGACTCACTGTAGAGATTTGAATCGTTCAATTTAGAACGATTGAATCGCACTGAAATAGGCAACAAATGCAATGCAATCCTCAATCGTTACATATTTCACTTTGTTACTGTAGTGTCATCGTATCGGGCTAAGACCTCTTCTTTATTTTTTAACAGTTATACTTTTCTTCGATATTACATTAGTCTGTTTCAAAATAGTGGATATAAAAATAGTAATAAATATTTCTGTGTGTATGTATAACAATTGTTTAGTGTCTAAATACGTCTAGTTAGCATATTTTATTTCAATTTCTATGTCGTAACATTATTGAAAGTAGAACAAGGCTTCAAGGTGTACCTATTAATTTTTGACATGATTTATCGAGAATATACTTGTAATTATAATAAAGCCTCATCGCGACCCAAATGCATGAATTTATAATTATTATCAAAATCTATGTGTTTTAAAAAAAATATTCTTCGTGTGAAAACTTTTTACAAGAAGTAAAGTTGTCAACGCTATCTACCTACGTTACAAATAACATTTGCAATTTTTGACAGATGTTTACTGAAAATATATTTTCTTCTAAATTGGTTTGTGAAATTGTAAAGAAAATTGTGTGTTTTTATATATTTTTCTTCTAAACTGGTTGTGAATTTGTAAAGAAAATTGTGTGTTCTAAGCGTGGAGATAAAAATTTCCAATTTTCAAATCATCTGTGCCAGTCGACTCTTTGTATGTCCAGGTAAGGTTATTTGTTAGTTTTTTAATTTATATTTGGAAGTTAAATCATTCTTTTTATGGTTAAATTTTTATTTTGCATTACATAATAAGTAGTTATCCTTATCATGACGCAATCACCGATAACAGTGAATTTTGTTACGTGCCTAATTTTATTCCAAATTTATTTTGACTGACGTAGGTACATTTATATTTTTTGAGAACAGGCGGTTATAAAATTGCCTATTAAAATTACTGAAATTAAGAAAAAAAATATCGATAATATGTAGAATTTCTGAAAATTCGACGTTTAATCAATTTAATTTAACTATTTTCCAACAGCGAATTTGTAGCTTCGGTTGTCAAAAGCGGTTATTTAAGCATATTTTCTTCGTGTTAGGTTGATAGAACATACTTGACCCAATCGTGGGTCATGCGTTTACAAGAGCCGCGGGCTTAAAAGTTAATTTCAAAATACCATGCTCACCGGGGCACCTGTGTGTTAGAAAATAATCTTAACCGGGTTCCGTGTTTGCCAAGGCCGACCCCGCTGATGAGGATTAGAATTCGAGATCAATGAACTTTTTAAGGACATTTTTTGTAGGCAAACTGGTTGAAACCTAAGTGTTTGGTATTCGTGTGTAAATATTTATAAAAATGTATCTTTTTGGTGTATATGCCTATACATAGTATATGGCGCGTACACTATTGGTGTCGGTCGGATGGCGGGGGGCTTGATAATGACCGAGCGTGTAGCAATGCTGTTGTTTACATGGCGTTGCTATGGTTCCTCTATTACAAGTTCCCGTGTTCTAGCCCGAGAGCTGGTAAAAGTGTCAATTGGATTTTCAATTTATTATTAAAAAAAAAATAATGAATTGAAAATATGAATTAGTGCGAGGCCCAAATAACCTTAGCTGTTGGTGGTCTTTAAAACACACACAATTCAGATGGCGGGACCTAGAGGTCGGACCATAAAATCTCGATTTATTAATTGTAGATTATAGACGCGTCGACATCTCATGTCATTAGCGTCTTTCAACTACACTAAATAACTTAAAACTAAATAACATCACGAAACATCCATGAGCGCAGGTGGGATTAGAACCCACGGCAGTCCAGTCCAGAGGTTGCGGCACTAAGCACGCTAACCACTAGGCTATACTGCCCTCTAAAATCTCGACGTTTCACATCATTCTTAACAACCATTTTTGAAAACGACTTATTCTATTTAAAAAAAATTGGTAACACATATTGGGATTCATCATCGCACGAAGCCTGTTTAAAATGGGCGAAATCGAACCAGTTTCATGGTTGTACTTGGTGAAAAAAAATTGGACCCAAAAACATCGAAAAAAATTAGCGGAATTATAGCTGAAAATTAAAATTTAAACGTTTAGTAAAGATTAAAATATGCCTAGTCTAAAATTTTATTAAATTTTGACAAGGAGCGAACTAGTCGATTTTATCAAAACACCAGTTTGCGGATAGTGAATTACGTAGTGAAGCCTTGAAGGCTGTATATAATTTGGAGACGTTAGATTGATAAAAGACGAAAATTAAAATTAAGGAAAATTTATAGGGCCGTATTTTGTCAAAAACAAATTTAAGTTCACATAAATAATACATTAATTATGTGCCACAATGAATGTATTAGCAAATACACTATTTTCTTGGCAGGGTTCTGCAATGCGACCCGATTTTTTGTTTTTTTAATTAAGTAGCATGGAAAATTTTGTGATAGATTTATGGTTTTCTTGGAGCATGTTATAACTACATAAGTAAATAAAATGTAGATTCACATAATATTATGCCTTTTCATTGACGATGCAAATATATTCGTAGGGGAAATACCTATGCATACATACTAAAATAATATGTGTAAAATGAAAAAAAAGACAAAAACAGTGAAATCATGCTTCAGTATCTGTTTAAGACATAATATTATGCTATATCTTTATTATCTAGTAAATAATTAGGAAATGTATTTATTTAAGTAATAATAAAACTGGAATATTACGTTTAAAAAAACCTGTAAGCAACGCGGAAATAACATTACATTTATCAATTATAATTACGTTACTCAAAAAATAGAATACAGGAACACTTTTTTAAGGTCACCAGCTTTCAGTGTTATCTGGGCTTTGTATAAATTATACTTTGATTTAATTATATTTTTGTAAAACGATTAACTGGTTATTACAAATCAATCAAAACAGTTTTAAATATGTACGAAAATATTTTGCGGGTAAATAGTCAATATTATAGATTCTATAAATTATTTATTTGCATTAATATAATCGACGTTTCGATAGGCCATTCCCATTCCCAGGGGGGACATTGGGATGTAGTTGTTATCGCAATTGCATTCCAATGTTCTTTGGGAATTAGTGCTCTCAGGGACCCGAGCTCGTACCAGTCGGTTTGTGTATGCCGGCTGGCGGATTTTAATACACAAATATGTTATATTTTGTTGTGTTGAAGACTCTAATGACCTGAGTTGTCGACGCGTCTATAATCTACAATAAATAAATAGATAGATAGGCCATTCCTGCAGAGGATGTAGTTAAAAACCTACCAAATGTTAACAAATAAATAATAATTGATGATAATATTGGTTATTACCAGTAAAATATGTTCCTATTAAATTGATACTTTTACCTGTTCATAGATTAGAAGTTTGGAACCTACAATAATAATACTTAATTTATATTTAATAATAATAAAATATTAGTAAATTTTTTAGAGACAAGCTTTTATTTTTTAAATGCACTAAAAAGGAAAAAATAATTTTTAATAATTTAGGTTCATAATTAGTAAAAGCGTGGGTCGTGAACTCTATGATAGTTTATTAGTCACGACCCACGCTTTTATTAATTATGAACCTAAATTATTAAAATATACTTTTTCCTTTTTAGTGCCTTTAAATAAAAGCTTGTCTCTAAAAAGTTTTTTTTTACTATAATATTTTATTTTGTTCATTTTAGCCTTTCAAAATTTTACCCCCCTTTAGCACCCGTAGGGGTTGAACTTCGAAAAGTCCTTCGTTAGTGGATGCTTACGTCAGAAAAGGAACCAACTGTCCAAATTTCAAGTTTCTAGCTTCAGCGATTTGGCCTGGGCGTTGATTAGTCAAATAAAACCCTACATCCCCGTTTGAACCCCTTAGGGGTTGAATTTATTTCTAAAAACGATTTATTCATGTATTGTCATCGGGAATACATATGTGTACAAAATTTCAAATCGATCGGATACGTGGAAGTCGTTCAAAATTGACATGCAAGATTTGACCTAAACAAACACACGAACTAACATACATTGCAAGTTAAATAAAAGCTTGTAAAAATTTATAACAATGTATGCAGTCAAAACTGCCAGATTACGCACAATTCGGGCCGAGGTGTGTGATCTCAGAGCGTTTCGAATACAGCATGCGAGCAACTATTTTACAATCACTATAGGTATAATATATCTATAACCTATAGTCATCAGTGTACATAATATTTATATGAGATTGGTGACCCGGAAGGCGATTGCCGTTATGTAATTAGTAGTTATATAGTTTTGAGCATAAAAACTGAGTCACACAACACGCCACTGTTTGTAAATACATAATATTATATTTAAAGAGTTTAATTTCATACTAGTTTTTCGGGCGTTTTGTATGATACGCAAACGGGAGAGACGCGTGTGGGTGTTATCGAAATTTTCGTTTGAACTTGGCATACTAGAGTCCAATTACTTTTAGAATGGTACCGATACGCCATCAATGTATAGGCGTCAGTCATCAAAAGGCCACCTAAAAAGGGAAAAAAACAAAAAAATAACTTTATTTTGTTTTATTTTTTTCAGTAACCGTTTGCACACTACGTCACTGGGTCAGGTAGACGGCGTCCAGATAAATAGGCGTTTACTGTCAATGACGTATAGCGGTATCATTCTTAGAGTAATCGGATTATATCTATTCACTATATTGAATTGTGAATTTAGAATGTTTTACTATTTTTATTATAACAAACTTTTATTTAACTTGCAATGTTTGTATGTTAGTTTGTTTGTGTGTTTGTTTGTTTAGGTCAAATCTTGCAAGTCAATTTTGAACGACTTCCACGTATCCGATCGATTTGAAATTTTGTACACATATGTATTTCCGATGACAATATATGAATAAATCGTTTTTAAAATTAAATTCAACCCCTAAGGGGTTCAAACGAGGGTGTAGGGTTTTTTTTTTTGACTAATCAACGCCCAGGCCAAATCGCTGAAGCTAGAAACTTGAAATTTGGACAGTAGATTCCTTTTTTGACGTAAGTATCCACTAAGAAGGGATTTCTCGAATTTCAGCCCCGAGGGGGATCAAAAGGGGGTAAAATTTTGAAAGACTAAAATGAACAAAATAAAATATTAGTAAAAAAAAACTTTTTAGAGACAAGCTTTTATTGAAATGTACTAAAAATGAAAAAATAATATTTAATAATTTTGGTTCATAATTATTATAAAAGCGAGGTTGCGACTAATAAACTATCATATATAGAGATTACAACCCCCGCTTTTATAATAATTATGAATCAAAATTATTAAATATTATTTTTTCCTTTTTAGTACATTTCGATAAAAGCTTGTCTCTAAAATATTTTATTTACTAATATTTTTACATTTTCGCGGAATTACAATCTACACGTTAATTTTGTGAAATGCCGGATTTGAGTTCTCCATATTAGTGTTTTTAAAATTTACATCTTTTGAAATTTGATCTCGTTGAAGAAATTTTTTATCGATAATATAAAATGCAGTACATATTAAAATACTATTGACCTTAATATTAATTACAAACAGTAAATATAGACTTCGACCGGGATTCTTGGACATATTTTGGCACGCGGCCATGTTTTTCTTGCCAAAATACATAATGGAAATTTATAACCTTATGTGTTATTCTTTAACTAGAGATTGTTTATTGATTTTCTGTTAAATTAGAACTGAAAAATATATTATCGTCAGTGATACTGCAAAACAGCTGAATGTTCGTCTGCAATACCGTGTAACGTTGTGCTGCAACATCGCGTAACGCTGTGCTGCAACATCGCGTAGTACGCTGTGGCCTGTGCTACAACATCGCGTAAGCGTTTGAAACAAAATTTGTCATAGCATCGAAAAGCGTTTCATAATGGATCATGACGTCACCAGTCGATAAACGGCCATTTAAGATCCGCCATACAGACACGAAATACACGAAAAGCGTGCATGTGTTGAATAAAAGATAATACGCAATACTTATCTGAACATCATTAAAATAATTATTTCGTACATGAGTACGCCGCTGTAGGTATACATGTAACTGAGTCAGAGAACAAGTTGCGGTATTTTATTTTTTCGGTTTCAGATAAACTCAGATTTAATTTCGTACTGTGAGTCATGTTCGATTGCATGCCTGTATTTTTTTCTCCAGCAGAAGTGTGCAGAATTTATTGTGCAAGAATATTTTATGCGATTTTCCATTTTTATTAAACAAACTTCTGCACGTGTCAATTTATTTGCAGATGGAATCTAATAATAAAAACAATGAGATAAAAAAATACATATAGCCACAAAAACACCTAGTTATAATACAGGTCCGGATTGGCGGTCATTTTGCTGTCGGGAAACTCCCTTGACCGGCTCCAGTCCCATTTTATTACAAGCTTTTTATTAACTTCACTTGTTAGTTAGGGTTAAGTCTTTTAATCCAATTTTGACGCATTTCCATGTTGAAATTTTGCACACGTGTGTATAGTTCCGATGAAAATACAATATTTTCATGTCTCCGACCTGCAATGATGGAAAAACGTTACAATTGGCGACCGTGGCAGGACACCTCTCGTTAAGTGAACAGTATAGACCTACCGATCGGCTTGAAACTTTGCACTCATACGTAGTTCCGATGAAAATACAATATTTTCATGTCTCCGACCTGATTGAAACTTATTGAGCTGCCCAGCTGTTACTAGGCTCTAGTTGGCGCTCACTAAAGTATAAAACATTTACTATTTGTACCAAACTTCCACTCTGTAGGGTAAAACATTTTCGGGAAAATACTTCATAATATTAAAAACTCGGGTCGCAGTGCCAAAACCCTGCCGACAATATAGTGTATTTGCTAATACAGGCATTGTGGCATTATTATGTAAACTTAAGTTTGTTTTTTGACAAAATAAAAAATTTAACCCCTTAATACAGCCCTTAAAATAATTAAATTTTTCTAAATTTCAATATTAGACATGGATTTCATCAATACACCCAATTAAATACACCCTTCCATATCTAAGTAAATCCGTATCAACAAACTAGTGTTTTCATAAAATTTGAAAGTCCGGTCCTGTCGGGCCGATTTTATTAAAATTTTAGCAGCACATTTTAATCTTTACTAAAGAGTTAAATTTCAATTTTGAAACGATTCTGACAAATTTTTCGGTATTTTTGGGCCCAAAAACTTTTTGGAACCCCTAAATACAACCCTGAAAATGGTCCGATCGGGCCCATTTTAAATAGGCTTCTTGCGGTGATGGGTTCCAATGTGTGTACCAAATTTCGTTTCAATCGATTAAGTCTGTCGAGAGTTATCGTGTACACACATATATATATAAATATATAAATATATAAATATATATATATATATACATACATATATATATAAACATTTTTAAAAATGGTGCCAAAGTGTTCAGGAGGCTATGAAACGTCGAGAAATTTTGGTCCGACCCCTAGGTCCCACCATCCGACCGACGCCAATAGTGTATGTGCCATATGGCAAATACACTAATAAAATTCAGTAAAATCGGTTTAGTGATTCTCTAGTTATAAGCGAACATATACATATAGGTTATACAGACACTTTCTCTAGCTTTAATTAAAAAGCATTCACTAGGAAAACTGGCTGACTGAAGACGTAATTTTTGAAGATATACTCCGCCATTTTGGCATGGAATAGTGTTTTAAACATTTTTGCATAGTGTTTCACTTTTCAAAGTATATATTGTAAAGCGCCTTATATATTGCATTAGCAATTTCTAGGTAAAAATTACAACATAATAATAAAGTCATAAAAATTCCGTAGCAGCTTCGTGTTTACCTTAAAAGTGAAATTTTAGTATTAGTTGAATTAGTTTTTTTTTTTTGAGGGATTTATTTTTATTGTCACGATTCAAAGTCTAACAAAATAAAGGTTTTGCATTTTTTCCATAAAAAGGATTATTTCTTTTCTGAACTATAGAAACGTAATATGTTTCGACTTTAAAGCTAAAATTATTTTGTTTGTGAGTTTCAAAATTCAATTTTATAGCTGTTTTGTTTGTCTGTCTGTTATTTCAACTATTAAATCCTCACTAATATTATAATATTGCGAAAGTGAGTTTGTTTGTTTGTGTTTGTCCGTTCATCTTTCACGCCTCAACTACTCGACCAATCTCAATGAAATTTTGCACACGGGTAGCTTCCGCAATAGAGATGAACATAGACGATAATACACAGTCAAATAAATAAATCCGTTAATTTTTTACCCCTACCTAACTCCTTATTTTTATTATTGTACGGAACCCTCGGTGCACTTGGCCGGTTTTTTACATTCCGTGAATTTATATTATTTATTGTAAATTATAGACGCGTCGACAACTTAGGTCATTAGCGTCTTGATTACATTAAATAACAACTCGCTTAAAACTGACATCAAAAAACATCCATGAACGGAGGCGGGATTCGAACCCACGACAGTCTGATCCAGAGACCGCGACGCTAACTGGACCACACTGTTCTCAAAATTCCGTGAACTTCAAGTACCTATACAGGGTGTTTCATAATATATGCGCAGGACTTCAGGATGTGATAGTTCGTCCAAAAATATGAAAAAAAGTTTCTAATAACTTACCCTCTAAAATGCACCATTTTAGAGATACAGGGTGTTGAAATTGAAAAAAAATTTCGTTTTTTGCGAATATCTCCGGAACCGTTTATCGTACAGAAAACAGTTTTTGTAAGCATTTTCTACTCATAATAAGCTATGTTTTGTGCGGAAATTTTTTTTAAGTCATAATTGGTGAAGGTTTTGAAGAGGTAGTGGGTGTAAAATGGTGCATTTTAGAGGGTAAGTTAATAGAAACTTTTTTTCATATTTTTGGACGAGCTATCACATCCTGAAGTCCTGCGCATATATTATGAAACACCCTGTATAGGCAATGTATTGTAAAATTGTGAAAAGTGAATTTTGACCTAAATGTATACCGGTTCCCAGTTGGAACGGTAAAATACAGTAAATTTTGTAAATGTTTGAATACCCAAAAATGCGTTGGTCTCGTCATAAAAATAGAACACAGAAAACGTGATGCACCTAATATATAATATGAACCGTGTCGTTTGTCGTTTGTTTGACATTTGAATAACTGGTACAATACTTTCTTTTAGAATAACAATAAGAACAGCTGTTTATGTAACAAAAGCTATCGTCGACTCAAATACGACCATACAGTACTTCGACTAATTAGTCATTGACTATTTATTTGAAAGTTGTTAATATGCTAATATTAAACATGCATATATTAGTTCACGGGTGTACGTGTATTTGCCGGTTTCGTTTAAAAGTGTTAAGCTTCGATTACACTGAATCAGCGTTTTACATTGGTGTGATTTATTATATAGTCGGGCCGCTTAACAGATGGAGCAATGAAAACGCATGATCACCGCGTGCAAAGTACCTGATTGGTTGCTTGAACGTTCGGGAACGAAACTATATGCGAAGGCCACGCCTGCGGCGCAAGCTATTCATATGCTTTTCACGTGATCACTCCATCTGTTAAGCGGCCCGACTGGCGACTATAGTATAGCCCGATTCTTCTTAGAATGACACAGTGACCTCATCATCCTATTGGCGGCAAAGCACCGCTCTCACTTAGCAGCGAACTGTCTGTTTGACAAACGTTGCCCTCTCTACTGCTCTCTAATGGTTTGTACCATAGACGGCGTGTATTTTCCATTATTGGAGCCGTTGCGTTATAACCGGAACAACAGCCTTTATCGAGTGACGATGTTTCGGTGTCATTCTTATAGTATTGTGTCTCTCCCATGGCCCCTACATCCTACAGCGGGACCATCTACCTATATACCGCTTCGATTTTTCTCTTCTGTTCATCTCTTAAGTTGGTTGGCTCACCACGACGGGCCTCTCCTAATCCCGGGCCCCCATTATAATATTTGCAGATCGATTGGTCAGTATTAAAGGGGTGGCAGATAACACTAAACGTGTCATGTACCCGACGAAGTTTATATTATTAGGTCAAGGTTCAAATTTTAATATGTATGTTGTTACGGCGACTGTTTTAAGCATATATTTCAATTTGCAGAACAAAATGTCGGTATTAATCCCCTCTCTTAGAGCGAAACTTGCTCGCCTAGGCGTTTATATCGTTCTGCAAGGGGTTAATACCGACATTTTGTTCGGTAAATTGAAATATATGTTTAAAACAGTCGCCGTAACAACATATTAAAATTTGAACCTTGAACTAATAATATAAATTTCGTCGGGTGCATGACACGTTTAGGGTGATCTGCCACCCCATTAATACTGACCAATCGATCTGCAAATATTATAATGGCATTATTGGGTCACCGACAAGCTGTACAAACAATTTCAGCCTTGAAGCAATAATAATTGTGACCATTTTTTTTGTTACATGTTGGGGGCGGTCTGCATCCCTCCCATACTGCTATCTAGGAAAATCCCTTACTCAGGGCACTTTAATATGCCTCCCTCAACATCTTCACAAAAATAAGGCCTTGAATAAATGAAACCAAAAAATTATCACTAGCTCTCGGTCTATTATGTTGTATATGTATGTATGGAAGCAGTGAATACTACCTCGTATAGCCTTAACTACTGAACGGATTTCAACAATCATTATTGAGGTGTCGGATTAGTCTTGATTTAGAGTGTGTCCTAGGCTATCCCGAACAGGTCCCCGACTACAGATAACAAAAAAAATACTGTCTTACGTTTTGATTTGCTTGTTATCTTCATTTACGTAGTCGGGTTTTAGTTTTAACATTGGAAATGTTTATGTTCGTATATGGGGGCAGAGTTACGAGTTTTCGTTCAAGGCCAAAAGACAACGGTGTCGCGATCAAGTGAGGAGCAATCATGCAAAATTGAACAAGTGCAATTTTTGCGAAATGTGTTTTATATCATGTCTAGTTAATTGACAGGTATTTGCGACGATCTGGGGTGTTATTTTTGAGCAAATGTTAATAAATACTGTAGAAAAATCCATTTAAAAGTTAAGTAATCAAGCAAAAGTGAACGCGTATATAACAGAAGAATAATAGGGTTATTCCTGACAAAACTAAACAGTGCATTGATAAATATTGTGTGTATAATAAACAGTTAATTATGTTTCATATATGCTGTTATCATTTCCAATGTCCTCGATGGTTGCAAGGATTGCGAAATCTGTGAATTTTTACTTCCCACCTCTACTATGGTAGGGAAGTAATGGATTTAGTCCGAAAAAAATATTTCGAGATTTTAACAGATTTTCACGTTTTGAGACCCTAGCAATCGTTTAAGATCATTTTCTGACTGATGTCTGTCTGTCTGTCTGTCTGTCTGTCTGTCTCTCTCTCTCTCTCTCTGTGTGTGTGTGTGTGGTCATTTTTTCGCCTTCGATATCGTAAAAACGGAACAACATACGGCCATGCCGATTGTTCTATTGTGTTTATCAGCCTTTAACTTAGATCTGATTAGATTTTGAGTCAAATCGGTTCAGTGGATCCTGAGATATTCAAAAAAACGTTCTCAATATCACGTATTAACTTAGGTAAAAAAAAATATAAATGAATTCTAGATGTTATAATATGAAAAAAATGTAAATATTTTTTTTCTCTAAAATGTAGTTTTCGAGAAAAAAAATATTTTACTAAAAAAATAAAATTGTACGTAAATCAAGGTAACTATGATTTTTGCTATATTAAGCTAGCCATCAGTAGATCATCAAACAAAAAAGAGGGCCATGCTTTTTTCAAAGAATAAAAACTTAATTGTGTTTTAAAGACCACCAACAGCTAAGGTTATTTGGGCCTAGTCAAAGAATAAAAAAAAGAGTGTTTATTTTTTGCAAATATTTACTAGGTGGGAAGTATAGGACTGGTCATCAGTCGAATTTTTTTAATTATATATTAAGCCGATCTACTTATATTACGCGGTAAATGTTGGGCGTCTTCTGAATGTCATTATTAAATTATATATTAATGGAGATGCGTCCCCTGAAGTAATTTGTTTTTTTTTGTCACAGGAAATTGATAGTGTGCATGCTGCTTAACTCAATTACGTGAATAAAGACTGACCTACAAACACTGGGGCCGTGTCAGGGATGAGTGAAACAGGTGATTGTGGGGTGATAAGAAAGCGAGCATTTTGGCCTTCGTTTCTATATCTGATGTTAAGTAACGCCTTCTAAAACAAAAGGACATTCGTGATATTATTTCGTTTTTATTTGTGAACAATTTTTGTTTTATATAGAAAAAAATAAATAGAGGCAATTGTCAGACAACTATACAGGGTGACGTAGAACAAACTGCAATGCATACCGCCACGCGATAGAGAACCAAAAAATAATTAAAAAATTCGACTGATGACCAGTCCTATACTTCCCACCTATAGTAAATATTTGCAAAAAATAAACACTCTTTTTTTATTCTTTGAAAAAAAGCATGGCCATCTTTTTTGTTTAGTGATCTATGATGGCTAGCTTAATATAGCAAAAATCAAGGTTACCTTGATTTACGTACAATTTTTATATTTTTTAGTAAAATATTTTTTTTCTCGAAAACTGTACATTTTAGAGTAAAAAAATATTTACATTTGTTTCATATTATAACATCTAGAATTCATTTATATTTTTTTTACCTATGTTAATACGTGACATTGAGAACGTTTTTTTTAATATCTCAGGATCCACTGAACCGATTTGACTCAAAATCTAATCAGATCGAAGTTAAAGGTTGATAAACACAATAGAACAATCGGCATGGCCGCGTATGTTGTTCCGTTTTTACGATATCGAAGGCGAAAAATTGACCACATACAGACATCAGTCAGAAAATGATCTTAAACGATTGCTAGGGTCTCAAAACGTGAAGATCTGTTAAAATCTCGAAATATTTTTTTCGGACTAAATCCATTACTTCCTTACCATAGTAGAGGCGGGAAGTAAAAATAAATAGAGGCAATTGTCAGACAACTATACAGGGTGTTAATGAATACGTGTTACAAACTTAAAGGGCATGTAGGAAATGCAAAAATAGACGGAAAATTTCCTGTAGACATGTGTCGTTGGAGCTTTAGTTTTCGAGATACAGAGTCGAAAAATTTAATATTTTTTGAATATCTAAAAATTGGCTGATCAGAATAACTCGAAATTTTTTATAGTTGTTGTACTAATATTGAAGTACATGATTTGATACTGCCAACAAAAAATTATTTAATTCAGTGGCGGATCTGGGTATGTTGTATCTCGAAAACTATAGCTCCAACGACCCATGTCTACAGGAAATTTTCGTCTATTTTTGCATTTCCTACATGCCCTTTAAGTTTGTAACACGTATTCATTAACACTCTGTATAAGAAACCGTATTTGTAGATACGTTTAATACAATAAAAACGTGGTAAAAAAGACGGACAAGAGCGAGTAGGGCTCGCGCCATGAGGGTTCCGCACCGTTATAGCAATTTGACAATTACTGTGTTGATGTTGGCAATTGACAAACTTAATAAAAATTAAGTGTTACGGAATAATTCCACATAGAATTAGAAATTAATGACGTTCGGATATTTTCCTTTATGTATATGTTTTTGGTGTGATTGTTTATTTTTTTTAAGTCCCTTGAACAATTTGTTAATTTGATCTCGTAATTTTATAGAATTTTTTGGCCAGTGCAAATACGTTTTTTTAAGTCTGTAACTTGAAGGCTGAATAAAAAAAGTATGTAGGTACCTATATACAGGGTGGCACATCTTAAACAATGCAGTGAAATATCTCGTAAACGGTACAAACCATAAAAAAATGTTTTATACAAAAGTTATAGAGTGTCAAGGGGGACAGAAGACTGTGATATCAAATTTAACATAGGTGGTGCTGTGACGCTCAGCCGAAGGTCAGCTTCGATTTTTTAATTGTAACAGTGCATTTTTATTCCAGAATACGATACAGTATTTAATAGTGAACAGTAAATTATTAAGGTAAGTACATATGAACTAAAGTTAATAAATATTGAGATATTTTGAAATTAAATAACGGCCAAAATTAACGGCAATTAGATAAATTATGGCATAGCAAATATAGCCATGATATTATACGCACCGACCTTCTTGGCTTGAATTCAATTCATAAAAAAACCGAATTGACAAATTAAATTTGCTACTTAATTTGTAAATATCTCAATATTTATTAACTTTAGCTGATATGTACCTTAATAATTTACTGTTCACTATTAAATACTGTAACGTATTCTGGAATAAAAATGCACTGTTACAATTAAAAAATCGAAGCTGACCTTCGCCTGACCTTCACAGTACCACCTATGTTAAATCTGATATCACAGTCTTCTGTCTCTCGTGACACTATAACTTTTGCATAAAACATTTTTTTTATGGTTTGTACCGGTTACGAGATATTTCACTGCATTGTTTAAGATGTGCCACCCTGTATACGAGTTATAAAACTTTTTTTTGTTTGTAACCTTGTAAGTGCAATAATATTTTTTACACGATTCATTTGTGTAAATTGGTAAACGTATTTGTGGAATAGTATTTAATTTATACTGAATAATTGAATAATTAACAACGTTCGTGAAAAGTATACAATGAAAGTCACTTCGTTAATGAGGTCGGTAATATCTAAGTAACGGTCATTCGAAGAATTTTTTGTTTGCTTTTTTTTAATCTTATAAAGAAACTGTCATATTGCACACATTCAAGACTGATTGTGTAATCCCGGAAAGGGCTTGAGAATGGCCGAGAATGTAGCAAGGCTGTTGTTTACATGGCTTTGCTATTATAGTTCCTCTATTACAAGTCCCCAGCTCCCGGGTTCTAGCCCGAGAGCTGGTAAAAGTGTCAATTGGATTGTAAATTTATTATTAAAAAATAAATAAATAATGAATTGAAAATATGAATTGGTGTTAGGCCCAAATAACCTTAGCTGTTGGTGGTCTTTAAAACACAATGTAATCCCGGAACGTTTATTATTTGAAATAAAAGATGCAAAATATGAAATGATTCCCTATTTCAAATACAATACGATGAAAAATGCATTTGAAATACGAAATGCAAAATACATTATAGTATTATTTCTATAAGTGTCGTAATAACGTATTTTACACAAGGGTAAGTGATATTATGTTAAAACGAGTGATAGCGAGTTTTAACAGTCACTGCACGAGTGATAAAATCATTACGCACGAGATATATCTATATGGTATTTTTTTTGTCATACCACCCCTAAAATAGCTGCTTTTCACTTAATTTTCAGTATTTTCAAAATTTTTGACAGTTCACATCCCACATGTATAGACAACTTCACTTCTAATATATAGGGGCAGTATAACCTAGTGATTAGCATGCTTCGCAACCTCTAGACTGGACTGCCGTGGGTTCGAATCCCATCTGCGCTCATGGATGTTTTGTGATGTTATTTAGTTTTAAGTTAGTTGTTATTTAGTGTACCAGTTGAAACGCTAATGACCTTAGATGTCGACGCGTCTATAATCTACAATA